>CM069157.1:25185629-26385629 GCA_035221665.1 Okamejei kenojei
TGTAATCGCAAATGCATTTCAATATGGAGAAAAATAACAAGAAGGCTACTTACAGCGCAGTGAAGGGACTCTGAGACCAGGGACATCAGGAGTCAGGGGTCCAAGTGACACAAGCACTAAAATTAGCAACGCATGTAATTAAGCCATCACCAAAGCAAAGGACCACTGTGGTTGTTTATCAGTAGTTTTCACACTTGTATCACACCTTGTTTAAGTCAGATTGGCAATGTTGTGGGCAGTTAAGTAACTTTAAACCTCACCTTAATGCATATTTTAAAAGGCTATGTTAGGGAAAAGGCAAACATGTTTCTAAATATAATACTGAGACTAAGGGGATTTTCCATAAAGGAAATGGTGGCACAGTGGTTAGAGTTGCTGCCTTTCAGAGCTTGCAGCGCCAGAGAACCGGGTTCGATCCCGACTAAGGTGCTGTCTGTACGGAGTGGGTTTCGTGATCGAGTGGGTTTTCTCAAGATCGTCGGCTTCCTCCAACACTCCAAAGACGTACAGGTTTGTAGGCTAATTGACTTGGGTTTGTATATTTGGTATAAGTGTAAATTGTCCCTAGTGTGTGTAGGCTTGTGTTAATGTGTGGGGATCGCTGGTTGACACAGACTCGGTGGGCCGAAGGGCCTGTTTCCATGCTGTATCTCTAAACTAAACTAAACCCTGAATGACAATGAATGCTGCCTGGATTAGAGGGTATTAGTTATAAGGAATGGTTGCATAAGCGGATTGTGTTCTCTGGAGCATCAGAGGCTGAGGAGAGACTTGATGGAAGTATATAAATTTATGGAGGCATTGGTAAGGTAACAATGAGAACTTTTTTTGCAGGGTGAAAATGTCAAAGGCTAGAGGGCTCAGCTTGAAAGTCAGAGGGAGAAAGTTAAAGGAGATGTGTGGGGAATGTAATTTTATACAGAGTGGTGGATGCCTGGAAGGCTCTGCTGGGGGTGGTGGTGGATGCAGATATGACCGTGGTGTTTAAAATACTTTTAGATAGGCACATGGATATGTAGGGAATGGAGGGATATGGATCACTTGCCGGCAGAGGAGGTCAGTTGGCATCATGATCGGCATATACGTTGTGGGCTGAAGGCCCATTCCTGTTCTTTTTCCCGTTCCTGTTCCTGTTCTGAATCCTACTACTCACATGCTCACTGGTGTCAATGTACCGTGGCCAGTTAACCTACTAATCCACACCCCTTTGGGGCATGGCGGCAAGCTCAACTGGTCACAGGGAGAACATGCAAACTCTACACAGACAACACCCGAGTTCAGGATTGAACATAGGTCTACGGTGTTGTGAGGCAGCAGCTCGACCAGCTGTGCCACTGTACAACTCAAAATAAAAACATTTGACCTTGTGGAGGAGTCCAATAGTGTGGGGGTAAGTATACGAGAGCGATCAAACAATCCCACCATTGAATTTCGAGTTGAGCTTTTGCACCCAAGAGACAGGGGGATGTGGAACTTGAGATATTGGTGAGGGGGGAGTGAGATGTTTATGGGATGCTGGGGTACTCCAGAAGATATTTGGCTATTAACACCAGAATTAATTGGTTTTGCTAAAAAAGGAATATATTCCACAAAATACGTCCAAAACTGATCCCCAGAATTCACACAGAAATAAACAAAGCCTTCATTCTAGGGAAGCTTTTCAGTAGCAAGTGTGAGGCAGAAAGAATAAGTAAATAATTGAAGGACTTGGCCCAGATTGCCACTGAAGGGAAGGTTATCACACTGCGCTTTGAAGTTTGTCAGGATCTATTGAAGAGTTATTTTCTCAATGAAACACTTCTGATGTTCCAAATGTAATTAAGTTCTGCTACATAACATTAGCACCACTATCATCGTGGCCACATTTTTAATTTTGCTGACATGAACCCTGATTTATGCCTTCTGAAATTAACAGTGAAAAAAGGAGGGATATTTCTTGGAAAATGTACTCTTCCCCTTCAGGAAATGAACTGCGCAATTAAATAGTCTTGCCACATGTTACATAGTGGATTGGGTAAAGGCTCACGCTAAAGGTGACAGAAACATAATCAGGGCAGCATGTGAATGAGTCTGCTACAAGCATAGCTCCCTCTGGGAAAAATTCAGAGTCCAGCAGAGGAGGACAAAGTGCTTAATTAGGAAAGGGAAAATAGATTATGAAAGAAAACTGGCAGGGAACATAAAAACGGACTGCAAAAGTTTTATAGTTATGTGAAGATAAAAAATGTTAGTTAAAACAAATGTAGGTCCCTTGCAGTCAGAAACTGGTGAATTGATCATGGGGAACAAGGACATGGCAGACCAATTGAATAACTACTTTGGTTCTGTCTTCACTAAGGAAGACATAAATAATCTGCCGGAAATAGCAGGGGACCGGGGGTCAAATGAGATGGAGGAACTGAGTGAAATCTAGGTTAGCCGGGAAGTGGTGTTAGGTAAATTGAATGCATTAAAGGCCAATAAATCCCCAGGGCCAGATAGGCTGCATCCCAGAGTACTTAAGGAAGTAGCCCCAGAAATAGTGGATGCATTAGTGATAATTTTTCAAAACTCTTTAGATTCTGCAGTAGTTCCTGAGGATTGGCGGGTAGCTAATGTAACCCCGCTTTTTAAAAAGGGAGGGAGAGAGAAAACGGTGAATTACAGACCAGTTAGTCTAACATCGGTAGTGGGGAAAATGCTAGAGTCAGTTATTAAAGATGGGATAGCAGCACATTTGGAAAGTGGTGAAATCATTGGACAAAGTCAGCATGGATTTATGAAAGGTAAATCATGTCTGACGAATCTTATAGAATTTTTCGAGGATGTAACTAGTAGAGTGGATAAGGGAGAACCTGTGGATGTGTTGTATCTGGACTTTCAGAAGGCATTCGACAAGGTCCCACATACGAGATTAGCATTCAAACTTAAAGCACATGGTATTGGGGGTTCAGTGTTGATGTGGATAGGGAACTGGCTGGCAGACAGGAAGCAAAGAGTAGGAGTAAACGGGTCATTTTCAGAATGGCAGGCAGTGACTAGTGGGGTACCACAAGGCTCAGTGCTGAGACCCCAGCTATTTACAATATATATTAATGATCTGGATGAGGGAATTGAATGCAACATCTCCAAGTTTGCGGATGACACGAAGCTGGGGGGCAGTGTTAGCTGTGAGGAGGATGCTAGAAGGCTGCAAGTTGACTTGGATAGGTTGGGTGAGTGGGCAAATGCATGGCAGATGCAGTATAATGTGGATAAATGTGAGGTTATCCACTTTGGCAGCAAAAACAGGAGGGTAGACTATTATGTGAACGGTGGCCGATTAGGAAAAGGGGAGATGCAATGAGACCTGGGTGTCATGGTACACCAGTCATTGAAAGTAGGCATGCAGGTACAGCAGGCTGTGACGAAAGCGAATGGTATGTTGGCATTCATAGCAAAAGAATTTGAGTACAAGAGCAGGGAGGTTCTACTGCAGTTGTACAGGATCTTGGCGAGGCCACACCTGGAGTATTTTGTACAGTTTTGGTCTCCTAATCTGAGGAAAGACATTCTTGCCATAGAGGGAGTACAGAGAAGATTCACCAGACTGATTCCTGGGATGGCAGGACTTCCATATGAAGAAAGACTGGATAGACTCGGCTTGTACTCGCTGGAATTTAGGAGATTGAGGGGGGATATTATAGACACTTACAAAATTCTTAAGGCGTTGGACAGGCTAGATGCAGGAAGATTGTTCCCGATGTTGGAGAACTCCAGAACAAGGGGTCACAGTTTAAGGATAAGGGGTAAGTCTTTTAGGACCGAGATGAGAAGATCATTTTTCACACAGAGAACGGTGAGTCTGTGGAATTCTCTGCCACAGAAGGTAGTTGAGGCCAGTTCATTGGCTATATTTAAGAGGGAGTTAGATGTGGCCCTTGTGGCTAAAGGGATCAGGGGGTATGGAGAGAAGGCAGGTACAGGATACTGAGTTGGATGATCAGCCATGATCATATTGAATGGCAGTGCAGGCTCGAAGGGCCGAATGGCCTACTACTGCACCTATTTTCTATAATTCTATGATTCTACACTTACAATATTTAAAAAACATTTTGACAGGTACATGGGTAGGAAACGTTACCAGATATAGGCCATACACAGGTAGGTGGGACTAGCTCAGATAGGCATGGGCTGAAGGGCCTTTTATCATGCTGTTCTAAGATAGCTGACATCCTATACATAAATATATCTATTGCAAGGGTCTGCAGGTTTTGAGGAACTGGTTTCGTATCTTAGTATCCTTATTGGATGCATTTTGCAAATCGCACTCCAGGATTCATTCGCAATGGAAGTTGGGATTTAGGCGAGGAGAGCTGATGAGGTTGTTCTGTCTCCGATTTATATCCACATTTGGAGTGAACTCTAATGAGTGGAGACCTATGATGTAGCTCCACATAGGTTTTCTCTCTCCTATATCTGATACAGGGTCTGACCCTGAAACATTAACCTGCTTCTCCTTCCATGGATGTCGCCTGACCTGCTGAGTGTTCCCAGAATTTTCTATTCTGTCCATGGTCTCATGCTCAGCTGCCCATCTACATGGTAAACACATGGATCAGCACTGCTGTGTGCTAATCTTCACCGAGTCACCCTCCAGCCCGGTACCGTCGGCCTTTCCCAGCGTCTTGCGTTCCCACCATCCTCATATGAACATTGCTATCAGGAAGCACTGTGAGAGTTATATCTTTTTACTTCTCCAGTGCATTTAACACCACCCAGCCTGCTCTGCTGTGGAAAAATGTGGGTGATGCTCCATTGGTGTTCTGAATCACAAACTACATGACTGGACGACCACAATATGTCATCTACAGAACTGCGTCTCGGACATGGTAGTGAGCAACACAAGGGCCCCACAGGGGACAGTCCTCTTTCCCTCCAGGTTCACCATCTACACCTCAGATTTCAGATATAACTCGGACTCCTGCCACCTGCAGATGTTTTCGGATGACTCTGCAATGGTGGGCTGCATCAGTGAGGGGAGGGAAGCTGAATACAGAGGTGTAGTCGGCGACTTTGTTGAGTGGTGTGGGCTGAATCATCTGCAGCTCAACACCGACAAGACTAAGGAGTCAGTGGTGGACTTTAGGATGAGAGGAACACCCCTGTCCCCTGTCTCCATCAATGGTGTGGATGTGCAGTTTATGATGGAGTACAAATACCTTGGAGTGTACCTGGACAATAAACTGGACTGGTCCAGGAACGCTGAGGCCCTGTACAAAAAGGGACAGAGCTGGCCGTACTTTTTTGAGAAGGCTCCGCTCCTTCAACATCTGCAGTAAGATGCTGTAGACGATCTACCAATCGGTGGTAGCCAGTGCGAGCTTCTTCACTAACATGTGCTGGGCAGCAGGGCGAAGGCCGCGGACGCCTACAGAATTAACAGACTCATCGGGAAGGATAGCTCCGTCCTACGGGCTGAGTTGGATTCATGGGAGTTTGTCTGGGAGGGGAGGATGCTCCTTAAACTGTGGAACATCTTGGATGATACAGCTCACCCACTCCATGACACACTGATCAACCTGAGGAGCACCTTCAGCAACAGACTGGTTCCACCAAGATGCAGGACAGAACGCCAACGATCATATTTCCCTGTAGCTATCAAACTGTACAACTCCTCCTTCTGTCATGGGGTGGACTGACTCTCCCCCCCTCCCCTCAGTATTTGCACATCCCCAATCCTTTCCACTCGTCACTTTAATTTCATGTTTCATGTATCTTGTGCTTTCTGACTGCTGGCAGATTAATTTCCCTCCAGGGTAAATCAAGTTCCATCATATCATATTGCATCATATCACGTCTGTGCTGGCGTTTCATCTGTCCATGCCTCAATAAAGTGGTGTGACTTTGCAACTCTCCGAGATCTCCACACCCCTTTTACTCTGGCCTCTCACCCAAGTCATGGCTCCAAGAGCTAATCGTCTGACCTTCTTCTGTCAACCCATCCACAACTCCAGCTCAAGCTCTTGCTCTAAGCCATCATAGAGCCATTGACATTATTCAGCACAGAACCAGGCCATTCAGCCCAACGTGTCCATCATCCGATGCCTGTCAATGTGTCAGCTTCTACTTTCTGCTTCAATGGAGAAGTTGTGGACTTTTACCCAGTTTAAATGTGTCACGTAATGAGTGGTTGAAGAAGGAACAGAACTGGCAGCACAGTGTTCCAGAGTGTAGAATCTTCAGCTGTGGGAGGGAAATGTAAGATGGGAGTGTAAGATGAGGAGGCATTGCAATACTGATCGGGGCGACCATCACTGTAGTAATGAGGGAGGATGTCCCAGGATCTTCACACAAGGCCCTGTAGTCGAGCTGAGAAATAAAAGGGGCAACCCACAGGACCTGTAGTGGGACCAGGTGGGGCATATGACAAAGAGCAGTGGGACAGGGAATGGCACCTTCTCCTGTATAACGAGCATTTGCATGAAAGGCCAAGAGAGGAGGACAGTTTCAAAATGTATCCAGGAAATGGCAAATGACTGGAGGACAGCTAACTTATTCAAGGGCTGGAGGGATAAATGAGGTAATTAAAGGCCTGTGTGTCTAATGTCAATGGGAGGGGGGAGTTATTTGGAAAGTTCTGAGGAACAAGCTAATCTACACATGACTAGGTAGTATTGGCCAGGGATCAGAGAACATCTAAAAATTACCTGGATTAATCACCAAGGCACAAAGGCCACAGACCTGGTGCTTGAATGGATTTTGGATCGCAGGCTGTTTTATGGTTGGCAGTGATATGATGAGCCTTGCTCTGTGTCCTCAAACTCTGTCATTGGAAGTTGTTGTTGCATGGTTCTTACTTGCTACCATGTGGGACCCATTCATCTCTGGATAAAAATAGAGCAGTTCTAAACGAGGGTCTCGAAAAGTATATAAAACTATGAAATCTAAAACTAGAGGTGGATAGTCAGAGTCTTATTTTTTCCCCATGGTGGAAATGTCAAATATCAGAGAGCATAGGTTTTAAGTGAGAGTGGAAATGTTTAAAGGATGAACCGTAGAATCGGGGCAGACTCATGTGCTGGTGGGGCAGTGTTGGAGCAGGAAGGCAGAGATTCACCTTCCTGTAGGCTTGAGGGAAAGTAGTTACCTGCTGGGCCTAACAGGCAGGTTGGAACATTCCATGGTGGCCACAGGCAACGAGGAGGTCAATTTATAAGAGCAACAGCAGACAAGTCCGTGTATCGCTACTGGAGTGGACAGTGACATCCACCCCAGCGAGACAGCTTACTAACAGTTGAAACTGGGAACTGAAGTGAAGCCTTGAAAGAATAATTCGGAAGCTTTCAGTGTGGCCGATCTACTTCAAAATGCCTCACCAGCTTCAATTGCTTCCTCAGTGGGAAATGCAGAGAATGTGCAGGGGTTTTGCTGGGAAGACAATGAGATGGCAGCCGGGATTCTGATGTACACTGACAGTGCAGTCCGCTGGGCAATGAGGTATAGCAAGATGCAGCTTTCAGAAAATCCATAACCAAACATTAGGAGCACTGAAATCTTTGTAAACACCAGAGATATCAACTTGAAGTGCAATATTAATTATCCAGAACAGTGCTTCGCCTTGGTTTCCACTCCCCGAAAAAGCCTTGTTATATAATCACCTCTCTGGTCAGTCAGATGGAACACATCACATTCTGCATTCACATCATCGGTGCCAACCAAAGGTCCTGTGTCCTTCCAGAGGCAATGGACGGCAATGAGGTCCTGTATGCTGCAGACCCATTTTATTCACCAATTTATAGCAAAACAGTATGTAGTATGTTCCTATCAGCTTGTATACGTCTTCTACGTAAAGCACATATATGGGTACTGACATGGGGTGAATTTCCAGCAAAAAGCGTCCAAAGAAAGTGGTCAGGAATTTGCCATTCCTCATTCCAGAACATTACAAGGTCTCTCTGAGGTGGCTCAGTAGATCTCTGTGTGATCTTCCATCAAACTAACATGCATTGCGTCAAATATCCCACTGTTGTGTAGGAGGAATACATTTTATTTTCTTTATTTCACCAATATCCTGAAAAGTGATACAAGTAGTCACATCTTTCAAAGTTTGAAAACGTGGTGATTTGTTGTACTGATACAAATGCCACAAATGCTGCAGATTGAACTCCAGAGCACATACATATTGTTCGTTATCTGTTCTTACCAGCTGTCAAATGCAAAGATTCATGTCTCAAGCTGAGATCTTTCAAAACACAGCTCCAGAGAACCAACTTCATTAATTATATTTTCATTGCTACATTGCCAGTTCTTGTCATCCCAAAACAGATGAGCCTTTGAAAGAAAATGTTTGTTGCACCTGAAGAGAGAGGAAGCGATGCGCAAGTAATAGGAGAAACTATAAGAAGGAAGTTGCCAGGACTCAAGGGCATGAGCTACAAGGGGCAGGTGAGGCAGGCTAGGACTTTAGCCTATGGTGCGTAGGAGTGATCGTATGGAGGTGCACAAGATCATGAGGGTAATAGAAATGTATTCACAAAGGAAAGAAGTTTGAAGTTTGGAAACTCAGCGAAGGAGGGGGGTGAAAATTTAGTGTAGATCCCCATTAATAAAGTGGAGGCACTCGATGCCTCAGTGGGATTAAAGATTGGTAAATGCCCTGGGGTGGTTGGGATTCATCCCAGTATGGTGTGGGAAGCACGAGCTTCCTGGGGCTCTGGCTGGGATTTTTAAACCTCGGCTGGTAAGTGAAATACCAGGTGACTAGAGGACAGCTAATGTGGTTCTCTTTTCAGGAAGGGCAGCAGGGAAAGGCCAGGTAATTACAGGCCAGTGGGCTTTATCATCAGTGATTGAATTTTGAATCCAATTTTCCAACTTGCCCAGGATCCCATGTGCCTGAACGTTTTGGATCAGTTACTGGAAAAAATTCTGAGGACAATATTAATGATGACTTAGAGATGCAGGGAGTGATTGGAGATAACCAGAATGGCTTTGCCAAGGGCACATCCTGTCTGGCCAACCTGTTTGGACAGAGGAAACTCAAAGTATATTGATGAGGACAGTGCAGTAGATGTGGTTTATTGGGACTTTCATAAGGCCTTTGACATAGTGCATATGGGAAACTGATCCCAAAGGTTCAGGCACATGGGATCCTGGGCAAGTTGGGAAATTGGATTCAAAATTAACTTGGCAATAAGAAACAGTGGAGGGTTGCTGTTGTGAATAGTGGGTGTTTCACAGGGATTTGTGCTGGAACCCTTGTTGTTTGGCAGTGTTGGACTACAGGGTGATATTGATGTGTTGGTGAAATGGACTGAGAAATGGCAGATGGATTTTAATTCTGATAAATGTGAGGTGATCCATTTAGGGAGTACAACGAGGCAAGGACAAATAGTTGGTGAGGGTCCGAGGGGGATCTTGGTGCACAAGTCTGCAGATCCTTGAAAGTGGCAGCTCAGGTGGATAATTTGGTTAATACGGCAAGCGGAATACTGACCTTCATTAGTGGGGGCATTGAACTAAAGAGCAGGGAGCTTATGCGGTGACAGTTTCTTTCCAGGTATTATCAGGCAACTGAACCATCCTATCACCAACTAGAGAATGGTCCTGACCTACCATCTACCTCATTGGAGACACTTGGACTATCTTTAATCAGACTTTACTGGACTTCATCTTGCAGTAAATTTTATTCCCTTTATCCAGTATCTGTACACTATGGATAATGATATACCCCAAGGTTTGAAAAAGGGCCTCGACCTGAAACATCATCCATTTCTTTTCTCCAGAGATGCTGCCTGTCCCGCTGAGTTACTCCTGCTTTTTGTGTCTATCTTCTGTACACTATGGATATCTTGATTGTAATCGTGTATGGTCTTTCCGCTGACTGAACAGCACGCAATAAAAAACCTTTCACTGTACCTCAGTACACATGACGATTAACGAAACTAAACTATACTCCACCTTTATAAAACCTTGGTCAGATTCAGCTGCAATATTGCACAAAGTTCTGGTCACCACACTACAGGAACAGCGTGATAGCGCTGGAGAGGATGCAGAGGAGACTGACCAAGATGTTACCTGGGATGGAGTGGTTCACTGATGATGAGTGACTGGGGAGACTGGTTCTGTACTCACTGGAGCAGAGGAGGTTAGACGGGACAACTGGGGTATATAAAATTATGATGCGTTTAGGGTAGACTGTAGGAAACGTTTCCACTTATCTGACATGAATATAACTAGAGCACTCAGTCTTTCTGGTCGCCGCTGGACTTTCAACATGTTGAACATTTTCGGTGACCTATGACGTGTACCGGCAGTCGCCGAAAAAGTCGCGTAAGTGGAACAGGCCCATTAGGCACATGTGAGATAATGCACTTCTGAGGTCAAATTCTGGTTGCATATTTTGAGTAAATGTTTGGGACATTTGGCGCTTTGATGTACAGAGAGACCTTGGGATAAAGTCATTAGCTCGCTGAGAGCCATGGCACAGATGGATAGGGTGGTGAAGGTGGCATTTGGTATGCTTGCCCTCATAGGCTGAGAAATTGAATTCTCGAGTAATGTTCCAGTCACCACACAATGAAAAATATGTGGTAACAATAGATCTCTCTGAATCTCGCTGTTGCCTCTATATTGTTTGACATCTGGTACTGGATTAGCAGAATTTGTTCCCACCGGCAACACTAAAGTTGGTGTGGTACTTTCTCAGTTTCTTGGGCTAAACATGCAATGTTGTACAAAAAGTGTGCAACCTTCACATCCAACTATTGATTCCCTGGGCTTCAATTATCTCCTTGGGGATAATTATCCCCTTGATGCTGAAACAGATAGCCTGTAAGTTGGTGCTCTGAAATGAGCTTGAAAGCATCTATGTGCAACATCATTAGTGTGCCAATGTTGCCTGTGCCCAACTCAGCTCAGCTGCCACTGAGATCCCCAAGGACTTTCTGACCACTCTCACAGCTGCCCTCCCGAGCTGCCCATCTCGCAATCTGCCAAATTCATACATTGGCTTCCGGTCCAGAAAAATTCTACGTTCTAAAATACTCATCTAAAGAAAATCTTATAAATGGCGGGACTATAAAATAAGAACCGCAAATGGTGGAATTGCTCAGCATGTCAGACAGCATCTATGGAGGGAGAAACTGTTAATGTTTTGTCACTGATCTTTCATCAAAATTGTGGAAATGGAACATTTTTTTAGTTACAGTATAAAGAGCGGCGAAAACAAACGGTGGGTGGAGGCCAGGTGACATTGACTCATAGAGTCACACAGAATGGAATGGGCCATTCAGCCCACCATGTCCATTCCAACCAGTGGGAACCCATTCCATATTAACCCCATCCTCCAGCACTTGGTCCCCGGCCTTGGCAACTGAAGCGTTAAACATAGAAACATAAAAAATAGGTGCTGGAGGAGGCCATTCGGCCCTTCGAGCTGGCATCTCCATTCATTGTGATCATGGTTGATCGTCCCCTATCAATAACCAGTGCCTGCCTGCTCTCCATATCCCTTGACTCCGCTAACCCCTAGAGCTCTATCTAACTCTCTCTTAAATCCATCCAGTGATTTGCCCTCCACTATCCTCTGTCACACTGCCACCCAGCTTTGTGTCATCAGCAAACTTGCTAGTGTTGCTCCTAATTCCCTCTTCCAAATCATTAATATATATGGTAAACAGTTGCAGCCCCAACACCGAGCCTTGCGTCACTCCACTCGCCACTGCCTGCCATTCTGAAAATGACCCGTTCACTCCTACTCTTTGCTTCTGGTCTGCCAACCAATTTTCTATCCATGTCAACACCCTACCCCCATTACCATGTGCACTAATTTTAGTCACCAGTCTCCCATGCGGGACCTTATCAAAGGCTTTCTGAGAATCTAGATACACTACATCCACTGGCACACCTTCATCCATTTTAACTTGTCACATCCTCAAAACATTCCAGAAGAGTAGTCAAGCATGATTTCCCTTTCATAAATCCATGTTGACTTGGACTAATAATTTTACTGCTATCCAAATGCCCCATTATTACTTCTTTAATAATTGACACCAGCATCTTTCCCACCACCGAAGTCAGCCTAACTGGTCTGTAATTGCCCGTTTTCTCTCTCACTTCTTTCTTTTTTTTTTTTTTTTTTTTAATATTTTTATTATAGAAACATATTTATGAAAATTACAATGTTTTACATAAACGAAAATACATCATTATATACTTTCATAATATTAATAATATTGATATTATTACTAATATAGAAATTTAGGACTGTATGCTTCTATACGCTTTTTTAATTATTTTTTATAAAGTAAGAAAAGATAGAGATAAATAATGAAGAAAATATGAAAGCGAATGGAGTATTAATCATTAATCCGTCATTGGAGATATAGGCATGATTTATTATATATCTTTCTTCATCCATTCTAATATTCAGGCCTCAGTCAAGCCCTCGTACCGAGCCGTTATGACTCTGTAAATATTCAATGTATGGAGACCATATCCCTCTGAAGAGATCTAACCTGTCCATTAGGACAAGCCTCAATCTCTCCAGATGAAGAGTCTCCGACATTTCTGTATTCCACATTTTGATTGTAGGGGATGTAGGGCCTTTCCAAAATTTTAATATTAATTTTTTTCCCAATTATTAACCCATAATCAATAAAAATTCTTTGGTTTGTTGTTACTAATTGTTCTGTTTCCAGTATTCCTAGTATTATTAGCTTTGAATCGGGTGTCAAAGTTATATTAACAACATTTGAAATTATCCTGAATATTTCAATCCAGAATTTTGTAATTTTTATACAGTTTGTAAATGAATGTGACAAATTGGCTTCTAAATGTTGACATTTATCACATATAGGAGATACTTTTGGGAACATATTATGTAATTTGGATTTTGAATAATATAGTCTATGTAATATTTTAAACTGTATAAGAGAGTGTTTAGCATTTAGCGAACAATGATGTATATGTTGTAAACTATCATCCCATATTTCTGGTCTAATAGTTTGGCATAATTCATTATCCCAAGATTGTCTATGTATTTCTGTTGATGGAACATCACCTTCCAATAAGATGTTATATATATATGAAATCATTTTTTCTGTATTCGGATGTTTATTCAAACATTCATCTAATATTTCTGTCTTTCTATTTCTGAGTTCTTGCGTATTTGCTTTAACATAATCTCTAATTTGTAAATATCTAAAGTAATCTTTAGAGTGTAGTCCATAAAAAAGTTGTACGTCTTGAAATGAAAGGAAGAAGTTTTCCCTATAGAGATCACCAATCTTAATAATTCCATTATTTTTCCATTGTAAAAAAGCTTTATCCATCATTGAAGGTTTAAACGTAACATTATTTACAATGCTAAGAGATAGTGGTATAGATTTTAATTTTAATGTTTTCTTTATTTGTTTCCAAATACGTATTCCACTTCCTATTATTGGGTTATCACTATAAGATTTCTTAGCTAGATTAATATTAGCAAATATTATAGAACTAATTTCAAAGGGAGAACAGTCTTCTTTTTCCATATTTAACCAAGTTGGTTGGTTATCTATTTCTTCTAACCAAAAATTCATATTTTTAATGTTAACTGCCCAATAATAAAACATAAAATTTGGTAGAGCTAGACCTCCGTTTATTTTTGATTTACATAAATGTTTTTTGTTTATTCTCTGGCACTTATAATCCCAAATGAAGTTAGTGACTAAGGAGTCCACCTTTTTAAAGAAATTTTTAGGGAGATATATCGGGATTGATTGGAAAAGGTATAATAATTGTGGAAGAAACACCATTTTCATTATATTAATTTTGCCTATCATCGAAATAGGTAAAGTTTTCCAATATAAAATATTCTTATTTAATTTGTTCAATAATAGTGGGAAATTAGCTTTAAATAAAGAGTCAAATCTTTTTGTTACGAAGATTCCAAGATATTTAAATTTTTCATTTGTTATTTTAAAAGGGAATTGTTGTAATATGTGTAAATTGTTTACCGTTATTGGCATAAGCACTTTTATTCCAGTTAATACTATATCCTGAATAGGATCCAAATTCAGTTATTAATTTTAACAAATTACGAATACTAGTTTCTGGTTTTGTGATGTAAAGTAGCACATCATCCGCATATAAAGAAATTTTATTTTTAGTGTCTCTAGTATCGTATCCATATATTTCCGGATGTGATCTCACCCTCAGAGCTAGCGGTTCTATTGCCAATGCAAACAATAAAGGGGATAAAGGACAACCTTGTCTACAACCTCGAGATAAATTGAATTTAGGTGATAACATTTGATTTGTTATTATTCTAGCTGTCGGATTTGTATATAGCAATTTGATCCAGCTAATAAACTTTTCTCCCAATTTATAAGCTTCCATAACCGAGAACAAGTAAGGCCATGCCACTTGATCAAAGGCTTTCTCTGCATCTAACGAAATAACTACTAGATCTTTATTAATATCTCTTTTCGAGTATATAATGTTGAATAACCGTCTCAAATTATATGAAGAGTATCGTTTTGGTATAAATCCTGTTTGATCAGGGTGAACTAATTTATTAACAACTAAACTTAACCTTTGTGCTAATATTTTAGTTAATATCTTTTGATCGGTATTTAGAAGAGCTATTGCTCTAAATGACCCTGGTTCATCCAAGTCTTTATTTATTTTAGGTAAAAGTGTTATAGTAGATTCATTTAATGTTTCTGGTAGTTTTTGCTGTATATATATATATGTTCATATAGTAATTTCAAACGTGGTACAATCTGATCATAAAATATTTTATAAAATTCCGAGCCAATGCCGTCTGGTCCCGGTGTTTTACCCTTTTTTAGTGATCTGATAGATTCTTGGATTTATTTTATCGTGATATCAGCATTCAGTAACTATATTTTGTGAATCCAATCCTTTCAAGTTACATTTTTTTAAGAATGCTTCAATTCCTATTTTATTATCTGTTGTTTTCGCAGTGTATAAGTTTTTATAATATTGCATAAATCTTTCATTAATATCTTTAGGCTGTGTTAACAATTCGCCTTTATGTGATTTAATCCTATGGATTATTTTTTCAGCTTCCATTTTCCTTAGTTGACGAGCCAGTAATTTTTGAGGTTTATCACCGAATTCAAACTGTAATTGTTTAGTATGTTGATAATGTTTAATGACTTGGTCTGTAAATATTTTATTTAATTTATATTTCAATGTTGCAATTTTATTATGTAATATAGTAGTTGGATTCATTGCATTCTGTATATCTAATTGTTTAATCTCCTTTTCCGAATCTTGCTGATCCTTACGATTCTTTTTATTATAAAATGCTTGAGAGGAAATCATGATTCCCCGGAGGTATGCTTTAAATGTTTCCCATAATAAGGAACAGGATATTTCCGGTTTATCATTTATTTCGAAAAAAAATCTTAATTTGTTCTGTGATATATTCCTGAGTAATTTTATTTTCTAATATTTGTGGGTTAAATCTCCACTGTTCTGATTTTTGTAGTTTACCATTTATTTTGATCTTGAATGTTAATGGTGCATGATCTGAAATTATGATATTATGATAATTGGATTTATAAGTAAGCGAAATAAGTTTAGCGTCCACCAAAAAATAATCTATTCTTGAGTAAGTTTTATGTACTGACGAGTAAAAAGAGTATTCTCGTCCAGTAGGGTTTTCAATTCTGCAAACATCTTTGATATTAGTAGTTTCCATATATGCATTTAATAAATCACTAGAATGTGATTTAGTTTTCCTTTGCCTTGTAGATCTATCTAAGTATGGATCTAGTGTACAATTAAAGTCACCTCCAATTATTAGATTATGTTGTGTTAATTCCGGGATATTATTAAATACCTTCTTAAAAAACAATGGGCTATCGAAATTTGGTCCATATACATTAACAAAAATCATTTTTTGTGTATTTAATTCTCCTATGACGATAATATATCTTCCATCTTTATCAGTTATAGTTGATGTATGTTTAAATAAAATACCTTTACGAAATAATATTGCTACGCCTCTTGATTTATGTGTAAAAGAAGAGTGATACATTTTATCTATCCATTTAGCTTTCAATCTATGTTCAGCATCTTTTTTTAGGTGGGTTTCTTGAATAAAAATTACATCAGCTTTGTTTGCCTTTGTGCAAAATCTTTTCCTCTCTTAATCGGTTCATTAATACCTTTAACATTCCAACTACAAAACGTTATTCCCTCATTCTCTATATTTATTTTTGAGTCTTGCATATTTTGACTATGGAGGTCTGCAATAGAGTCTATGGTTCAGCACATCAGACCCGACCTTACACCCGAACATCGAATAGATGAATTTTAAGTCTCGTGCATGTCTCTTACGTATATATCTCCATTGATCCAATATATAACTCCATTCAAATTGAAGAAAACCATAATATATGAGAAAAGAACAAAGGATAGATTAAGAGGTTAGTAATGTGCAAAAAGAGAGGAAAAACTACATCTAGAGTTGTTGCAGTTAGTGCTAGCCATACTAGCATGGCTAACCATCTACCGACTTCCGTCGTTGATGTTGGTAACTTAACCAGCTCCCAGGTTTTTGGAATTGTTATTCCATAAAAATATTTTACCGGGGGTGTAGCATTAGAAGAAAAAAAAGAAAAAGGAAAGGGAAAAAAGAGGGATAAAAATAAAGAATTATTTAGTAAAGACATATTTAAATTATCACAATTAAAGGTATAGAAATACAATTATTTAAGACTTATTTAAAAATCTAATTATTATAAACAAGAGGAACAAAAAAAAGATATCAAAATACATATTTAGAACAATTAAAAATCTAACAATTTTAAACAGAAAGAACACAAAAAAAAGATAAAAAGAAAAAAGAAAAAAATCCATCCGACAAAAAGAAAACAGAAATTAAGAATGAAAATAAAAAATTGCTGGCAAAAAAGAAAAAATCTCCAAATGAAATCAATCCCTAATTTTAACTCTATTCATTCCAACATAGAAAATCATTAATTATTAGTAATAGTGATTAATATTAATTAGTAAAAATGGTGTTAGTAAAAATATCGTGGTGTGTCTGTAATATGTGTTAGTTATTTATATTAATAGTGTAATGATGTTAGTTATTAGTATCCAGGTGAAGTTTTCCGATCCACTTCTTTCTCCGACTGCCATCCAACGTTGCCCAGTTCAGTCCAGTCCTACATTGTTTTGTGGAGTCTTGCGAAGTTTTGGAGATTCTTGTAGCATTCTTAAGAGTCAATATATTTGAAAGTAGCTGCTTCTCAGGTCTGGATCTGGCGTGCAAAGTCCATTGCTGCTGCTGGGTTGGAAAATAAATGCTCCTCGTTTTTGAAGGTAACTCTTAGAATAGCTGGGTAATTCAGGCCGTATTTCAGGTGTGCCACTCCTCTCATAAGACTTTTAGCCTCGTTGAATGCTTTCCATTTCCTGGAAACCTCTGCAGGATAATCTCGGTAGATACTGATCCTGTGACCTTCAAATTCCAGATTTCTATTTCTCGAGGATTTCCGCATTATCTCATCCAAGACAAAGTCGTATTGTAGCTTTATAATCATTTGTCTTGGAGGGGCATTTGCTCTTGTCTGACGTCTTCTGACTCTGTGAGCACGGGCTAATAAAGGCTTTTGTTCCAGAGATAAAACATGTTGTAATAAGTTCGCAGTAAATTCTCGAGGATCTTCATCTTTCTCTCGTCCTTCAGGAATACCTGCAATTATTAGGTTTTGTCTTCTCTGGCGGCCTTCTAGCTCAGTACATTTCTCAGTTATTTTAGTCAGTAAGTTCGTTAGACGTTCGTTTTCTGTAATCGGCTTTGCTGTAGTCATAGCACTGGTAGCAGCTAGTTCTTCAAGGCCTTTTATACCGACCGTCTGTTGTTCCAGTACCTCTTGCATAGGCTTCAGCCTTTTTTCAAAGTCATTTTTGACCTTTTCAATTTTATTATCCATCTCCTTTCTCATTTCGTTCATCATTTCTGTAATTTCCTTCTTCAAATCTTCTGATATTTTCTTGGTCTTATTATTAATATTTGAATTCGTTTCCTGTTGAAATTCTTTCATTTGAGTATTCATCTGGTTTATTTCTTCCCTTAAACCAGCAATCTCGCGAGAATTGAAAGTTTTCAATTCTTCACTTTCCGCTTTTTTCCCTGTTCTTTTCGATACATTCTCTCACTTCTTTCTTGAAAAGTGGGATGACATTAGCTATCCTCCAATCCACAGGAACCGATCCTGAATCTATTGAACATTGGAAAATAATCACTGAACATTGGAAAATTATACGCATTTTACAATTAGTGCATGCACAAATGACGTGTTTGTGCATGCACTAATTAAATACATCTCTAGTGTGAACCTCCTATGCCGTCCATGTGGAGTTTGCATGTTCTCTCTGTGGTTGTGTGAGTTTTCCAGTTTCCACCCACATCCCAGGTAAGTATGTTAACTGCCCCTTGTGTGTAGATGAGTGGGGTATTTGGGGAATTGAGGGAAACGTGGCGAATAGAAAATACAATTATATTGGGTTTGGTGTAGGAAGGTGTTCAATGGTCAATGTGGAGTGTTGGGGGTGCGGGGTGGATGGGCATTGTTGTGGGTGTGCTGGGGGGATAGGGCCTGGCTCCATGGTACCATGCCAATATATGATGACCTACATCTGAAGGCTGTGAGGGAGGTGCCTGTCGAGTAGCAGACTGGATTCTCATTGTCCAGAGTTCAGCAGATTCTGCCACAGTTTCACAGCCTGGAGATTTAACCCTGCTTCAGAAAGGAGGGGGTGAAACCATGGATCTATTGACCAGTTAGATTGGCATCAGTAGTGGGGAAACTCTAGAATCTATCACTGGGGAAGTGGTGGCCTCTAACTGAGAAAGTAACAGGATTAGGCAGAGTCAATGAGGATTTATGGAAGGAAGTTTTATGTGGTAAACCTATCATTGAGTTAGTAACTGTTTGCGAGGCTACGTTGGTGGGTATGGTGCATTTGGGTATTCAAGACCCTTCAATACTACGCCACACAACTTATTAATGAAATTGCAGCACAGAGGGATGGAGGGAGCATCGTGGAATGAATAATTCATGATCAGCTTGTGAAGCTCTAACGGAGTTCCACAGGGATCGCTGTTGTTTTGCCAACAGCCTACAGTCCACCAACTATCTGGACAAGGGGACCAAACATAATCTAGCGAAGTCTGCTGACTACACACAGCTGAGAAAGGGATATATGGGCAGACTGTGTATCAGGGGAATGTGTTCAGGCAAACGGAGTGATGAGGGCATAGCAGATGGAACATCAGAAAGTCATCGACTTTGGTAGAAAAACAGAATATCTTTTAAAATGGTGAGAGCTAGATAGGTATTTCTAAGAGGGATGTGAGGGTTTTTGAATCGCTAAATGTTGACATGAAGAATTTATGTTTGAGCATCATTGTGCAAGTACATAGTGCAGGAGTACAATGTGGTGTGTGAGTGTCACCAGGACTGTACGCGGGACTACGCTTGCCCTCTGTGTCAGGCGTACGGGCTCGCTTGACAGCAAGGGAGAGAGTGTGGCCAAGCTCATCGGCTTTGTGAATGTATTTGGCCTCTCGCCCACTGGACACCACAATCAATGCCAGCATTAGTTACCCATCCCGCATGCAGAGTGAAATCCCAACTGATTCAGGAGCAGTGAAGAGTCACAGAGGGAGCAGCAGGAACAGGCTGGCAGGTGTCCTGTCCCCACGTTACCCCAATGCACTTTTCTAGCAACTTTGTTGCTCATCTTTATTCGAGCCTAATTTGCTTTTAAATTCCACTGCGGCTGTGGTAAGATTTGAACTCAGGTTTCTGGACTGTTAGTCCAGCTCTCTTTAAAAGTGGAAAGTGGAAGAGAGATGTTGAGGACACTGTTGGATCCCAGACAAGAATGCAGACTGGAATCATAGGAACAGGGTATTTCTATTGTTCTAAATCCATCTAAAAATAATGGAGTGAACAAAATCAATTCAATTTACCTACACCAAAACATTGCTGACAAGAAATAAATGTTCAAAGCTCTGTAATAATTGATAAAATTGTTACAACAGCAAATTCAGATCTCACTAAATCAATCGCAAAAAAGTTAACAATAAAAGATGCCGTTTCGTTGGTTAATTTCTTTATCATACGACAGAGGTTTAAACTGAATTTACTGTTAAATTGAAGATTTTGTTTGCCAATATTTGCCAATTGCTTTGATAAGAGATACCATCAATGGATAGTTCAGTCTCGTCGGATTGATGTGTGATCGCATGAAAGCATGTTCGTCCACATGTTACACAATACAGCACTGTAAGTCCTCGGCGGAACCGCACCTCGCTACTTGTGTGCAGCAGCCCCCAGGATCAATGACACCTTCTAACCTTACACACGCAGCTTAGGCCCATCCTTTCCGGTGTAAATCTCCAGTGGGTGACTTTAATTTTCATCAGCAAGAGGTAAACAGAGTGTGAGCAAAACCTGACCCTGACTGTTACGACTCCCGAATGCAGGAACTTCAGAGCCGCGTGACATAGTCAAAAACCAGGTTCAAGTTCAAGAAAATAGTCTTTTATTTAATTAAAACTCAAACCTGATTTAAACAACCCAGACAAGGACAAGAATAAACTAATAAACAAAGATAACAGTGCTCCAGCCAGCCTCGCAATGGGCCGTCGAACTAGAGTCTCTAACCTGCCTAAATGGAAATAACCCTGAAACAAAATACACAAAAACCCTCAGGTCAGCCCTTATCCGTCCCAATTCAATATTAATTGACAAATGTAGCTAATAATACACAAAGTTCTATGCCATGTGGCCAGGCCTCCTGCAGCTCAGACCATCAACCTGCTCCCAAGCCAGGATCGACGAAGAGAGAGAGAATTCTGGGAGATTCTGGTATTTAAGCTTCCGATGAGTCACCCGTCACCTGACGCAGCTTGGCCAATCGGGTACAGGAGCCCTTAACCCCTTGATTCCTGACTCCCAGCCACGGGGCCTGCACTCAGGAGAGAAACACAAGAGTTAAGTACATAGCATTCACCAGAGGGGTGGGGGGAAGTACCTAACACTGACCTACACCCAAATTCACTCTGACACATTCTTGGCCCAGGTTACAGATCCCACGATGTTCCCACACTCTTGCTGACCCCAAACCTGATCCGAATGATAATTGCTCGTTTCTGAGCTTTCAGTAAAAACACTGAATCAAGCACTTGAAATGACTACAGTTTATTTTACCAAAAGCGCTACACAGATCAAACACTGTACGTATGTATTCCCACCGCGGGTTCGATCCCTGTGCCTGTCTGTTCAAGCCCTCTAGGCCTCGCACAGACAGAGATATTCCAGAAGTCCTCCAGAAGATCGACCTCGAGCCTCGTGATTACAACCTTTTATATGCCCCGCGAACTTGAGGGCCGAACCACACAGGGGGTTGTCTTACAATTACCCAGTAACAGATATCGATTAACCCCATACTTAACAGACGTTTCCCTAACCCAATAATACAACAGCTCAATACATTGTATTACACAGAAAGCTCTCGAAGGAAGCTAACAAGAACAAACATTGAAACATGTGCCCTGGAAAACCCAACAGCCTCTCCAAGGCTCAACAATTCAACCAATCATCAATTAATAGAATGACCATCTTGCAACATTATATATATATATATATATATATATATATTATAATATATATTATATATATTGTTTTACAATGCATTTGCAGCCACTCAATAGGAATGATGCATTTAATGTCAGTTTGCAGAGTCACTATATAAGTTATCAATTTTAAGGAAACATGAAGAACACCTGGACCATTTACCATTCTGCATGTCAGCCTGAGCCTAGACTAACTGACGCCAATCGAAGCCTGTAAAGTTCAGCTGGCAAGGGTTGAGCAATACTGACAAATGCAGGGATTCTCCATTTTATGAGGTCTTTAATTTAGCCAATATTATCAATCCCAGTCCAGCTCCAACAAAAACCATGACCCATCTACCCATTCCAGTCCAGAGCCCGCTCTCAATTCCAACCTGGCTTCCTAATCCAATCACTTTAGAATATAGAACATAGAACACAGAACAGAACAGTACAGCACAGGAACAGGCCCTTTAGCCCATAATGCCTGTGCCAAACATGATGCCAAGTAAAACACATCTCCTCTGCCTGCACGTGATTCATATCCCTCCATTCCCTGCATAGCCCTGAGCCTATTGAAAAGCTTCTTAAACACCGCTATCATTTTGGCCTCCACTACCACTCTTGGCAGCGCTTTCCAGGTGCCAACCACCCTCTGTATGCCCCAAACAGCTTTACATTTTGCCACACTGACGTTAAAGCTGTGCCCTCTAGTATTTTACATTTTCACCCTAGGTAAAAGGTTCTGAATGTTTACCATATCTATGACTCTCATAATTTTATAAATGTCTATCAGGTCTCCTCTCAGGCTGTGACACGTCAGAGAAAATAATCCAAGCCTATCCCACATAACACATGATGTCAGCTCATTTACTGATCCTAATTCCAATTTATAATTTAAACCTGAACAGGATCCCAATCCCAACATCACCACAGTTCCTGGACTCAAACTTGACCCCCAATCCCAGCCCATCGCCTGACCCATACCAACCCCATCCCTGACCATGATCCACCTCCTGAACACAATGCAGACCCTCACTCTCAGACTCTCACTGGCAGACCAGGCCAGTGTCGGGTTTGGGGAAGAGGTGACCTTGACACAGTGGTGACCTCAGCCAGTTTTTGCTTCCTCTGGTACCAGGTTCACGTCCACTGGCTGCACCACTGCCCTAGCCCTGGGTAGTTGGAGGGAGCTCTGGGAAACACTGCGGTAGTGGATACACTCGTGAGTAGCCCTGCTTTTGGGTTTAATATGCCATTTGGCCTGAAGCTGTAGGGCTGCTTGGAGACTCTGCAAATGACCTGTTTACGGAGATTACAAGGATCAGGCATCACGCCCAGGAAAGGGCATGAGTGTAAAATGTACAGTAGGTATGTTACAAAACTTACCTTTAGCGGTGCTGCAATTCTGTCACTGGCCGTGTGCGTGACTTTGGCGCCTTTAAGGGGGGGGGGGGGGGGGGGTTAAAATGTGGTTTTCCCTTGCCATCCGGAATTATATTTTCTCGGAGTGCGAGCTATTTCTGGAGATTCGTTCCGACTGCCGGTAAGTGAATTAAAAAAAAAAAAATTTTAATCGCCCGACTATTTCAGCGCTGCAGTAAAATAAAAATTAGCTCCTAATGCTGTGAACGTCGCCAACGGGGACGGATTTTACGTAGGGGACAGGTAAGTGAAAGCTGTTTATTTTTTCACATAAACTTGCTTGTTTAGATGACCTTAATCAACATTTCATGTTGCGAAACGGTGATTTATTCCCCATATGAACCGGCAGTGTTTTTCCTGCCGATATTGGGTTTAAATTCACCGCAACCGCAACGTTCCAATCCATCGCGTTCCAGAAAAACCCACTCGCAAGCTGTTTAAAATGCCCATTAATTTACAGGCATTAAACACTAAATTCCTTCAATTTGGCCTATAAATTCATAACAATGAGATTTAAAAATCATGTTATATTGTGAATTCTTGTGTGAATGTTATTTGGACACTTAGGCTTTAAAAAAATGTTAATCTTTTCTTAAGAAATGGATAGATGTTTAGATCTATTAATTGAATTTTGTAATTAGCTACAATTGGGAAACTAACTAATTATATGCTTTAATTTCAGGTCATCCAAGTAAGATTGTTTCATATTAGTTTCAGAATGCTTCAATCTATAATAACTGAAAATCTCTTTCAGTTCTCTTAATTTTTAAGAAAGTTATGGGCTTTTGACTGTCCTCGATCACAGCTTTTGTGTTAAGTCAAAGGAAAAGCAATAGGGAACAAGATGCTAATTTCCGAGTATGAAAATGGCCATAACGTTTTTAATACTGAAGATATGAAAGTGAATTAGGTGTCAAATTAAACTTCTTTTTATGCTTTATCGGATGGGATAAATTGCAGACTTGATTTTTAAAATCTCAAAATTTTGTAACATTGCTATGTACAGCCATGGAGTTGATACCTGCACTCAGTGAACTAGTGCACAGCAACCCAGTGATGGAGAGAGAGCCCTTGTGCATGGGCATAGTCACACTTACTCTCACACACACATATACTGCACACTCACACACACACATATACTGACACACATACTCATGCACAAACAAACACACAATCGCATACACTCACACATGCAGATGCACATGCACACACAATCTCTTACACGACACACACACACAGGCACACATACACACACACGCACAATCTCTCATACTCACACACACTTACATTCTCACATACCCCCACTCACACAGACACAGACACAACTCACATACACCTAGATACACACACACTCATACACACATGCATATCCATATATGCAGACACATAGGCACACACTCACACTCACTTACTCACACACACAGCTACATGCACAGACACACACACACAGCCACATATACACATATGCATGCTTACAGATACACCCACACACACATCCATACACATACCTACACACATAGGCACACAGACACAAACACTACACACACACTCATACATACACAGATAGACACACACACAGCAAAAAACAAACACACACACGTACTCACACACACACACACACACACACACACACACACACACACACACACACACACACACACACACACACACATATTGCCTTACACACACATTGTCTTACACACACATAGATGGACACACACACACACACACACACACACACACACACACACACACACACACACAGATGATGTGGTGTCAGGCATCTAACGCCAGGCTGCCGCTCACCACGCTGGGACAGGCTGCAGTTGTGGTTCTGACATACACGTATCACAGTCAGAAGCTTGCAGAATCCTCAGTGATGTGAAATGAGCACAGTGGATAACTGCGTATGATTCTACTGACCAGCCTGAAGTCGGTCTGATGTCTAATCTGGGTACTGTAATTGAATTTTTATCTCTGGTCTCTGGAAGCTATATATTAGCAGCTTCTCATCAATCTTCATGTCCATCTCCACACGCAGGACCAAATCTGTCACTGCTCTCTGCTGCTCATTTTTCCTTCTGTGTTATCTGCACAATGTTCCCCAAATAAACTCACTGTGTGACTCTGCCACAATGACAGACACTTGTCACATCCCGGGGCTCAGGATTCTCTCCAGGGCAGGGCCTGTGTCCATTGCCACTGCAGGCAGGTGGAGCCAGGGCATAGAGGGAGCAGGAGGCAGCTCAACAGGAGCTGGAAGAGAAGGTATCTGAAGGGAAGAAGCACAGCGCTGTAGGTAAATCCATGCTTTTGGGAAACTTGGTCTGACATACAACATGGAGCAGAATTAGACCATTCGGCCGATCAAGTCTGATCATAGCTGAACTAGTTTTCTCTCTCTACCCCATTCTCCTGCCCCTTCTCACCGTAATAGAGTTATAGAGTGATACAGTGTGGAAACAGGCCCTTCAGCCCATTTGAATTGGAAGAATCTCTCCTTGGTAAATACAGAGGAGAAATACTCATTTAGAACCTTGCCCATCTCCTGTGGCTCCACGCAGAGGTGACCGCTTTGATTCCTGAGAGGTCCAAATCTCTCTCTAGTTACCCTTTTTTCCCTTATGTAGGAAGGACAATTTGAGATTGTTCTTAATGCTACCCGCCAGAGCTATCTCCTGGCCCCTTTTTGCCCTTCGGATTTCCTTTTTTAGTTTACTCCTAAGTTCCCGAAGCTCCTCCAGGGATGAACCTGATCCCGGCTGCCTATACATGTCCCATGCATCCTTCTTGTTTTTAACTAACATCTCAATTTCCCTGGTCAGCCAAGCTTCCTTATGTTTGCCTGCTTTGCCTTTCGCTCTAACAGAGACGTACATATCCTGAGCTTTCTTCAGTACACTTTTAAAAACATCCCACTTGGCTGATGCTCCTTTCCCCTCTAATAACCGTCTCTCGTACCCTCAAAGTTGGCCTTACCCCAGTTGAGAATTTTAACACGTGGACCCTCTCCGTCCCGATCCTTAACTATCTTAAACCTAATTGAACTGTGGTTACTTGTCCCAAAAGGCTCCTCCATACCCACTTCCCTTAACTTGCCCTTCCCAATTCCCCAATATTAGATCCAGTGTTGCCCTCTCACGTGTGGGGGCCTCCACATACTGCTTAAGAACACTCTCCTGAACACTTTTGAGGAATTGCACCCCATCTGAAATCTTCACGCTATGATTTCCCAGTCTATATTGGGAAATTTAAATCCCCTACTACAACAACCTTATTTGACCTGCGGCTGTCTGCAATCTCCCGGCACATTTGTTCTCCTAATTCCCGTTGACTATTCAGGGATTTGTAGTACACCCCTAACAAGGTGAACTTCCCTTTCTTGCTCCACCCAAATAGCCTCACTGGACAAACCACCCATAATGTCACCTCTGAACACTGCCCTGACATCCTCCTCAACCAACAATGCAACTCCCCCTCCTCTTTTTTCCTCACCTCTGACTCTCCTGAAGCTCCTGTGCCTCAGACCATTGAGCTGCCAGTCCTCACCCTCCCTTAACCAGGTTTCAGTCATCACTACAACATCCCAATCGCTTGGACCTATCCATGCCCTAAGCACATCTGCCTTACCCGTCAGGCCCCTTGCATTAAAATACGTGCAGTTTAAACCAACCCTCCTTCCTCACTCTCCGCCTTTCATCTGTCCTATTCTGTCCACTAACCTTTCCCACACCACCCTCCATATCAACTTCTATCCTCTCACGTGCCTCTGTCCTGCACAAGATTCCACCCCCCTGCCAATCAAATTTAAACCCTCCCGTGTAGCATTAGCAAACCTTCCCACTGGGATGTTGGTCCCTCTCCAGTTTAGGTTCAACCCATCCCTTTTATACAGGTCACCCCTGCCCTGGAAGAGATCCCAATTATCCAGAAATCTGAAACCCTGTCCCCTGCACCAACTCCTCAGCCACACATTCATTTTGCCAACTTCCTATTCTTACCTTCATACGCACGAGGTTCTGGAAGCAATCCTGAGATCACTACCTTGCAGGTCCTGCTTTTCAGTCTTCTACCCAATTCCGTAAATTCTTGTTGCAGAACCTCCTTCCTCTTCTAACCTACATAATTTGTGTCAAGAATCTATAAATCTCCACTTTGGAAATACCCATTGACTTAACCTTCACAGCCATCTGTGGCAATAAGTACAACAGATTCACCCTCTGGCTAAAGAAATTCCTGCTCATTTCTAAGAGGTGCTCTCCCTAAATCCCCATTTACTGGTGCTCTCCAATAATTTATCATAAGATTGGAAGACAGGAGCAGAATTAGGCCATTCGGCCAATCGAATCTGCTCCGCCATTCGATCATGGCTGATCCATTTTCCCTCTCAACCCCACTCTCCTGCCTTCTCACTGTAACCTTTGACCACCTCACCGATTGATTGAACCAACCAATCTCTGCTTTAAAAAATACCCAATGATGCTATGACACAGAAGAGTGAGTGAAATAGTGAGCAGTAAAGGCAGGGATTGGTGCTCAACTCCACAGTTGTCAGGGGCATTGTGAGAGCTAGAGAACTAAGCATCAACAACCACCTCATCCCACGCTCACAGGGAGCTGTTGACTTAACAAAACCAGGCATTCAACATGTAGCACTGAGGCAGAGACACTGTGGCCAACAACCCGGTCAGTTTATGCTTGTTTCCAAGGGTGACGGATAAATCTCCTGGGCACTGACTTGTCCCCATACTTTGCTTTTGTTTAGTTTATAGATACAGTGTGGAAACAGGCCCTTCAGCCCACTGAGAAAACAATGTTCACATGTTCATACTAGTTCCATCATCTAATTTACACATCGACTCCCTACACACTAGAAACAATTTACAGATTCCAATTAACCTACAAGCCCACACGTCTTTGTGATGTCAAAGGAAACCCGGGCACCCGGAGAAAACCCACACATCGCAGGGATAATGTGCAAACTACACGCAGTCAGCACCCGAGACCAGGATCAAACCCAGGCTCTGGCACTTTGAGGCAGCAGCTACACCCGCTGTCACTGTACTGACTGAGGTTCAGAAGTGCCCAATGAGCCCCAATGAGTACTGAGAACAATAATCACAGGAGCAGCAGGAACTCTGGGCAGTCCTGGCACATGAATTCCCAGAAATCCACATGTATTCCGTTAAAAATGTTTAAAAACCACAGCATGCTAAACCATGAACTACCTGGAAGAGTGTTTATGGGGAGATAACAATCACAACCTTTGAACCAAGAGGAGAGCCGCCGCAAGACTAGTAAATCCAACATTTATCGTGCTGCTCAGATTCCAGATGTTGTGAATCAAGGTGAATGAGTTAATTGTCATTGACCCATCCATGATATCGAGGGTGGTTTGGTGGAGTGACCAGGGCTACTGATGGCAGCCCGGATATCCCTCAGCTTCAGGACAGAACTCACCTGATGGTTCCTGGATAAAGGCCAGGCACCAGACTGCAATGTTTACTGATAGATTTATAATTGAGAACAACTTTAAAAGCTTTTTTTACACAGCACTACAGGAATAACAATGCAGGCTTTTTACAACATATTACAATGGTTCCTGCTTCTGATGCGGAAGTGTTGCATCTAGTACTAACGTATGATGAGTGTTTGAAGGCTCTGGGCATGAACTCATTGGAGTTTAGAAGGATGAGTGGGAATCTCATTGAAACTTACGAAATAATGAAAGGCCTTGATAGAGTGGATGTGGAGAGAATGTTTCCAGTAGTGGGAGAGTCTAGGACCAGAGGATGTAGCCTCAGAATAAACTAACACAACTTTAGAATGGGGATGAGGAGGAATTCCTTTAGCCAGGTGTATCTATGGAATTCATTGCCGCAGATGGAGGCCAAGTCATTGAGAATTTTTTAAGTGGAGGATAATAGAATCTTGATTAGTAAGGGTGTCAAAGGTTACGGTGAGAAGACAGAAGAATGTGTTTGGGAAGAAAAAGTAGATTAGCCATGGGTAAACGTAAAATACCCTAATTCTGCTCCTATGTTTTATGGTCTTGTGGTCTTCTGTTGTTCCCTGGTCTGGGCAGGCAAATCTCTGTCTGAACCCCTTTAAATATTGTTTTGTTCCCTAGCATTAGGCGGTCAAAGAATGTGCAGCAGGTGAATAGAGATAAGTATGAGAGGGAACTCTCTTTGCCCAGCGCTGTAACTGCCGGTTCGAACCACAACACATGCTTGGACATATTCTAATATCCTTGTGTTAAAGAGTTGTGTCTGAAGAAGGGTTTCTGCCTGAAACGTTGCCTATTTCCTTCGCTCCAGCGATGCTGCTGCACCCGCTGAGTTTCTCCAGCATTTTGTGTACCTTCTAATATCCTTGCTCATTCACACCATGAAGTAATCTATTCCATGCAGAAGCAGCTTCTGATTGCCCAGTTATGTCCCTTGATTACCCTCAGTATTTCTACCTTCCTTCTTGTCAATGCCTTTCCTTCCCTGCCTAGTAGATTGAGAGCTAGTAGGTGGTATCATGCACCTTCACACCCTCACTCAAAATCCTGGAGCGTCGCAAAGAAGGGCTTCACCATCACAAATACAAGGACACGGGGTGCAGAAACCTGGCTGTGGACCTTGCGATGGCTCTCATCCCAATTAGCCCTCCACCCACTGAAGAATCAACAGTGGAGTGGCCCAAACTAGGAATATCATTAACAGCTCACAGCACATGCAGCTGATGTAGATGTGCCCGTGGACATTGTCCGGTGCTCTGGCTGCTATTAATTGGGTGAACGTCAAATTGATTGTGATGAAGTGACACATTATCATCGGTTATCGTCGTGACCACACATAAAGAACCATTAATTGAGACACCAGTGCTGGTGAACTAAATATGGGTGAAGTACTCTATCTAGTCCATATTCCAACATGGCACTACCACATAATGTGTAAGAAAGAACTGCAGATGCTGGTAAAATCGAAGAAAGACACAAAATGCTGGAGTAACTCAGTAGGTGAGGCAGCATCTATGGAGAGAAGGAATGGACGACGTTTCAGGTCGAGACCCTTCTTCAGACTGATGTCGGTAGCAATGTTAAAAAAAATTGTGATTTTAAAAATCAAGTCTGCAAATTATCCCATCAGATAAAGCATAAAAGGAAGTTTAATTTGACACCTAACTCACTTTCATATCATCAGTATTAAAAACGTTATGGCCATTTTCATACTCGGAAATTAGCATCTTGTTCCCTATTGCTTTTCCATTGACTTAACACAAAAGCTGTGATCGAGGATAGTCAAAAGCCCATAACTTTCTTAAAAATTAAGAGAACTGAAAGAAATTTTCAGTTATTATAGATTGAAGTATTCTGAAACAAATATGAAACAATCTTACTTGGATGACCTGAAATTAAAGCATATAATTAGTTAGTTACCCAATTGTAGCTAATTACAAAATTCAATTACTAGATCTAAACATCTATCAATTTCTTAAGAAAAGATGAACATTTTTAAATAGCCTGAGTGTCCAAATAACATTCACACAAGAATTCACAATATACCATGATTTTTAAATCTCATTGTCATTAATTTATAGGCCAAATGGAAGGAAAGTAAACCACCCAAGCGAAATATGAGGTGATGTTAGGTATTTCACTTTCGCTTGGGTAGTTTACACCCCAGCGGTATGAACATTGACTTCTCTAACTTCAGATAGCCCTTGCTTTCTCTCACCTTTCCTTCCCCTTCCCAGTTCTCCCACTAGCCTTATTGTCTCCGCCTACATTCTATCTTTGTCCTACCCCCTCCCCTGACATCAGTCTGAAGAAGGGTCTCAACCCAAAACGTCGCCCATTCCTTCTATCCATAGATGCTGCCTCACCCGCTGAGTTACTCCAGCATTTTGTGTCTACCCGAACTGCCAAGTTACATGCCTCACAATGCCAGTGCCACTGATGGGTCTCTGGAGTTCCGCACCATCCTTCCCCAGTGCTCCAGCACTCCCCTCCATCAGCAGAAGTAAACTTATGAACTTCTTAAAGTGTTCTGGAGAAAATGTAGTTGTATCACTAATGCCTGGGAATCCCTTGCCCACAACCACCAAGAATGGGGACGGAACGTCTAGGAAGGCACCAGATCCTTCCAGTCTCTCTGACAGTAGCCGTGGGAAGAAATTCCGGATAATGATTCGCTGTGGCTCATTCCCTCATTCCTCATGCAATTCCCACAGCGTCGGCATTTGTATAGCGAGGGAATGATCATTGATTTAATGGAAATACCTGAGAAATGAATGCTGTTCTTTGAGATAAGAGGCACCATTCTCCACTCTTGGAGCACTGCGCCTTCCTACCTGTCTGGTTTCAATGCTTCGAATGTAATGGCATTGTTTTACAGTTAATGAGATTCCTTACAACTCATTATGAATTTCAGGAACCTATGATTGGGTTGCCTGAGCATAGACTGTGTGTGCATCTCATCGCCTTCAATTATTGCCTGTATTGTTTGTGCTCACACACTGTGGCCGAGAGAATGATGAGAATGTATTTGCATCCTCTGATAGCACTGAAGTGGTCTGCAGGAGAATGAATCACTGCAAAGTGTTCTTGTATTTTCCTTTCTGCTTTTAAGCATTGCATAAAACAATCTGGGTATTATAAAAAAAATACATAGATGGTGCTTACAAAATAACAAGGTAAGGGAGTATCTCAACCTGTCAGGCAGCATCTCTCTCTCTCTCTCTCTCGCTCTCTGTCTCTCTCTCTCTCTCGCTCTCTCGAACATGGATAGGTGACGTTTTGGGTCGAAACCCTTCTTCACACTGATATTATAAACCTGTATAATTTGTTGGAGAGACCACATTTGGGGAACTGTGTGCAGTTCTGGCTTTAGGAAGGATGTTATTACGTTGGAAAAAGTGCAGGAGAGATTCACCAGTATTTTACCTGGATTCGCGGGCTTGAGTTATAGGTTGGATAGACTGGAATGCACTAGAAGCTAAGAAGCTAAGGGTAACATTATTGAGGTGAACTAGATCCCGAGGGGTGTGGATAAGTAAATTATTTTCCCCAGTGTAGATCATTCTAGAAATTGGGAGCATAGGGTTAAGGTGAGAGGCGATAGATTTAAGAGGGACCTCAGAGGCAACTTTCTCACACTGGCGACCACTGACTTGCTAAACACTACTAGGATTAATTTTTGGTTTCCAGTATCTGCCAGCCTTTTGCTCCAATATCCATTAAAAGCATTAAAAAAAACATCACTAGACATTTGCCCACCTGATACTTTATTCAGCTCTTCAAATACTTCAATTTAGTTGACCAGGTGTGAGCTGCCCTCAAAAATCTAGGCAGCTTTCTGATCAGCTGAAAGTTTCCAAAGTGTTCAGTCCTGCATCATTAATTATTGACTCAGTTATATCTTGACAGCAGATGTTAAGCTAACAGGTCTATAATTCTTTGTTTTCCCTCACTTAGCTTTGTTGAACAGCAGCGTCTAGACAGAAACTTGAAAGACAGCCCAAAATCAACAGAATAATTATTCCAATATCATGCTTGGCTTTCTGATTAAGAAAAACAGGGATATGATAGTTGTTGTTTGCACATCTCTTCCCTACGTCTCCAAAGCTGCTTCAACGTCACCGAGTGCACTGTATTCATGTTACTTTACCTCCACCAGCTCAACGTGTTTCTGTCTCTGATCTGTTGCCTCCATACATCCAGTAAACTCCCCTCACTGAAGTCCAACAGGGAAATAATTATTCAGTACAATCAATGGAGTGGAACTCTGATCAGCAGGAGACATTTGTCTGGCCAACCCCTGCTAGCAGACAATATTGTTGTTTATTTTAGCAATTTCTGCAAGTTTCCTTGTTGCATTTATTAGCGACCCGGTCAGTCCTCACTAGAGGTGGATAATGTACTTAACAAGACACGTGGGATACTGATCTTCATTAGTCAGGGCATTGAATACAAGAGCAGCGAGATTATGCTCCAACTTTATAAAACCTTGGTCAGACTCATGTGGAGAACTGCGATCAGTTCTGCATCACCACATTACAGGAACGGTGTGATAGTGCTGGAGAAGGTGCAGAGGTGATTCACCAGGATGATGCCTGGGATGGAGTGGTTCACTGATGTGGCGACACTGGAGAAGCTGAGTTTGTTCTCCCTAGAGTCGAGGTGGTTAGAGGGTCATGACTGGAGTATATAAAATTATGAGGGGTTTAGAAAGGTCAGACTGCAGGAAACATTTTACATATGATATCAGAGTTGTCCACAACTAGAGAACAGATTTAGGGTGAGGGGTAAGAGTGTTTGAGTGGATCTGGAGGAGACCTTCTTCACCCAAAGAGTGGTGATTACCAGGAACAGTCTTCCAGAGATTGAGATGGAAGGAGGGTCATTGACTGCGTTCAAGAAGTGTCGAGACGTGATCTTGAATCACCGAGGCATAGAAGGCTACAAACTAAGTGCTGGAAGATGATACTAGTATGAATGGGTGTCCACTTGTCAGTATGGAAGTGGTGGGCCAAATGGCCTGTTTCCATGCTGGATGATCACATATCTCAACTTTGCAGGGAATGGAAGGATATGCATCGCATGAAGTCATGGGAGATTAGCTTAGCTGACATGTTCAACGCAGACATTGTGGAGAGAAGGGCCAGATCCTGTTTTGTACTGTTCTATGTTCTCTGTTCTCCCTGTGACGGTGTGAGTTTTCTGTGTAGATGGCAAATGATAGTATTTGCGGGCAAGTGGGAGGCAGCAGGCTGTGGGGGTAGGGATTGGTGGGAGGGTGGTGAGAGAGCAGGCTAGGATATCACAAATCAGGCAGGCTGTAGAGCGGGCATGACATAGAGACATACAGCGTGGAAACAGGTCCTACGGCCCAACTTGCTCACGCTGATCAACATGCCAACAGAAGAACTAGTCCTGCCTGATTTGTGATATCCTTTGTGATAGTTTAGTTTAGTTTAGATTTGTTTAGAGATACAGTGCGGAAATAGGCCTACACCCACTAGGGACATTTTTTTTTAACATTTATCAAGCCAATTAACCTTTGGAGTGTGGGAGGAAACCGGAGATCTCGGAGTAAACCGAAGATCTCGGAGTAAACCCCCGCAGATCACGGGGAGAACGTACAAACTCCATGCAGACAGGGCTCGAACCCGGGTCTCCGGCGCTGCATCTGCTGTAAGGCAGCAATTCCACTGATAGAGAGCAGCTGTGTCGGGTGGCGGTAGTGGGTGTGTGGCAGAGAGGCGACTGGTGGGGGGGGGGTGTTAGTGGATGTGTGTGCGACAGCAAGCTGTGGGAAATAAGCAGGGATTGAGACTGATGGATTGGTATGTAAGATGAGTATGTATGAGCTAGGACCGCATAGCAGGGCAATGACAAACATCAGATGGAGATGTGGGTGAGATGTGTGACTGAGAGCAGTACAAAGGTGATTCCTGGGTCCCTTTGATCACGTCCCATTTGCACGGTTTGTTCATCAGGTGCGTTCACCCAACTCGTGGGGGAGAGGTGTAGGTAGATGGACAGTAGGAAACTATTCCCCGTATCAGGGGTGAGTACAACTAGAAAGCATAGATTCAGGGGAACAGGTTTCGATGGGATCTGACGGGAACCTTCTTCATCCAGAGAGTGGCGAGTACCTGGAACACACTGTCAGAGAGAATGGTGGAGACAGTCATAGAAAGCGTTGAAAAAGTGCCACGAATCAGCATTTTCATCCCCCCGGCATAGAGGTGGACTCTGAGTGAAGGGTGTTTAATTGTCATGTGTATTTGCAATGCCACAACAGGTCTGTAAACACAAAACACATAAAGAATATATACCGTATGTGTGTGTTGTGTAGTTTTCAATAGCCTGATGGTTGTTTGGAAACCGCTGCGTCTGAACCAGGAGGTCATGGTTTTCAGGCTCCTGTATCTTCTCCCAGTGATTGCAGCAAGCTGAGAGCATGGCTGGGGTGGGGTGGTGTGGGTCTGTGACGATGCTGGCGGCCTTTCCGAGGCAGCGACTCCGGCAGGTGGGCTGCAACCTTCCCTCCATTGATGAACTGTACACTGCAAGGGCCAGGAAGCGAGCGGGCGAAGACCATCTCTGACCCCTCTCACCCTGGCCACAAACTCTTTGAATCACTTCCCTCTGGAAGGCGACTCCGGACTGTCAACGCTGCCACAGCCAGACATAAACACAGTTTTTATCCACGAGTAGTTGCTCTACTCAACAGCCAAAAATCTGTAGCCTCCCTTTGATCTGGTATTTTGTTGGAACACATTCTTGATCAATGGTGTTTTATCATTAATGTTTTATTATTATTAATGTTTAGTGTTTTCTGAGTCATTTGTAACTGTCACTGTATGTCATGTCGTTACTTGTGGGCGGAGCACCAAGGCAAATTCCTTGTATGTGAATACTTGGCCAATAAACTTACTTACTTACTTCTCAGTCAGTCAGTCGTGAGCTGCTGGAGATTGGGGGCGGCTGTGGTGGGGAAGTTCCCCACTGAGCGTGGCTGCGTGGAGAGCAGTCGCATGGACCCTCGCCCCAGGGCTGCAACCCCCACCCCAATCTCACACCCCTCCCCCTTCACTCCACTGCTCTGCTGTGACTGAATGTGAGGCCCAGTGACCAGTCCCTATAGGTAGGTCTGCAGCAGCGGGTATAGCGCACATCTTCTCCCACCAGCTGGTGGGGGCTTCCTCCCACAATCACTGGGCTCCACAGTCAGTTACAGCAGGGAGGGTAGCGAGAGGGGGATGGGGTTGGATGCAGCCTCAGGGCATTCAGCGAGGAACACACTGGATGGGAGGTTCACATATTGTGTTAAATTGCCCCAGTGGTGGGGGTATAGGGATGGACTTGAGGGACACTTGAAGAGGATAGGGTGAGAGGATAGGATTTTACTTCGGAGTCACGTGAGTGACTACGTGAATAGAAGCCCATACAGCCGTTGGTGCGTCATGACGTCAGACGCTGGTGCAGTCGGGAACGGTTGGAGCAGCAGCGCTCCTCCGAGCGGTAAGTTTAAACAGGTTACACGAAAAGCTGGAGAATTCAGCGGGTGCAACAGCATCTAAGGAGCGAAGGAGATGGGCGACGTTGCGGGTCGAGACCCTTCTTCAGACTTCACCCTCCATTCTCCAGCATCTGCAGTTTTCGTTAACAGGTTTAAACGGAGGTAAGGTTTGCTGAAATACTTTACCACAGGTCATTTTCTGCGACGGTTGGGAGTAGATATGTTGCAGAAAGTGAAGAAGGTCTCGGCGAGGCGCTCCGGGGGTAGAAAGGAGAGTGACCAGGAGAGTGTTGAGGATGGAGGCCCGTCTGGTACACCTGGTCCGGTGCTGGCTACACAGCCAGTGGTTGCGGACCCACTGCCGGGGGCAGTGGAGGCTTGTCAGTAGGGTGGAAGGCCACTGGCAAGTCTCTGTGGCCCGTAGATGAGTCGGGCCTGGAGGTTATACCCTCCATAGGAGAGTCCGTTTGCTCACGGCTCTCCCACGTCGAGATTCTATTACAAAAGAATGCTCGACAGGGACCAGCTCCGTGAGGAGGAGTGGTGCCCAAGCCAGGCTGATGGAGAGCTTGTGCTAGCAGCACCTGTTTCAGGGCTGCAGAACTATCCTGCCTGTGAGGAGGATGTTCCAGCTCCGTGAGGAGGAGTGGTGCCCAAGCCAGGCTGATGGAGAGCTTGTGCTAGCAGCACCTGTTTCAGGGCTGCAGAACTATCCTGCCTGTGAGGAGGATGTTCTATCAGGGCCGTTTGCTGACACTGTTTCTATGCTGGGGGAGAGCAGTAAAGGTGTTCGGTTTGGAGGTAATTCCGAACATTGCTGGGAAGTTTGCTGAGTGTAGAGAGGCAGGAAAGGCGATTAATGTAGAATTGGCCGAAGCCATTCAGTATATGCTCTCCCACCAGTTACAGGAGCTAGCTATGGATGAAGTAGCAAAAAACTATAAAGCTCCTGTTAATTGTGATCTCCTGAAGGTACCGGTGGTTAATCACCAAATTTGCATAGATGGGTTTGCCTGCTAGGGCCCAGGAGATGAAGTTTTAAAAAAGTGCTTAAACTGTTGTAAGCAGGTATTACAGCTGTGGTGAAAGTTATTGATACAAATGATATGGTTGAAGCACACCAGGATGAACTGGGACTCCTTTGTAATGCATTTTGAAATTAATAATGTCGGGAGGGCCGCTATTAGGCCAGTGCTAACCCGAATTTGGCGAGTTGTGCAAACCGACCAGTGTACCACCACGAAATCTGTTGTTTGGTGGTAACCTTGCAAAAAGGGTCAAAGACTGTTATGAGGTTGTTATAACCATGGCCCTCATTAAGCCAGCTGGAAGCAAGGCAAAAAAGGTTCTCTACAAGAAGTCGAGGACAACAAGGCCGCAAGGAAAGATGCTGGTAAGGAATATAACATTTGACAGACGATGAATTAACTGATGTTCCTGTTCAAATTGGGAAAGGTTAAAATTGTTCTCAAACAATGGCAGCAGTTGACATCAGATTTGTTCATACTTAGTGTATTGAAGGGGTGAAAAATTGGATTTTACTATGACAGTCTACCTAATCAACATTTTCCTAGTCGTAAACTTATTTTTCAGATGAGGAAAATGTGCTTATTCAAGCAGAGATTCAGTCGTTACATAAGAAGGGGTAATTGAGCCTTCTGTCTATCAAAGTCAACAATTTCTGTCAAGTATATTTCCCAGATCTAAAAAGACTGGGGGATGTAGAATTATTCTGGATTTATCGAATTTGAACAAATTTGTTTGTTTATAGGCATTTCAAAATGGAGAACTTTACCACGGGCAAACATCTAGTGTCCAAAGGGTATTATATGGCAACCATTGATTTAAAGAATGCATATTACGCAGTGTCTATTCATGGTGATGATAGAAGATATTTGAAATTTATTTGGATGACTGAGCTGTGGCAATTCAGGACATTGCCGAATGGATTAACTTCAGCTCCTAGATTATTTACTAAATTGGTAAAACCTGTGTTAGCATTGCTTAGAGCTCAGGGGCATGTGGTAATGGCCTATTTAGATGATTTCTGATTGTTGGAAAGACTCATGCTGAAACTCAATCATCAGTTTCAGTTGTTAAAATCACTTTTGAACAAATGGGATTTGTTATTCACCCAGGTAAATCTAAATTATCACCAGTCCAAATTATTGATTATCTGGGATTTACCATTAATTCCAATCACATGTTGGTAACTTTGCCCAGGGATAAATTGAATCAGTTAATTGAGGACTGTGTTAATCTCGTTGGAGAACAACGGCCTTTGATTAGACAAGTAGCCAGTTTTATTGGGAAGTTGTTTCAGCCTTTCCAGCTGTGCAGTATTGTCCTCTGCATTATCAACAATTACAACCATCAAAGGAACAGGCACTGAGAATACCAAGGGGCTATTTTTGATAGGCCTATACAGTTGTCAGCTGGGGCGATTGCTGACATACAATGGTGGATAGTACATGTTTCAAAAAATTTAAGGAAGGTTTCGTGGAATCACCGTCACTGATATTACAGACTGATGTGAGTGCACTGGGTTGGGGTGCAACAGATATGTCTTCTAGTTGTGGAGGCAGATGGAATGTGGATGAGACATCGCTTCCTCAATTAAGAGGGATTGATTATTTAGAGTTGTTGGGCACCTGGTATGGGCTCAAAGCTTATTGTTCTACAAGGAGGGATCTGCATGTGCAGCTCAGATTCACAACACCACAGCAGTGGCATATGTAAACCACATGGGTGGAGTTAAGTCACAGTCTTGTGATAGACTGGCTAACCAGATTTGGAGCTGGTGTATTGACCAAAATATCTGGCTTTCAGCACTTTATTTGCCAGGAAGAGGTCACGTCAGTTAATGACAACATTGAATGGATGTTAAATCAGGATGTGTTTAACCAAATGATTAATCAGTATGCATTGCCAGATATTGACTTGTTTGCATCTCGATTAAATCATCAGTTACCTAGATATGTTTCATGGTAACCAGATCCTGGGGCAGTAGCAGTGGATGCATTTTCACTGCATTGGGGGAGGAATGTTTGTGTATGTATTTCCTTCATTCTGTCTCATCAGCAGATGTTTGCAAAAGATCAAGGAGGACTCCGCTTCAGGGGTATTGGTAGTGCCAGATTGGCCTACACGAGCATGGTTTCCCGTTGTATTACAAATGGCTAGGGAGCCTTACATGCTTATGCCCAAGAATAAAACTCTACTGGTAAATCCAGTCACTGGGGATCAACATCCTTTATAGGATCGTATTGATCTGTTAATTTGCAGATTTAAGGAGGCCATACCTGGGGAGAGGACTGTCTCATCGGACGGTGGATGTTCTCACGTCGGCCTGCAGGGATAGTACACAGCAGCAATATATCACCTATATAAGGAAGTGGGAGCAATTCTGCCTACAGCAGGATATTGTATGTCACACGGCAGGGATCACGGATGTATTGGAGTTTGTCAACTCTTTATTTTGACCAAAAAATTAAGTTACAGTGCAATTAATTCAGCCAGAAGTGCTCTGTCTTCTTATTTACCTATGAATGCAGAATTGCATACAGTAGGGACACATCCGTTAGTTCACGATTCATGAAGGGAGTTTTCAATTCTAATCCTCCTAAACTCAGGTATGCCGGTATTTGCAATGTGAGTGAGGTTTTTATGCTTCTTCGCCAGTGGGCTCCGGTTACAAGCCTATCTATAGCCAAATTAACCATGAAGGTGGTCATGCTTCTGGTGTTGGTTTCAGCCCAACGTGTACAAACATTGCAAAAGCTACGGCTAGATAGAATGCATGTGTCGGCTGATGCCATTATATTTTATGTCTATGATTTGCTTAAACATAATAAAAGAGGCATGACAGGATGTAAGATGGTGTTTTCAGCATACCCCGCAGATGATCGCTTCTGTATAGTCTCACATTTATCTCTTTACATTGAGATTACTAAACCTCTGAGAGGAACAGAGTTGGCTTTGTTTATTAGTCACAAAAAACCACACAGTAAGGTGTCGGTGCAAACGATTTCAAGGTCCTCGCGGCCGCAGGATGGTCCAGTGAGCTAACTTTTCAGAGGTTTTGTCACAAGCCGATTTCAAGGCTCGGGGTGTTTGCTGATTCTGGTGTCAGTACTGTTACATTTTTCCCCCGAGTTAGAGGGGTTTGTTATGATTTGTTTGTAAATAAACTGTTATTTCATTTAACAAATGTATTACTGATGCATGATTGATTGTTAACGACTTTTGAGTCAATCCAGGCAGTGTGAACGTCGGATTTGAGTCTGCGGCGTGAATTCACAGTGCTTTGAAGTCTTCACGTAGTCACTCACGTGACTCCAAAGTAAAATAGTAAGATTAAACGAGAACTTACCAGTTTGAAGTTTGATCTTTATTTTATGAGGAGTCGAGTTGAGGGACTACGTGCCCTCCGCTCCCACCCTCATAGATCTCATCTGGTAGTTCTAGTTTTATCATCTTACCGTTATACTTCGGTCATTGTTAGCTGTGAATTCATTCCGCTGCTTTGAAGATTGACGCACCAACGGCTGTACGGGCTTCTATTCACGTAGTCCCTCAACTCGACTCCTCATAAAATAAAGATCAAACTTCAAACTGGTAAGTTCTCGTTTAATCTTACTATTCTCTACATCAGATAGACCAAGCGCAGACTTGGTGACCATTTTGCCGAACATGCGCTCGGTCCACCAAGGCTTGCTGGATCACTTGGTTGCCAACAATTTTAACTCGCCTTCCCATTCCCATACTGACCTTTCTGTCCTTGGTCTCCTACATTGCTAGAGTGCAGCCACTCGTAAACTGGAGGAACAGCAGCGCATATTCTGTTTGGATAGCTTACAACCCAACGGTATAACATTGAATTCTCCAATTTCAGGTAATACCCCCCCCAACTCCCGACTTTCTCTTTTCCCCATTGCTCCCACTCCCACCCCAGTACACAAACATTTCTCCCAGCCACCCAAGCCCTCTCAACTTATCTGCCACCCCCCAAGTCCTATTTCCTTTGTCCCCTCTCTTTACCTCCTCTGTCCCCTTCTATCAATATCCCTCCCTCCAGCTTTACATTTCACTCCCCTTATCTCCTTATCCGACACCCTATTGTCTCCTTTACACCTCTCCCTACTCCACCATCTGCCAATCACTCCTTCGCCACCTGTATCCACCCATCACTCACCAGGTTTCATCCCCACCTCTATTTTCCAGCTTTCTCGGCCCCACTCCATCAGTCTGAAGGATCACCACCAGAAGCGTACTCTGTCCATTCCTTCCACAGATGCTGCCTGACCCACTGAGTTCCACCAGCATTTTGTGTTCTACACCTCACCGTTTGTGCAGATTCAGCAGGTGAGGCGGTGACTGGTGCCAATGCTGGAGGGGGAGATGGCAGGGTAGGGGGCGAAGGTGGAGCTGGAGCCCATCCTGGAGGGGGAGGCGCAGGGTCAGGGTGTGGCACAGGGACTTGGGGGTCACCGGTGCAATACTAGGGGAGGGGGTGGGGCAGCAAGGGAAGGGGGCGAGGCTGATGCCCATACTGGAGTGGGAGGGGGAGGGGGATGGGCAAGATGATCACCCGTCCAATACTGGAGGGGAGGCAGTAGGGATGGATGGAGATGAATGGAACTGATGGGGCAGGCGTCATAGATGGAAGTGAGGGGGTCACTGATGCCCATGTTGGGGGAAGGGGAAGGCGGCAGGAGAAGGGGAGGCTGAAGCTGATGTTGATGCTAGAGGGGGAGGGGGAGCGGCAGGGCAAGGGGTGAGGGTGGATCTGATGCCCATACTGGAGGGGGAGGCGGCAGGGGAAGGGGCAAGGGGGTGAACCTGGTGTCCATACTGGAGGGCAGGCAGCAGGGACAGGAAGCGAGCAGGGGGACCTGTGATCAGTACTATGTACAAGCAGACACCCCTGCTTGGTGTCCTTCTCATCTCAGGGTGTGCATGATCCAACCCCATGGGGGTTACAAACCTGAAACCTGGTATGTATGTGTTGAACCCACTTCCTCTCACGGCCTGAGTCCATACAAATTCTCGTGGTGTGTAGCCTCAGTTTGTCGCTTCCCTCACGGAGCATCTCACAACTGCACGGCGAGGTCGGTTCTTGCAGTGGAGCTGCCTCTGTGCACACAGACAATTACTGTGACTGAAGCCTGTGTGAGACTCTGACAGGACAATTAAAGGCTACCTAATCAGACTCACTCTTGCCTGCGGTGCGTTTATATTCAGATTCTCCTCACCACACTGCCCAGCAATACTTTGGCCTGTCAGCGCAAATTGAATACAATAACAAACTTTAAAGCTAATCAGACGAGGTATCTCTTCATTGTTACAGCACCAGCGTCGTGGAATGGTGAGCATTTCCAAACCATTCGTCTCATGTGAATATTAATGCAGGATGTAAGTGCTTCCTGGGGAAAACTAGCTTAAGCTGATGCAACGTTATTAGCAGCGTGAAATTGTTTTAAATGAAAAACGCCACCATTGCAAGGCTAATGCATCAGACATTCAATACGCCTGCCAGCAGTGTATCCATTGGTGCAGCATGCGCCTGCATCATTGCCTCTCACAGTTTGTGTATTTAATTTAGTTTACAGAGGCAGCACCATCGGTGTGATACCATACCAGAGTTATCAAACCAAATATTGAGCGGAGAATGAGAGTGTGCTTGGTCAGGGAACTCGGTTGGCTTAAAGCTAGTCGTTTCTTTAGGGAGAGGCAACACTCGTCCTTTTCTAAAGTTGGCTCCAGCCGATGTCACAATCTCATGGACCTGCCGGGCTTGTGGACTTTCCGAAGGTTCATCAAACGATATAAGATGCCTCAAACTCATCCTGTGAATCTGGGGTTCCACAATTTAATCTCAGCAAGTGTTGTGCTGCACTTTGGGAGGTTGAATGTAAGAGAACAATATACAATTAATGGCAAGACCCTTAACAGCAATGATGGACAGAGGGATCTTCGGGTAGAAGTCAATTGTTTCCTGAAAGTGTTGGCACGTAGATAGAGGGGTAAAGAAGACATACGGTCTGCTTGTTTTATCGATCGGGGCATTGAGTGTAAGAATCAGAAGGTTGTGTGCCAGCTTTATGAACCCTTGGTTAGGCCACATTTGCTGCATAATGTGCAGTTGCCTCATCAAGAAAGATGGGGGGGATTTGGAAAGGGTGCAGAAGAGTTTTACCAGAATTATGCCTGGGTTAGATGGTATCTACGACCTGGGTAGGTGCTGCCTCTACCCCCTCCCCCTCCCCCCCTCTCCCTCCCCCTCCCTCTCTACCCCCACCCCCTCCCTCTCTACCCCACCCCCCTCCCTCTCTACCCCTCCACCTCCCTCTCTACACCCTCACACTCCCTCCTTACCCCTCCACTTCCTCTCTACCCCCCTCCCCCTCTATCCCCTCCCCCTCCCTCTACCCCCTCCCCATCGCACTCCCTCTCTACCGTCTCCCTCTCTACCCCCTCCCTCTCTATCTCTTGCTCCCTCTCTACCCCCTCCCTCTCTGCCCCCCCCCCTGCCTCCCCCTCTCACTCTGCCCCCCTTCCTCTCTGCCTCCCCTTCCTCTCTGCCCCCCTGTCTCTGGTGGAGTATTACATTCGGGAACCCGCCCTCCCCGTGGCGCCACGTGCCCCCCCCACTCCTCAATCACTACCCCCTCCCTCTCTACCCCCTCCCCCTCCCCTCTCTACCCCCCCTCACTCTCTCCCTCTCCCTCTCTACACTCCCCCCCTCCCCCTCTGGCCACGCCTGCGCAGTTGGAGGTTATGCCTGAGTGGATATGGCGGGGAATGGTGTAAAAGAAGCGAATGAATAATATTAATATAATATCAAGGGGGGGGGGTTAGTGTTGTGTGTGTGTGGGGGGGAGTTAGTGTTGTGTGTGGGGGGGGGGGTTAGTGTGTGTGTGTGTGGGGGGGGGGTTAGTGTGTGTGTGTGGGGGGGGGTTAGTGTGTGTGTGTGTGGGGGGGGGGTTAGTGTGTGTGTGTGGTGGGGTTAGTGTGTGTGTGTGGGGGGGTTAGTGTGTGTGTTTGTGTGGAGGGGGTTAGTGTGTGTGTGTGTGGGGGGGGGTTAGTGTGTGTGTGCGGGGGGGGTGTTAGTGTGTGTGTGTGGGGGTTAGTGTGTGTGTGTGTGTGGGGGTTAGTGTGTGTGTGTGGAGGGGGTTAGTGTGTGTATGTGGGGGGGGGGGGGTTAGTGTGCGTGTGTGTGGGGGGTTAGTGTGTGTGTGTGTGGTGGGGTTAGTGTGTGTGTGCGGGGGGGGTTAGTGTGTGTGTGCAGGGGGGGTGTTAGTGTGTGTGTGTGGGGGTTACTGTGTGTGTGTGTGTGGGGGTTAGTGTGTGTGTGTGTGTGTGGGGGGGGGGGGGGGTTAGTGTGTGTGTGTGTGGGGGGTTAGTGTGTGTGTGTGGGGGGGTTAGTGTGTGTGTGTGTGTGTGGGGGGGGGGGGTTAGTGTGTGTGTGTGTGGGGGGGTGGTTAGTGTGTGTGTGTGTGGGGGGTTAGTGTGTGTGTGTGGGGGGGTTAGTGTGTGTGTGTGGGGGGGGTTAGTGTGTGTGTGTGGGGGGGTTAGTGTGTGTGTGGGGGGGTTGTGTGTGTGTGTGGGGGGGTTAGTGTGTGTGTGTGTGGGGGGGGTAATGTGTGTGTGTGGGGGGGGGGTTAGTGTGTGTGTGGGGGGGTTAGTGTGTGTGGGGGGGTTAGTGTGTGTGTGTGTGTGTGGGGGGGGGGGGGGGTTAGTGTGTGTGTGACGCTGAAGGCCGCCTCTCTGCCTCAATCATGGCTGATCTATTTTGCGCTCTCTACCTCACTCCTATCTTTTTCCATAACCTTTGATGCCCTTATTAATCAGAAATCTATCAATTCCCCTTTAAAAATACACAATGACTTGTTCTCCACTCATCTGTGGCAAAGAATTCCACAAATTCACCACCCTCTGGTTCTAGACTCTCCCATTACTGAAAAGATTAATTCCATGTCCATTTTAACTAGGCCTTTTATTATCTGCTAGGTTTCAATCTAGATGCTAAATCTCCCCTCATCCTTCTAAACTCCAGTGAGTATAGGACCAGAGTCTTCAAAAGCTCCACATATGCTAACCCAATCATCCCTGGGATCATTCTCATAAACCTTTGGAACCTCTCCAAAGCCAGCACATCCTTCCTCAGATATGGGGCCTATAACTGCTCACAATATTCCAAATGCGGCCTCACCAGCACCTGAAAAAACTTCAGCATTACACCTTTGCCTTTATATTCTAATCCCCTCAAAATGAATGCTAACATTACGTGGTTGACTCAACGGTGCAAATTAACTTTTAGTAATCCTGCACCAGCACTCCTAAGTCCCATTGCACGTCCGATTTCTGTATCCTCTCCCCACTTAGAAAGTAGTCTCTTCCTTCATTCCTTCTACCAAAGTGCATGACTGTACACTTTGCTACACTGTATTTCATCTATCACTTCTTTGCCCACTCTCCCTAATTGTCCAAGTCCTTCTGCAGCCTCCTTTTTTTCGCTACACTACCTTCCCCACCAACTTTCTTTGTATCATCCGCAAACCTGGCTACAAAGCCATCAATTCCCTCATCCAGATCATTAACATATAAAGTAAAATGTAGCGGACCCAATACCGACCCCTGAGGAACACCACTAGCGAAACGGTCCTCTTATTCCCACTCTTTGCCTTCTGCGAGTCATCCAATCCTTTATCCATGCTAGTACCTTCCCTCTAATATCATGGGCTCCCATCTTGTTTTGCACACTCATCTCCGCCACCTTATATGACTTATTCTGAAAATCCAAGTAAACAGCATCGGGCGGCAGAATGGAGCAGCAGTCGAATTGCTGCCCTTACAGCGGCAGAGACCCGGTTCAATCCTGACTACGGGTATTGCCTGTTTGGAGTTTGTACATTCTCCCTGTGACCTCGTGGGTTTTCTCCGGGTGCTCTGGATTCGTCCCGTATTCCAAAGACCTGCAGGTTTGCAGATTAATTTGCTTTTGTAAATTGTCCCTTGTGTGTAGATTAAAACTAGTGTACAGGTGATTGCTGGTGGGCTGAAGGGCCTGTTTCCACACTGTATTAATAAACTAAACATCCACTGACTCTCCTTTGTCTATCCTGTTCATTACGTCCGCAAAAACTGCAACAGATTTGTCAGGCAAGATCTCATTCAATAGCAAACAGATTTCCAGGCCATTGACTGATCTCCCCATTTAGAGCAGCTGAGACGCCTGTCCTTCCTCCGTTTGCTTTTCCATCTTTAGTAGTACTTTGTCTTTCCTGTCTTTGTTGAATGATTGAAAGCAGAACGTTACAGTGAACACCAGCATTGGGCAATATCAGCTCGCTAAGGCCGGAGGCGTAGGGTAGGAATAGTGGATTTATGCTTACATATTTGTCCATTTATATAGTACCTTACCTGATCAATGTTGTTAACATTCCTGACAATCAAGTAAATCCTCTCATGGTGCTGTCACTGTGGGACACAGCAGCCAATTATTGTTAAACCAGGTCATCACTGTGAGATACAGCAGCCATTGAATGTTGAGCCAGGCGTTCGAGGAACAGAGGGACACTCAGATTCTTAAATCCATAAATTAAAGAAAGGACCTGGATTTCAAACTGATTTTTATGGAACTCTGAACTGCCCTATGCTAGCACAGTGTGCAGTGCCCACTCCTAGTGTGATCCCATTGCCCGTGGTACTCACTAACCATAGACCTGATGTCAAGAGAGAGTTAAATATAGCTCGTGGGGCTAACAGAATCAAGGGATATGGGGAAAAAGCAGGAATAGGGTACTGATTCTGGATGATCGGCCATGATCATATTGAATAGCTGTGCTAGCTCGAAGGGCCGAATGGCCTACTCCTGCAGCTATTTTCTATGTTTCTATGTTTCTAAATGCTCTTTGAACATGGTCAACAAGCAGCCAGCCAAGCAGCTGAATAAAATTCAAGAACAGGTTAACTGCAGTCCGCTGAATGTGGGAGCAAGTTCTACTGTAGGCCCAGTGAGAAAACCTATTGTAGAGTTTGGAGAGTGATGGCCTTTGATGAGTTGGGATGTGGTGGTGTGTTGCAGCTGTAGTATGTGCAAGATAATGGACACTTCTCTAATCCACATCTGCAGTAGGTGTTGACACAGACAGGTGGAAAAAGCCCAGGTGGGATCTACCCCAGAAAGACCTGGGAAACAAGAGAATACTGCCTCTTATGGGAAGCTTTGCATCTTTGCTAGCCACAGGTGAGATGCTGCGGACAGGAAGGTGGTTGACGTTGATCTTTTTTTTAATAAGAGCTGAATGAATAAACATGGTAGCTACTGGTTGATGAACCTCACATTCATCATTGGGAAATTATTGGAGAATATTCTGAGAGATAGTCTTACGTACATTTTGTAAAATAAAAGTTGTGAGAAGGAAACCCTGTCTCACTAATTTAGTATGCAAGGTCATGCACTTTGGGAAGTCAAATAGGAGTGGGACGTCTACAGAAAATGGTAGGGTATTAAGGGACATTGGTGAGTATAGAAGTTGGGGATCATGTTACAGTTATATAAAATGTTGGTAAGACCACATTTAGAGTATTGTGTTCAGATTTGAGCATCATGTTACTAGAAAGATATTGTCAAGCTGGAAAGGGTGCAGAGAAGATTCATAAGGATGTGTTAAAGAAGGAACTGCAGATGCTGGAGAATCGAGGGTTACACAAAAGGCTAGAGAAACTCAGCGGGTGCAGCTGCATCTAAGGAGCGAAGGAGATAGGCGACGTTTCGGGTCGAGACCCTTCTTCAGACTGGTCAGGGATCAGGGAAACGAGAGATATAGACGGTGATGTGGAGAGATAAAGAACAATGAATGAAAGATATGCAAAAAAGTATCGATGATAAAGGGAACAAGCCATTGTAAGCTGTTTGTGGTATGAAAATGAGAAGCTAGTGCGACTAGGGTGGGGGGAGGGGGGGGAGATGGAGATAGAGTGAATGCCAGGGCCCGAGGGCTGAGGGAGAGGTGGGAAGGGGAGGAGACAGCAAGGGTTAACAGAATTGAGAAAATTCAATGTTCAAGCCCAAAGGATGCAGAATCCCCAAGCGGAATATGAGGTGCTGTTCCTCCAACTTGCGGTGTTGCTCACTCTGGCCGTGGAGGAGGCCCAGGACCGAGAGGTTGGATGCGGAATGGGAGGGGGAGTTGAGGTGCTGAGCCAACGGGAGGTCGGGTTGGTTTTTGCGGACCGAGCGGAGGTGTTCGGCGAAACGATCGCCAAGCCTCCGCTTGGTCTCACCGATATAGATCATCTGGCATCTGGAGCAGCGGATGCAGTAGATGAGGTTGGAGGAGGTGCAGGTGAACCTCTGTCGGACCTGGAAGGACTGCTTGGGTCCCTGAAAGGAGTGGAGGGGGGAGGTGAAGGGACATGTGTTGCATTTCTTGCGGTTGCAAGGGAAAGTGCCCGGGGAAGGGGTAGAGCGGGAGGGGAGGGAAGAATTGACAAGGGAGTTGCGGAGAGAGCGGTCTTTGCGGAAGGCAGACAGGGGGGGAGGTGGGAAGATGTGGCGGGTGGAGGGGTTACGTTGGAGGTGGCGAAACTGGCAGAGGACTATGTGTTGTATTTGCCGGCTGGTGGGGTGAAAGGTGAGAACCAGGGGGACTCTGCCCTGTTTGCGAGTGGGGGAATGGGGAGAGATGGCAGTGTTGCGGGGTATGGAGGAGACCCTGGTGCGAGCCTCATCAATAGTGTGGGAGGGGAATGCCCGTTCTCTGAAGAATGAGGCCATTTGTGATGACCTGGTGTGGAACACCTCATCCTGGGAGCAGATGCGGCGTAGACGGAAGAATTGGGAATAGGGGATGGAGTCCTTACAGGAAGCAGGGAGGGAGGAAGAGTAGTCCAGGTAGCTGTGGGAGTCAGTTGGTTTGTAGTGGATGTCGGTCAGGAGTGTATCACCTGCAATAGAGATGGTGAGGTCAAGGAATGGTAGGGAAGTGTCGGAAATGGTCCAAGTGTATTTGAGTGCCAGATGGAAGTTGGTGGTGAAATGAAGGAAGTCAATCAGTTGTGTGTGGGTGCAGGAGGTGACAACAAAGCAGTCGTCAATGTAACGGAGGTAGAGGTCGGGGATGGGGCCCTGGTACGCCGAGAACAAGGATTGGTCGACGTACCCAACAAAGAGGCAAGCGTAGCTGGGGCCCATGCCTGTGCCCATAGCTAAGCCTTGTGTTTGGAGGAAATGGGAGGAATCAAAAGAGAATTTATTGAGGGTAAGGACCAACTCCGCTAGGCGGAGGAGGGTGTCAGTGGACGGGTACGGGTTGCTCCTCTGGTTGAGGAAGAACCGGAGGGCTTTGAGACCGTCTTGGTGGGGGATGGAGGTGTAGAGTGACTGGACGTCCATGGTAAAGATGAGAGGATGGGGGCCTGGAGAATGGAATCCCTTGTCGGCGGGTTTGATAACCCAGTCTGGGTTGTTACGGAGTGAGTCGATGGCAGATTCATAAGGATGTTGCCTTGGAGCAAAGGAGAATGAGGGCTGATCTTATAGAAATGTACAAAATCGTGAGAGGAATAGATCAGGTAAATGCACAGAGTCTTTTAACAGAGTAGGGGAATCGAGAACCAGAGGACATAGGTTTAAGGTGACTGGGGAAAGATTTAATAGGAAACTGAGGGATTACTTTTTTACACAAAGGGTGTTAGTATATGGAACGAGCTGATGGTAGAGGTTGTTAAAGCAGGTACTATCGCAACATTTAAGAAACAATTAGACTCTTACATGGATAGGACAGGTTTAGAGGGATATGGGCAAAATGTAGGCAGGTGGGACTGGTGTAGATGGGACATATTGGTTGGTGTGGGCAATTTGGGCCGATGGGCATGTTTCCACGCTGTATGACTATTGCATAAAACAGAGGGTTCTCAGCATTCCAAGTGAATGATTCCTAGTAGGTGGTGACAGAAATCCATCAGTGGTGAAGGTCCAAAACACCGCAGCGAGACTTCTGACGGGCACCCGGAAAAGGGACCACATCACCCCGATCCTGGCCTCTCTCCACTGGCTCCCTGTGCGGTTCCGAATAAATTTCAAGACCCTCCTCTTTGTCTACAAAGCCCTCAATGGGCTTGCACCCACCTACATTAAAAGTCTTCTCACCCACCACACCACCTCCAGGCCCCTCAGATCGGCTGACTTGGGGTTGCTGAATGTCCCGCGGCCTGGGCATAAGCTCAGGGGCGAGCGCATCTTTGCGGTTGCAGCTCCTAGACTGTGGAACAGCAACCCCCTCCCCATTAGAACTGCCCCCTCCATCGACTCCTTTAAGTCTAGTCTAAAAACATATCTGTTCTCCCAAGCCTTTCCTGACGTCCTCTGAGCGAGGGCTATTTGTATATATGTATGTAGCCTGCTTGTGTATACTGCTCTTAAAACAAATGTAAAGCACTTTGGTCAACGAGAGTTGTTTTTTAAATGTACTATATAAATAAATGTGACTTGACTTGACACACACTTTAAGCTCTGCTTCATGGGTCGGGGCATAGAATATAAACATTGGGATATCCTAATTGAGGGAATTGATTTGCTGAGATAGTTAGGTTTGAGCTAAGACTGTTAATGGGCTTTTAGGGAAGAGTGACCATCATGGGATGGAATTTTACATCAAACCTGAATGTGATTCAGTTCAATCTGAAATCTAAAATCAGTATGGAAACCACGTGAAGGTGTGAGGTGTGAGTTAATTCGGACTGGTTCAAAAATTATATGAAAAGCTATGGCTATGAACAAGCATCCAGCATCAGCCAGTGGATTCCAGGCACCTCACACTAATTGTGTAAAAAAAAACTGGCTTATGAATCTCCATTAAACTTTTCCCATCTTACCAGGGTAGAAATGTCAAACACTAGCGGGCATAGCTTTATGGTGAGAGTGGGAGAGTTTAAACCAGATGTGCGGTGCAACTTTTTTTCCTACGGAGAATGGTGGATGTCTGGAACACGCTGTCATGAGAGGTGATGGAAGCAGGTGTGATAGAGTTTTTAAGAGGCATTTAGACAGGTACATGAATATGCAGGGAATGGAGGGATATAGATTATTTATTTATTTTTTAAATTTTATTTATATTTTTAGTAGAAGCAGAGTACAAAAGTATAAAGCGCGGCATATGACATAGTACATTCATTGTACAGCTTCCATTTAAATTTTAGCAAAGATGAAATAGAAAAAGAGAGGAAAAGCAAGAAAGAAAGAAAGTGGATGAGAAAGTGAATGTGTAAGAATAGAACCCCTAAACTACCAAATGAGTGTAGTCAAAGAGTGAGTAAGTAAAACTTAAAGAAATAAAAAGACAAAAGTGGAAAAAAGAAAGAAAGAAAGGAATAAGAAAAAAAGTGTTGATATACCTACTTAATTTCTCAACCCACCTATCACCCAGTCCGTAAATCGGTTTAAGGGATATAGATTATGTGCAGACAAATTAGAGTTTATGTTGTCATCATTATTAGCACAGACATGGTGGGCTGAAGGGCTTTTTCATGTTTGAACATAGAACAGTACAGCACAGGAACAGTGCTATAGCTCGGCTTAAATCTACACCACCTAGTTTTTTACACCCTGGGGAAAAGGTTCTGACTGTCAACCTTATCGGTGCCTGTCATAGGCTTATGTACTCAGGCTCAGTTCATCCCTCAGCCTCTGTGCTCCAGAGAAAACAATCCAAGTTTATCCTACCTCTCCTTACAATTAATACTCAACAATTCAGACAACTAAAGCCAAGCCTCGACTTGATATCCTGAAAAATCTCCTCTGCACCCTCTCCAAAGCCTCCTCATTCGTCCTGTAATGTGGTGACCAGAACTGTACACAAGAAGCGGCCTAACCAAATGCGGCCTAACCAAAGTCTTATACAGTTGCAACATGGTTTCCTGACTTTTATACTCAATGTCCCGACCAATGAAGGTAAGCATATCATAGCATCATCTGTACCACTCTATCCACATGCTTGGCTGCTTTCAGGGAGCTGTGGACATGCAGACCAAGATCTCCCTATACATCTGTTTTACTATTGCGCATGACACCCCAAAATGCATCACCTTGCTTGTCCAAATTGAACTCCATCTGCCACTTATCTGCCCATAACTGCAGTTGACATATACTGCAGTATTATTTGATAACTTTCTTCACTATCCACATCTCCACCAATTTTCAAGTTTTCTGCAAAATTACTACCTACATTTTCATCCAGGTCTTTTGTATATATTGCAAACAACAGAGGTCCCTGCAGACCACCACTGATTAGAAACCTCCAGTCAGAATAGCACCCTCCACCACTGCCGTATGCCTTCTATGACCAAGCTAATTTTAGATAACAAAACCATGCTGACCATCCCTAATAAGCCTGTGAATTTCCAAAACGAAGCAAGTCCTTCAGAATTTTTTCATAATTTCCATACCATGGATATGAGGCTCACAGGCTGATAAGTTCCAGCTTTATCTGTGTGGTCTAACCTGTCTTCTTAAACAAAGGAACAGCATTGGTCAACATTGGAATGACAAGATCAGTATGAAGAAGGATCCTGATCCAAAACGTCAACTAGCCATCTCCAGAGAAGTTGCCTGCCCCGTCGAGTTATTCCAGCATTTTGTGTATTTTTTTGTAAACCAGCATCTGCAGTTCTACTGTCAACATTGGTTATTCTCTAGCCTTCCTGAACCTCAACTGCAGCTGATCAAATATCTCAGTCAAAGCCCCAACAATGGTTTGCAAAGTGACCAAGTTTGGAAATTAAATAGTCCAGGATACTTAATGTTTGGAAGTGAAAGGAAATGGAAAAGGTGGAGGGATGGACTGACAACAGAAAACTGGGGTGAAGCAGCCGGGAGGAAGTCAGGACGTTGTATGGAGTAAAGAAATAGCAAGAGTGAGGAGATTCCAGTGCTCTGGGCCACTGTGGTAAGGCAGGACTTGGTATAAATCATGAAGTTATGGATTCATTTAGCAAATCCCACAGTGTTGGTCTTTAATTTGCACGTAGACTGGGGAAACTGCATTGGCAGCAATACTGCGGAGGATGAATTCATGGAATACATAAAGCATAGTTTTCTAGATCAATAATTTGAAGGACTAACGAGGGAATAGATTTCTTATATCTAGTAGTATGCAATGAGAAAGGATTAGGTAGTACAGGGGCCTTTGGGAAGAGACAGAATTTCAAATCAAGATTGATGGTGATTTAATTCAACCAAGGTCTTGAATCTAAACCGAGTGAACAACAGAGGTATGAATTGTGAGTTGGCTGAGGTAGATTGGGAAGCTACGATAAGCAGTAGCTTGCATTTAAAGAGCTCGTACATAATTCACGATAAATATATATCCCTCTAAGGCAGGAGCACCAGAGAGAGAAAGCAGTCAATTTGTAGATTCCAAGAGAAATTACAGACAGTATTAACTGAAAGAAAAAGTTGCCATTAAAAGCAGTAGGTTTGAGGAATGGAACAATGTCAGATTTCAGCAAGAGGTGACAATGCCATTGATAAGATAAAATAAGTAGAATATAAGAGCAAACTAGGAGGAACAGATGCAGACTGCAAAATCTTCCAAAGGTATGTAAAACAGACTGACAAATGCTGTACAGTCTCCTTACAGAGTGGAGTAATTATATTCAGGGATAAGGACACTGCAGATAAATGAAATATACAATGTGTTTCAGTTTTTGTGGGACAAGGCAGGAAACTGCTTGGAAACATTTGCAGGGCAGCAGGGCTGAGGCAGGTGAGGAGTGACGAAAATTAGCATCAGGAGCAACCAGTTCGGAAGAAAGCATTGGGTTTGTCAGTCTATAAATCCAAATAAGCTGATGACAGTCATATTGGTTGGCATCTTCCAAAACTCCTTGGAGTCTGGAACAGTTCCCAGAGATGAAATGTATAAGTGAAGCAGGGAAACAGGTCCTTCGACCCAACCCACCCATGCCAAGCAGGATGTCTATCTGAGCCAGTTCCATTTGCCTGTGTGTAGTCCAAGTCCCTCTAAACCATTCCTATCCATGTACCTTATTCCCACATCGGGCTGAAGCAGTGCTTTCAGATTATTGGAACATAGAACAGTATAGCACAGGAACAGAGGATTGATCTCCTCTGCCTGCATGTAATGTATTTCCATGTCCCTGCCTCTTAAACAACACTATCATATCTGCCTCCAACACCACCCCTGGCAGCACGTTCCAGGCACTCACTATTTTCTGTAAAATAATTGTTCTACACATCTCCTTTAAACTTCCCCTTCCGATCTTAGAACTATGCTCTCTAATCTTTGACATTTCCACTCTGGGAAAATAATTCTGACTGTCTACCCTATCTGTGCCTCTCATAATTTTATGCACTTCAATCAGGTCTCCCCTCAACCTCAGATGCTTCAGAAAAACAATCCAGGTTTGTCCAACCTCTCCAGAAAGCTAAATGCTCTCTCATCATAGCAGAATTCTGGTAAACTTCTTTACTCTCTCTAAAGCCTCCATATCATTCCTGAAATGTTAATGTGTCTCCAGTTAGTCCAAAGTCTATGATGTTTCCCTCCCTCCCATTATTACTTCCCAGTCTCGGGTTCTCCTTTCAACATAGTCACAATTTCTGGGATCTATCAATCTCCTGTGCAAAGCCCTGATCAGGTGCTCTGAGATTTGATGGGTGCTTTTGTTGGTAACTACATAAAGAGCAACTTTGCAATGTCTCTGGGCGAGAGCCGTACAGCATGGAAACAGGCCCTTCGGTCCAACTCATCCATGCCGACCTGGATGCTCTAAAGCTAGTCCCATTTGCCTGTGTTTGGACCATATCTCTCTAAATGTTTCTTAACCCTGTACCTGTCTAAGTGTCTTTTAAATGTTGAAACAAGGAATGTCAGATGTTGGATTACGGAAAAAGACACAATGCGCAGGAGTAACACAGTCATGAAATATCCCTGGAGAACATTTGGGTGATGTTTCGGGTCAGGACCATTCTTAAGACTGATTGTAGAAGGGGAAAGAAAGCTGGAAGAAAGGAGGGGCAGGACAAAGACGGGCAGACAATTTAAAAAAAGACTACACAACAAACAAGACATAAGTGCAAAACATAATCAGTAAAGGAAGTCTACAGTTGTGCAAGAGGTGGTCCATGGTTGTCTGTTGTTGAGGTAGGATTAGGGTCAGTTTAAGAACCTGACGTTTGTAGGAAAGTAGCAGTTCCTCAACCTGGTGGTGTGGGACTTTAAGCTTCGATACCTCCTGCCTGATGGCAGCAGTGAGAAGAGGGCACGGCACGGCCCGGATGGTGGAGATCCTTGGTGACAGATGCTGCATTGTTGAGGCAGCACCATGTAGATGCTTTAGATGGATGGGAGGTGGGGGGGGGGGGTCTGTGCTGTGTTTGGCTGTGCCAAGGCCACAACTTTCTGCAGCCTCTTGTGTTCCTGTGCTTTAACCTAAAAGTTAGTGAAGTGCAGTTCAGGTCTTGTGTTGTTTAAACAGTCACTGCCTGCTTCCGAAGGTCACCTCCACTACCACACTTCCAGGTTGTGTGACACTCTGGGATTTATTTCAGCACAATACAGTGAAAAGGAAAATATTTCAATGAGATATCTCTAGGGTGAATCAGTTCCGACACAAGGAGACTACTAATCATGATTGCTGGAGCTTCGCTTGTTTGACCCTGGGATTATTGGTTGAAATTTCACTCCTCAGTCTGTCGATTGCTGCTACAAGCTACCAAGTTATCCTGCCCCCCCCCCCCCCATTAATTGTGATGCTTGCTGAGATTGCACCAGGAGTTTGTACATTTAACCTGTGTCTTGTGTGTGCCAATTAATTTGGCTCAGATTTGGCTACAACATTGACAGTGAAGCTACACGTGTTCACCGCTGTGTGGAGCAGAACCCTGGGGTTTGCATGTGAGTACAACCTACTGAGGAGCTTCAGTGCTGCCAGTAACTCAGCCTCTCAGAGACTGACAGTCTTACCCAGTCCCATCGAACTCGTACTGCCCTAAACACATGCTTTTTACAAGCTAATTCTACTGATAAATACCCTGAAAATATTACACTACATAAAATAAGGATATTTTAATTGTTAATGGCGTTCAAAGTCCGGTTGCAGGTAAGCACCTGGCTAAAAAGAAAATCTGTATAGTGTTGGAAGGAACTGCAGATGCTGGTTTAAACTGAAGATCGACACAAAAAGCTGGAGTAACTCAGCTGGTCAGGCAGCATCTCTGGAGAAAAGGAATAGGTGAAGTTTCGGGTCGAGACCCTTCTCACTCCAGCTTTTTGTGTCTCTAAAAAGAAAAATGGTAAATGTTGCCCGTTGATTTTCGGAAGAGGTAAGACGTGAAGGAGTTGTACTATAAATGGAGGATTTGAGAGATCTGGAGGGGCTGATCAGTCTGAAGAAAGGCTCTGACCCGAAAAGTCGCCTGTTCATTCCCTCCACAGATGCTGTATGACTCTCTGTATTACTCAAGCACTATGTTCTGTTAAAGAGTATAAGTTTGAGGCTTGCCAGCTCATACCTAATTCAACCTGATGAAGAGACTTGTGACTGTGTCTAATCGCTCTAGGTGCAGGTACAAAGTGTTAAGGTTACATCTGGTACACTTGACAAGGCTGAGAGTGAGAGCCAGGCCTTGGGCCCATCTCGCTCTCTCCCGCTGTGTGGCATTCCTTGCACATTCCCATCCTTTTGCTCATCCCACACCTTTTGTGATTTTCCTCTTTGACCTTACACCCCCCACTCCCCTGCATTCCCTTCAGAAGTGCAATGACCTTTCATTAATGGACGGTGGCGGTGGCTCCGACGTCTTCTCTCACAGACCCGCACCTCCCTGAACGCAATGCTCAGAAGTATTCTTTGCAAAGGTCGCTTGGGAATTGTCAGCTCCTCCTTTGTTCCCACCATCTCAGGACGTGTTATGGCCCTGCTTACTTTAGCTCTCACTGTCCGATCACACTGCTGGTGGATTTCATGTAGTTGTTCTGTCTGTCTAACGACAGGAGTGGGCCTGAGGTGAAGGTAGCAGAGACGTGGACTTACTGCTCTAGGGACCTAGGTTCAATCTAACCTTGGGGGGGGGGGCTGTCTCTGTGGAGTTTGCATGTTTTCGCTATTATAACGTGGGTTTCCTCTGGGTGCTTCTATTCCTGCCCACATTCCAAAGCTACGTGGATCAAAAATTGTCACTTGTGATAGACTGTGAGGAGAAGTTGAAGTGGGGAGAGTGCAAGAAGATTAATGTAAGTGGCCCGTTGACAGTGAGTGTCAACTCCATCAGATGGAGAACCTTTGTGGATCTGTGACTCCATACTACAGGGATGATCCGAAACGTCATCTATCCATGGTCACCAGAGATGCTCTGACCCGCTGAGTTATCTTTGCACCTTGTGTCCTTTTGTGTATTAACTAGCCTCTGCAATAGTAAGATTAAATGAGAACTTACCAGTTCGAAGTATGATCTGTATTTTATGAGGAGTTACGATGAGGGATTACGTGAAGACCCCGTCCAGCACGCATGCGCGACATTTCTTCAAAGCAGCGGTGTGGATTCACAGAAAAACACAACAATTGAAATAAATATAGTAAAGAAAAAATAAGAACTTAATTACCAGTTGATCTGTATAATAGAGGGTGGGAGCGGAGGGCACGTAATCCCTCATCGTAACTCCTCATAAAATACAGATCAAACTTCGAACTGGTAAGTTCTCATTTAATCTTACTATTTTACTTCGGAGTCACGTGAGTGACTACGTGAAGACTTCAAAGCTCTGTGAATCCGAACCGTGTACCAGCTCATGCTTCACTCACTGCCTGAAGACCTTAGAGGGAGGAAGTATGTTATTACAATCAACAATAACCTGTTTGTGAACAATAAAGGTTTATTAATGATAACAAAAAACAGAGCTCCCCCGGCTTAAATTAAATATTAGCTGCAGACTCTAAAATTCTGTCTGCAAATGTAGCAGGTTCCGCCAGCGGCTTATTATAAAACCTTTGGAAAGTTCTTTCCGAGGACCATCCTGCTCTGGCCAGAATATGGTCCATAGGCACATCCATTCGCCTAGCCGCCGACGTAGATGCAGCCCTGGTGGAATGAGATTTGTAAACATTAGTATCGACTCCCGCGGACTTAAGCACCTGCTTGAGCCATCTTGAAATAGTTTGGCTCGTCACCTGACCATGAGGCTTCTTGTGGCTTATCCATAAGGCTTTTTCTCTCCCTCTTAAGTTGTATGTTGTGTCTATGTAATTGGCGAGATGGGTCTTGGCACACAACCGTGGGACAGGTGAATATGCCCGGAACTCCATTACTGGAGGCGTGGTACCTGGTCTAGTTTGTTTGACTAGTCCCTGAATGTGAAATGTGATACAGTCCAATGACTCTGTCATGCTGTCCAGCCTCAGAAGGTGGAGGGACTGTACCCTTTGAGCTGACACTAGTGCCATGAGCATGACTGATTTCAGTGTAAGTTGTTCCAGCGTGAGTGACCTGGGTGGTGGCCATCCCCTAAGGTACGTCAGTACAATGCTGACATCCCAGATCTGAGTGTACCTAGGCCTAGGGGAATTGGTGTTAAAAATGCCCCTCATGATTTTGACCACTAGTGGATGGGACCCCAAAGTCAGTTGTCCTGCTGCTGGAACCAAATAAGCTGACAACGCACTCCTGGCTGTATTTATGGCACTGTAGCTGAGTCCTTCCCGATGTAATCCAACCAGAAACTCCACAACACTGGTGGCTGTAGCTGTAGTGTAGGTAGTTCCTGTTTTGGAGCAATACCGTTCCCATTTTCTTATGTTGGTCAGGTATTGTCTCCTGGTGGACTCCCAGTGGGATGCGGTCATCATGTTGATGGCGTCCTCAGACAGTCCCAGGCCCAGTAGAGGTCTTTTTAGAATCTGCAAGCCAGGAGATTGACTCTGTCATGGCACGGGTGACTAATGCCTGACACTGGGTGGATTAATAACTCTCGACTGCTGGGGAATTCCAACGGTTGTTTCAACAGCCATGTCGAGGGCCACTGGGAACCATGGCTGTGTAGGCCAGTCGGGTATTATCAAGATTCCTGAAGCGGAATCCAATTGAATCTTGTGTAATACCCGACTGATGAGGCAGAAGGGAGGAAAAGCATAAAAGAACATTTTCCCCCAATGCAGCGAGAATGCATCAACTGCTGCTGCCTCAGGGTCTGGTTCCCAAGCGACATACGTTGATACCTGGTGATTCAGCCTGGATGCAAATAGATCGATATCTGGTGTGCCATATTGCCTTGTAATTTCAGCAAATATTTTGGGATTTAACATCCATTCGATGTTATCATTGAATCTGCGTGACCTGGTGTCTGCCACTGTATTTTGCTTACCTGGTAGGGAAGTTGCTGATAACCAAATATGTCTTTCAACACACCATTGCCAGATTAGGTTGACCAAATTGTCACACGATATCGACTTTACACCACCCATGTGGTTGATGTAAGCCACCACCGTGGTATTATCTAATTGCAACCGGACATGTGCATGATGCGTATTAGATGAATATGCTTTTAACCCATAAAACGCACCCAACATTTCTAAGTAGTTGATACCCCGTGTCTGTAGGCAAGATGATTCAAATTTTGTCCATCTGCCCCCTGTGCTGGATTGCATGTTAGTTGCTCCCAGCCCAAAGCACTGGCATCCGTTTGAATGGTTAATACTGGGTTGGTGATTATTATGGGACTGGAGCTGAGCCTTACGTTCCTTGTCCACCATTGTAACTCTGGAATGGATTCAGCAGTTAAACTCATAGCTCGGTCAAAGTGACCTGAGTTTTGCTTTAGTGCATGCACTTTTGCTCTTTGCAAATTTTGATAGTGCAAAGGCCCAAATTGTACAGCTGGAAAAGCTGCTACCATTTTGCCAATAACTCTAGCTACCTCCCGTATGGTTGGCTGATGTTTATCCATGAGTTTGTTGCATGATAGTGCCAATTCTGATGCTTTCCCCTTCGGCAGAGTTACAATCATGCGAACAGTATCAATCGTAAATCCAAGATAGTCCATGGCAGTGGACGGTTGTAAAAATTGGATTTATCTGGATGTATGACAAACCCCAAAATTTCAAACAAACGTTTGGTGGCTGCTACTGCCAAAATGACTGTCTCCAAGGTTTTCCCTACTATTAAAATGTCGTCTAAATACGCCATGACTATATGCTTTTGTTTCCTCAATAATGCCAAGGCAGGTTTTAAGATTTTAGTGAACAGCCTTGGAGCGGAGGTTAGCCCATTTGGTAAGGCTTTAAATTGCCATAGCTGTTTCATCCAGATAAATTTTAAGTATTTACGATGCTCCTTGTGTATGGGTACTGAGTAGTAGGCATCTTTTAAATCAATGCTTGCTAGAAAGTACCCTCTAGAAACCAACAGTCTGGCTGTTTCAAAAGTATCCATCTTGAAATGTATATACCTGACAGACTTGTTTAAAGTAGTTAAGTCAATGATGATGCGACGTCCACCATCTTTTTTGATTTTAGTGAAAATATATTGGACACAAATTCCAAAGGTTCATGTTTTGTTCTTTCAATGACACCTTTTGCTTGTAACCTCATCAGTTCAGCTTGACCCTCTTGTTTCTCTTTGACTGAGAGGGTGAATACCCTTTGGGGTATATGCTGAACTGGCGGAATGTTTTCATGAACAAAGTCAATTTTGTAGCCATGAACGCTGCTGAGTATATACTTGTCATTAGTGATGGATTCCCATGCATCCAAAAAACAAGTGCAATCTCCCCCCTGTTAGTATAGAGCCCCTACTGCTCATATGCTGAGAGGAACCAGACCCACCTACCTCCATGGTTATTGGTGCTTCTTCTGCCTCTTCGCTGGGCGATGAGGTGTCTGCTGGGCTGTAGAGGGTTGATGTTGATGTTGTTGGGGGTGGCGCATTTTCCATGGTGTCCGCTCTGGGCCCTGGCCTAAAAAAGGCTTACGGGGAATGGTTGCGGACCCCGAGCTTTCACCAGTCCCATAGTGTGGTCGACGACTGATGGACGCCATGGGGTACTGCCGCCTGGGTTTGTTAGGTCTGCTCGGTCCCAAACCTGCCCTCACGAGACCAAAGGTCTTGGATTCTTCCTCTAGGTCTTTCACCTTTTTCGGAAGGTCTTTCCCAAAGAGCAGAATAGGAGGTTCTGAACCCGGTGTTTTTGCAAAGTCCCGCAAATTTAGGGTTGAGGGCAGGCTTGATGATTTCCTTCCGTAAATTGTTTATTTCATATTGAGTGGTGCACAGCAGAGCTAATGTGGCTTGCTGATTTGTGGAGATGTCCACACCATCAATGGACCGAGCATATGATGTTATTCCTGCAGTTAGTAGTTTAAGGATTTTCTGGAGCTTCAACTCCAGGTTCCTGATGTTCTGCCCCAAATGTCCCCAAATTTGGCTGTTTACAGCTGGTACATTCAATGATGTACAATTTACTGGGGCTGTATATTGTTCAAGAGCCTCATTGACCACCTGTTCTTGTAGGGGTTTTGAGGACAGGTGGTTAATGCTGGCTGCAAGTTTCGGCTCTAACGGCCGATCCGCTTGTGGAATGGCCACGTAGCGGTTGACCACACCCAGCAGCTCTTCCTGATCCTGTACACCCTGCGTACTCCGGACATCTTCAGCCAGTGACCCCTCTTCTTGACCAGCCCAGACCTGGTCGCCAATGCTGCCTTCAAAAGAAGGTGAAGCAATGGCCAGTGCCGTAAAGGGCACTGTGGGAGTGCCTGAGCTCCCTTGGCGAGTCTGCTGCTGCTCTCTCAGCAGATGTCGCTGGAGCAATTGCTCCATAAGCCGTTCCATGCGGCTTAGGCGGCTGCCTGTGTCGCTCTCGAGTGGTGTGGCATCTTCATCCGAATCGTCGGACACTACCGCCCGGTTCTGGCTGCAGGTACCTCCAGACCGCTGCTCAGGCAGCACGAGCGGTCCTGGGCTCGGCTCGGTAGTTATACCCGCCGCCTCTTGCCCCCCCCTCCAAAGAGCATTCCTCAACGGAGGACGAACGGGGGCGAGCTGCAGACTTCTTTCCTCTGGTCTTGCTCATTCTTTCTGGAAAACAAGCAGACCACAGAGAAAAAGACACACGGCCACGGTAAAACTTACCTGTCGGCCCGACTTTTCAATTTGTAGCGGGAGCGCCTTGAACTCCCGTTCGTCGCGGGTGCACTGCATGAACGCTAATGTCGCGCATGCGTGCTGGACGGGGTCTTCACGTAGTCACTCACGTGACTCCGAAGTAAAATTCTTTGTTTTTACTTCAACGGGTAACGTTTGCTTATGTGTGATATTGACTCATGTATAGATTAGCACATGTGTGAAGTATGTGTTTTAGCCACTTCTGACGGAAAGGTGCTCCTGCCCACATGTTTCCCTACCTGGTTCTCCAGCTTGCTGCCAGGGTGTGGATGTACCTGTGGCAGTCACCTGTGTGATGCACCATGATGCCCTTTCCTTGTGCTTGACCGCAGCTCTCACAGACTGGGTGCCTCTCCTCACTGAATGGTCCGGAATATATAACTTGGAGAACATTCAGCCCATCGTGTTTGTTCTTGAAAATAATGAGCTATCCAACCCATCCTCGCTGCCGGCACTGGTCTGTGACCTGAGGTCACGTCTTGTCAAGTCCACTTCCAGATCGGGTTTAAATGTGGAAAAGTTTCAGTCCCCAGTCCTCTCAGCATTGTTCCAAACATCTATGTAGTCACTTTAATTGTCACCTTCGCCCCCCCTCCCCACTATTCCTTCAAACTATTATTGTAAATCCATGTCCTTCCTCTCTTTCCCCTATCCAAGTCTGTCATAGTTATAAAAATCTCAGTTGAGTCTCTCCGAGGGCTCAGTTGAAAGAAAACAAGCTTGCCTATTCCAATTTTTTCACAGTCTGCAGCATCTCCCCAATCACTACTCAAAGACTAAATCGTGGAAGCAAGAGATTCTTTATTTTCGAGTCTGCAGAGTCGGGTGCCTCTCCAAGTTGAGACACACCGAAGTCAGAAGGGTAAACCCCCTTTATACACACAATTCTACATCCAACCTCCCCTCCTTTGACCCACTCCAATCAGACACTGTGGTGGACAACCTGTAGGTACGTCCCCCCAGTACCTCCCACATCATACATCGCATGTCCATGGTAATGAGCAGTTTCTTGACCAGGGGTGTGTTGTAATATTCATTTATTTTATTAAGCATGCTCAGTTGTTCACGACCTACCCTAGTTTTACTCACCTCCAAGTGAACTCTCTCAGTTCTCCTATATCAGCACTAAAGCTAAGCTATAGTGACAAGGGTCCCATCTATCACTCCATTCTACTGATAGGGATCTATCTTCATCACTCCCTTCTACCGCTATACAATGCTATTACTTCTTACTCAAGGATGGGTCTGGTAACTTTTATACACAGCTGTGTCAGAACCCTCTCCCTGGCCCCTATCGGTTTGAATCTTCTTTAAAGCCCCTTATAATAGTGGGGGTTTAATCACTTTATCCCTCACAATCTTCCCTTTTTCTTTTGCTACGCATCTATTGATTAAACCTCAATTTCAAGCTTCTTCAGTTCGAATTGACGGAACATTGTCCTAATCTCCTTTTCCTGTAGATCATGGACCTTTCCTGGCCGCATTATCACTATTTTCTGTATTTCCCCTTTCTCTCCCATAGGCATGACTACAGCCTGCATCTGACTTATACTCCTTGTAATAAGTTCCCTAAAACAGGGGATAAAGATCAGTCCAGCCACTGCACATAGAAACACGAGTCCCACCGTTCTCCACCATGTTCCTCCGAGGATGGAATCGCACCATCGGGTACCCATAATCGAATTCCACTTCTGTATTGGAACATGTGCCAACTTACGGATTCCTTCTGATATGTCCATCACTGCCTGTCCATTGTCATCGATGTTTAGGCAGCAATTAGAGAGGTTGAATTTCCCTCATACCCCTCCTTCTTCTGCCAGGAGGTAATCTAGGGCCAACCGGTTCTGGTATATTGCTGCTCTCATCTGTGTCTGCTGCTTTGTCAGCATCTCCACTGCCACCGCAGTTTGGTTGGTAATTACCTCCAGTACTGCCTGAAGTATTATGATCCGGTTTAACATGTATACCGGGGTTCGGTAGCCCCAGGATCCATCCTGTGCCCAAGTGGCTGGTCCATAGTATGAGATGATTCTTGCGGGTGGCCATTCATCATCTTCCCATTCTCCAATGTCTATTTTCCTCTTCTTCCGATATAGGTCGTCAAATACAGGTGTTCCTAGCGACCGCCCTTCTTCGGTGTTTAACAGGAAAAATCCCGGTTGTACCAGTCCAATAAAGCAAGTCCCGCTCCAATTTGTCGGTAACACCGAGTATGCCTTGTGTCCGCATATCCATAACAGTCCTTCAGGGGCCGGTCCACTAGAGGTAACCTTGTTCCATATGTCTCGCAACACCGGGATTCCTTGATAAGGGTTGTTCCCGGTGCAGTTCCATAGTCCAGTCAATTCCATTCCATCGGTCTTCATCCAGATAGTGCAGTTTCTCCCGTCTTTCTTAGTTGGATACCATTTAGGATCCTCTGGCCACCACGCTCGGGACTGATTTGGCCACTGGGTGACGATGCGCTGGCAGGGGCTGCTGCCTACTAGGACGGCATCCTTTGCCCAGGGCCTAGCAATACACTCAGTCCCAACCGGAGCGTCTGTCAGGACCCATGCCTGGGGATCTTGGTCTTGTCCAACTGTCAGGTTCCACTCCATCAGGTGCCATACTTCAACAATGGATCCTCTCCACGGCCAACATGAACTCATCAGTGGTCCGCCACAGACCCAACAGTTAGTCACATTCAGGGTTCCAGCTATCCGGAAAGCCAAGTCCACAAACGGGTTTTTTCCTCCTTCAGGGATCTCAATCTGCTTCATTATTTCTTCGTACAGTGTCTGGTGCAATTGAGGCTGAGTAGGTGGGGGAGGGGAGGCTTGGTGACCACTACTTTTGTTAACCTTGTTATTACTTCCTCCTTCATTTTGTCTAATGTCTATCTTAAGGCCTGGAAAGGGAGACCTAACTGCCCTGTCCTAGTCATACATACCCATCTCTCCCCCTTTGGGCAGGTAACGTACCCAAACCTCCCTACATATCCTCTATTCCCTACCATATAATACTTCTTTCCCCTGTCCTCACAAATAATTCTAGTCCTCAGGTTATAGCAAGCATCGTTCACATGGGAATGATAAATAAATGATCTGGTTGTCCGCCCTCCGTATCTGATAGAATGATAACATTTATCACAGTTATTAATACTTTTTACCATAATTACATGCAGAGCAAACAATACCACGACTGCTCCTTTCATGCTGCTAGTTATACATTTATTTTTTTCTAAAAGTTAATGTTAGGGGCTTATTTCCTGGTTTCACCATCCACTGTTCCTCCTTATCAGGAGCGGGTGGATCAACGAGTCCTTTAACCCGGATTGCGTGGGTCCACCCTTTTTCTTTTGTTCGTACTGCTGTCTCAGTTATCAGTAATACTAGGTATGGGCCGGTCCCCCTGGGCTGGAGTTTCTCCTCCTTCCAATTCTTGACCAGTACCCAGTTGCCGGCCTTTACAGCATGTATTGGAAAGTCGAGTGGTGGGCTTTGAGCCAATAGTCCTTTAGCTTTTAATTCTGTAAGGGAATGAGATATTGCCAGTAAATAGTTCCTTAAGAATACATCACTGCCCTCTATGGTGGGTATTCCTTCTATCTTTCCCAAATAAGGTAACCCAAACAACATTTCATAGGGGGACACTGCTAACTTTGCATGGGGTTTCCGTTGCTTTTCTCAAAGCCTTTCTGTTTCCCTACTGCTCCAAACATGTGCCAGACTCCATGTACATATGCTGCTCTTACAGCCTTAATTTCTGCCAACTGAGCTAAGCAAGATTGCACGCAAGCTTCCAATTTGATTACCTTTAAGTCTAATTCATCCTGATGCATCACTTCAAACCCTGCATACTTGCTATTATGATCCCTTTAACAAGAAACATCCACAAGCAAAACCTTTTTGTCCTTCATTCAAAGGCTCTGACTGTAAACCATTTCTCAGACTTGTGTGTCCTTCTTCCTTCATTATTTTCCTTAATGGCATCACAATTTCAACATACTTCCCAATCTAGTCTGAACTATATCCTGCCATTCCCAATATCATCATCATCTGTTCTACTGTATGAGGTTTGGGAACTTCAATTATCGCTTCAATTTGATCCTGCGCTATAGCTTTTACTTCTTTAGATATTACTCGTCCAAAATATTCTACCTGCTGCTGACAAAACAACAACTTCTTCCTTGATACATTATGACCTCCTGTGCCATCTTTTCCAAGATAATTACAATGTCTCTCTCTCACATTGCTTCTCACTTGTGGAACAAACCAACAAATCATCCACATACTATATCAACACCTTCCAAATCTGCCTAAAACCCTGCCGCATCCTAGCCTAGGTGTATTTAATACCTCTTCTTAATGTTCTTACCATAGCTATGTTCACCATTATCTTATTATTATTATTATTATTATTATTTCCTGATTACCGTACCTGTTCACATCCCCAACACACCTTATCATTACCTATCTCCTTACTAGCCTTCCTTGACCTCTTCCTTGAGATCCCTCCCTCCCTTGGGGACCCCAGTCCTGTCTGGGCTTATATCCAGATTTATTTCACTCCTGATAGGGCATTTGAGGAAACACTCTCCCAAATACATTTATTATTGGCATGGAATCTCTGGCCCCTGTTTGGCTCTGTCACAGGACTCACTGTGTGTTGGTGCATCACTTATTTCGGACTTTTCAACCAGGTTTGTTGTTACTGACGATATTGACTTTCCTTTTTCACGCTCTTTCTTTTTGAGCTCTTCAAGTTACATTTGCATCATTTTCCTCTGCACCTCTTCCTGCTGGTCTGCAAGTCTTTTTCCTATCTTTGCGATATTTCTCAACCTCATTGACCAAATGATCACTGAATCAGGGGTGGGAAATAGATTACAATCCCACTACCTCCTCCAATCTAGACTTGACTTTAGGAGGAATGACATCCACCACAGTGGTTCAAAATATAGTGTTCGTTAACTGGTTACCTTCTATTTTTGTTCAGTTTCCAGTCTCCACCTTTTCAGCTTGTTCTCCAGATAGGCTGCTGGATTTTTGTCTGAGAGCCTGCCATATCCCCTGCCTGACTGTGTCAAACAGCATGCCATTGTGTATTGCATTGTTCACAGCATTTTTATACCAGCCATCTTCAGTTCTGTCAGTTTAGTGGTTCCTTTCACTTTCACCAACAGTGCCTTCAAATCTCCCATAGCCAATAATCGTCCTCCAAAGCCATAATCCATTTCCTGCCCCATCAGGAATATTGGGTAAGCCCTCTCAGTTTATGGGTGCCCCAAAGGATAATCTGTGTCTGGCCTGCTCTTATATTTTTAAACCAGTCTCATCAATTTATCCCTCTGCTTCCCACTTTAATCCTTTCTGATCTGCTTTCTCATTCTAAACTCAATGTCTTACTTCTCAGATAGTTTATCCTCCTTTGCAAATTTATTCACCTTCCTTTAAAAATCTTCCACTGACTTCTCGATTCTCATATTTTACCACCACCCCTTCTACCTCGGGGGCAGTCATCACTTTCCCCCCTACCCCCGAGATTCTGACTTGTTTTTCACCTAATCCAATTTCTTCTGGTACCTTAGTTCCACTTGATCTAGGGTCCTAATTTCAAGTTTACCAGAGGTTCCCGTGTGTATCCCATACACCCCAGGGAGCAGGACCCCCGATCTCCCTATTCTTCCTCCATGAGTGTGTACGACTGCACCTCCCGTCGTAGCCTGGGACATTCTCTCTTGAAATGACGCTCCTCGTTACAATAGTAACACCGGGATGGCCCCGTGTACCACCCTCCTGATCCTTGTTCCTTGTTTTCCTGGGGACCCCAACTTCGGTCCCTCCATTCACCTCTTCCTCGTCCTCTGTCTCTGCCTCTTCCCCTTCCCCGGTCTCCATGTGCACCCGGCCTTCTATCACCTTCATCTCCCTTCTTCTGCCCCTTGCTGTACTGCCTGCAACATCATTTTTGCCTTTCCCTTCTGTTTTCCCACCTTTCCAACTTATCTGTGGCATATAATTCATAATTAACACTTCCATCTTATCACACATTTATCTTGACAGTATCTTCATTGGGCCACTTCCTCACCAATTTCCTTTCTTTCTCCTCATTTCTCAGAGTGCTTTCTTTAGATATAGGGAAATTTTTACTTAGCAATTCAACTGCAGTTATCTTATTTATTGTATTATCTTTCTTTGTGCACTATATCAATTGTTTGCATCGTAAAAACAGGTAAAATACAACATATTAAAGCAAACCATACAACCTTCACTTTTTCTGTCGAACAGGGGCGATCAAAGGTGAATACCTCTTTAACATGTTTAACTCATTGTCTGCCAACTCCTTTTTTTTCCTCCCCTGGGCCCCATTAAGTTATTACCCTTCTCCAACCAGAATGTTTATCTAAACAAACCATAAAAGCTGCTTGTTGTTCAGCAATTAACTTATTTCTAATTTTGTTCAAACCATTCTCCCTACAATTCCCAAATTCCAATTCCTAGTTTAAATGCATACGACTAACAATTTTCCAAATTAACTTTACTGAAAAGAAATCAACAACGCCAAGCAACCTACATTTTCCAACTTTCCCCTTTTAAGTTGCGATGATACAAAGCGTTGTCCGTTACCTTACAGCTGTTCGTAACCTCCCCCATTGCTTACAATTTCTTAAAGGAACACACACACCTACCCTTACAGCATGTGGCCTACAGCAAACAAACCTATCACATGTACAAACTTCCTCATTCATACAAAACCGGTTTTTACACACAAATCACATTAGTTCCATTCTTACTTCAATGAGATTGTGTGAAACAACTCAATATTTCTTTCATGTGCTTCTCCTTCCTTTTTAACTTTTTGTACTCAAAACATTTAGCACTTTGATTTTCCTTAGATTTTTGCAATGTCTGAGTGATACTCTGAATATTCTGTACAGCCCAGTGCCACCAGACTGAACTCCCCCTTATTGGTTCCTTTGGTTAATCAAAATAACAGAACTTAATCATAGTCTCCTTATCTTTACCCCCGGGGCTTCCTTCTCCCCAAGGTTGCCACATTCGCCCCAATGGACTATCAGGCGGAATGTGCGGCTCTTCACCAGTGTGAGCCTTGCCCTGTTTCCCCCCAGACTCTTACTTTTCCCGTTCCGGTTATCTTTATCTTATCGGACTATTCCCGTCCGACAGACCCCCGGTCGCCCAGGCAATACTTAATAGTCAGTTTTCTTACCCGGGTCTTGTGCACAAGAATCGCTCGACCATCCCTTATTTATTTATCCGACACTCCCTCTTGCTTCCTGAGTCTTTTGCCCGAATATCACTCGCTCAAACCGCTGATGGCAAGCAAGGAGATCAGAGACTGCTGAAATCAGCAGGGTGCACCTTCCCTTCCTTCTTTGCTGCCACCGAGCAGCCAGAGTGGTGATCCCGGACGAGCCCCCAGTTTGTGAGATATGCGATGTGCTCACAATCACTACTCAAAGACTAAATCGTGGAAGCAAGAGATTCTTTATTTTTGAGTCTGCAGAGTCGGGTGCCTCTCCAAGTTGAGACACACTGAAGTCAGAAGGGTGAACCCCCTTTAGACACACAATTCTACATCCAACCTCCCCTCCTTTGACCCACTCCAATCAGACACTGAGGTGGACAACCCCCCAGTACCTCCCACATCATACATCGCATGTCCATGGCAATGAGCAGTTTCTTGACCAGGGGTGTGTTGTAATATTCATTTATTTTATTAAGCATGCTCAGTTGTTCGCGACCTACCCTAGTTTTACTCACCTCCAAGTGAACTCTCTCAGTTCTCCTATATCAGCACTAAAGCTAAGCTATAGTGACAAGGGTCCCATCTATCACTCCATTCTACTGATAGGGATCTATCTACATCACTCCCTTCTACCGCTATACAATGCTATTACTTCTTACTCAAGGATGGGTCTGGTAACTTTTTTACACAGCTGTGTCAGAATCCTCTCCCTGGCCCCTATCGGTTTAAATCCTCTTTAAAGCCCCTTACAATAGTGGGGTTTAATCACTTTATCCCTCACACCTGGAACATCTATGTCAGCTCCTGGTTATTGACTAGCTCCATTTTCAACTAAACAAGTTCAACCAAACCCAACTTAAAAACTCCAGGATCTAGGAGTCAGAACATCCTCTGCACTGGATCCCGACTTCCTGACCCTTAGACTACAATCAGTGAGGATAGGCAACAAACTCAACAAACAAAATTCCACAATAATTCTCAATACCAGTGCCCGCAAAGTTGTGTTCTCAGTCAGCTATTGTACTCCCTATACACTCACAACAGTGTGACCAAATGTGGTTCTTACTCCATTTACAAGTTTGCAGATGACACGACTGTGGTGAGCTGGATCACAAACAATGATGAAACGGAGCAAAGGAAGGAGGTAGAAAGCTTAGTGCCATGTTGTCAAGACAACAACGTCCTCCTCAATGTTAGAAAAATGAAGGAGCTTGTCATAGACTCCAGACTGGTACATACTCAGCTGACCCACTGGTAAAGGACCCATATCCCACCTGCACAGACTCACCTGCCCACCGATACAAACTCACCTGTTCCCTGGTACAAACTCATCTATTCCCTGGTACAGACTCACCTGTTCCCTGGTACACACTCACTTGTTCCCTGGTACACGATCACCTGTCCCAAAGTACAGGGATCACATGTCCCACCTGTACATTTAGTGCGACAGGATCTCCCCTGCACAATACCATGCTAACTATTCTGATCTGCCTCTGGTCTCTCAAATAAACCTAGTTCCTATCCCTGAGGATTTTCTCCACAATTTCCCTGTCGCTGGCCTGATGTTCATCCACTTGGAGACTTGGATTTCTGGATAAAGTTCTGCAGCCACTTTTTAAAGTAACCACAGACTGAGGGCGATGTTTGTGTGTAGGAGCTGATGTAGCTCCACCTAGGAACGGAATGGAAGAAACTCTGTTCGTCTTGTGACTGACATCTCAGCCCTGTATCGAGGCTGAGTCAGCAGAACTGTGGCTGGTGTCACGGGAATGTCTCATACAGAAGTCAACTCTTGTTAGGAAGAGGAAACAGTGGCCATGTACCAAATGCTTTATTCATTGAAGGTCTGAAAACGTCTCTGTTTCTGGAGTGGAGACTTCAGCTCGGTGCAGCGCACGATGGAAATATCCAGAATGATTATAGTTTAATCACGGCTGGAAACAGGTGCTTTGGGGGATTGAGAGCAAGGAGGAGATGCGGACTGAATGATACTTTCTGATAAAGTAAGATGTCAAATCTTCCTCTGAAAGGGAAGAAATGCTGGCAACACGGAATTTATTTTTGTCCTTGCTCCTGAGATTACACATTGTTTTAAGTATATATACAATCCTTGAAATGAACCGCACTTGAAAGGTTTCATGGACAACTGAATGATGGAATGTGTAGATGTGTGAGCAGTGAATTGTGCTAGGCATTACCACGCTCCGCCGGTCTGAGATCCCAGGGTCCGAAGACATCAGTATCAGTGGTCAGCGCTCATGGTGGAAGGGAAGTTCGAGTCAGCAGCGAATCACCGCCATTGAGGGGGAGGAATCCACTTCCATTTGTCAGAGTGTCGTGCGAGGGAGGTGGGATGAGGTGATTGCCGGTGGCTGTGGGATGACAGCAGCAGCTCAAAGGGAGGTTTGTTGTCCGGACCACTAACCTGACTGCAGCTGCGTGGATGAGTAACAGGGTCAAGTTTTGTCCAGTGCTGCTCCCACCCATCCTGCCAAGTACGTGCTCCTTCAGCAACAGGAGAGACTTGGATAGTCAATACACAGCTGGCCAGTCGGTATCTGGGCTGCAAGCGGGGTGATCAGCTAGATCCATGATCACATCCCAGGCCTGTATGTCGGGAACAGCTGCAGGCAATGGCTGTTGAGAGTTGAGCTCCAGCAGGGTCGGACATTTGGCACGTTGGAAGTTACTCCACATCCAATGATCTACAGTTGGCATTAACATTATGCTGCTCATTTAGAAACACATTCAACAAAGCGACAATTACCTGAGCAGAATGCTAATGGGATAGGAAGTAGATTTGTTCCAACAGGAATGTCTGCCAACTCTGGCTGATTGGCCCAGTTCTGCAATAGTTGCAGAATAACCACACACAGTCAGACACAGTCCGACTGACGGGCAGGCAGACAGGCAGACAGGGAGTCATAGAAAGAGGCAGTCAAGCAGATGGACAGAGGCAAGCAAAACATATAGATAAATGACAGGCAGACAAAAGGCTGAGTGGCAGATAAACAACCAGAGTGTTAAACAGAGAAACAAGGAACTGCTGATACTGGTTTACAAAAAGGATGCAACGTGCTGGAGTAATACAGCCATTCAGCCAGCATCTCTGGAGAACATGGATAGGCTACATTTCAGCTCGAGACCCAAAGGGTCTAGTCTGAAGAAGGTTCCCTTGATTAGTTCTGGTGTCAGGGGTGTAGGGGGAAGCAGGAGATTGGGGTTGAGAGGAAATGATAGATCAGCCATGATTTTACTTCGGAGTCACGTGAGTGACTACGTGAATAGAAGCCTGTACAGCCGTTGGTGCATCATGACGTCAGACGCTGGTGCAGTCGGCCGGTTGGAGCAGGGACCAGCTCCGTGGGGAGGAGTGGTGCCCAAGCCAGGCTGATGGAGAGCTTGTGCTAGCAGCACCTGTTTCAGGGCTGCAGAACTATCCTGCCTGTGAGGAAGATGTTCTATCAGGGCAGTTTGCTGACACTGTTTCTATGCTGGGGGAGAGCAGTAAAGGTGTTCGGTTGGAGGTAATTCCGAACATTGCTGGGAAGTTTGCTGAGTGTAGAGAGGCAGGAAAGGCGATTGATGTAGAATTGGCCGAAGCCATTCAGTATATGCTCTCCCACCAGTTACAGGAGCTAGCTATGGATGAAGTAGCAAAGAACTATAAAGCTCCTGTTAATTGTGATTTCCTGAAGGTACCGGTGGTTAATCACCAAATTTGCATAGATGGGTTTGCCTGCTAGGGCTCAGGAGATGAAGTTTTAAAAAAGTGCTTAAACTGTTGTCAGCAGGTATTACAGCTGTGGTGAAAGTTATTGATACAAATGATATGGTTGAAGCACACCAGGATGAACTGGGACTCCTTTGTAATGCATTTTGAAATTAATAATATCGGGAGGGCCGCTATTAGGCCAGTGCTAACCCGAATTTGGCGAGTTGTGCAAACCGACCAGTGTACCACCACGAAATCTGTTGTTTGGTGGTAAACTTGCAAAAAGGGTCAAAGACTGCTATGAGGTTGTTATAACCATGGCCCTCATTAAGCCAGCTGGAAGCAAGGTAAAAAAGGTTCTCTACAAGAAGTCGAGGACAACAAGGCCGCAAGGAAAGATGCTGGTAAGGAATATAACATTGACAGATGATGAATTAACTGATGTTCCTGTTCAAATTGGGGAAGGTTAAAATTGTTCTCAAAACAATGCAGCAGTTGACAAAATCAGATTTGTTCATACTTAGTGTATTGAAGGGGGTGAAAAATTAGATTTTACTATAAGGACGGTCTACCTAATCAACATTTTCCTAGTCGTAAACTTATTTTTCAGATGAGGAAAATGTGCTTATTCAAGCAGAGATTCAGTCGTTACATAAGAAGGGGTAATTGAGCCTTCTGTCTATCAAAGTCAACCATTTCTGTCAAGTATATTTCCCAGATCTAAAAAGACTGGGGGATGTAGAATTATTCTGGATTTGTCGAATTTGAACTAGTTTGTTTGTTATAGGCATTTCAAAATGGAGACCTTTACCACGGGCAAACATCTAGTGTCCAAAGGGTATTATATGGCAACCATTGATTTGGAGAATGCGTATTACGCAGTGTCTATTCATGGAGATGATAGAAGATATTTGAAATTTATTTGGATGACTGAGCTGTGGCAATTCAGGACATTGCCGAATGGATTAACTTCAGCTCCTAGATTATTTACTAAATTGGTAAAACCTGTGTTAGCATTACTTAGAGCTCAGGGGCATGTGGTAATGGCCTATTTAGATGATATTCTGATTGTTGGAAAGACCCATGCTGAAACTCAATCATCATTTCAGTTGTTAAAATCACTTTTGAACAAATGGGATTTGTTATTCACCCAGATAAATCTAAATTATCACCAGTCCAAATATTGATTATCTGGGATTTACCATTAATTCCAATCACATGTTGGTAACTTTGCCTAGGGATAAATTGAATCAGTTAATTGAGGACTGTGTTAATCTCGTTGGAGAACAACGTCCTTCGATTAGACAAGTAGCCAGTTTTATTTGGACGTTGTTGCAGCCTTTCCAGCTGTGCAGTATGGTCCTCTGCATTATCAACAATTACAACCATCAAAGGAAACAGCACTGAGAATACAAAGGGGCCATTTTTGATAGGCCTATGCAGTTGTCAGCTGGGGCGATTGCTGACATACAATGGTGGATAGTACATGTTTCAAAAAAATTAAGGAAGGTTTTTGGTGGAATCACCGTCACTGATATTACAGACTGATGTAAAGTGCACTGGGTTGGGGTGCAACAGATATGTCTTCTAGTTGTGGAGGCAGATGGAATGTGGATGAGACATCGCTTCCTCAATTAAGAGGGATTAATTATTTAGAGTTGTTGGGCACCTGGTATGGGCTCAAAGCTTATTGTTCTACAAGGAGGGATCTGCATGTGCAGGTCAGATTGACAACACCACAACAGTGGCATATGTTAAACCACATGGGTGGAGTTAAGTCACAGTCTTGTGATAGACTGGCTAACCAGATTTGGAGCTGGTGTATTGACCAAAATATCTGGCTTTCAGCACTTTATTTGCCAGGAAGAGGTCACGTCAGTTTAATGACAACATTGAATGGATGTTTAAATCAGGATGTATTTAACCAAATGATTGATCAGTATGCATTGCCAGATATTGACTTGTTTGCATCTCGATTAAATCATCAGTTACCTAGATATGTTTTCATGGTAACCAGATCTGGGGCAGTAGCAGTGGATGCATTTTCGCTGCATTGGGGGAGGAATGTTTGTGTATGTATTTCCTTCATTCTGTCTCATCAGCAGATGTTTGCAAAAGATCAAGGAGGACTCCACTTCAGGGGTATTGGTAGTGCCGGATTGGCCTACACGAGCATGGTTTCCCATTGTATTACAAATGGCTAGGGAGCCTTACATGCTTATGCCAAGAATAAAAATCTACTGGTAAATCCAGTCACTGGGGATCAACATCCTTTATAGGATCGTATTGATCTGTTAATTTGCAATTTTAAGGAGGCCATACTTGGGGAGAGGACTGTCTCATCAGACGGTGGATGTTCTCACGTCGGCCTGCAGGGATAGTACACAGCAGCAATATATTACCTATATAAGGAAGTGGGAGCAATTCTGCCTACAGCAGGATATTGTATATCACACTGCAGGGATCACGGATGTATTGGAGTTTGTCAACTCTTTATTTTGACCAAAAAATTAAGTTACAGTGCGATTAATTCAGCCAGAAGTGCTCTGTCTTCTTATTTACCTATGAATGCAGAATTGCAATACAGTAGGGACACATCCGTTAGTTTCACGATTCATGAAGGGAATTTTTCAATTTTTAATCCTCCTAAACCCAGGTATGCCGGTATTTGATGATGAACAGACGGGAGGCAGCCAAACAAAACAAGACAGGGCATGACAAAAGGAAACTGGGAGCATCTAGAGGCAAGTCCACATCTGCACAGTGGGAAATATTGAGAGGTCAGAATAATGTGTTCTGCGAGAGTGAAAGCCAGGAGTAACAAGTACAGGGAATGTTGGGAGTCGAGGGGTATTGAGGGCCGGATAAGAGAAAAAAGGGAAACACATGATACTGAAGACGAGAGAGGCCTGTCTACAGTAGAAAGTCTAGGGATGTGCTTAAAAGCGAAATTTGGAAAGCAAAGAGGGTTCACAAAATATCACTGGCAGTCATTTTAAATATATTTTCAAGGTATATTAAGGACAAACAAATAACCAGGGAGAGTGTGTGGCCTATTGGAGGCAACAGAGCTCATCTGTGTGTGGTGCCACAATCAGTGAGGTCCTAAATGAATTGTTTTAATCGGGTTTCATAAAGGAAACGCATTTTGTAGTTTAGACTTTAGAGATGCAGCGCAGAAACAGGCCCCTCGACTCACCAAGCAATCACCCCGTACACCACCAGCACTAGCCGACACACTAGCGACAAATTAAGAATTTTTTTTACCAAACCGTACACCACCACCTAGCCAATTAAACCTACAAAATCGGTATGTCTTCGGTGTGCAGGAGGAAACCAGCACACCTGGAGAAATCCACATGGTCACATAGAGGAAATACAAACACCATAGACTTGCCCAGAGTCTGGATCGATTACCCCTATAACAGCTCACTGGGGGGGGGGGGGTAAACATGGAAACTAGACATTGATTTAGAATAATAAGAGCAAGCTTTAGAGGCAGACATTTCTCATGCAGAGAGTGGTGAATACCTGAAACACATTAACAGAGACAGTGGTGAAGGCAGAGTCACTGACAGAATTGAAAGGATATATAGACCAGCCTTAAATCGCTGCGGGAGAGAATGCAGGTGGAATCAATATGGACATGTGCCCACTGGTCAGCATCGATGTGGTGGGCTGAAGGGCCTCCTTCCATGTGTATGAGAAATGATGAGCAGCGGACGGATGGACGGATGGGGAATGCAACAGGGGGCATGCAAGGATTTAGAAGGGTAGTTAGTGTGCAATGTAGAACTGTTGGCACCTTGGCTTGAGAATAAACTCACTATTATCCAGCATCATTCACGTCACTGTGCCCTCTGCAGGCAGTGAGTTTTGCAGTGTCGTTACATCTGCAGTGGAGAAAACACAGCACAACTGTGGGTATCGATGCAGCCAGTAATCCCCCAACACAGCACGCAGATAAATACAGCTGTTGTTTGTGATGGAAGTGGAGGCTACAGGAATACTATTCTGTTCTCCTTCCAACGGTGATTTAGTATCTTTTATATCAGCCAATGGGACAAATGAGATATCGATCTTTTTCTTGAAAAATATAAAAGTTGCACTTCAATTTTTAAAAAATTGACTTTCATGATTTTTTTTCTAGCATGAGACCACAAATCAACTTTATTTCGGAATAACTGCAGTAGCTATTGAACGAAGCTCGAGCTATTGTCCCACTTCCAATCCCACTGCAATATCTGACCCCCCTGACATTGCGCAGTACTTTATAATGCTGCTCTTGAATGTTTGAAATCAAACCACTTCTTCCTCCCTAAAAACCCTACATCCTACCTCAAACCTCTCGCTCCAAACAAAACCCTCTCCTACATTAAACCTCCCTCTTACCTCAAACCGCTCCCTCCTATCTTAAACCTACCCCAAACCTGTTCCCCTTATCTAAAACGTCCCCCTATCTCAAAACTCCCTCCAACCACAAATCCCTTCCTTCTACCTCAAACCTCTCACTCTCACCTCAAACCCATCCCTCCCACCTCAAACTTCCTCCCACCATAACGCTCTTTCTGCCCACCTCAAACCTCTTCCTCCTCCCTCATTCAGTCTTGGTCTCAAGGGCCTGGCAAAGGGACCTCTTCACAAACAGGATCACAACCTGTGCACCTCCAACCACCAGGAGTGTAAAGTGTCTGCAGCCTATTTGCTGACCTGAACTCCACCTTGATAAATGCCTCTGTCTTACCTTCTCGATCAGCAAGAAACAGGAACTGCTTTGATGAGGATGATCAGGAGTTCAACGAGCTAAATCATTCCAATCACAGGGCTCGTGGGATTGCTCTTGTGTGATGTGGAAGATGTCCAAAACGTTGTAATTAGTTTAGATAAGTGACATTGTACAATCTACTTAGTTTATTAAAATGTGATGACATGTAGAACCATCACACAGGTGTGATGACATCTTCACTAAAGTGCTCGACCTTGCATCAAAGTATTTGCAATATAATAAGAAATCATTTCTACAAAAGGGAAGGGATGGGTATGGAGTCATACAGCATGGAAACAGGCCCTTCGGCCCAACCTGCCCATGCCAACCGAGATACCCCATCTAAACTAGTCTCACCTGCCCATATTTGGCCCATATCCTTTATTTATTTATTTATTTATTATAAATTATACTTATGGGCGCCTTTCAAAGACTCTCAAGGCCGCCTTACAAAATTTAATAAGCAGATTACAAAACATATAAGCAGAATAAAACGAAATACAAAACAAAAATAGTAGGGACAAGACACAATTCAAAGAGAGAGCAGGGGCAGCTAAACGCGCCAGCGTTCACTCTCCCTTCCGGCAGCCATCTTGGAGACAAAACAATCAAAACATCTTTAACATTGAACATCCACCACAGTGGACTCCTACACACTCCTCACTGTGGTGGAAAGGCGAAATATAGTTCAAGTCCTTCCCCTTGCTCTTCCGCAGTCGTGGTACTCGAGCCCCCCCTTTGACGGGACGATCTTGGCTCCTGGAGCCCGTAATCGGCCCTCCGCACGAGGCGCTCCACTCCCGCATCGGGGTTGTCAGCTCACCTACGGCTGGTGAACGAACCTCACGCAGGGCAGGTCGAGCCTTCCGCGCATTGGAGCTCCCGACTAGCCTCGCCCCGAAACTGCGAGCCCTTGTTGATAAACCCGCAGTGGTCCAGGGTGGGAGCGATCCCAGGGTGATCCCATGTTAAGTCCATGCCCCCGCAGTGGGGCTCACGACAGTCCGAGGAGGCTCCATCCAGCGATAGTGGCCACAGAGCCCGGAGAATCCGAAAAATGATCACATCTCCGGGAAGGTAACTTGATAAAAAAAAGTTTCCCCTGATCCCCTCTCCCCCACATAAAACACACCAAAGAACATCAAACTTCTAAACAAACTAAAAATAGCAAAAAGAATGGAAGACAAACAAAACCGTCTGCCGTTGGGCTGCCACCTCTCGCCCGTGCCACGCCCCCCTGACCTTTCCAATTAATGTATCTGTCTGTTTTTAAAAGTTTTATAGTACAAACAACTTCCACTGCAGTTTCATTCCATAAACCCACCACCCTCTGTGCCCCTGAGATTCAATTAATCTTTCCCCTCTCATCTTAAACCTACATCCTCAGCTTGATTCCACTACTCTCGGTAAAATACTTCATTCATTCTACCCTATCTTTAAGCTCTCTCAGGCTTTACAAGATCACCCTTCACCCTGCTATACTCCAATAAATAAAGTTCCTAGCTGCCCAACTTCTCCCTATAGAGGACATTAATCCCTTGCAACATCTTCATAATTCTTCCTTGCACTCTTTCCTGCTTAACAACTGAACACAATACTCCACATATGGCTTCACCAATGTCTTGTACAAGTGTAACGTAGCATCCCAACTATACGCAAAAACCTGACTGATGAATACCAATGTAAAAATGCGTTCTTGACAAAGTGTTATCTACGTGTGACCCATTTTCAAGTATTTTCATGCACTCCTAGATCCCTCTGCTCGACAACACTTCCCAATGCCCTGCCATTCACTGTGAAGGTCCTGCCCGGTTTGACTTCAGAAAATGCAACACATTGCACCTGCATAAAACTCCATCATCCAGCCCACACAACTGCCGCTGTATTTTTGATAACCAGCTTCGCTGTTATGTCTCCGAATGGATTTAGGCAGATCTTGCCATCATATTGATGAGCGGCTGGAGGGCCTGTTCCTGTATGTACTTTGCAATGCTTTTTTTTATATTATGGTCGTCACTAAATTGACGTGGCTCACTCAGCTTAGGAGAATAGAGGCAACAGCACCCACACCCTGAATGTAACCAAGCATCCTACAGTTGATCTTGGGAACCCTCTTGAAAGGACAGCTCTGACATTCCAGGCGAGAAGCCTTCACCAACGGCCACTGCTCGCATAGCTCTGTGGAATTTGCTCTGTGGAGAGCTCTGGCCTTTGTTCAGTTTCCCTGTGAATCATACCAGAAATGGGATGATTTTCTACATTGTTGTGTGGCTTAATATCTGGAACAAATCTATTAACATCACATCGTGTCACTGCACAGCACGGAATAGAGTCAGATTTGCAAGTGCAATATCTTATTTTTGCACAACATCATTTCCTTTCAACAGACTTAAGCCAAACAAACCGCTTCATGAATTTTAATGAAAACCAAAGGCAGAGAAGGTGGAGTACAAACGGCAGAAAATTACAGAGGAACAAAGAGGTTTGTGGGAGGGAAAAACTACTGGTGGCCTTACATCTGGTTATTAATTTGAAACGCATATCCACCAAGACGGAGAAAAGAGGCATGGAAGCATTTGCATTAAAACCATTATTCAAACCATGTAATACTGCACAGGTCAATAACAAATTGTACTTTTCACCAGCAATTCATTCAACTGGTTTGGAATTAAAAGCTGATAAAAAGTGGCAATAATACACGCATTGCAATACAATAAACTTACTGTGTCAATTGAAATGAATTTTCAATGTCCTGAAAATACAGGTCCCATCTTATTATCATCTTTAACTTTGCAATAATAGAATGACAACTGTGAGATCTGTTAGATGGGATGCAAGGAAATGCAGATGCTGGTTTAAAAAACAAGTCACCGAGTGCTGGAGTAACTCAGCAGGTCAGGCAGCATCTCTGGAGAACATAGATAAGTGACTTTTCGGGTGGAATCTTTCCTCAGACTCCTAGTGCACCCAGTCCACTCGCTGTGGAGAGGACACTTTGTTGACTTACCCCACACCAGACTCCTGATGCAGTCACACTTTTCCAATCTTCACTGAGGAAGGGACAAAAGAATAAATTCAAGAATTTTCTCAAAGCCTCCTTGATAAAATGTGCAGAGCAAGTTTTTTTTCCCACAGAGAGTAGTGGATGCCTGAACACACTGCCAGGGATGGTAGTGGAGGCAGATATGAAAGTGGTGTTCAGGGTACTTATGGACAGGCTCATGGATATGCAGGGAATGGAGGGATATGGATCACATGCAGGGGGAGGAGATTTGAGATGCCCTTAGCTCCACTCCCACACTGATCTCCCACACTCAGGCTGGACCTTCCGTCGACTGCCCCCCACCGTTACTCCCTGGGACTCCCAGGCTGACCCCCTGATCGACTGGAAGGGCCTGGCTCTGGGACACACAAACAATGTACCCGAAACATCCAGCGGCATCGTGGTGCCATTGATGGAGGCTCTTTGGTCAAAGTGACTGAATCTCTCCCAGCTATACCATGAATGGATATTGTAATGGGAGCAACACAAACAGCTGGCCTAACTCAGCGGGGCAGTCAACTTCACTGGTGAACATGGACAGGAGGGTTCTTCTAGACTGATTTTTTTGGGGGGGGGGAAGGGGAAAACTGGAAAAGGAATGGGAGCAGGACAAAGTCTGGGAAGTAAAAGGGTTGATACAAGCGGAGGGTTTTTGATAAGCTAATGGTTGGACAAAGGCCAGAGATGAAAAGGCAGAAGGATTTCAGAATTGTGAAATGAGAAGCGAGAGGAAGGAAAGTAGGTGGAAGGGGAGGGGAAGGGGAGAAATAGGTGCGTGTCCAGGTGGGGCACAGGGGGTAATGGGTCTGAAGGGTTTTGTAGTTACCTAAAACTGGAGGATTCAATGTCCATACCATTGGGTTCTTTTTATGCAAACCAGCATCTGCAGTTCCTTTTATCCTCTTGCAACAGGAATGGGTTTATTTTCTGGGAAAGTAGCCGATCCATGTCTGTGAAAGGAGGAGTACAGTCAGATGTCCATAAGAGCATAATTTTCATTCAGGAAATTGTATGGTGTTCCAGGAAAAAACATTCCTCATGTGTACGGTCCCACAAACACAGCCTTACCTGACTGAATTCCATACAACAGTCCTTTGCTTCTCTGGCATTTTTTATGTTCTATTTTGCAGTTCTCTGTGCAGTTGTAAAAATGATCCAAGCCCTTCTGCAAATCAATTTTACAACAAGTAGCTTCAAGCACAGATCCAAGCATTGTGAAAATTGCAGAATTCAGTGAACGAGAAGGTGTTAGTGAGGAAGGAGGAAGGGAATAGAAATGAGGCGAGGCCATAGAGAAGCATATAAGCAGACGTGGAGCTTCTGTGGATGTGTAAAAGGAAAGGACTAGCACAGTTGTCCTTCCCTTTTTAGACTGACCCGGGTGAAACAAATAAAATGGAACTGCAAATGCTGGTTTATACCAAAGGTAGACACAAAACAATACTGAATCACTCGAAGGTAATCAGTCGGGGTGAAATTTATGGTCAATCAAACTGAAGGTCAATCAGCTTGGTAGAATATGTTACCTGGGTAGGTAAGATAGCAGCAAAGGACATGAAACCACAGGTCAGTTATTGTCTACACAAGTGGAGCGAAACATAGAAATTTTCCTAAATCACATGTCAACATCGCGAGAGGAGTGGAAGAAGAGAACATTTGTCACCATACATGAATTGGAGAAACACAAGGAACCGGAAATAAATCCTACAAGTCTGTTATACCCACATAATATAATGGAGAAAAATGAACAAAGAGAATTAAGGTGAGGAAAGATTACATAGGACCTAAGGGGAAACTTCCTTTTACACAGAGTTGGTTGGGAATACGGAACGCATCTAGGTATAAGAGGATCACAGTTAAGCAGGTGTACTACACAAACAACAGTTTAAATTACGAGATTTTGGGACAGTACATGGAAAAGGTTTAGATGGATAAATAGCAGTCATAGGGACAAGTAATGATGGCCTAATTGGCCGTGACTATATGAAAAATGTATGTAGTTTTATACACCAAAATACTGCATACAATACACAATGTCAATATTCTTAAAAAAAGAGTGTTTATCGTATTCCGCGATGATGTTTGGGAAATAGTAGAGAATAGGTAGGAGTGGAGAATGAGGAAAAAGCTAATGGTGAATGCATTGATGGGAATTAGTCCTCCATTCTGTTTTGGAATACCGTAATGACCAAATATGTGATGGATACTGGGTTAAGCGAAAGTCTAATCCCATCTTGAGCAACTCTTTCTCGGGGATCTTGGAAATAGTCCATACAACACCAGCCACATCATTTTTCAAAGTGCTAAATCAGAAGCTTGCAAATGCAGAAATCTAGAATAGAAAACATCAAAGCTCACCGGGTCAAGTCAGTCGACTGCCCTGGCTTTCTTAAATGTGTGCAGCATTTGCGTATGTTAATTATCTTTACTAGATTAGCATCCGTACGAGCGGTTCATATGAGAAGATGACCCTAGTTAAACTATGTTTAGAAGGAACTGCAGAGAGCTGGAAATCGAAGGTAGAACAAAAATCAAGAGAAACTCCAGCGTGGTGCAGCAATGCTCCTTATGGAGCAAATGGTAAATAGCAACGTTTCAGCCGAAAAACCCATCTTCAGACTATATAGTTAACTATATGTCTTCATGACAGACGATTGTGGTTCACATTTATCTGTACATCAATGAAAAATGGCTTCAACTGATCTACTGATAAGAGGGATTACAGGAAAATAAGGGGTGGCATGTTGCCAGCAGTAGAGTGCTACCTCTACAGTGGCAGAGACCTGGGTTTAATCCACGAACTAGGGGTGCTGTCTGTATGGGAGTGTTTGTCATGTCCTTCCCTGTGAACGCGTGTAGTATTCTTCTGGGTGCTCCGATTTCCTTCCCACACTCCAAAATGCGGCGTTCGTGGTGCAGGCTAAATGACTTTGGTACCACATTGTAAATTGTCCTAGTGCGTTAGGATATTGTGCTCGTGCAATGGGTGATCGATGGTCGGCTGCAGACTCGGTGGACCGAATGGCATGTTTTCCGCGCATGTAGCTCTAAAAATCTCAAGCTGGATTCCCAATCATGTATCTCCTTCAGATTGCACTCCTACCAGTGAGGAGGCTGGATCGCACCGGCCCCGGCAAACTCTCTGGCACAACTTGCCGAGCTCCTACCCTGACCACACCGGGAGCTCCGTCAGCCCAATGAGAGACCAGCTCAAAGCTCCATTCCTCAAGGGTAATCAGATACAAGCAGCAAATGTTATCCTTATTAGTGAATAGCACATTTACAAATTAACATAAACAATCCCCCTTAAGCAGCAGCAGCACTGGCATCATATGGTATGTTCCATAGTTATTTCTAGTAGCGATTAAAAGAGACAGTCAACTTTAGAATCAGGAGCTATTTTTCCACAAATGGCAAGATTAGATTGATGAATTGGCTGTGGGCTACGCTTGTGGACAAACACCACCTTCCCATGTTGGAAATATCTCCCCACCTGCTGCTGTATGTTCCGTTAAAACAAGAGCCCTTGAGAAAGGTAGTCTCATAAATTCATCGCAAATCAATTATGAGCCGAGGCATACACAATCATTAAAATATACAATATATATGGCCTGGTTAAAAGGCTTCAGTTATGAGATAAATCTGTATCTTTAATTGTGAGAGCTCAAAACAGGCATGTGACACTGTAGCAAATGCTCACACTTTAACTGAACTTGTTGCAGCGACTGTAAAATGAATTATATTTTAAGTTAATTGAGATTTATTTGGTGAGTATTTTCATTTTCATTCACACATGATTAATGACTACTTTACAACCCCGTTTTTCAAAAGGACAATGACACTGGACTTCGAGAGCAGCCTTGGCTTACGGCTCCATTCAGAGCTCGACTGGAAATTGAGTGGAGGAATGGGAGGACCAGAGGAAGCAAACCTAATGAATGTAACCAAATGGATCGGGTGGTAAGAGGAACTGAAATGATGTGCAATTGGGATACACAGACTTGCCGACCAATTTGTGGAGCGCCCCGCTCAGTCTGTAATGGCCTTCCCGAGCTCCCAGTTACATACAATTTCAATCCCCGTTTCATTCCCACACCGACATGTCCAGCCTTGATCTTCTCCACTGCCAGGGTAAGGCCCAATGCAAACTAGAGGATCAACACCTCATATTCGATGAGTAGCCTACAGCCCAACAGTATGAACATTGTATATTCCAATTATAAATAACATTACCCAGCTCTCTGTTCTCTCATCCCCTCTATCTCTCGCTCTTTTTTAATCTTCCTTGGTATTCTTTCCCACAGCCCCTCCTTCAACTCCCTCCCCCCCCCCCCCCCCCCCCCCCCCCCCCCCCCCAACCTCCCTACTCCCCTGCTTCCATCTACCTACTTCACACACATTTCACCTGCAGACTTCCCCCCACCTGGTTCTGGACCCACAAGAATAGTCTTGGCACCTTTTCAACCCTGTTCCCTTACTGATTCTCTACCAGACGTCCAATCATTCATTGCGTGAAAAATTAATTGAAATCCTCATCGTAATTAAGCTGGTCTACAGTCTCAGTGATCACCTGGAATCTTCCATCTGTGACCACATTACTATGCATACTTGATACATTGGCAAATAGAGATACATTTTTGACAGATGAGAGAGAAATAAAATCAATGACCTCTCATCAGTGTTGGGGCATATAACTGTTTTAAGTTGCAACAGTGGGTCAGGGAGGAATGGGAAAGAGGGTCTGTGGTTGAACAAATGCCCAAAGAGATGAAGATGGAACTGGGTGGATGAGGGTGAGGACATTTCATGAAAGGTAGGAGGAAGGTCATTGACCTGAACCATGAATTGAAAATGGAAAATCTGAAGATACTCAAAATAAAAAAAAGAAAATATTGTGAGCATCACAGGTTCGCAGCATTTGTGGAGAGTTAATTATCACATTATTCTCCCCCTCCCCTCCCCCACAACCTGCCCTGTGGTCTCTTGCCCTGCTCCAATAAGGCCTGGTGAGGAGAGGTCCCTCATCTTCTGCCCAGGCACATTGCATCTAACTGGACTTAATACCAAAGGCATCTCTTCTAGATAACAACACGGAACATAGAACAGTGAACCACAAGAACAGGCCCTTCAACCCACAATAGATAGACACAAAATGCTACAGTAACTCAGCGGGACAGGCAGCATCTTAGGGGAGCAGGAATGGGTGACATTTCGGGTTGAGACCGTTCTTGAAATTGAGAGGTTCTCGATCTGAAACATCACCCATTCCTTCTCTCGAGAGGTGCTGCCTGACCCGCTGAGTTACTCCAGCTTTTTGTGTCTATTTTTGGTGTAAACCAGCATCTGCAGTTCCTTCCTACACCTCAGCCCATCAGTCTGTGCTGAACATGATGCCAAGCTAAACAAATCTCGGCCTGCACGCGATCCATATCCCTCCATTCCCTGTACTCCCATGCACCTATCTAAAATGCGACCACCGTATCTGTCTGCACCACCATCCCTGCTTATTTAAGGAAATCAAAGGCTGGTTGAAAGATATTTTCCTTGCGAAATATTTGCACAAACTTCTTTATCACATTCATAGCTTCTAGATGTTTTATTGTTAAATCTTTGGGAACAGATGCCTTCATCTTTCTGACAATAATTGATCTATGTTGCTCCGACTCTGTTTTATCCTTACATTGGTATGCAGTAATCGCTTTTGCTGTTCACTTGAACTTGAACTCTGACACCCTTTAATTTATATGTGGCTATCTGGAAGCCTCTTAAACACCACTAACATATCGGTCTCCACCACCATCCCTGGCAGCACGATGCAGGCACCCACAACTCTCTGTGTAAAAAAAATGCAACGCACATCTCATAGAAACATAGAAAATAGGTGCAGGAGTAGGCCATTCGAGCCAGCACCACCATTCAATATGATCGTAGCTGATCATACAAAATCAGTACCCCAAAATCATGCTTTCTCTCCATATCCCTTGATTCCGTTAGCCCTGAGCTATATCTACCCTTGTTTTTGACACTTCCACCATAGATAAAAAGGTTATGACTGTCTGCCCTACAATTTTATATATTGCTGTCAGGTCTTCCCTCAACATCCGATGCTCCACAGAAACCAATCCAAGTTTGTCCAAACTCTCCTTCCAGTTCATGCTCTCTACTCCAGGCAGAATTCTGGCAAACCTCTCCTGCTCTCTCTCCAACGCCTCCACATCAGATGTTGATTACAGGACCTGTAGTCATGGACAGCTCCAGACTGGCATGTTGGATGGTTTCATCACCAATGCTCACCAACTCCAACCCTCCTGCCTCGCCCGGCTAATCACCCCTTGGGCTGACAACAGAGAGATAGACACAAAATGCTGGAGTAACTCAGCGGGCCAGGCAGCATCTCTGGAGGGAAGGAATAGATGACGTTTCAGGTCGAGACCCTCTTCAGACTGAGAGTCAGGGGAGAGGGAAGCTGGTTGAGAGAGCTGGGTAAAGGTTTCCAGGAAACAGCAAGTTGAACAGTGCTCGGAGTCTGTTCAATAACATCATGACATAATCACCAGGAATTAAATGCCTCGCATCTAAAGGACAATAATTAATACCTTCGCTGCCAGTAACTTCCAAATATTTTAGGTGAGGAGTAGTTTGGCTGTCAGTGATGCGTTAGATTATTTTAATGATAGTACTTAAGAAGATGTGATTGTTGCCATAGCTCCAGCCACACTCTGCAGGTGAGGTACCAGAATATTTTTGGGAGAAGCACTGATTCCACAGACATGAGAAAATATATTGTCACCAAATGCAAATGAGGTGTAATAATAGGTTTGGAAATGTCATTGCACAACATTCTGTACCTCCGTCAATTGGTACTTCATTTAATTTCAAAGGATAAGCAAATTCAATATGAATAAAAGGATTACATTTAAACTACATCCTGGTGTATGATTGTTTACACTCACTTTGCTCTATGTTTACACTAATGTCAGTTCTTTAAATTATACCAAACTGGAGTTGTCTTGCTGGAATCTTACCTTTAAAAATAAATATTTTGTGTCAATTTTAGAATATAGAAATATACAGCACAGAAACAGGCTGTGGTCCATGCCAACCAAGATCACTACCTGAGCCAGTCCCATTGGCCTATGCTTGGCCCTAATCCCTATCAATAGTTCTGTCCAAGTTCTTGTGAAAATGTCTTAAAAAATTGCCATTGTATCCACTTCTATCACACTCTTTAGCAGCTTATCCGTTTGTTTAACAGAACATCATTGCTTCCGAGGTCCGTTTTAAATCGTTCCCTTTTCACCTCAAATCTATACGCTCTAATGTTTGACTCCATTACTGTTGGAAGAAAGACTGTGACTATCTAAAGAATGCGACCTTATCTAAGCCTCTCATAATTTTATATACCTCTATAAATTCACCGTTTCACCACCGATGATCCAGTGAAATCAGCCAGCCTATCCAGCCTCACCTTGCAACTCAAGTCCTCCAGCCTTGGTAACATCCTCATTAATCATCTCTGCATCCTTTCCATTTTAATGAGTTCCTTCCGGTAGACTGCACACAGTGCTCCAAGTGTGGTCCTTCTAATGAATTGTGCAGTTGTAAAACAGGTAAGGGTAGGTCTGTTCTCCCTGGAGTGGAGGAGGTTGGAGGCATGAAATATATAAAGTTACGAGGATTATAAGGACCGCAGGAAACTTTCCGGAGGTGGTGTATCGGAGGTGAATAAAACTGGAAGGCACAGATTTAGGATGAAGGGTGAAAGATTTAGGGAGGATCTGAAGAGAACTCACTTCATCCGGAGAGTGTGGTGAGGATCTGGAAAACACTGCCGGAGAGAGAGATAAAAGCAGAGTAGACACAAAATGCGGGAGTAACTCAGCGGGTCAGGCAGTATCTCTGGAGGAAAGGAATAGGTGACGTTTTGGGTCAAGACCTTTCATCTAAACAGAGCCACTAACTTCATCACCTATCTCGATGAGCTTTTGAATCACCGAGGCGTTGAAGACTATGGGCCTAGTGCTGGACGATGGAATGAACACAGACAGCTAGCCACTGGGTGGTGTAGACTTGATGTGCCAAATGCCCTGTGTCCATGCGGCACGATTCGAGATCAAGATGATCTACATGACTTTCAGTTTCTTGTAATTGTCAACAACAGAACATCCTAAATGCTTAGCTTGGTGTTAGCTTATAAAAGCCCTCACATTTCTGAATTTGTACACCAGATTTTTTATTGCCGTTGGCATTTCCATTTGATCCATTGTAAAGGACATGACCTCCAATCAAGCTCATTTGGGTTGTTATTTCGCCCCTGAACTTCACATTGCAATGTGGCTGTTGTCCCTGAGATTTGCACAGATTGTAGTTTGAATGTGGCTGGCAATACAACTCTGTGTTGATGAAAAGGCTGTTTCTGATTTGTCGAGCAGAAGCTTGTGATCCTGGCAACATCTCAAAGGTCTCAGGAGCAGACATTTAACAAATCCACTGCCAACAAATAAAGGCTGCAATAAACACACGGCTGGTAGAACGCTGGGTCAGACAACATCTGTGGGAGGAATGTACAGTTGACGTTTTGGGTTGGGACCTCTCCTCTGGACTGAGCGAGTGAGGGAGATGGACAGAGCTGAGGGGGGGGGGGGCGGTTGGGGGGCAGTGGGGAGGGCGCAAAGCCACCATGTGATAGGTGGAGACAGGGAAGGGGGTGGGACAGAGCCCACACGTGATAGGTGGGACCAGTGGAAGGAGTGGGGGAGAGGCATGTGATTGGTGGAGCCATGGGAGGAGGGTGATTGGTGGAGCCATGGGAGGAGGGTGATTGGTGGATGGAATCAGGTGGGGAATGGGGCGGAGATAGCAACAGAGGCTGGGATGTGATTGATGGAGGTAACCAGAGGGTGCAGCGGATTGAGTCTGAATGGACAACGGTGGAGAATGGGACCATGCAATGGGGGGGGGGGGGGCAGATGGAATAGAGGGGGAGGGGACTCAGTGGAGGAGTGTGTGGTTGATGGGCAGGTGGTGAGGGATGGGTGGGGGAGGGTTGTTAGGGGGATATGGGGTGATGGGTGAGAGGGGACCCGGTAAGACATGTGGGGTGATGGGAGGTGGGGGGTGGGTTGGTGGTGGTAATGTGATGAGTTGGTGGGAGGGTGTGAGGTGATGGGGGGGGGTGTGAGGTGATGGGGGGGGGGGGGGGGGGGGGGGGGGGGGTGTGGGGATGCCAGGGAGAGGGGGAGGAGGGGGGCTTGGTGGGACAAATGGGGGTGGTGGGCAGGTTGACAAATATATGACTTTTGAGCGTTTCTTTATTAACACAGCTGAACGCAGAGAGGCAGCGAGGGAAGTTATTAATGTGGAGTGGATGGGTGAAGGCAAAAACCCAAGCTGTTCCTTACACTGGAAGCAGATCCATTGACCCCCAGCATGCGTGTTCAATTAAACAACATTGGAAGAAATAGCATTGGAATTGAAGACAACAATCTTTAACAATGGAAAGCCATTTCATTGTAAATAATGACTCAGATTAAATAATCAATTAGCACTTTAAAAAGTGTACCATTAACAGAGTCTTTTCCAAGCATCTCATCTTTCTTCGCTGATAGCTTTCTGTTGAAACACTTTGCGTGACCTTGGAATTAAATATGCGTGTGTTGATTCAAGCAGGACAAAATCTAGATAATAAAAGAAGAACGTTTTTGTCACGGTAACAAAAACGCCTTTCATGTCCTCTTCTCATCTGTTCCTCGGACATTGGAACTCCTGACTACCTTGCCCAAGTGGTCACTCATTCATGTATAATGCTGGGTAGCAGATCTTAAGCAACCTGTCCATTCCCTAGGAGCTGTCACATTCAAATCCAGTCACACTCCGTCACCCTCCAACAGCTCTAGTTCAAACATAGCTCAAATGGACCGGATCAGAAGTCTAAATACGTTTGCAGTTCAATGCCAACCAAATTCCAGAGAAGCATAATATACACCAGAGAGAATTAGTGCAGTCATTATAGCATTTGAAGACCTAGGGCTGTGGGGGAACGACTTTAATTCATTCAGTCAACTAAGATCAACATTAAGTAATGAATAGGTTTCTAATAAACCACTGTATAACTATTTTACATTAGGCAGCACAATAGTACAACTGGTAGAGCTGCTGCCTCCCAGTGCCAGAAACCTGAGTTTGTGCTAAGTTTACATGTTCTCCCTGTGACTACATGGGTTTCCTCCTGGTGCTCCAGTTTCCTTCAACTGCCCAAAGGTGTGCGGGTCTGTTTCCATGCTGTATTTTTCAATCAATTCAATAAATTAATTTGGTTGCATGGAATACAATTTTTCTGTTTTCTTAAAATTGTTTGTCATCGAGTCATACAACATGGAAACAGGCCCTTCAGGCCAACTTGTCCATTCCGATCAACATACCTCATCTATATGAGTCCCACCTGCATGCATTTGACCCCTACCCCTCTAAACATTTACTATCCATGTACCTGTCCAAAAGTCTTTTACATGTTGTTAGAGTACCTTCATCAACTACCTCCTCTGGCACACCATTCCATATACCCACCGTCCTCTGATAATGTTGCCCTCAGGTTCCTATTAAATCTTCCCTTCTCACCATAACACAACATCCTCAGGTCCTTAATTCCTTGACTCAGCAGGCTAGATAACATCTATGGAGAGGGAAACAGCTAACGTTTCAGATGAATAACCTCATTGATTTATTAAAGGAAAGGAATAGCAAGGTGTTAACAGTAATGGTTTGCTTTGTAATATATTCTTTGGTACAGAATAAAAATGTAAGAATATTTCTATTTTTCTTCAAATTAACATTTGAATAACAATATTATTGGAGAACGTTAAAACCTGCTCTTCGGGTAACCCTGTACTTTCTAGTAAAAGCTGTCAAAATAACAAACTAAAGAAGCGTGTCTCTGGGGATTTAATAACATCCCTCATTGCCTCTCTGCAATTTCAGCTGAATAAATGAAGAAACTCTCCTAAGTGAAACATTTATTCTTATGTTAAGTGAGGTGTTCAAGTGGAAAATGGTGGACGATTCATTATTTGTGTCAAACCACATCTACCAGATGTACAAAGAGTGGTTGCAAAAACAAATGTGATGTTGTCACCACGAAGTCTTACAGCTCAGGAGACCACTTATGGCACTGGAATTCACTCTTTTAAACAGTTGACTAATTTAGTTCCAGGCTCCAATTTCTCCATTGCCATAAATGATGCTACATCTGAATAAACAAATGAGGAACAAGAGGAGGCTGTTGACTCCTGGTAGTAGTTAGTTGGTGACAATATGGTGTTGGCCATTTAATCAGGTCTGTGCTGCTTTCATTAAATGGCCAACACCATATTGTCACCATCCCGATTAACCTTACACTCCCCACCCCTCCCCCGACAAACAAAAGTATGTGTATGAAGGAACTGCAGATGCTGCTTCATACCAAAGGTAGACACAAAGTGCTGCAGTAACTCAGTGGGTCAGGCAGCATCTCTGGTGAAAAATAATAGGTGACGTTACGGGTTGGAACCCTTCTTCAAACAAAAGTATTTTTGCTGCTGTTTTAAAAACTCACAAGGCTGCTTATGCTGGCCATAAGAAAGGGAATTCCAAACATCTCTCAGAGAAAAACATCCTTTTAAATGACAACTCCAAATGGGCCCGTCCCACTTAGGCGATTTTTCAGACGACTGCCGGCGACTGTCAAGTCGTAGCAGGTCGCTGAAAAACCGGCAACCAGAAAAGCGATTGGAACAGCGACTGTTGAGTGGAACACATACACACACCGCTTCCTTCACCAGCCAGTAATACAGGCGGGGGACAGGGCAAGCGGGGGAGCGCTGTCTGAGTAAAATTCACATGGTGCAAAGCCAATGTGATACAGCCACACACCGCGATGAACAGGAAGGTTGGCACTGTAATTAAGACGGGCAAAGCACAGTGTACGGGAAGAGTCACTTAAGTCCTTTAAAAGAGGAGGCGAGAGGGGGGAGAAGGGGGTAGAAGGGGGAGACGGGGTGGGGAGAAGGAGTGGAGACAACTTTTAAGAAGCCAGAGATACACAGCTGTGAAGCTCAGCAGACATTAACAATACTGGTCGGTTACTCTTGGTTCTGAAAACTACTGTTTATGTTTTCTTTTCCCAATGAACCAATGAAATTCACCTGTCAGCACCGGCTACAACTTACAAGAACCTACGAGAACCTATGACCTCCTGGCAACCCACTACCACTGCACCTACGGCTCAAGAATTCTCGCTAATCTCCATGGCGGCTTTATTCTGCTCGCCGCTAATTTTTCAACATGTTGAAAAATTAGCGGCGACCAGAATGAAGCCATGAATAGTTCCAAGAATGCGGAAACTACGCACGACCATGAAGGTGACTCCCCGGCAACCTCCCGCGAACATGTGGCGACCGCATACTCTCCTGTAGTCATCTAAAAAGTCGCCTCAGTGGGACAGGCCCATTAGTTTCAAATATTGAGCTCAAATTCAAGATTCTCCAGAGAAGGAAACACCCTCGCCAAATCCATTCTTCCAAGGCCCTTCACAGAGTCACACAGCACCAGAAACAGGCTCCTCAGACCACCAATCAGTTTTAACCATTGAGTACCCACCAGTGGTAACCCTGATATCTTAGTTTATCCACCAACCACTTATGTCAAATGTTTTTTGGAAATCTAAATGTACTACAGGTTCCCCTGTGGGACATCATGTCATGTTACAGCTATAGGATATTGGTAAGGCAACGTTTAGAGTACTGTGGGCAGTTACAGAGCCACACAGAATAGACTCATCGGCCCGACCCGTCTACATTTGTAATGTTTCATTCTCTGTCAATGACACGAGAAGAAAGGAAGCAAGGTGTGAGATTTGGGAGAAGTCAGGAATATCTCACGGCATGGTGGAGAAGCAGTAGAGTTGCTGCCTTACAGCGCCAAAGACTCGGTTCCTGACTATGGGTGCTGTCTGTATAGAGTTTATACATTCTCCCTGTGACCTGCGTGGGTTTTCTCCAGCTTCCTCACATACTCCAAAGATGTACAGGTTTGTAGGTTAATTGGCTTCAGTAAAATTGTAAATTAGCCCTAGCAAGTGTAGCATAGTGTTAGTGTGCGGGGATCGCTGGTCGTCGCGGACTTGGTGGGCCGAAGGGCTGTTTCCATGCTGTATCTCTAAACTGAACTAAGCTAAAAAGTCTCAAGTCTCCCACCTTACTTGTATCAAACACATAGTAACAGGGATAAAATCAAGATATCCTTGATAAAGTGTGTAATGGGATACAGCAATATGTGTGATGTTTAGGACTGGAGTTCTATTGGTGGTCCAGGGTGCTTTGAGGACAGTAAGGATAATGACAGCACACCACAGTTGGGTTTTACAATCCGTTGGAACCAAAGGAATAACTTGACATTCTTGCAGATGATAAACCTTCTTTGGAAAAATCATCAAGTAAGTGATTCTTTGCAAAACATTAAAGAGTGAAAATCATAGGGGTGAGAAATTGATTCCGTTCAATCATAAACCAATCCTTGCTAAAACAAAGTAATTTCTTCAGCATCGTGGATCGGTCTTTCAAGTTAATAACAGTGTTTATAAAACCAAGCTTTGTGAAAAGAGACTTCACTGAAAAGCAGAGATTTGTCGAGGATTTCATTTCACTCAAACTGCTGCATATGATTTCATGCTTTCTTCAACTCCCCGTAGTCTCAAACTACACCTAACCTCTGCTTCTAAGGCAAACGAACCAGGAGCAAAGTGCAACCTGTGGACGTCAAGTTGTGAATCAAAAACTGCTTGATGTTTCTCGATCAATTCCGCAGGTACGGGAGGGCCGGAGAGGAGATGTGGTGCCCTGTCTGAATGTACAGGGAGGGTGGACTCACCACTCTGTGGTTCATCTGGAGTGAGTGTTTACCAACAGGAGTGCGACTGAGATCTGCAGGAGTGATCTATGTCGTCAGAATTTGCGGACTTGGAAGTTCAAGTAGGCGCAACACGACCTGTCATCCAGACATTGTCATGGAAACGTAGAACTTCCGAACCACATGAAGACAAGGCGACTACCCCACAGGGACATGTGGGTGATGTGGTGGGTGAGGGGATGGCATCATATCAAGTGGGCTTCACAAAATGCAAGGATCCGTTGGTGCTTCCAGTCAGTGGCTATGTTGAGAGAGGATTTCTCCCCAACCGGAGGGTCATATCTGGGTCACAATTGAGTCTGGGTTGGGTCTGGTCTGGTCTAGGTCTGGTCCAAGTCGGGGTTAGATGCATCAGATTGTCCATGACGTTGCCTTACTACCTTCCTATGACAGTTGCTTCTACTACTCTTCTTCTACAACGGGAATTTCATGGGAGTTTGAGAACAATTCTCTGAAGAAACAGAGATGCAAACTAAGCAAGGAGTGGGATTCTCTGAAGATAGACACAAAGTGTTTGTGTAACTCAGGGTGTTAGACAGCATCTCTGGAGAAAAAGGATGGGTGAACAGGGGTCATGATCCTTCTTCAGATTGAAAGTATAGGGGAGGAAACTGTAGGTAAGAAAAGAACAAATCAAAGCAGGACTGGAAAACAGACAACCATGGAAGGGAGATGGTAAGATGTGGTGGAATCCCGTTGGAGATGTCAGAATTGTCAGATGATGATGTGTTGTAAGCAACGGCTGATGGGATGAAAGGTGAGGACTAGGGGGACTCAGTCCCTGTTACAACTAGGGAGAGGTGGAGCAAGAGCGGAACTATGGGAAACAGATGAGACACGTGTGAGGGTCTCGTCTGTGCTTCTCCGACTCCCAGCAGGACCGGTGAAGCAGTTAATCATAATGCAAGGTTGTGCTTGGAACTTTTTGATTGATCTAGTAACTGGTAACTTGGCTCTTCAAATATTTGCTCTGACATTCTAAATTTTTAATACATGTACTTTTGTTTGTATAAAACATCTGCTTAATTCCATTTTCCTGAAAATAAAATGAATGCTCTTTGCTTCACCGCAGCTGTCAAGTTGTTTCAATATTTCTTCGACAGCTGCTTTCATTTCAATTCAAACTTGCAGCAGCTTTTTGGCTAATCCCAGGAGCCAGGTCTGATTAAAACCATTCCCCGCTGACCCTGGCTTTGTGCTCATGCACTCACTCCTCATTTTCAGGGTTGCTGGCGCTGAGCTTGAGGAACAATTCTGCTTCCGTCTCTCATTTTTCTAATCTAGATTCAGATTCTGTCAGGTCAGCCCCCAGAGATTGGCGTAACTTTAAAGTTCTGATCTCAGCTTGGGTGGAACTTTAACACCATACTCCGCCTGCTGCCCAAAGCCACCTCATCCGCATTAAACAAGTTCACCGTTCCTCTGATTAAGTCCAATGGAGGAGAGACAGGAGGCCTTCATTTAACCCATAAACACTGTCTGAATGACGGTAAGGCTGACCCCAGTGGTAACTTCCAAAAGGGAGCTGGCTACTACTAGATACGGGCTGTGAAGGGTGAACAGATAGCTTTGGACTGGTCCAGGTACAATGGGCCAAATGGCCTCACCTGAATCATTCTTTGAAAGTTTTTAGATCAGAAACACAGCAGGGAAGCAGGCACTTCAGTGCATCCACACCAACCATCGATCACCCATTCACACTAGTTCTATGTTATCCACTTTTGCATACACTCCCTACACACTAAGGGCAATTTACAGAGGCCAATTAGCTTAAAAACTCGCATGTCATTGGGATGTGGGAGATATCTGGAGCAGCAGGAAGAAACTCACGTGGTCATAGGGAGAATACCCTATACATAACAGGTATTCCCCTAACCCAATGATACAACACATCAATACATTGTATTCAAAACAGACTTTGAGAGGAGGGTACACAAAATGCTGGAGAAACTCAACGGGTGCAGCATCATAGAGCGAAGGAGATAGTCAACGTTTCAGGCCGAAACCCTTCTTCAGACTGATGGGGGGTGGGGGGAGGCGGGGGGAAGAAAGGATAAAGGAGGAGGAGGTGCCAGAGTTGAGCGAGAGGTGGGAAGGGGAGGAGACAGCAAGGGTTAACAGAATTGAGAGAATTTGATGTTCATGCCAAGAGGATACAGACTCCCCAAGCGGAATATGAGGTGCTGTTCTTCCAATTTGTGGTGTTGCTCACTCTGGCCATGGAGGAGGCCCAGGACAGGGAGGTCGGATACGGAATGGGAGGGGGAGTTGAAGTGCTGAGCCACTGGGAGGTCGGGTTGGTTAATACGGACCGAGCGGAGGTGTTCGACGAAACGATCGCCAAGCCTCCGCTTGGTCTCACCGATATAGATCAGCGGATGCAATAGATGAGGTTGGAGGAGGTGCAGGTGAACCTCTGGTGGACCTGGAACAACTGCTTGGGTCCTTGAATGGAGTGGCGGGGGGAGGTAAAGCGACAAATGTAGCATCTCTTGCGGTTGCAAGGGAAAGCGCCCGGGGAAGGGGTGGAGCGGGAGGGAAGGGAAGAATTGAAAATGGAGCGGTCTTTGTGGAAGGCAGACGGGGGGGAGGTGGGAAGATGTGGCGAGTGGTGGGGTCACGTTGGAGGTGGTGAAACTGGTGGAGGACTATGTGTTGTATGTGCTGGCTGGTGGGGTGAAAGGTGAGGACCAGGTGTATTTGAGTGCCGGATGGCAGTTGGTGGTGAAACGGATGAAGTCAGTCAGTTGTGTGTGGGTGCAGGAGGTGACACCAAAGCAGTCGTCGATGTAGTGGAGGTAGAGGTCGGGGATGGGGCCCTGGTACGCCTTGAACAAGGATTGTTCGACGTTGAGACTTTGAGAGGAAGTCAACTTGGAAACATTTGCCCTGATTTGCAGAAAACCCAGACAAGGCTCAACACCTCATCCAATTAACACTTGGCAAAGTCAACCTCTGCAACATTATTTACAACTATTTACAATGTGTGTCTGGTTTGCAGCCATCCAATCCATTCAATGCATTTTGCACCAGATTGACAGGGTTTGCAGATCTTCCCATTCTTGATTATTGATAACCAAAGTGGCTCAATAATCATCTAACCAGATATACAAATGTGTGCTTTTCCCATCTATCAGTAACACAAGATGATGATGTTTCTTCTCAGAATCTTGTCAAGCGTCCCTAGTTTTCATGTAATCATATAATTTTCAGCTGGGTTCAGTCCAGATTCCCCTACAGGCGTGATTTTAATTTAAAGCAAACCATGATAAATGTTCCAATTTAACCAAATTCAGTCTCAGCCTTCAATTTACTATTTCAAATTTCAATGCCCAATTCATTTTTCTCATTCCACAGCATTGAAGTCGATAATGCAATTCCCTTCCAATTCCTGTGGAATTCCCAGCTGTTTAAATGTAAACAATCAATTTCCTTTGCTATTAATTTTATCCTAAGTCCAATCAAAAATACCAAATCCAGGGACAATTTCTTTCCACCTTGATAATATAAGCCTCTTTACCATCAAGGGCTAAACAATTCAAATCCATCGGGCAAATACACATCGGCTCTGCTATTCCCAATACAATTCAAGTTTCCCCCTACAATGAACCAAGCCTTTCCTCCAGTATCTCCTCTTATTTATGTATGCAATCCTCACTATGGTAACTCATTACTATGCTGATTCTCCACAATGTTGGTTCGTTACTCTATTCGCTCTTACTATTTTGACTTTTTACTATGTTGGCTTCGTTCTCTGTCTAGGCGTTCTCGCTTTTACAGTTCTTAATTACTGAATAATTTCTTAGTCCGGTCTCTCAAAGGGAAGTCCTGTTGCTCACAGTTCCTCTTTTTACCATTCCCAATTATAACTCCAAATCCAATTTCAGTTCCCATTTTAATTTTCAAGTTTAATTCCAATTTAAATCCTGATTTTAATTCCAACTCTCATATTCCCTAAGTAATTCCATTTTGCCAGTTCTTCCCAAGTTCCATCCCTCTTGATGCCCTTTGAACAGTGGACACCTTTGTCCACCTTTCTGAGGATGAGATAATGACAATGTTCGTTGATAATCAAACTCCAGTTAATCCTGTCAGAATCCCCAAGCCTATTCCAAATCTCGAAAATTTTAAAGTTCCTCCAATCTATCACCGTACGATTTCGAGACCGAGTCCACAATTTATAAATTTATTTCTAAAACCCATAATTTAGATGCAATTCAGGTATGCTACTCCAAACCACAGAGAAATATTTTATTTGAAATCAGCCCTTTAGAGTGAGGTTTGTTCCAGAAGTCATTATAAGTCGTGGGTGTTGTTTCTTTCAAAGATGATTAAAGTGTCCTTTATTTTCCTTCCTTATATTCCTCCAGTAGCTAGGTGATATTAAAGTTGGGCACTAGGGTAGGTCCTTTTCTTCCTCCCTTCTGATGATGGTGTCAGTTACTAGGGAGTGGAGACACTGAGGAGCATGTTGCTCTGCCTGCTGGCCTTCCCAAATGTCATAAAGGGGCAGGACAGTATCAATTTTTCCTGCAGGTCACCTTTTTCTGGGGAGCTACATTACCTTTCGCTGTCTTCTTCGAATTCTTAGGGGTCTGTGCATTTTTTTACCTCACTCCCCAGACAGTCTCTTGTTGACATACTGTCCTGCAGGCACAAAACTCAGCAATACATTTATTCAATATCTTCTTTCCCCACTCCCATTCCTCCTGCACGGTAAGTTTGTTTCTTCTCTCCCTAGTGCCATTTCCATTTCTTACTTGTTACCTCTCCCCACACTAGCTACTATGTTTTTTTCTTACTTTCTTTATTGCCTCTTGATTTTTCTTCAATCCAGCTATGTTCTGCCGTCTCGCTGGACACTCCTTACTACAGTGACCTGATTGGGTGCATTTAAAACAAGCTCCTTGATTTACAATCTTCTTTGCTCTAAGGGGTTTTCTGGGGTAATCATAAGAGAGTTTATAATTTTCTTCCATACAATTTCCGGTTTTTATTACAATAATATATCCAATCCGCTCATTCTGGTAAATTACTTGAGAGGGATCTGGAGAAGGGGTCATGTCTCCACGCCCACAATTCCAGGGCGGGTTGGTGAGTCAGGACTGAGAAAATGGGTTAGCTTGAGTAAACCGTGTGTGACCTCTCGGTTCCTGACATTCGGGCCATCTCTCTCTGTGTTTTTTTGGGACCCAGTAGTCTCTTGAACGAAAGGACCTCCCATAATTCCTTGGATTTTGGATGTCTTTGTTTTCTAGGATCTCTAAATTCTTCATAATCGTGGAAATCCCTTCTTTGACCCCCCCCCCCCCCCCCCACCCCCCCCCCCCCCCCCCCCCCCTTTCATCTGTTCCTTCTTTGCACAGGCACTACTCCAATATCCCATCCCTCCACAAGTATAGCATAGTTGGTCTTATTCTACCACTCGGTTCCATTGAAATGGGCTTGAGATTGGGAGTATAGCGGTGATAGTAATCTGAATAATCTGCGACCCTAATTTCTCCCAATCCGTAATTTGCTGGCACTCTTGGGATCCATGGTTCAAAGTTAGGTTTTGGTAATTGTTCCTTCGCTGTGCGTTCACTTTCTCTCCTAGTTACAGGATAATTCTCCTGGTTCCTACTTTCCTTCCAATAATATCTCATAGCTCTGGCTATTTGACTGGCTCAGCTCTCAGACCAATTCCTGTTATTAGTTTTAATTAAATCCGCTATTTTAGTGGGGAGACAATTCAATAAGGCAGCACAATATTGAGGGGAACTTACTCCATTCTGATAGTCTAAATCACGTGATTGGCCTATATATAATTTTGGAAAGCGGTCTAGAAATTCGTCTGTTCCTTCACACTTCTCTGGTTTTATTTCCACCTGGTTTCCGAAATGTTTTTAAAGTTGCCTCGCCTAATTAAAGTTGCCTTGCCTTCTATATAATTAAAAGTCTATTCTTGACCACTTCCTGTTTGCGCTTCATATTGATTTTAGAAAAAACGCTACCACGTATGGCTGTCATTTTTGGCCATCTTACTCAGAGTCCTCCTCCGCTCATCAGGTGCCGAGGATGTTTCCCAACGATGAAAAATAAAAGAGTTATTAGTGTTTAAAAAATGTTGAGATTCTCTCTCCTGTCAATCACGCCATGAAGACCATGCTCCTTCCTGTGGAAGGGGGGGAGGGACTATAAAACCCAGAAGTGTGGGTGTGGCTCAGTCTCTGCAAGATGGAGGAGGGAGAGGTCACGGTTCGCTCTCTTTAGTGGCCTTGCACCCTGCTTGAAATGGTATGAAACTGCACTTGAATTTGGTGGCCTTGCACCCTGCTAGAAGTGGTAAGAAACTGCACTTGAATTTGGTGGCCTTGCACCCTGCTTGAAATGTAATTTCAAGGAATAGCTGTGAGTCAACTGCCAGCCCACCAGCCGTGAGTGAGTGAGCTGCCAGCACAACAGGCTCGAGTGACTGAGCTGCCAGCCCAATAATCCATTCGGCCCACAATGTCCATACTAGCCCTCTGGAAACCAGTCCCTTCAGCCCACAACATCCATACTAGCACTCCAGAAAGCCCCCCCCCCCCACTGGCCACCAATATTGGAACTGGTGGAGAGGTATAACATTGCATTGGGGGACCAGCCCTCCCGTGTGATGCTGGGACCCAACGGGTCCCACTTAGACTAGTACTAAATGGACTTTTTCCTATGAGGGATTCTGTTTAGTAATGTTTAGTACTGCCATTATTTCTTACGGAATATCGGCGTCTGTAAAGCGGGGATTATTTATACTCACTGCACTGGCCGAATCTGCTCTACCTATTCCTTCCCTTACCGCCTATGGGATACCTGTTCAACTCGTAAGCTTTCGGTTACGTCAAAGTCTATTTTGCTATCTAGAATCATTGTCTCACCCTCCGATAAATCTTCTGGTTCACTAGGGAGATCCCAAAACTGCCTAAATAAATCCTTACTTTCCACTCGAGTGATCTGCCTAGGTTGTGACTCACAGAAATACTCTGGCGGTTGCGCCATTTCTAACATACCTTTCTTTTCTTTTAACAGCAGAGCTAACATTTTCATTCTACTCCAGGTGCCATAAGCCACTGGACGATCTATCAGTGATGGCGTGGATAAGATCGAAGGATCTAGTACCTCAGTATCTGCTGTTGGTAAAACCTGTTCAGATGTAGAATCTGCCGGAGTTGTTATAGATTCTGCAGACCTATTTATTACGAACACAAGTCATACACAGTGCTAATGATGCCTGGGAAGCACAAGAGGAACATGGTGGGAGCTGTGAACTGCCACTGGCATTGACATTTGTCCACTCTTCTAAATACTCATCCTCTTCCCCCTCGAAGTCAGCACTAACCACCGGATTCTTAATCTTAAATTTTACAGGGACTTTTCTTCCAGAAGATCCACCTTTCCCTTGTTCTGGGTGTTTCCCTTTATCTCCACTCCTGTTCCTACTACTACCTGGAGGTCGATCTACTTCCACCTCCTTTTAGTTCTAATCCAAGTTTAACAATCGCTTTTTCCTAACTAGCCATTATCTTGACCTCCTTATTCACCTTCCAATCCTTGAGATATTTTCTCCATAACCCAATTAATTCTTTTGCAACCTCGTTATTGCAATGCTGCCAAATGATTTGTTCTATGTATTTTATCTCTTTTACTGTTCTAACTCTCCCCGGCAGCCATAGCTTATTCCCTAATTTCTTATTTAATGCTCCTGATATGTCTTAATTTCTCTGCCTTGTGAGGAAACTCATTACATATTAGTTGTAATGGGCTTTTCTCTACTTCTGTTACATCTCTTTCTACATTATTCCCAATGCTTCCGAACACCTGAAACAGAATTTTTCAAATCCTTCCTCTTTGTCCCTAAATTTACCAAGCAGGCTCCTAGATAATGGCTGATGGTTCAAAGCGATCGCAGCCTTGCACCTGGTTACTCCTTCGCTCCACTAGTCCTGTTCTCTTATTCAAATTATTCTCCTATCTCTCACGTCCACTCTCTTTCAACCTTATGATTTTCCCAATCAAAACATTAAAAAATGACACGTAAGTAACAGAGTCCACAAGCAGGATAACACGCTACCATTCACTATTAGGCACAACCATACTCCTAAATAAACCTCAAACATTTGTCTATTATAAATCACGCACTCTAAGAAATCTTTCTCGTGGCACAATCAATCAGCGGGATGACTCCTCCCCCGATGCAGCGATCGAAAGTGTATAACGCCTGATAAAACCACCCCGATTCAGATTCTTACAAAATGATATTAAACAAATACGAATATCTAACTTAGACACTAGGATTATCTAACTTAAACACACACTCTCTTCACGTTTTTAAATCTGTAAACACTCGCAAAAGTAGCAACACAATGACGGTCCACGGACTTAACACGATCTAAATCTTAACTTCTAATTACTCTAAGTTTATTTACATACAGAGAATATTTACAAAATCCGGATCCTACAAAATCCTACAATAATACGGAAAGCTATTTTTTACAATTTACAAAATGATTTCAAGCACTAGCGCACAATTCACGAACGCTCGATCTCGACGCCGCGTCACGCTGTTATCACGCAGTGAACCTCTCCCTCTCATACTGAAGATTTTCCCCTTCTTTGTTTACTCTTTGCTAAGGGGTATTATTACCTACATGATTACTTTTCCTCCCGAACATTACTATCCCTCTGCTAAAACTGGACATCTATAGGGGGACCTCTATCCCTCCTCTCTAAGTTCAACAGAATTAGGAGTACCCTTCACTATTAGGATTACTTTTCGTCAAGTAGGGAGGCTCTCATCTCTCAGGTATTCTTTGCTATCAGGTACTAGTTAACAATCGACCAGAGGATTACTATTGATCAGCCGCTATTCGGAATCGTACACGGACATGCACCAACTTTGAAGTTCTATATACATGAATTTGAATTCCACCTTACACAGAACTTCAATATGAATTCCAGTATTTGAAAATTTAGCTGCAAATATAGACTCAGATTCGAACTCGATCTCCTAATTTTTAGTGCATCTCTCTCATTCTACGCGGGCTCCCGAATTAGCTAAAATTGCCCAATTAAATTCTTGAATGAACTGGAGTATTCCAGCCAATCTATACTCTGTTCGTCCAAGTACCTTCTCGAGGAACTTCATCCATCACTTCAGGGAGAGACTCAGACACCTACACACAGACACACCATCTGCTAAGTACCGAGGGTCCAGGGCTTAGCCGTTTTGCACTGAGAATTATCAATGCCGTTTTTCGAAGCGCGCCTTTTTAATTCGCGCTCCCGGCAGCGATCCGATCGAAGGCAAGAAGTGTCTTTTAGTACTCCACCACTTCAGATACCAAGTCTATCCCTGGGCCACTCCTCTCCCGATAAAGCGCATTTGGCTCTCATTAAAGGCAGCTGCAGTCTGCCAACTATGACTAGTTTTGGGCCTCTAAGCCAGGAAAGAGCCTCTAACCCAACCCCACCAGGGCCTCTAACCCCAGCCTGGTTTTATGGGCCTCCAAACGAAAGACATGCTAACCTCTCCCCCGTGCTTGTTAGACTCTGTTCTAATTATCACGATTAGACCCTTTCCTAAGCCCGCGAATGATCGATCCGCTCCGACTCAGGAAGTGCCGAAAATCAATTAAAAAACCGCACTGTAGGCCCGATTTCTGCAATCGAAACAGCTCAACGCCCTTGATCGCAAACTTGTGTTTGGGGGTCTTTTGAGATCCCGGACGAGCTCCCAAAGATAATTGTTCGTTTCTAAGCTTCCCCCCAGTCTAGTTTCAGTAAAAAATCTGAATCAAGCACTTGAAACAACTACATTTTATTTTACCAAAAGCGCGTCACAGATCACACACTGTACCTATCCCTCCGCGGGTTCGATCCTCCCGTCTGCCTGTTCAAGCCCTCTAGGCCTCGCTCAGACAGAGGCACTCTAGAAGTTCACACTGTCCCGAGCGCTCTTCCGGAAGATCGACTCTGAGCCTCGTGATCACGGACTTTTATATGTCCCGTGACCTCGAGGGGCCGAATCACATGGGGGTGGTCTCTCAATAACCCAATTACAGATATCGATTACCCCTATACACAACAGGCATTCCCCTAACCCAATGATACAGCAGTTCGATAAATTGTATTCAAAACTGACTTCGTGAGGAAGTCAACTTTATTATTCTTAATGACAAAGAGAGTTCCTCGCTGATGACATATGGTGTATTTGCTCACCTGAAACTGCAGCAAATGAATAATTTAGGAAAACAATGAAATAATATAGGTGTCAGAGGATCTAAGGTGATGAAGGAACGCAAGGAAATTCACATGAGACAGGAAATAGTGTTGGGTAGACTGATGGGACAGAAGGCAGATAAATCCCCAGGGCCTAATTTGTCTGCATCCAAGGGTACTTAAGGAAGTGGCTCTAGAAATTGTAGATGCATTGGTGTTCATTTTCCAATGTTCTATAGATTCAGGATCAGTTCCTGTGGATTGGAGGGTAGCTAATGTTATCCCACTTTTTAAGAAAGGTGGGAGAGAGAAAATGGAATTATAGACCGGTTAGCCTGACATCGGTGATGGGGAAGATGCTGGAGTCAATTATAAAAGACAAAATAGCAGCACATTTGGATAGCAGTAGCAGGATTGGTCCGAGTCAGCATGGATTTATGAAGGGGTAATCATACTAATCTTCTGGAATTTTTTGAGGATGTAACTAGGAAAATGGACAAGGGAGAGCCAGTAGATGTAGTGTACCCGGACTTTCAGAAAGCATTTGTTGAGGTCCCACATAGGAGATTGGTGGGCAAAATTAGAGTACATGGTATTGGGGATAGAGTGCTATGAGGAATCGGGGTGACTTGGACAGGTTGGGTGAGTGGGCAGATGCATGGCAGATACAGATAAAAGTGGATAAATGTGAGGTTATCCACTTTGGTGGCAAAAACAGGAAGCCAGATTATTATCTAAATGGAGTCAAATTGGGAAAAGGGGAAGTACAATGGGATCTGGGGGTCCTTGTTTATTAGTCAATGAAAGTAAGCATGCAGGTACAGCAGGCAGTGAAGAAATCAAATGGTATGTTGGCCTTTAAAAAGGGGAGTTGTGTATAGGAGCAAAGAGGTCCTTCTGCAGTTGTACATGGCCCTAGTGAGACCACATCTGGAGTATTATGTGCAGTTTTGGTCTCCCAGTTTGAGGAAGGGAGTTCTTGCTATTGAGGGAGTGCAGCGTAGGTTCACCAGGTTAATTCCCGGGATGGCGGGACCATCATATGTTGATAGAATGGAGCGGCTGGGCTTGTATACTCTGGAATTTAGAAGGATGAGAGGGGATCTTATTGAAACATATAAGATTATTAAGGGTTTGGACACGCTAGAGGCAGGAAACATGTTCCTGATGTTCGGGGTGTCCAGAACCAGGGGCCACAGTTTAAGAATAAGGGGTAAGCCATTTAGAACGGAGATGAGGAAAAACCTTTTCACACTGAGAGTTGTGAGTCTATGGAATTCTCTACCTTAGAGGGTGGTGGAGGCTAGTTCTCTGGATGCTTTCAAGGGAGAGCTAGACAGAGCTCTTAAAGATAGCGGAGTCAAGGGATATGGGGAGAAGGCAGGAACGGGGTACTGATTGTGGATGATTAGCCATGATCACATTGAATGGCAGTACTGGCTCGAAGAGATGAATGGCCTACTCCTGCACCTGTTATCTATTGTCAGAGGGAATCAGTGGGTCAGACAGCATTTGTGGGAGGAATGGATAGACGATATTTCAGATTGAATAAGGGACCAAACCCAAAATGTCACCTGTATATTCCCTCTACAGATGCTGCTTGACCCACTGAGTTCCTCCAGAACTTTGGGCCTGGCTCAAGATTCTAGCATCTGCTTTTCCTTATGTCATCAATGAAATAATATACTTACCCTCAATTACATTCTGTAGCCCGTACTCTGAGAGACATGGTCTTTGAGGTCCACTGTACAAATTCACAAATTCTAACCATTCCAACAGCTTTGTGCTGCCATCATAATCTCATGTGTCTTATTCCGTAGCCAACCTTGTTTCAGTATCCTTTGGATGTCTATGCACATGCACAGGTTGAAGGGAATGTTACCTGGATTGGACGCCTATAGTTGTGGGGAGAGGGAGGATAGACTGGGCTTCTCTGGAGCAGAGGAGGCTGAGGAGGTGATCTGATAGAAGTATAAAAGATATGATAGCCATAGATATGGTAGAGTCTTTTTCCCATGGTATGAGAATTTAAAAACCAGAGGGCATTGGTTTAGGAGAAGGTAAAGAGCTTTAAATGGCATCCCATGGGTAAATTTAATATACACAGTGAGTGGTTGATATCTGGAACTCACTTCTGGGGGAGATGATGAAATCAGATGCAATCACCATGTTTAAGAAGCATGGGAGCATAACCCGGGGCAGCACAGTGGCAGCGGTAGAGTTACAGCACCAGTGACCCAGGTTTGATCCTGACTACAGGTGCTGTCTTTACAGAGTTTACACATTCTCCCTGCGACTGGGTGGATTGTGTCTGAGTGCTCCGGTTTCCTCCCACATTCCAAAGACTTGTCGGTTATTTTGCTTCTGTAAAAATAGTCCTGAGTGTGTAGGATAGAACTAGTGTACGGATTGCTGATCGACGAGGACTCGGTGGGCTGAAGGGCCTGTTTAGACTCTGTATCTCTAAACTAAACTGTACTCCGGGAATTGAAATCCCTTCTGCTCGAATGTTAGGTTCAGAGCGTCATCTTGACCATGTCTACACTCAAGGATGTGAGGTCCCACAAGTCACCAGGGATCACTACCTTAGTGGTGATCTTCTCAAACTCTTTCCTAACTTCTTAATCCGGCTGGTAGTACCTCGTGCCCTCTCTTTCAATGTGTATCACAACTCTGCCTCACTCTCTGTTCTCCTGGAGACTACTCTGCACCCCCTCAGTGATGTCATTTACCCTGACACCAAGGAGGCAACACCCGTGATACACTTTCGTTGACAGTTGCACAATTAGTTGTTGTTGTCTTATTTATGGAATCCCTGAGGAAGAAAAGACTTCTGCACTTCACTGTTCTCCCAGTTCTTTGCCCCAGTGGTGTCATGTTCTGGACTTCTATTCTTCAAGGAGTGATCTCCGCCAATTTCTATGTTGAGCCCTGCTTTGAGGGAGGTACACCTTGAAGATCCCTCCTTTTCCTTTCTCTTTGGATGGCTTCAGATGTCCTCCTGGGCATTCGATCTGGGCAGCTCCCTCGTGCCCAACATTGACTTCTGCTGACCCTCGAGCTTGGAAATCCTGAGCTTGCCATCAGCAGCTGGAGATACTGCCCGCACGCATTTTCATAAGAGATAGGAGTAAAATTAGGCCATTCGGCCCATCAACTCTACTCTGGCATTCAATCATGGCTCATCTATCTTTCCCTCTCAACCTCATTCACCTGCCTTCTCCTCATAATCCCTGACACTCGTTCTAATCAAGAATCTATCAATCACTGCCTTAAAGATATCTATTGCCTCCACAGTCGTCTGTTCCCAGGACACGGAACATATTCTGATGTTTCCATGTAGCGCAGGGATGGCAGTCACGGGTCTAAGCTTCCCACCAATGTGGATGGAACCAGGTACATCTCCTCTGGTCACTTCCAGACACACATTATTAATTTGTAACTCTGCTTGAAATACTCCAACCTTCTTTGGTCTTGGCTTCTTGGGTTTATAACTATAGTTTTAAGATGGTGATCTAATTATTGTTTTTGCATTAATTTAACCCTGTCTTAAAAAAATATTAAGCAGTCCCCTCCTCTCCCCTCACCTATGCAGCTGTTCTATATGGCGAGTAATCTCTTCAGTGCACACTCTCAGCTGGTGAGTTTGTTGCGCCGCATTGTAAATTGCATCCAAAGCTGCTAACGTATCCCAATTTGAAGTTATCTCAAGAACTAATTGAAATGGAGAGACACGGCTGTGGGAGATTTGAGCCACACATTTAATGACCAAATCTCACCTCAAATATATTCGTTACTGGGTGGGCAATGATTGGTCACTGGGGGGAAGCTTAGTGATTGGTCACTGGGGAGGGCAGTGATTGGTCATTGGGGAGGGCAGTGATTGGTCATTGGGGAGGGCAGTGATTGGTCATTGGGGAGGGCAGTGATTGGTTACTGAGGAGTGCAGATTGATTACTGGAGAAGGCAGTGATTGACCAATCACTGGGGGGGAGGGGGGAGTGCAGTGATTGGTTACTCCTGGGTGCAATGATTGGTCACTAGCAGGGTGCAGTGATTGGTTACTTTGGGGGCGGGTAGTGATTGGTTATTGAAGACTACAGTGATTGGTTGGGAGGACAATGATTGGTCACTGTGGGGAGCTTAGTGATTGGTCACTGGGGAGTGCAGTGATTGGTTGCCCTCCACAGACCTGCCGAGGTGGGGTTACACTGATGTAACTTATGTAAAGATGTTTCTCACATTCTGAAACTGTTGAGAATTTTTTCAAGAACAAGCAGCAGTTACAAGTTCGTTAAATTCTGCATTGCATTTCCCACTCTTCACACCAGCGTGTTATCACTCACATACAGTAATTATTGTTCGGCTCTGAAAGTATTTGTTTCTTGATAGACTACTTACAGATAATAATAAATAAAGCTGCCTGGATTTAACCCAGGATTGAAAACAATTACCTGACTTTCTACAAATCTAGTATGTCATCTTTCCTGTCTAGAATCCTTTCAATTTCTAAAGCTCTTCACCAAAGCAGCAAAGATTTTCCACAATTCTGAGAATCAATTTGGTAAATGAGTGGTAGAATCAATGGGGGAGTTGAGCAAAGTTTGTTAACAAAGTTCCCATCTTTGCCTCTTACCCTTATGGCCCTGTCTCACTGTGCGAGTTGACCCACGAGGTACCCCGAGTGACAGACTCGTGGCTGTGCACGAGACTGCAAGTTTATGATCAAGTGTGTAACCGAGTTCCCACGGGTATGTCATTGCTGCGATGTTCCTAGTTCCTTTCCCGAGTTAGCAAGTTCCTCTCCCGTTACTCTTGAGCCAACCGTGAATGAAGGTATGTTTTAATAAAGCAACAATGTTAAAATACATCTCCATCCTGTGGTTTTGAGTTATTTCAGCGCGGCGGCATCTATTGATATGACCTACAATGGGAAAATGCGCATCCTCCAGTAACCAAGCATTTCTTGTTGTTTTATGTTTTTAAATACTTTTTTGCAATGGATCTCTATTTTAAATAATTTTAAAAAAGGAAGCAGCCCGGGTGACTGACATTGAGCGGCCGCCGGGACCCGACAGCAGACACACACACACACACACACACACACACACACACACACACACACACACACACACACACACACACACACACACACACACACACACACACACACACACACACACACACACAGATACACACAGACAGCAGCTGGCCACCACTTCAGAGGAATGAAGCAGCTCGGGTGACTTTGAGCGGCCACCGGGACCCGACAGCAGACACACACAGATAGACAGAGAGGGAGAGAGAGAGACACATACACACACACACACACATAGAGAGAGAGATACACACAGACAGCAGCTGGCCACCACTTCAGAGGAATGAAGCAGCTCGGGTGACTTTGAGCGGCCACCGGGACCCGACAGCAGACACACACACAGATACACACAGATAGACAGAGAGGGAGAGAGAGAGACACACACACACACACACACATACACACACACACACATAGAGAGAGAGATACACACAGACAGCAGCTGGCCACCACTTCAGAGGAATGAAGCAGCTCCGCGGATCAGGCAGCATTTCTGGGGAGATGTTTCGGATCGGGACCCTTCTAACGAAACGACACCCACCCTTTTTCTCCACAGACGCTGCCTGACCCACTGAGTTACTCCGGCACTTTGTGTCTATCTCTGGTATAAACCAGCATCTGCAGTTATTTGTTTCTACTTAGGACAGTTAGATGTGGTGGTTAGGACGATGGTGATAGAAAAAGCTGCAACTATTGTCATCTTGGGCAAAACACGAAGCACTCAGGGGGTCAGGCAGCTTCCGTGGAGAGAATGGAGGGGGACGTTTCCTATTGGGACCCTTCTTCAGACCGATGGTGAAGAATGGTCATTCCGAAGAAAGGTCGCGGCCTGAAATGTCGCACTCCATTGCCTGACCCACCGAGCTCTTGTTCACCAAGCACTTGATGATTTGCTCATGGTGGGTTGCAACGTTTATGGAATCCTTGCTTTCATTAACCGAGGCTTAGAAGAGTCTATTGATCCCAAGAACTTTAGAGGGAGTGCGGGCATCAGAAGCAAGTGAGTTTGACGGGAGCGTGGGAGCCGCACGCAGCGATTGGAATATTGTTCGGGAAGCCGAACCCAGCGTGAGAGAATGAACACGGGGGGTATTGGGTCCCAACAGGAATAGGTTAAAGGCTTGAAGAGAAGATGGAGACAGACACTCACATTCAACAAGGACAGTAATTCTGCTATAACACGATCGTTGCTTTGCGAAGTAACGTTGTTTTTGTAATAGAAAATCATGTTATCGAAACAATCGTAGCAATGGGTAAAAGGTGTTTCACGCTTGCAATAATCAAGTTATTTTCCTGTGTGATTTTACAAACATGGTCTTTTGAATAACTATAAATTTATTTATGTTACTGCAAGCTAAAATACTAAAGGTTGTGTGTTACATTGTTTAATAGAGTTTCGTTGTTCAAATATCAAAGGAAGCGATTGTTTGTCAATTTCTATGGTTATTATAGTGAGAGTTGGGCTCCGGTGATCGGGTTGAACATGAGATCATGGTGTCTCGTCACTGCTGGAAGGCGACATGGAAGCATTTTTGTCTGCTTGCAAATTTCCAAACGAACTGTAGTTCCCAACTTGAAGGGCCCGTTTCTGTGCAGTATGAAGCAACAATGAAAACAGAACAGTACAGAAGAGCCAGGGTGTGTAGGAAGCACAGGCAGAACAGGGGCAGAGGGACAGGAGCAGAGGCTGTATGTGTGGGGAACTAGTGGTACGTCCCCAACTCTACCCCCACTCTACAACTCTTCCTCTCACCACACAGACCAAACTCCCCACCATTGACTACAACTGCATTTCATGCTGCTTCGGGAAAGCAGCCAACTTAAGTAAAGACCTTTCCTACCCGGGCCATTCCTTTCGCTCCCCGCTCCCATCGGAAGAAGAAACAGAAGCTGCGCGCATCAGTAGAATCAGGAATGCATGCATTCCCTCTGTTATCAGGCTTCTGAATCCTTCCATAAGTTGGGGGACCATCCGATTCTCTCTACCTCATTGTGTCCATTGGACTTTGTCTCTGAAATTCAGCGCTAAAGTATTGAAAACGACAAGATCTGCATTTTGTCTCTGTCCCGATCTATGTACTTGAATTTAGTTTACTTCTATTTATGTATAGTATGATCTGATTTGACTGCATAGCATGCTAAACATAACTTTACACATGAAAGTAATAAATCTAAACCGAAAGTTCTTTGTATCGGGTAGTTGTGCATCGTCGGGGCGAGTTTGTCGGCAGCAAGCATCTTTCTGAAAGCAATGAATGCTGAGGGCAAACCTTAACAACCTGAATACGGACTTCCAGAAGGGTCTTGACAAAGTCGCAATACGTGGTGTAAAATGAATATTGAAAGCATGTCCATGAGGTCAACAAAATATTACACAATCTTCGTAAATGCTTGTGGGAAAGTGAATAGTGTCCCCCCATCCCCCCCCCCCCCCTTTCCAGATCACAGTCACAGTCATCGGTAGCCACAGTCACCCGTAAATAAACCCACTACATCCAATATGCGACTTTTTATGATCATGGATGACAATCCATTTAACCTCAGTGCAAATTCAAATGAAGGTTCCTGCTCCCGCCTTCTGCTGTCACTTTCAATGCCGCTACTATTGGAGTCTGGCCTCGGGTAACTCCATTCCCACCTGGGAAATGAAAAGTTTCCATTGACGGTGCCACGGTAGACTCACGAGTCACTAAGATAAACGCACGGGGCCACTACGTTATTACAACGAGTTTAAATGTTTCCATTTTTAACGTGAACAGTTAATTTGACTCGTGGAAAAAATCAAACATGTTTGATTTTTTTCACGAGTTAACAAGTTTCCCGAGTACCTGCCGTTAGCCCCACGAGTCGCTAAGTTGCTCGTGCGAGTTCCGACGTTCCCGCTACGTGATCACCACGAGTGAAAACTCGGGGTCACTCGTGGGCCAACTCGCACAGTGAGACAGGGGTTTTACGTGGACAGGCTGACTCTGACCTTTACCTATCGACTTGTAAACACATCTCACTTACTGGATGGTCTTTCTCCTCAGCAGCTGCTCCTGATCTCCCTTCCCAAGGTCCTGTCTTACACTATTAAAATCCTCCTTCTCCCAGTGTGGGGTCATATCTCAAGGTCCATCCCTATTTTTTCCACAACTACCATGAATCTTACTGAACTATGGTCACGGTTCCCAAAGACTCCTCCACAGTTACCATGTTTACTGGCACAGTAGGAAACTACATGCAGCTTCAAAAAACCTCTTCAGAAATCACTTCCATACTCTCTGTTGTCTTAGACAAACAGGGGCAACCATCTTCCCCAGCAGTTGCTGTCTTGAGCGATTAATATTGTGAGCCCTGGTGCAAGCAATTACAGCAGCAGACCTATTGAACAGACCAGGACATCCATACATTCATGGGCAGATCTCCCACCAACATGACCTTAGTATCAACATGATACTAAGATGTCCTTAATATCTACACATCTCATCTCACCTGTCATTATCATCATCATGCGGGGGTGGAGGGGGGGGGGGGTGAGGTGAGGTGCAGGATAGAGGCTCAGAGTGAGCCACTAACAACACTGGTGTCAAATCAAGCACCACTATAGACCTTTGGGCATTGTCAGATTTTAACACTTTGCATGCACCTTTCTGCATGTGGAAAGATTGGGTTTCAAACCGGATTTATTAGTTTAGGTGGTGAATTTATTATGTGTAAGTAGGAACTGCGGATGCTCGTTTAATCCAAAGATAGACACAAAAAGCTGGAGTAACTCAACTTCGCTGGTAAAGCTCCCCTTCAGCTGTGCTTTCACGTGCAACCGCTCAGTAGGATGGTTGGAGGGATTGCAATCGAAATTCTCCTTATTTTTTTCTTTTAAGACTGTGTTCTGCTCTCTTTGAAAACACTTCTTTTAATTTACTTGTTTCTTGACATTTAATGGAAAATAATTATGGCACAGAAATCGCAAGCCTTAGCGGCATAACTGTGATTGCAGATAGACATGAACAATACATCAAGCACATTATCTTGAATCATTGAGCTGTCATTCACTGCAGCAACATTTTCCCAACAGCTATTAAGGAGTTCTTTTGCAAACATAAAAATTGAGTTAATGGGTAATTCATCTACAGAAGTTCCAGAACTTGGCAAAGTCAATCCAGAATTGCACTTTGCACAGTTGAGTTGAGGTGCTAAGATCAGAAACAGAGCGGAAAGCGGGAGGACACTGGGCACATACAGTATAGGTGAAGGAGTAGGCCATTCGGCCCTTTGAGCCAGCACCACCAATTAATATGATCATGCCTGATCATCCAAAATCAGTACCCCTGACGCCACTGGACAAGCAGCAGTTGGCACTGCAGAGGATGGGGCAGACTGCAAGAAGGTCCCACCCGCAGCCCCAACGTTCTTGGTCACCTGGGCCACCTTTGTTGGGCCCCCAACAGTTTGCAAAGCAATCGAACCACCCGAGTGGTAAACCCAAAACACTCACAGATTTGTCTTCAGCAGACTGGTCGGTTGCCTGATGCAGACAAGGCAACTGCTGCATAAACATCATTTGGTGCAACCTTCATCTTTATTTTTATAAACTGGTGCCTGATCTCAAGAGGATCAGAGGGAAGTTACTGAAAACAAACTGAATTGTGCCTTCAGCAAAAACCCACTGAATATTCATGGCATTCCAGGAATGATTCAGTTTTGAGGCTTAGACTTGTCTCCAGGGTTGGCATTATTTTTAGAGGAGCTGAGAGAGGGGCAGATTTGGATGGGGTTGTCTGGGTGCTGGTGGGATGCCAATAGCCTGAAATAGTTGTTGAGAAAAAGGTGTAATTTATCATGAAGCAGATGTAGCAGGGCACTGGGAAAAAAACAATAGGATTAGACAGAGGCAACATGGAGTTATGAAAGGGAAATCATGTTTGACAAATCTTTTGGGACTTTTGGAGCTTGTAACGAACTGAATAGATAAAGATGAAATAATTGATGTGTTCTGAGCAGCACACTCAGTGATGGAGGAACTCAGCGGGACAGTATCTGTAGGGGGAATGGATAGATGACGTTTCGGATCAGAACTCTTCTTCAGACTAATCAATATGTCCAGTTGGCCTTTTCAGAAGGCCTTCAATAAGATGCTCTCCTGAGATTATTAAACAAATGTAGAGCAAGATTGTTTCAATCCGACTCTGTTTAGGGGCTTGGTGTTATCTCACCAGCACTATCGTGTGCAGTTTAGTTAAGAAAGGGTATATTTGGTGTGGAGGGAGTGCAGTGAAATTCACCAGACTGATTCCTGGGGTGCCAACTGTCATATGAAAATACTTAAGAGTCAACTTGGCTGTAATCACAGGTTTTCAAACAAGGAAACCTGATGTAACTAAAGCATAAAAACCATAAGACATAGGAGCAGAATTTGGCCATTCGGCCCATCGAGTCTGCTCTGTCATTTGATCATGGCTGATCTTTTTTTCCCTCTCAACCCCATTCTCCTGCCTTTTCACCGTAACCTTTTAAATGATGACAGAATGAGACGAACTGGATGTAGGAGAATTTTATTTATTGTTGCAATATCTAGAATCAGGGGCTGTAGGCTTGAAATATGTGGTTAGGTATTTAGCATTGAGAAAAGGAGGAACATCTTCACTCAGAGGTAGTCCTCATGAATGCACTTTGTTACCTCGTCAAATAGGACCTGCCCTTAATGGATCCAGGCTGGTTTTCTCCAATTACTCACTGCCTTTCCACGTCAACATTAATCGTGTTCCTCAGAAAGTTTTCCAGTAACGCCCAACCACTGATGTCAGGCTCACCTTCCTTAAAAGTGAACTGTATTTCCTGTCCTCCAGTCACCTGGTACTTCACTTGTGGCCAGCGAAGGTTTAAAAATCTCAGCAATCTCTTCCCTTGCTTCCCGCATCAGCTTGGCATAAACCTCATCCACCCCTAGGGACATCCACCTTTAAACTTCCTAAGCCAGGAACTTTTTCCCAGGATCGAAAAATCAAATACTAGTAGGCATAGCTTTAAGGTGAGAGGGCAAAGATTAAAGATGTGGGGGGCAAGTGTTTTACACAGAGGGTGGTGACTGCCTGGAACGCTCTGCCGGGGGTGGTGGTGGAGGCAGGTACAATAGTGGCGTTTAAGAAGCTTTGAGGTCAGCATGGATATGGAATGGAGGGATCTTGGTCATGGGCTGGCAGATGAGGTTTGTCGGCATCATGTTTGACACGGATATCGTGGGCTGAAGGGCCTTGCCCAGCACTGTACTTTGTTCTTTAGTTACGGAGATTTGCACTAGACTTCCACCTTCTCCTCCACTGAGTTCTCCAACCACAAAGGGTAGTTTTTACAAGGGTTTGGAGGAGGGTAAAGGCAACTTCCCCCCCCCCCCCCCCCCCCCCCGAAGGGAGAGACCCTTCCCCGAATGCCTACCTTAAAAGCAGGCACCCATTTCACAGAGAGCCCAACATATGGTGAGATTTTGGGCGCTGTAACAGGCTAGGGGCTACGATGGACAAGACATCCATTTATTTGTGTCAACATACACCTGGTCAGATTCTGCCGAGCTGCACAATGACAGGCAGAAAAAGATTAGTATTTGTACTATTCCACAGCTTACCGCTGACCACTGTATTATAACTCTGCCTGTGGTAAACAGTAATGGCAAACATAACCAATTTAAACTAACGTGTGACTGTAATTTATTCCGATCGTAATAATCTCATAAATTGTGGATGGAACGCGAGTCATGCTGACTTGAGGACGTGTGCAAATTGCTCAGGTCGCTGGTAAATGAGATGATTTATGAGTGAAATACATTTCACTTCAGGCAGCAGGGCGGGAGATTCTGGGAGTGAAGATAGAGTTTATCTCCACTGTTATCCCTTGAAACAAGCCCTGTGGAATGAGGGAACAAGCTAAACTAGAAAGAATAATGAGATGCAAAAATTAATGTTTAATTACTGAGTAATGGATCGGCTGTAACATCAGATTAAAAATTAAAATTGCAAATGAATTGAGCTTATAAAATATGTTACACACCAATCAGTTGGTAAATAAAGAAATTGCGTGCCCTTCAAAGAGTGCAATATAAATAGCAAGTATTGATCATATACAGCAGTGACATCAATAAACCTGCTCCGCAAGTACTTGTGGCACCTGATAAATAATAACTCTGGGGATTTGCCATCTAAATAAGAATAAATAATGTCCTGTCTAATCGTAAGATGCTAAAGAAAACTTGCACTTTCCATTAATTCATGCTACCTCTCATGTCTCACCACCTGGGAGATGTTGCATGCATCTCAGCCAATGGTCTCTGGATCAAAACTCTCCTCTGGCGAGAACACCATTAGCACACATTCCATCAGGTCTTCCAGATATTATTTGAATTTGTGTCCATGGCTCCTCGAATAGTATCCAGTTCTCATCACAGAACCAGGCTGCTCACCCAACCAATCCCACCCCATCTACCGCTCCCATCGCAACCATTCCCACCCCAACTAATCCCAACCCAACCCCTCCATTCCCAGTCCAGCCAATCTCACCCCACTCCATCCATTCCCACCTGAACTAATCCCACCCCAACTAACCAAGAAAATCAGATATTTACTGTACGTTTTCTTTAGTGATATGATTTGCTTTAAGTCCTTACTATCTTTTACTACTTGGTTAACTGTCATTTTTATTACAGATTTAGTGTCTTCTACCATGAAGTCAGATACAAAATGCATGTCTCTTCCATTTCCCATTTCCTCTTTATTCATCTCACCATTTCACCGTCTGAATGTCTAACATCTACATTTGCCCTTCCCTTGTTTGTCAAATTTCTTCCATTCTGCTTTTAACTGTGTTGGAAATATTAGGAGCATAAGGAGCAGGAGTATGGAGAAGAAAAGTTTAGAGGGATATGGACCAAATGTAGGCAAATGGGACCAGCTTAGACTGGCACCATGGATAGCATGGATGTGTTGGGCTGAAGGACCTGTTTCTATGCTGCATGATCATCTCTATAACTCTGAATCGATAAGCTGACCTTTGAATCTGCTGTGTCATTCATCAGTTCTCACCATCACTTCACAGCACTTACCCCAGAACGATCACAAATCAACTGATCCCTGCTTTGAATGAACAATGACTGAGGGTGCAAACCTCTGATATAGAGGATTCCAAATATTCACACCAAATGCATGATGAATCTTCCCTTCCTCTCCATCCTAAATGGCCAAGCCCTTGGTCTGAGAGTTTGACCCTTGGAATCGAACTTATCATCGCTGCCAAAACTTCCTTCCTACACCCAGCCTGTCAAGCCCTGTGAAAATTGTGTTAGTTCTAATGGTCAGTAAAGTTGTGAACTCTGGAGAATGCAGACCTGGTCTACTAAATATCTCTTTCTTTCTTTATCAGCATTTTTTGATTAACTTTTGGTGCTTTCTAATTTTCCCCAATTCTCACAAACTCTCCCATTCCTTACGTTCAATCTAAAACCAAAATAGATGGGTTACTTTTATTGAGTGCCCATTTATTATGAATATTGAAGCACTTTTCTTGAGCAGCTGCCCCTGTTGAACCGTTGTCACACCTGCCTTGGCATATCGATTCTATACTCATTGCCTGAATTATAAGCTGCTCCGGTCACACACACCCAAGGGTCGATGACAGGTTATTGATCTGAATATTAATGTCCTGACACCTGCTCCAACTTAACAACCTTTGCGTTTTGGAGCAATTGGCTCTGTGTGTGAGCTCCTCGCTTGGGAAAACAGGGAGCAATTTCAATGCTTGAATTGCTCGAGTACAGAGAGATTAACACGCCTTCGACAAGTTAACTGGGCCAGAGTTTCTTAGACTTCCTGTGCTGAGAGCTGGACAAGGACACAGCAGCTATTCACAGCACTGAGGGCACAGAGAGGGACATGCTAATGATACTGGCAGCTGCTCCCTGGCTGTGAAAGGCTTCTTTGAAAGACTTTGTTCACAAAGCTGAGAGACGACTTTTATAACTTGGAAGGTTACTTCTACAACTTTAGATCTATCACCTCATTGCTGTCAGAGACACCACTGCCCTCAACACACTCTTTTGTGAACCTACAGAACATAGAACAGTACTACACAGGAATGGGCCCTTCGGCCCACAATGTCAACGCTGAACATGAGGCCAAGCTAGACTGATCTCATCTGCCTGCGCATGATTCATATCCCATTATTCCCTACACTTCCATGTGCCTATTTAAAAGCATTTTAAATACCACTAAGACTTGCGGGTTGCAGATAAAATGCCTGCTGTAAAATTGTTCCAGTGAGTAGACGTGGTGCATTCATGGGGGATTGAGAATAGAGTGTGATAGAACAGATATACTGTAAAATGAGTGCTGGATGGTCGACATGGAAATGATGGGCTGGTGGGTCCAAACCAACCCAATTCCCAGCACAGCTCAAAGTCACGATCCAGCTCCTCTGTTGCTAGCAGAGCTTTTCATTGCCTGTGTTTAGTTTTTATTAACACTTTACCCAATAGTTATGTTTATGTAAAAAATCCCATGACATTAGTTGCATTAAAGGGTACATTTACTGCCAGCATCTAAGTTATTACAGACACAAATGTAATTTGAGTGTTTCATATTAATATATTATTGGTTGTGATTACTTTACAACAATCATGGATTTTCACAAGGTTGTAATATCATTTGACAAGGTCACATTTATTGTAGGAGTTCAACACATCAGACGAATATTTCCAGCAAGAGACAATTTAGAAGCACAACCTCCTATCTTTAGTAGGCAAACCGTTGGTAAATGGATTGACTTTGCTTTCTCAGTCAATACCTCTGGCGGAATACCTGTGGTGGGTCACAATTCCCACTCATTGCAGATGTCTCCTCTTCATTCCAGCTGAACTGACCTTGTGGGATTGGCGCGTCTCTGAGTTATCATTCTGCACCTCTGGGGACAGGGGTTCACGAGAATATTCTGGTGATAGCTCTGGCCTGGCGCTGTGCCAATGAGAGTTAACTCTTTGAAAGGCTGCTCCCACAGCTCACTTTTAATCTCTGTGGCTAGCAGGTTTCATTCTGAATTCCTTGGCGTTGCTAAATCGGACATCTCCAAATTAAAGGGACACCTGGGTTTGGAAGCAATTTCCGTGGCGTTTTAGTGGATGCTAGACACCACTCCATGACTGCTCCATGTGACCCATTCTAACACGCATGGTCAGTGGTCGCAATGAGCTCTGGTGTATTGGGGGGAGATGTCCAGAGTGGGAGGGAGGCAGGGGAAGGGCACAAATCCTCCATCTCCACCTGTATCTCTTTCTGTAGCAGCTGCCTGGGCATTCCCTCTACTCAGCAGGGCACTGGTGAATCTGGTTCCCACATATCCCCCGGCTATTCCCTCCACAGATGCTGCCTGACCCACAGGGTTCCTCCAGCACTTTGTGATTTTGCTGAAGAGTCTCGCATCAGTGGTCTCTTGTTTCACCATGAGAGATCTATCAGGTGAACTGGGGATAACAATAAACATGGTAATCACAGTCACATCTTGCACATAATTCAAGGAAACACTTAAAAAAAGTGCATAAAGATAAATTAAATTACAGTGCAATTGTCTTCTCAAGCTTGTGAAAAGCAGTAACCTCAGACTCTCACAAGAGATTATGTTCCCAAATCTAATAACCGACAACTAATAGACAGTTGAAGGTTATGATTAGCAGGGAGAAGGGAAATTCAGAGGCTGAGGTATCACCAAGCCTTGCTGTACAAATCTTTTTTAATTTTTGCTTAAATTGTCATAGATAGGAGATATAGAACGAGCTCTTGAATAGGCTATCCCTTGTTGCATGTTAATTTAAGAGACAACGACTGCAATTATGAAAATGAAATAACTTCTCATATGTATTTGGATGTTTAAGAACTGATACCGCTTGCAAGCTCCTTGTCCCTGTCACTACTGTTTAGTGACGGTGCTCTGCAGACTATGAGACTACAACACTGAGAACATCTGGTTTAACTGTCATCTCACTTTGTTAAAGGAAATTGGAACCAAGTACTCTCACAGCTCACTGACTACAACATGAATCTAAACGTCATCACCAGCTTTCTGTACCTGCTCTGGCTCTGCAGCCTTTCGGGAACTGAAGGGAATCCACATTAGTCAGAAAATTTTGATAGATAAACTGTTGGGAATGAAGGCAGATAAATTGACAGGACCAGATGGGCTGCATCCCAGAGTACTCAAGGAGGTGGCCCTAGAAATTGTGGATGCATTGGTTATAATATTCCAACGTTCTCTCGACTCAGGATCAGTTCCTGTGGACTGGAGGGTAGCCAATTTAACGCCACTTTTTAAGATAGGAGAGAGAGAGAAAACGGGGAATTATAGACCAGTTAGCTTTACATCAGTAGTGGGGAAGATGCTTGAGTCGATTATTAAAGATGTTAGAGCAGCGCATTTGGTAATCAGTGACAGGATCGGTCAAAGTCAGCATGGATTTATGAAGGGGAAATCATGCTTGACTAATCTTTTGGAATTTTTTGAGGATGTAACAAGTAGAATGTATAAGGGAGAGCCAGTGGATGTGGTGTATCTGGACTTTCAAAAAGCCTTTGACAAGGTCCCACACAAGAGATTAGTATGCAGAATTAGAGCACAAGGTATTGGGGGTAGGGTATTGACATGGATCGAGAACTGGTTGGCAGACAGGAAGCAAAGAGTAGGAATTAACGGCTCCTTTTCACAAATGGCAGACTAGTGGGGTGTCGCAAGGCTCGGGGCTGGGACCCTAGTTGTTTACAATATACATTAACGAATTAGACAAGGGAATTAAATGTAACATCTCTGAGTTTGTGGATGACTCAATGCTGGGTGGCAGTGTGAGCTGCAAGGAGGATGCTATGAGGCTGCAGGGTGACGGATACATTGGGTGAGTGGGCAGAAGCATGGCAGATGCAGTATAATGTAGATAAATATGAAGTTATCCACATTGGTGGCAGGAAAAGGAAGGCAGATTATTATCTGAATGGTGTCAGGTTAGGAGAAGGGGAGGTGCAATGAGACCTGGGTGTGCTTGTACATCAGTTACTGAAAGTAAACATGCAGATACAGCAGGCAGTGAAGAAAACCAATTGGCCTTCTTTGCGAGAGGATTTGAGTTTAGGAGAAAGGAGGTCCTACTGCAGCTGTACAGGGCCTTGGTGAGACCGCACCTAATGCTCTCCTAATTTGAGGAAGGGCATTATTACTTTTGAGGAATGCAGTGTAGATTCACCAGGTTCATTCCTGGGATGGAGTGATTGACATATGATGAAAGAATGGGTCGATTGGGCTCACCTTCGCTGAAATTTAGAAGGATGAGAGGGTATCTCACAGAAACATATTACATTTCTTAGAGGATTTAACTGGATAGATGCAGGAAACCTGTTCCCGATGTTGGGGGAGTCCAGAACCAGGAGTCACAGTTTGAGAATAAGAGGTAGGCCATTTAGGACTGAGATGAGGAAAATCTTTTCCACCCAGAGAGTTGTGAATCTGTAGAATTCGCTGCCACAGAAGGCAGTGGAGGCCAATTCACTGAATGTTTTCAAGAGAGAGTTAGATTTAGCTCTTAGGGCTAAGGGAATCAAGGGTTATGGGGTAAAAGCCGGAATGGGGTACAGATTTTGGATGATCAGCCATGATCATATTGAATGGTGGTGCTGGCTCGAAGGACTGAACGGCCTACTCCTGCACCTATTGTCTATTTTTCTATGTTTCATTCAATAATGCATATGAACATTAAATGTGAAAGAACACCAAGCTCTGGAGTAACTCAGCGAGTCAGGCAGCATCTCTGGAGAATAGGTGACGTTATGGCGCGGGAACCTTCTTCGCAGAAAAATCCTCACCCCCACTGATTTCTCCCCCACACCCCCTTTCTGCCCCCCAATCTCTGTGCCCCTTCTGGACTCGCAACTATTTCTCCCTTACCCCAGCTCCCACATTCCTTCCTCTGGCTTTTTGATTAGTAACTCTTCAATCCTTCTGTCCCACACCTTCTGTCTTCATCTCTGGCATTTGTTTCAACCATTTGCCTATCAAAACACGCCTCACCTGTATCCACCTATTACCTGCCATACTTTGTCCTGCCTCTGCTCTCTCCCTCCCTCCCCCTACAATCAGTCTGTAGAACAGTCCCAACTCAAAACATTACCAATTCATGTTCTCCTGATTTGCTGAGTTACTCCTGCACGTTGTGTCCTTTCTTGTAAATCAGCATCTGCACTTCCTTGTTTCTACATTAAATGGGAGACACCTTGTGAATGTGATCTCTCTGGTCATACGCAGGCTGTTCCCAGGTGTGGACAAACATCTGACCCTTGCATTTCACAGTGTTTGTGCCTGAAGAGAGCAAAGCACAAAATGCTGGAGGAACCTGGTGGATCAGACAGTATCTGTGGAGGGAATAGGCAAACATACGCTTTGGTTTGGATTCCTTCTTCAGACTAATGAAATGTCGCCTGTCCATCAGACTGTCTGAAGAAGGGTCCCGACATGAAACGATAGCCGTCCATTCCCTCTGCAGATGATGCCTGACCCACGGAATTCCTCCAGCACTTTGTGTTTTGCTCTGGTTCCTCACCCTGGGTCTCTCATTTTCCTTCCCAATCCCCCTTTCACTTTTCTCCACTTCTGTGTCTTCCCTTTTGCTTTACCTCATTTTTCCCAAAAAGTGCTCACCCACAGACATCTCCATCACTTCCCAGCTTCCATTCTAACACTAGATCTAGTCGAGCCCCTTCAACATGTAAATGATCCTGCGCAGCCTCAACCTCCATTGGTCCTGCATGAGGATGCTGGGGATGAGGGTTCTGTTGCCAGGACTTTAATGGACGATGGTGCCACGCAGTCTGCACTGGGATTGGGCACAGTTTGCAAACTCAAAATTGGCAACAAGATTCCTTCTTTCTTTACTCTCTTTCCTTCTTCTGTTTTGTTCGCATTTGACCTGTATAGAGAATACAAAGCCACTGTTGATCGGCGTGTGTGGACGCGGCGCCGACGGACGAGAAAGTCAAAGCCAATGAACCGAATAGAAACAAGGCCGAAAAGCCAATAAACCTAAAGATTATCAAGACGAAATGCCTACTAACCGAAAGGATGGGACGCCTAAAAGCCAACGAACCAAAAGGCTGCGTCGCCTAAAAGCAAACTTACCGAATGGCCGCTCTATCGAAACGCCACCAACCCAAAAGCCGGCGGCGCCTACAAGCCGAAGGACCGACTGCCGCTCAACAGAAACGTCCAATAACGAACATGACATTGCCGGGGGGCGGGACTTGTCAATGATTGGTCCAGACCCCCGCGTCCATCACATCACTGTGAAGGCATGAACATTGTCCCAAACCTCCGCTCCACTTTCTGTTAGTTTGCATTTAGCGTCCCATCCTTTCCCTTAGTAGGCGTTTCGTCTTCGGACTCTTTCGGATTATTGGCATTTCGGCCTCGTTTCCATTCCGTTCTTTGGCTTCGACTTCTTTGCTTTGGCTTCTTGTCTGTCGGCGCTATGTCCGGGTACCTTTGATCGGCCTGTTATCTGGTCTCTCCGGGACGGTGCTTCAGATGCCCTTGGTTCACTTGGCATGTCTGTCAGCCGTGTCAACTCAACCACAGAATGGGTTTCAGAACTGCTGTAAAAAACATTTCATCAGTTGTGGCCCCTTATTACTTCCAAGATCATGAGTGACGGGAGTGCAAGAAGGAATAAAACGATTGCTTTTCGTTTACAACGTAGTTCTCATTTTCGTTTGATGTGCTGAGTGTTGGAGGTGATGTGAATGACTCGCACCCTCCCATCTCTATGTTGATAGAGGTGCATCTTTTGACCCTCGGCTGATCCCGCATCATATACTGGACCTCTATGTTGTGGAGCCGTGATATTGGGTGAAGCATGGTCCCACTGCCCATCAATAGTGCGGGCACTGAGAGCGAAGCCGCTGAGACTGCTGACTACCTGGTTGACCACCTTGCTCCAATCTGCTCCACTGTCAGTCTCATGGGTGGGTTCAGCCATCGGTTGTAGTTTGCCACGTCCTGGGGCACGTGCCTTTTGCTAACAGGGACCTGAACTTCCTCTCCTCACTGGCCCTGTCCACTCCCCATCCAGCCTTCTCCCTCTGGTCATTTGTCAACCTGTGCACATGTCCCAGCCAGCCAGTTCTTAGCTTGATGAACATTAGGGTAGTTGGTATCCCTGATTCCAGAGGCTGGTTGCCTTGGATACACATTTGCAGCAAACGTTGGCAAATGAGTTATTAAGGGTTGTTTAGGCAGCTGTATGTTGTATAGATTTTACTACCATACAGCACGGGGTTGAGAATGAAAGTATAGCCCTGAGGGGGGGCCATTCATTCTTCCATGACCATTTTGTTAATAGACCGAAGTTGACGGTTGACTTTCTGAAGCATACATTTGTGTTCTTCATGGAGTGAAATACTGTTTGCCAAATGGATCCAATATATCATCTAAAAGTAGACCTGAGGTTATAGAATAGCAGAGGCAAAGGGAAGAAACTCCAATGATCACCTCAGACCTGCACATAGTGGTAGTCTTACTGACAGCACCAGCAGTAATTTTACTTCGGAGTCACGTGAGTGACTACGTGAAGAAGCCCCGCCTGGCGCTAGAACGGCATTACGTCGACGCTGACGGCAGAAGCAAGAGTTGCAGAGCGCAGCTCCTCGCGGCGGCCGGAACGGACCCGCAGGTAAGTGCAAGGAAAAGAGGGGACGTTCTAAAAAAGACGTTACGCTGGTAGAACCAGCAAAAGTGAAAGTAAAATTTAAAATCAGAGTCACGCTGGCGTACTGATTTAGCCAGATAATAAAAAAGAAAAATGGAGAAGTCTCAAAGGAAAATTTCGCGGGTAAAAAGATCGTCCCGGGGTGAAGCTAAAGAGTTGGGACAAGAGTTTAGTGCGGATCCGGTTCCGATACCGGTGGCCGCTGATTCACCCGTTAGTGAGACTATAATTTCTCCAGAAATACAAACCACGGAGGAAAATGTTCCTAGAAAAAGTAAAAAGAAATCCGTGAGGCCCGTGGTTTCTGATAATGACTCTGATAATGAAAGTCCTCTGGATAATAAAGCTATATGGCTTAAAATGGAACATATGGAGAAAGTGCTCCAAAATATAATGAGACAAGGGTCACAGTACCCAGAAGTTTCCCAAAATGACCCTGAGGGGTTTGAATATCCAGAATATGGCTATGTGCCAAATTGGGAATTTGAAACTCCAGACCCAGGATTAAGGGCGGAGGAAGTCTCATTGGATATAATTCCAAGTGTATCTGGGCTGCAAAAGTCAGACCCTGCAAGTGGTGATGTGGATTATGAGTGCACACCACGAATAAAAAAGAAGAGGCCAGATGTGCCTGATATGGCAAAAGATTTTGCTATACCTGAAGGAAGTGGTGAGGCTATGGAAGAAAACCTAGCTGCCAGTATTAATTATATGGTATCTCACCAACTTCAAGATTCTGTGATGGTTGAAACAGCAGAATTATATAAAACACCGGAAAATTGCACCTCATTGAAGGTACCTACGGTTAATCCGTCTATATGGACACCTATGACTCCAGGCATGAGAGGACAAGAAATGAGATTTCAAAGAATCCTCAAACTGATTTCAGCTGCCATTACTGCTTTTGGAAGGCAAATGGAAGGGTCGAAATGGTTAAAATCCAAAAAGATACTTTGGGCTTATTGTGCAATTCCTTCTATGAAATTAATTGTATGAGGAAAATTGCGATTCGGCCCATATTTCATCCAAGGTTTGCAGGTCTGTGTCGATCAAGTGGTGTTCAAGCTCCTGGTTATCTATTTGGAGAGAACCTGCCTAAGCAAATAAGAGAAATGGATGAAGAGGCTAAATCTATTAGCCACATGAGACCTTTTGTTTTTGGACAAAAAAGGTATTTTTCGTCAAGAAGGGGATTTGATTTTGGAAACAGAGGCAGGAATATGATAAGAAAATATTACCATCCGACACAGCCTAATGTTCACCCGTATACAGGGAGAAGGAGACCACCACGTTCATATGGAGAGGTACAAAAAATGTATTCAATTCTTAAAGAAACTGTGGACAAATCTCCAGTTGGAGGGAGATTACAAATGTTTTATGATGAATGGCTTGCCATCACATCTGATCGGTTTATTTTACAAACAGTTTCAGGAGCTCCTATAACATTTAAAGAAGGTGTTAACTCTCCGGTACAAAATAAACCTGCTTATGGTTTCATGTTTTCTGCAATTGAAGAGGCAGAAATTAATGTGGAAATTGACAAATTGTTTAAAAAGGGTGTTATTGAAAAAACTGTTGAACATAAACATCAATTTGTGTCAAATATATTTCCAAGAAGTAAAAAAGATGGTGGTTGCAGAATTATTCTGGACCTTACAAACTTTAATACATTTGTCGAGTATAAACATTTTAAGATGGAAACATTCAACACTACAAGACATTTGATATCATCAGGTTGTTATATGGCTACAATTGATTTAAAGGATGCGTACTATTCAGTACCGATACACCAGTTCTTTCGAAGGTATTTAAAATTTAATTGGCTGGGACAGCTGTGGCAATTCAAAGCTTTACCAAATGGGTTAAGTTCAGCTCCCAGGCTCTTTACAAAGCTGTTGAAACCAGCTTTAGCACAATTAAGAGCACAAAAGCACATCATTATGGCTTATCTGGATGACATTTTAATCATCAATAGTAATCAGGAATCAGCTGAAAAATCAGTTTCAGCAACTAAAACTTTATTTGAGAAGTTAGGTTTCTTGATTCATCCAATTAAGTCCCAGCTGCAGCCAGCACAGTCAATTAACTATTTGGGGTTTGTGATTAACTCAGTTACTATGTTAGTAACTTTGCCAACAGATAAGATTGATGATATTTTAATGACCTGTAGGGGTCTCATTCACAAACCTTATCCCTCCATCCGGGAAGTAGCAAAGGTTATTGGTAAATTAGTAGCAGCATTTCCTGCAGTAGAATTTAGTCCATTACATTACCAAAACCTTCAAAGGGACAAAATAAGAGCTCTAAAAAAGAGAGCAGGCCATTTTGATAGGCCTATGCAATTAACAAAATAAGCTTCATTGGAATTGCAATGGTGGATTGAAAATGTCCCACAAGCTGCTAAAAACATTCTGATACAACAGCCTGAAGTAATTTTACAAACAGATGATAGTGCTCTCGGATGGGGGGCGACAGATTCATTTACCAGCCGTGGGGGCAGATGGACTGTCCAAAAGGAAATGTTTCTCCAAACATATGGTATTAGCAATTTAGAATTATTGGGGGCGTTTTATGGGTTAAAAGCCTATTGTTCTACAAAAAAGAATCTGCATGTACTGATACAATTAAACAATAAAACAGCAGTTGCATATATTAATCACATGGGTGGAGTCCGATCGGTATCATGTGATTGTCTGGTCAATCAGATATGGCAGTGGTGTAATAAGCACCAAATTTGGATTTCGCAAATTATATCCCAGGTAAAGACAGTGGTGGCGGCAGACAATAGATCAAGGGTGTTTAAAGACAACACAGAATGGATGTTGAACCCAGTAATTTTCAGTAAAATTGTGATTCAATATGGGTTACCAGACATTGATCTGTTTGCATCAAGATTAAATCATCAATTGCCTAAATATGTGTCTTGGGAACCAGATCCAGATGCAGTAGCAGTAGATGCTTTTTCACTACATTGGGGGAATATGTTCTTTTATGCTTTTCCGCCATTTGCTCTGGTTCAGCAATGTCTGAAGAAAATAGAACAAGATTCTGCCACAGGATTATTGGTGATTCCAAATTGGCCGACACAACCATGGTTCCCATTGATGTTAAACATGATTAAAGAACCATATATGTCAATTCCTAGCAGCAGTGATTTATTAATAAAACCGGTAACCAAAGAAATTCATCCATTACATGCTTATATGAATTTGTTAATCTGCAGGTTTTGACCAGACCACTACACGAACTTGGATTGTCGGATAGAACTATGGATATTATAGTCGCATCATGGCGAGATAGCACTCAGAGACAATATATGACACATATAAAGAAATGGGAAAATTTTTGTAGACAATCAAATATATCCTATCATACTGTGAACATTGCAAACATATTGGAGTTCCTTGCCGAGTTGCATTTTGAACAGCACTTAAGTTATAGTGCCATTAATAGTGCACGTAGTGCCTTATCATCTTATTTAGGACAAATCTCTGACCAGAAATCAATTGGCTCACATCCATTAATATCCAGATTTATGAAAGGAATCTTTAACAAAAATCCACCCAAACCAAGATATACAGAAATTTGGGATGTCAGCATTGTACTTACTTCACTTAGGCAATGGACTCCAATCAAAGTTTTATCATTGGAAAAGTTAACATTTAAATTAGTAATGTTAATGGCATTGGTTTCAGCTCAAAGGGTGCAAACATTACAAATGCTACGTTTAGACTGTATGCATGTGGCTGCAATAACATTGTGTTTTATGTTTACGATCTGATCAAACAAAGCAGACCAGGGAGAACTGGAGCAAAGGTAATGTTTCAAGCTTACCCTATTGATCCAACGTTGTGTGTAGTTAAACATTTGAATCAATATATAAAAGTTACCAAAACTCTTCGAGGTGATGAAAAAACATTAATGATTACGCATAAGAAACCACACACAAAAGCTTCAGTGCAAACAATTTCAAGGTGGTTAAAACAGGTGTTACTTTTAGCAGGAGTAGACACTGATGTGTTCAAATCTCACTCCACCAGGGCAGCAGCTACGTCCACGGCGAAGTTACAGGACGTACCACTGGAACACATTTTAGAAAACCGCAGGTGGTGTAAAGAAGAAACTTTTTCAAAGTTCTACAATAAACCTGTTCACACAATGACAGGCTTTGGACACGCGGTGTTGGGTTCACTATAATCACCTGCTTTGTTTCACTATCGATTGATATTATCGATTATGTTATCACTTATATCTTTTATCACTTTGTAATGGTTTCCCCAGATGTAAAAAGGGGGTTATTATATGTTCTTCTATCATTAAAAGATTTATGGAAAGAACTAAAACTGGTCTGGTAAAAGGTTTTTTACTCATGTATGTGTTGACCTAGCCGGACTGTCATATGGAAGAATTCTACGACATGGAAAACACAGAAGCTTCAAAATCTTCACGTAGTCACTCACGTGACTCCGAAGTAAAATAGTAAGATTAAACGAGAACTTACCAGTTCGAAGTTTGATCGTTATTTTATGAGGAGTAACGATGAGGTATTACGTGCCCTCCACTCCCCACCCTCATAAAATAAATGATCATCTGGTAGTTCTAAATCTATGATGAGCCTTACTATCTTACTCTGGCTATTGTGTTCTGTGTTTTTCATGCCGCTGCTTTGAAGTATGCCGTTCTAGCACCAGGCGGGGCTTCTTCATGTAATCCCTCATCGTTACTCCTCATAAAATAACGATCAAACTTCGAACTGGTATGTTCTTGTTTAATCTTACTATTATTCAGTCCAAGGAGAATTTGAATTGTTGAATCATGGTGTGAATCTTTTTTTACAAGATAAGAAGGCTGAGGGATGATTAATAGACGTCTTTAAAATGATTACAGGTTTTAACAGGAGTTCAATTCCGCAAAATTGCTAACTGCCAAAACATAAAAATCTGACTGAACAGTTAGATGAAATTCTTCACAGAATTTACACAAAATTAAACCTAGTGATACCCAAGGAAGTTCCACACTATGGTGAGGGATTGTCCATCTGAATCCGAGTCAAACAGCCCACAGGATGGTAGCAGGCTGGTGTGTCTGATGGATTGACTTGCATTCACAATTTTCCACAAATTCTTTCGGTCTTGGGCACAGCAGGTGTCAAACCAAGCTGTGATACATCCCATATGATTCTTTCTAGCGCTCCAGCTTTTACTGTATGTCTTACTCTTACTTGCCTTCCAAAAATGAATCATCTCACATGTGTTGGGATTATATTCCATCTGCCAACACTCTGCTCAACTTTCCATCTGATCCATAGCCTGTGGTGGCCTGAGACAACCTTTCTCACTCTCCACAGCACCATCAATTTTTGTGCCATCTGGAGATTTACTAATTAGTATTAATTAATTAATTAATATATTTACTAATTCCACATTCACATCAAGTCATTAACATATATTACAAACATTAAAAATCCTAGCACTGACCCTTGTGATGCACCACAGCTCATACACTACCAATCGGAAAAACATCCCCCCACTACTATCATCAAGACAAATTGGTACCAATTTGACAACTTGTCTTGGATTCCATATGCTCCAGCATTTTGGAGCAGACTACCATACAAGACTGTCAAATGCCTTATTAAAGTCATATGCACAACATCTATTGCTCCAGTTCATCCATCTCCAGGTGACCTCTTAAAAATGTTCACTCTAATCAGTGAGACAGGATTTCCCATATATAAAACCATGCCGAATATTCCTGATCAGGCACTGCCTTTCGAATTGTAAATAAATCCTGTCCATTGATTTTTTTTTTCTCTCTGTAATTTCCCTGTCAATGATGTGAGGTTTTTCAGCCTGTGGTCACCTGGCTTATCACTGCTTCCCTTTTTGAATAAAGGAACATCATTATCTATACCAATAATTTTGCTACCATACATGTGCTTAACAAAGATGCAGAATTCTCTATTAGAGCCCCAGCAATCTCATCCATCACCTCCGTAGCAGCCTGGGATTGATCTCATCCCACCCTGGGGATCTGTCCATCCTTATACTGATATGCTCCAGATTGTAATCACATACATGAATACATCAGGCATCTGATCTTCCTCTTGATGAATACAGATGAAACATGGAATTTAATGGCAACAAATGTACGATAATACATTGTGAGAAATACGGGTAGAACTTATACAATAAATGGTAGGGCATGAAGGAACGTTGATGATCAAAGAATTCTTGAGATCCATGTCCAGAGATCCCTGAAACTGTTACACAGGTGGATGGGATGGTGAATGTTGAAGAAAGTATACGCCATGTTTGTCTCATTTTGCTCTGGTATTTTATTTAATTCACACGTTTAATCAATAATGTTTCATTATTAATGTTTTATGTGTCATTCCTAACTGTCGCTATGTCGTTGTCACTTGCGGGCGGAGCACCAAGGCAAATTCCTTGTATGTGAATACTTGGCCAATAAACATTCATTCATACATTTGGACGGAGCTTAGAATATTAGAGTTGGGGCACTGTGTTGCAATTGCACAAAACACTGGGCCACACTTGGAGTATTTGTGCAGTTCTGGTTGCAACACGAAAGGAAGGATGTCCTTGTGCTGGGAAGAGTACAGAGGCGATCAACCAGCATAGTGCCTGGAAAAGATGTCTATCATTACAGAGAGAGATTAGATAGGCTTGCCATGCTTTCCTGAGAGTGAATGAAGCTGAGGGGTGACTTTATAAAAATATTTAAGATTATGGGAGACATGGTCAAGATGGTCAAAATCTTTTGCCCACGGTAAGGGTATCAAAAACAAGAGTGCAGAGTTTTAAGGCTAGAGTTAGGAGTTTCAAACAGGATCTGCAAGGTACATTTTTAGACAATAGACAATAGGTGCAGGAGTAGGCCATTTGGCCCTTCGAGCCAGCACCGCCATTCAATGTGAACATGGCTGATCATCCCAAATCAGTGCCCCGTTCCTGCCTTTTCCCCATATCCCCTGACTCCGCTATTTTTAAGAGCCCTATCCTGCTCTCTCTTGAAAGCATCCAGAGAACCTGCCCCCACCACCCTCTGAGGCTGAGAATTCCACAGACTCACCACTCTCTGTGAGAAAAAGTGTTTCCTCATCTCCGTTCTAAATGGCTTAATTCTTATTCTTAAACTGTGGCCCCTGGTTCTGGACTCCCCCAACATCGGAACATGTTTCCTGCCTCCAGTGTGTCCAAACCCTTAACAATCTTATATGTTTCAATAAGATTCCCTCTCATCCTTCTAAATGCCAGAGTGTACAAGCCCAGCTGCTCCATTCTCTCAGCATATGACAGTCCCACCATCCCGGGAATTAACCTTGTAAACGTATGCTGCTCTCCCTCAATAGCAAGAATGTCCTTCTTCAAATTAAGGGACCAAAACTGTACACAATACTCCAGGTGTGGTCTCACTAGGGCTCTGTACAACTGCAGAAGGACCTCTTTGCTCCTATATTCAATTCCTCTTGTTATAAAGGCCAACATGCCATTCACTTTCTTCACTGCCTGCTGTACCTGCATGCTTACTTTCATAGACTGATGTACAAGGACCCCCGGATCCCGTTGTACTTCCCCTTTTCCCCAACTTGAAGCCATTTAGATAGTGGTTAATATCTGATGACGCTGGCAAGGAAGTGGTGGAATCACAAACAGTTGCAATGTTAAGTGGCACTTGGACTGATACTTAAATAGCCAAGGCTGAGACTATGGATCTAATGTAGACAAGGAATTAGTGCAGAAAAGCAAAAAGGTTGCCATGGATGCCGTGTTACAAAGAGTCAATTTCTGTGCTTCTGTGTTATGGTATTAAATATCTTGCATTGTTAGAGAGACCTACATTTGGCTTATTAGTAAAGAAAAAGATTTTACCTGTAAGATTACTGCCAACATATCACTAGTACTGATGTTGAACTGCAGGTTTATGTTAAGAGCAAATATGCATAATTTATTATTTTTCATTTCAAGATGCAGAAATTTTACTCTCAAAATGTTAATTTATGCATTTATTGTAAATCGGTTGATGTAGCCTCATCGTATTAGAGTGTTTGCTTGTCATCTTCCAAAAGAAAAGTGTTTATGAGGCAATGCTGAGATCACAACATGCAATATAATAGATTTCATTGCGACACTGGGTCACCTTAATATTTGTGTAGATATTGGACAGTTAATCCATTCTTCTGCTTATAGGGGATATGAGTTCTGCTCTGCAGAAGTAGCTGGAAATGCTGATCCACACAAAATATCCTGGAGTAGACACTAAAACTCGCAATAATTGAAATGATTTACGATTCTTGGTACTGAACTGACACTAACAATTTTGCTGCATGCTGCAACCAGAGGAATTTCTATCTCTCAGTGGTGTTCTGGGAGCTTGGAATATAATGGAGTGCAGGTTATGCTTCAGTTATACAGAGCATTGCTCAGGCCTCAGTTGAGAGAACACACTCAGTTTCTTGGTTTTGACCACAGCATCTCACAATGGAAATATTAACCTTGGAGGAGATGTAGCGGGGATTCACTGGAGTGGTACAGGGGTTGAAGGTTATCTTACAAAGGCAGATTTCAAAAAGAAAAAAACTCCTATTCCATTGACTATATGAGTTTGATGAGTCATCGATCTCAGGAGTTTAAAATGATTTAAAACATTCCATTGAATTGGTGGAGTTAAGCTATTTCCTCTCACAGTGTGGGCAGTATATAAGGTATAATTTAAAAAATACGGACAGGTCTTTCAGTCATGAAGTTGAAAAGGAATATTTTCTGCAGAAATTGAAAAGTTTTACTTCCAACTAACTGAGGTTTAAGTTACTGGACATTTTCAGAATGTGCTTTGTTTGTAGGTTATGGATCAACACTGGATAGACAGTTCGGAACTTATCTCATTCCAGCTAAACTGTTTAAAGGGTTGAAGCTGATGTGAGAGGGACAAAGTTCAAAGGAGATGGGCTGCGCAAGTCTTTTACACGGAGATTGGTGAGTGCCAGGAACACGCTGGCAAGGGCAGTGGTGGAGGCAGATACGATAGTGGCAATGAAGAACTTTTGGACAGGCACATGGATATGCAGGGAATGGAGGGATATGGATCACGTGCAGGCAGAGATTGGTTTGGTGAAGGTGAAGAATGATTCATTGCAACTGAGAGCAGGAATGGAATCATGCAGGGATCTCAGGAAGGTTCATGTCTAATGGAAATCCAGATAAATATACCTATCATTCGTTATGCATTAAGCAGGTTTTGCATGGAGAAGCAACCAGCAAAGAAAATGTATATGTTACCAAATAACTCATTAAATAAAAAGAGGGCAGCTTTCAGCCTGACTACAGCATTAAATCTCTTCTGCATAGATCACAGCTGGAGTATTGCTTTCCCCTGAGGCAGGGTGGCCTTAGGGAACCATTCCCCCCGGCAGTCTCAGGAAGAAGCAGGGAGACTGCAGGAGATGAGGGGGAATGTAGAGGAGGGAGAACATGATTTTTAGTTATGTCTGGTCAGGTTGTCCACCGTTACTATTTGTCCCAGGTCACAACAGCCATATGCAACAGGAAAGCAAGGGCCAACGTGTAATAGAGATCACAGCTTGGACCTGTGCAGTGAATAATCTACAATGTGACATTAGAAATGGGACATCCAGCATGCATACAGTGGCTTGCAAAAGTTTTCATACCCCTTGAACTTTTCCACATTTTGTCACGTTGCAACCACAAACGTAAATGTATTTTATTGGGATTTTATGTGATAGACCAACACAAAGCGGTGCATAATTGTAAAGTTAAAGGAAAACGATACATGGTTTCTAATTTTTTTTACAAATAAAAAACTGAAAAGTGTGGCGTGCAAAAGTATTCTGCCCTCCTGAGTCAATACCTTGTAGAACCACCTTTCGCTGCAGTTACAGCTGTAAGTCTTTTGGGGTATGTCTCTACCAGCTTTGCACATCTAGAGACTGAAATTTTTGCCCATTCTTCTTTGCAAAATAGCTCAAGCTCCGTCAGATTGGATGGAGAGCGTCTGTGAACAGCAATTTTCAAGTCTTGCCAGAGATTCTCAATTGGATTTAGGTCTGGACTTTGACTGGGCCATTCTAACACATGAATATGCTTTGATCTAAACCATTCCATTGTAGCTCTGGCTGTATGTTTAGGGTCGTTGTCCTGCTGGAAGGTGAACCTCCGCCCTAGTCTCAAATCTTTTGCAAAATCTAACAGGTTTTCTTCCAAGATTGCCCTGTATTTGGCTCCATTCATCTTCCCATCAACTCTGACCAGCTTCCCTGTCCCTGCTGAAGAAAAGCATCCCCACAGCATGATGCTGCCACCACCATGTTTCACAGTGGGGATGGTGTGTTCAGGGTGATGTGCAGTGTTAGTTTTCCACCACACATAGCGTTTTGCATTTAGGCCAAAAACTTCAATTTTGGTCTCATCAGACCAGAGCACCTTCCTCCACATTTTTACATTGTCCCCCACATAGCTTGTGGCAAACTGCAAACGGGACTTCTTATGGCTTTGTTTCAACAATGGCTTTCTTCTTGCCACTCTTCCGTAAAGGCCCAATTTGTGGAGTGCACGACTAATAGTTGTCCTCTGGACAGATTCTCCCACCTGAACTGTGGATCTCTGCAGCTCCTCCAGAGTTACCATGGGCCTCTTGGCTGCTTCTCTGATCAATGCTCTCCTTGCCCAGCCTGTCAGTTTAGGTGGACGGCCATGTATTGGTAGGTTTGCAGTTGTGCCATACTCTTTCCATTATCGGGTGATGGATTGAACAGTGCTCCGTTCAAAGCTTGGGATATTTTTTATAACCTAACCCTGCTTTAAACTTCTCCACAACTTTGTCCCTGACTTGTCTGGTGTGTTCCTTGGGCTTCATGATGCTGTTTGTTCAGTAATGTTCTCTAACAAACCTCTGAGGCCTTCACAGAACAGCTGTATTAATACTGAGATTAGATTACACAAGTGGACTCTATTTACTAATTAGGTGACTTCTGAAGGCAATTGGTTGCACTGGATTTTATTTAGGGGTATCAGAGTAAAGGGGGATGAATACTTTCGCACGCTACACTTTTCAGTTTTTTATTTGTAAAAAAATTTGAAAACCATGTATCATTTTCCTTCCACTTCACAATTATGCGCCACTTTGTGTTGGTCTATCACATAAAATCCCAATAAAATACATTTATGTTTGTGGTTGTAACGTGACAAAATGTGGAAAAGTTCAAGGGGTATGAATACTTTTGCAAGCCACTGTATTGAAAATACAATAGAGTTATAGAGTCATAGGGTGATACAGTGTGGAAACAGGCCCTTCGGCCCAACTTGCCAAACTTGCCCACACCATGTTCCAGCTACACTAGTCCCACCTGCCTGCGCTTGGTCCATATCCCTCCAAACCTGTCCTATCCATGTACCTGTCTAACCGTTTGTTAAGCTTTGGGATAGTCCCAGCCTCAACTATCTCATCTGGCTCACCCTTTGTGTGAAAAAGTCACCCCTCAGATTCCTATTAAATCTTTTCCCCATCACCTTGAACCTATGTCCTCTGGTCCTCAATTCCCCTACTCTGGGCGAGAGGCTCTGTGCATCTACCCGATCTATTCCTCTCATGATTTTGTACAGTTGCAGAGTAATACAACACAGAAGCAGGTCCTTTGGCCCACCATGTCCATGCTGATAATAAAGTACACAAACGCCTTTAATCAGCCCTTGGTCCATAGACTTCTATCCATTGATTCAAGTGCTCATCTAGATATTTCTAAATTGATGTGAGGGTCCTTGCCTGCAGAGTAATACCAGGCCATTGGGCAATGTGTTCCAGATTCCAACCAGCTTTTAGATGAAAAAAATATTCCTCAGATCCCCTCTGAACCTCTTACCATTAGCCTTACACTAGTTTAGACACTGGTGCTAGGGGAAAGATATTCCTACTACTTCCAGCTATCTGTGCACGTGATAATTGTGTACACTTCCATCAGCTCCTCACACAGCGTCTTCCATTCCATGGAAGACATGCCAGCCCACACAGTCTCTCTTCATAATTGAAGCTATCCCCAAATACTCTTCCACTGATACTTCTACCGATTGCTTGATTATACTACTTCATATTAGGTTGTACAGCCGCTATTCTGGTTCTAAAAATTCTACAGGATACAGTTAAAAACTTCCGACTACTGGTACACCTCTTCTTGATTTGTCTACATATCCCCTTCTCTATCAGAGCCCGTAGTACAGCCCTAAATATGAGTGCTCTACCCATGTGGTCTAATTTGAACAGCACAGAATATCCTTCCTCAGGACAGCAGTAATGGATTATTTCATCAACATTTCAAAGTTATCTTCTCTTTTACTTCCTATCGTCACACCAAATGATTTGATGTCCTGGATTGGTGAGTTACTCATCCTACCTTCTTTCAACCATGTCTCTGTAATGGCAACAGGATAATATTCCCATAAACTGATCAACATTTGAATTAATCTGCCTTGCAGGCAGGTCATATTCGTTGCATTAAAAAGGATGAAGATTAGTTTTGCATTCTTCTAGTGTCTGCTGTGCCGACTGGACTGACTTGGTTATATTTCTATATGTGATGCTGCCTCTCCACTAACTGTGCATCCCCTCTGTTCCCCAGTAACCTGCCAAATTAATCCTCTCTCCAGGACTGGGCCAGTTCTGGTTCAGCTGTAACCCGCACATGTCTCACCTTCCCCCAAAACAGTCTTAGAGATTCAGAAATGTAAAACCATCCATTCCACGCTATCCTTTTATCTACACATTCATCTGATCTTTTCTTCTTTGGAACTAATCCAGAAATGACACTGGCAGAGATTCTGCTCCTTCATCTGTGACCCAGCTTCTTAAATTCAAATTGCAGGACCTCACCACTCTTTTTTACCTCTGCAGTTATCACCAGCGTGAACCATCACCTCTGGTTGTTTCCTACCTTCCTTTAGAATACAGAACATAGAACAGGCCCTTCAACCAACAGTCTGCGCTGACCATGATGCCAAATTAAACTAATCTTGTCTGTTTGCATGTGATCCATATCCCTTCATTCTCTCAATATCCATATGCCTATCCAAAAGTCTCTTAAACACTGTTATCATATCTACCTCCACCTTCACCTCTGACAGTGCATTCCAGGCACCCACCACTCTTGTGTGAAAAAAACTACCTTGTATGATGAAAGCAAGAATACCATATGACTTCTTTTATAAATCTATCTACGTGTTGCCAGTTTCAGGGAGTTATGGGCATGGACCGAAAGATCTTTCTGCATATCAATGTTGTTAAGAGTCTTGCAGTCAATAGTGTACATTTCCCTTACATTTGACCCATCAAAGTGCAACTTGCACATATTCAATCTGCCATTTCCCCTCCCATTTCTATAACTGATCTATATCCTGCGGTATCCTTTACCAGCCTTATTCATTGTACTCAACTCCACCAATTTTGAGTGTCATCTGCAAAATTACTAACCAAACCATCCACATATGTTGATCCTATTCATCTCAATTTTCTGAATCAGCCGACCATGAGAGACTTTATCAAATGCCATACCAAAATCCATGTAGACAACATTCACTCCCCTAGCCTCATTGACCATCTTCATAACCTCCGTCAAGTTAATAAGACATGGCCTGCGACATATAAAGCCATGCAATTAGTGCAGAACAATCAGTACTTGACACCATTGACACCACCCTGGATTCAATCTGGAGCTGCCTGTCCATTCCCCTCACCAAGTCTTCTCTCACCATTGTCCTCAGACTCTTGGTGCTCCCCCACGTTGTTGCGATCTTGGCCATGGCAGGATTTCTCGGAGGTACATTCACCCCCAACAGTTACCGACACAGAGAAAAGCTTTGCAGTGAGTTGCACTGTAAACTTTCACCAGCCACATCCCTTCCTCCATCTGGTGTTCACCAATTCATCCTCTGACTCCATTTCCCTCAGCTGTCAAGTACATAGCTGATTGCATATATTTGAAATAAAGCTGAAACTTTCCCCCACAAAACAGTGTAATTTATTTTACATGGAGGCCTTCCAATGTTAGAAGGTTCATGGAAAGGTAGAGGGATGAGCAGGGAGGGAGTACCAAATGTTTCAAGGAGGTAGGTGACGATGTTTAGTCACAGTTGTCATGTAAGAAGCTGCAACGACAGACAATTGTAAAAAAGATGACAAAAAGCAACTCGGTAATCTGTTTAGACTAGTTGGCCAGGAGCAAATATTAGTTAGGACACCAGGGGTAAAGTTCCTGGGTGCACTAAAGGCTGGAGAAACTCAGCGGGTGCAGCAGCATCTAAGGAGCGAAGGAGATAGGCGACATTTCGGGTCGAGACCCTTCTTCAGACTGGTCAGGGATCAGGGAAACAAGAGATATAGACGGTGATGTGGAGAGATAAAGAACAATGAATGAAAGATATGCAAAAAGGTAAAGGGAACAAGCCATTGTAAGCTGTTTGTAGTGTGAAAATGAGAAGCTAGTGCGACTAGGGTGGGGGTGAGAGATAGAGAGAGGGAATGCCAGGACCCGAGGGCTGAGGGAGAGGTGGGAAGGGGAGGAGACAGCAAGGGTTAACAGAATTGAGAAAATTCAATGTTCAAGCCCAGAGGATGCAGACTCCCCAAGCGGAATATGAGGTGCTGTTCCTCCAACTTGTGGTGTTGCTCACTCTGGCCGTGGAGGAGTCCAGGACCGAGAGGTTGGATGCGGAATGGGAGGGGGAGTTGAAGTACTGAGCCACCGGGAGGTCGGGTTGGTTATTGCGGACCGAGCGAAGGTGTTCGGCGAAACGATCGCCAAGCCTCCACTTGGTCTCACCGATATAGATCATCTGGCATCTGGAGCAGCGGATGCAGTAGATGAGGTTGGAGGAGATGCAGGTGAACCTCTGTCGGACCTGGAAGGACTGCTTGGGTCCCTGAAAGGAGTGGAGGGGGAAGGTGAAGGGACAAGTGTAGCATTTCTTGTGGTTGCAAGGGAAAGTACAAGGGAAATTGACAAGAGAGTTGTGGAGGGAGTGGTCTTTGCGGAAGGCAGACAGGGGGGGAGATGGGAAGATGTGGCGAGTGGAGGGGTCACTTTGGAGGTGGCGAAACTGGCAGAGGACTATGTGTTGTATTTGCCGGCTGGTGGGGTGAAAGGTGAGGACCAGGGGGACTCTGCCCTTGTTGAGAGTGGGGGAATGGGGACAGAGGGCAGTGTTGCGGGGTATGGAGGAGACCCTGGTGTGAGCCTCATCTATAGTAGGGGAGGGGAATCCCCGTTCTCTGAAGAATGAGGCCATTTGTGATGACCTGGTGTGGAACACGTCATCCTGGGAGCAGATGCAGCGTAGACGGAGGAATTGGGAATAGGGGATGGAGTCCTTACAGGAAGCAGGGTGGGAGGAAGAGTAGTCCAGGTAGCTATGGGATTCAGTTGGTTGTAGTGGATGTCGGTCAGGAGTGTATCACCTGCAATAGAGATGGTGAGGTCAAGGAATGGTAGGGAAATGTCGGAAATGGTCCAAGTGTATTTGAGTGCCGGATGGAAATTGGTGGTGAAATGGATGAAGTCAGTCAGTTGTGTGTGGGTGCAGGAAGTGACACCAAAGCAGTTGTCGATGTAACGGAGGTAGAGGTCGGGGATGGGGCCCTGGTACGCCGAGAACAAGGATTGTTCGACGTACCCAACAAAGTCATTGGCTATTGTTGTGCCACTGCCGATCGAAACCCGTGATATATGTACTTTCATTCTTTATTTCTATTTATTTTTTACCGCGTACTGGTTGAGAAACGTTTTTTCGTTTTCCTCTGGGTATGTAAGTACTCAGAAAAATGCCAATGAAGATATTCAATACAATACAATACAAGAGGCAAGCGTAGCTGGGGCCCATGCGCGTGCCCATTGCCACGACTTGTGTTTGGAGGAAATGGGAGGAGTCAAAAGAGAAGTTATTGAGGGTAAAGTTCCTAGTTCCCTTTAAATAGAGATGGCAGATGAGACATTGATTTCACGTCTGTTTAAAATACATCAATTCCAGTAGCACAGCGCCCCCTCATTAGTACACAAGAGCGGCATCTGAAGCGTGTGTCCATGTCTCTGGAATAGAATTTGAATCCACACCTTCTTACATGGGGAGAGAAGTGCTAACATTGCTGACAATATAATAATATTCAGGAAAAGCATGAATCAGGTCTTTGCAAAGAGTATTACTGTGTGTGCAGCTTCACTGCTGAGGATGCAGCATCTTACACTCATTAGTGGTAACAAGAGAGAGAATCCTGGCCGTGATTTCATTACCCATAAGAATCAGAGAACCAAGGGACATTTCATCACAAATGAGATAACCCTTCGCGAGTGCTTCAGATCACGAGGATGAATTAAAAAGAATCATAGGATAAAGCAGCATCATTGATTCCTCACTTGTTATGTCATGGAGCCTATATCTGCTCTGAGAGGAGCTGATTTATGAAGCTCAGCTATGATAAAAGAACTGTTTCTATTTTACCTGAATCGCATGCAGATAAAGCAGCTACTTGTTCCGAGCCTTCCGCAGCCAACACCACACAATTCTTGTGTAATAATTTATACAATATACTTGGCATAGGAATGTGTGATTAGAACTTACAAAACAAAAGGCAAGACAGCTCTGTGATTAACGACATCTTGAACAGATGTTAAGAGCCCTGGTCCCGGGGAATTGCTGGCTTCCTCTGGCCTACTCTCAGGCTCTGCAGAGATTGCGATAAAAACTCTGCCCTTCACGAGATGCTTCACCGATTTACAATCTTTCCATGAAAACAATATTAACAACAATTCTTCTGTTTTTGAGTTTATCCATCGGACATGTACAAGATAACCACGCTCAAAGATTCTCTTCCCATTTAGCACTCAATAAGTGCAGTTGATTGCTGTACAGAAGATCAATAGATAACTTTATTTTATAGGCTTGGCAGCTTCAAGGCACAATTACAACCATAAATCCCAGAAAGATTTCATAGAACTGATTTTAAGTTATCTTATTGTACTTAATATGAGTAATACATTAAATTCATTGCAAAATTATCCTGTGACATAGTGTGACCAGCATCTCAGATATTTTTATGTTATATTATATATGCTTATGACAAGAAAGGAGAAAATTTCAACTCCTCGGGTTCACACAGCCGCACAAAACAATCCCACATCTACGCCAATTTGTCCCGGAGACGCATTTTTCACCCATACCCATTCCTTTCCCCGTGGTTCCAACACTCAACTACTCAATTAGGGCAACCTACAATGGACCTAGCACTGTTAGAATGTGGGTGAAATCATGACATCTGGAGGAAGACCACACGGTCACAGGGAGCATGCAGGCACCCCACTGACAGTACCAGAGGTCAGGATCGAACCCAGAGCACTGGCGCTCTGAGGCAGCGGCTCGACAACTCCAGTGGTGTTCTGCAAAAACACTGGGTACAAACAATGGAAAGAACAGGATTCAGCACAGACTTTGGCTCTGTATCTCACCAGCCCTGATTAAATACAAGGGCAGAATACAAAGGAAAGCCAGATTGTGCTCCATCTCAGACCCACTGACACCCCCCGCCCCTCCCCCCCCCCCCCCCCCCCCACCCCTCATCTATTTTTTTCGCCGTCCCTACTTCATACATTATCGGGAATTATTTCTGTCTGCTCCACTTGTCTTTCTATATCTGTTTTTCTCCATTGTCTTGCCTCTACATTATTATTTCTCCAAATATAGTTTTAAATTACTTTTACATTTTACATTTTCATCTCAAGGTTTATTTTCCTTTGTATGAATGTTTGCAGCCCATGTTTCTCTGGCATTTCTGTTAGTGTTAACGTCTCCCTTCTTTGAATTATTATATTTGATGAATTTACTTCATAAACCTATCCCACCTATCCAGCTCTCTCCCCTCCTGATAAAGATCTTCACAGCTTACATCTCCAACCAAGTTTTGATTTCCTGTCCTTATAAGGCGTTGGCTGGCATGAGACTTTGCATGATTTATGGCTCTTAGTTTAGTTAAATGGTTAAGAACAGGTGCAAATCCATCTTGAAAAGTCAAATGCTAATAGTTTTGAATTCTCCAGAGTTAGTGTATTTGCATAATTACTCATAACAGCAATCTCAGATGAATCGGGGGAGCTCACTAATGGTGGAGAGAAAAATTGCATCTACATCAAATCTGGAGGTTTGCTGAGATTCCAAAGAAAATGTCACAATGGAAAGACACTATTAAAGTCCTCAAGGTCTGAATAAAGCCCAAGACATTTTGATTTTCACGGCAGGTGGAAAACAGGAGACAGCTCAGTGGGAAACCAGGAGAGTGGCCAGACTCCAGAGTAAGGTGGGAAGGGAAAGGCCAGATTGCTGGGTTGCAAGCTGTTACCCTGGGCCGTTTGCTCCAATCTCCAGAGAGGTGCTTGTCCTGACAACCTTCGGACCTATAACCCAGGAACTCCATTGAGTCAAGGCTGACACCAAATTAAGATGTCTTGTTAAACAAAATGTAACTCCATGTAGACTTGTCCATTTCACATTGAGAAGCCTCGGGTGACCTGTCCATTCAATAGAGGCTGGATTTCAGTTTATGTTTGCGTGCTTAACATTTCACTACTGCTTGTTTTATAAAATGACTTATTTGGCTGCAAGTTAGATATTTGTGCTCTACACTGTGAGCTCTGAAACATTGAAATATGCAGCATGGAAACAAGACCTTTAGCCCACTGAGTCCATCTCGACCATTCACACTAGTTCTATGTTATCCAACTTTCTCATCCACTCTCACCACACCAGGGGCAATTTATGCAGCCCTATTACCAGCTGCACCACCATTGCGCCACGTTTACCAGCAGAAGGCCCATAAACAGAATATTCAGTGAATACAGTACAGTGGCTGACAGATAATTCTTGACCAACTAGCTGTGCTTTGCTTGGATCTCCTTTCATGCTGCTTCATACCATTTGAGGCCTCTGGTATGGGATGGATTAATAATGCTGACCTCCAACCTCACCTCAGGGCCTCAGCTTACCATTACTGCTTGTATTCAGGAAACCCAATGCTTGGGAGACTGGAACTGATGAAGCGTTGCTCAGGTTCCAATTAATCCGAGACTTCTCAATGCGAAATGGGCGATACAATTATTGTCTCATCAAATTTGTTTCATCTTTACAGACCTATTCTGCAAGCACGAATTACACTGTTCTGTTTTCCTAAGTGTAAACCAAGCTTTGTCCTATCCTGTGTAGGGCCCTCCTCTACTTTCCTGAACACATTTGACAAATTTCAACCCATCTCAGCCCTTGCCACTATGACCGTCCCTGTCTATATTGGTAAAACGAAAATCTCACACTATGACAAACCCATTAGTCTCCCAAGTGCCTTCCCCTCTCCCTGGATGGGTGGGTGGGATCCAACATGATGGTGGACACCTGTGGAAAGAGAAAGTTAATAGTTTGTCAGAGCAGACTAAGGGTCACAGACCTGAAGCATTTCTCTTTCCACAGCTGTTGGCCTGCTGAGTTTTCTGGTACTTTTTGTGTCTCTATTCCAATATTCTATGTCCTTGTTAAAGAAGGACAGCACCTTGTTTGCATTCTTCACCACCTTAGCTACTTGTGCAGCCACCTTGATATTCTGCTCCTTGGATCCCATGAGCTTCACCTTGTGGATCAGCCTATTCTAGTACCTTGTCATATGCATGCAGCCCTATTGGACACTAGGAACATATACATCAGGCTGTTGTTCATCATTAACAGCGTGGAGTTCAACACCATCGTGCGGCACGGTGGCGCAGTGGTAGATTTGCTGCCTTACAGCGCCGGCTTCACGGGTTCAATCACAACAATGGGTGTTGTCTGTATGGAGTTTGTAGGTTCTCCCCATGACCTGCGTGGGTTTTCTCCGAGATCTTTGGTTTCCTCCCACACTCCAAAGACGTACAGGTTTGTAGGTTAATTGGCTTAGGTTTGTACACGTGGTATAAGTGTAAAATTGTCCCTGGTGTGTTTCGGGTAGTGATGTGTGGGGATCGCTGGTCGGCGCAGACTCTGTGGGCTGAAGGGCCAGTTTCCGTGTTGTAATTCTAAACTAAACTAAACTAAACCATCATCCTCTCCAAACATCATCAAAGTCAGGGTCTCTGCTCGCCCCTATGTAATTGGAACCTCGACTTCCTCAGCAGTAGATAAGGCAGTATGAACATAGAGCAGTAAAGAACAAGAACAGGCCCTTTGGCACACAATGTCTGCACCAAACATGATGCCAACTTAAACCAAACACCTCTTCCAGCATGACCCATATCCCTCCATTCCTTGCATATGGCTGTGCCAGCACAGACTACACTTTACTCTGCACTACATATGTGATATTGTGCATACTCTTTTTATTAATGCAGCAGATGGATGCATATCTATCTCATTTTCACATAGTACACAAAGTTCCAAACAAAATGAGGCTTTTAGAAAACATAAAAGCTCGATAGTTCTGTGAGTAATTTATTGTACGGACTTATTGTGTCCAGTGTCAATCTGTCTCTCAATGTTAGCATGACCAAGGAGTTGATTGGTCATTTCAAGAAGGGAAAGCTGAGACTCCATGCACCTGGCTTCATCGGTGGGACAGTGGTGGAGAGAGTCAACGACTTCAAGTTCCTGGACGTGCACATCTCTCAGTATCTAAGCTGAACCCAGCAAATTGATGCAATCACAAAGAAAGTTCATCAATTTCTCTTTCTCAAATATTTGAGGAGACTTGGCATGTAGTTGGATATTCTATTGAACTTCCACAGGTGTAAGGTAGAGAGAATGACGGAGACTGTAGATTGTAGGCAATGGTAGACACTGCCTGTCCATCAGAGGTACTGACTTCCCCCCCAAAGAAGGGATCTACAGGAGGTGCTATCTCAAAAAGACAGGCAATATCCACCCTAGCTACAATGACCCACGCTACCCTGGCCACACTTTCATCTCACAGCTACCATCAGGAATTGGGTAAAGAAGCTTCTCAATCCTGACCTCCAGGTTCAAAAACATCTTCTCAGCAACCATCAGGCTATTGAACAACACTGCACAACCCTTCCACAACCCTACGATCAGATCTACTTTGCTTTGGTTGCACTGCACTTCAGTTTGCACTATTATAGCCTGGCTACCCTATCGTTACTGATAACATTGTATTACCGTGTATTGTACGTTGGTTTTCTGTGTTATTGCATTTATGGGCCTGTAAAACTACAGCAAGTAAGAATTTGATTGCTCCTTTTCTGCAGTATTTGAGAATTAAACACTCTTGGCTCTTGAAAACATCCACTGTTCTTCCTTCATCAACCTTCTACGTTATAACCGCGAAGAAAAGTAATCGTTAGTGAGACACGGTTTCCCCTCAGAAAGCTACACTGTCTCTCCCTGAACTGAAACATACATAAATCTGTAGGATCTACTCTAATTACTTGGTGAATTATTGATAAAATATTAAGGATGGGCAGAATGGCAGGGATACCCTCCTGTCATCCATCAACCAATAATTATGTATGCTGGAAATCAGGAAGAGTACGTGGGGGCCTCTCACATTCTGGAGAATGAGCTACATTTCAAGCCTGAGTTGTCTCTGTCAAGAAACAAAGGGAAGCAGATCACATACAGAATGAAACTTCAAAGCGTTTAATGTAACTGATCTTATTCTTCTGTTTTAGCTCCCTCGGGGAATCTGTGTCCAGCAGGAGGTGTTATCATTACCTATGGTGACAACTGCAGTTTGTTTCCTCAGAGAGTTGACTGTCAGCTCAGATACTTGTATTTTGAAGCAACGTTAGTAAGATAATTGCTTCACGGAAGCTTCCCCCTGCATCATAATTGACAGGCTTTTCACTGCATTTCCTCCATTTCCCACATTTCTCCTCCCAGTCAGAACTATGGAAGGACTTCCCATCTTCCCACCTTCCACCCCACCAGCTTCTACATCTGAAGGATCCTTCTCCATTTCTGCCACATTCAAAAAGATCACATTCACCAGAGCCATCCAGCCCTCCACTCCCCTCATCCCACAGCACTCTATAGGGACTTCCCTCCATGGCTCCCTGATACACGCTCTCATCTTCCTTTACTGCCCATCCCATAGCACCGTCCTCTGCCACAATGGAGACACAATACCTGGCCTTTCACCTAAGATAGACACAAAATGCTGGAGCAACTGAGCGGGTCAGGCAGTATCCCTGGCGAAAAGTAATAGGTGACACCACTGGTCGAGACCCTTCCTTAGACAGGCCTTTCACCTCTTCTCTTCCATCTAAGCATTCCTCCATATAACGGCACTGATTCACTTGCTGAGGGAGGGTTCTGACCTGAAATGTTACCTATCCATGTTCTCTAGATATGCTGCCTGACCCGCTCAGTTACAACACTTTGTGTCTTGTTTTGTAAACCAGCGTCTCCTCGTGTCAACATTCACTTGCCCTTCTTGTAATACATTCAAATTGGTCTCATCTACCATGAAGAAACCAAACACAGATTGGTGAACACATTGCAGAACATCTCCAGTTAGTCTGCAACAGTAACCCTGAGCTTCCAGATGCCCTGCGCAGGGATGGGCAATTAACTGCTGGCCCAGCCTGCGAGCACACATCCCTTGAATGAAGGTAAAATATGTAGTTTGAAGTTCCTCAGTCAGAGCACACTCCCATGCCCTTATAACTATCATTGCTTCTACCAGTGTGTTAGAAGGTGGAGATACCAGGGAACATTCATCTACACCTGACACTGACCACCCTGTTGTCTTCTCAGGCCCAGGCACTGCTTCCAGTAAACTCGCCACAGAACCTCTGGGCAATGTGGCTGGGACACACTGAAGGATGTCTCCTGAGATGTCCAGGACTGGGAAACACATCGCCAGCACAGCAACATCTTCAGCACCACATCCTCATGATGCGGGTTCAGGGTCTGGTGCCTGGGACTACTGCCTCACATTGCTGCAGAGGAGACACATTGTGTGTGAACATTGCCTGTCTCTGGGCAGACAGTGGCCACTGTAGCTATGAGAGGATCGTGAGAGTAGAAAACACCAGGGTGACAGCACCATGGCAACTGCCCAGGAAACTTGAGCACAACTGCGGGGAGATCAGCACAGGGTCACAGGTCAGTAATACAGTGATGGAGTGAGACATCCAGTGTAGTCCCATCCCTGAGTGATCCCAGAGAGCCATGTTGATGGGGGGCTGTGAGATGTCAGAATTTCAAACCAAATGCTCACTCGCCCTCTGCAACTTATTTGAAGGTTATTTGGCATCTATAAATTACACCTAGTGTGTAAAACTAGTGTGTGAGCAGGTGATCAATGGTCAGCATGGATTCAGTAGGCCCAAGAGTCTGTTTCCATGCTCTCTCTCTAAAGTAAAAAAACGTATTAGTCTGACCAACAGAGATCGGAAATGTGGCACAGCAGTAGAGTTACTGCCTTACAGCACCAGAGACCCTGGTTGGATCCTGACTACGGCTGCTGTCTGTACGGAGTTTGTACATTCTCCCTGTGACTGCGTGGATTTTCCCCAGGTACTCTGGTTACCTCCCACACTCCAAAGATGTACAAGTTTGTAGGTTAATTGGCTTCAGTAAAAATTGTAAATTATCCCTATTGTCCCTAGTGTGTGGAATATTGCTAGTGTATGGGGATTGATGGTCGACATGGACTCAATGAGCCGAAGGGCCTGTTTCCACGCTAAAACAAAAACTAAATAACCAATCTTATGCACTTGTGGGACATCGATTGTAAATGACTCCAGTGGAGCCCTGGCAGGGAGCTGCAGGCTGCCCTTGGAGATGAAAGTGCCCAGTGAGGTGAAGGTGCCCAGAGAGTTGAAATGCCCGGGAAGGTGAAGCGCTCGGGAAGGTGAAGGTGCGGTTGAACTGAAGATGCCAAGGACTCTGACAGTTACCACGTCCAGTGAACAGAAAGTTCCTGCATGACATCTAGAGACCCCTGCTTGTTGGCCACCAGACATGCTGAGCACGGGTACCATCTGCTGTTACCCTGGTGTAGCTGAGTTGTAAACCTCTCAACCGCTCCCGTCTCTCCTTTCTAATTGCAGCTCTGTGATCATCTGTTGCTGATCACCTTGGACTCTTCATCTCCTGTCTAATCTAAGCACCCAGCTGACCTAAGAGATCACAACCCCAAAGTGGTGAAGAAATGGACAGTCAACTACAACAACAATGTGTTGAAGGAATCTCTAAAAAAATATCAGCTCTCGGATATGATAATAGAAAAAATGTCTTTTCAAGAAGCTGAGAAAACCTGCCAAGATTAATTGTCATTCATGGGATTGCTGAAGGCTCCTCAACGTTACCATGGAGTAATTTAATCTGGCAACTTGCAGGAAGCCTGGACATCTGGAAGAAAGATTCTAAGAGTAATAAGAGGCGACCGTGGCTGACAAGGGAAGTCAAGGACAGTATACAAATAAAAGAGAAGACGTATAACATAGCAAAGATGAGCAGGAAGCCAGAGCATTGGGCAAAGTTTAAAGATCAACAGAAGGTAACTAAAAATGGCAATATGGGGAGAAAAGATGAAGTGTGAAGGTAAGCTAGCCAAGAATATATAGTAAAAGCTTCTTTAGCTATGTGAAGAGAAAAAAATGAGTCAAGCAAAATGTGGGTCCCTTGAAGACAGAAACAGGTGCATTTATTATGGGGAACAAGGAAGTGGCAGACGAGTTGAACAGGTACTTTGGCTCTGTCTTCACTAAGGAAGACACAAACAATTTCCTGATGTACTAGGGGACAGAGGACCTAGAGCGACAGAGGAACTGAAGGAGATTCACATTAGTAAGGAAATGGTGTTAGGTAGACTGATGGGACTGAAGGCTGATAAATCCCCAGAGCCTGATGATCTGCATCCCAGGGTACTCAAGGAGGTGGCTCTAGAAATTATGGATGCAATGGTGATCATTTTCCAATGTTCTATAGATTCTGGATCAATTCCAGTGGATTGGAGGGTAGCTAATGTTATCCCACTTTTCAAGATATAGGGAGACAGAAAGCAGGGAATTATAGACCAGTTAGCCTGACATTGGTGGTGGGGAAGATACTGTTGATTATCAAAGATGTAACGGCGGCGCATTTGTATAGCAGTAACAGGATCGGTCCAAGTCAGCATGGATTTACGAAGGGGAAATCATGCTTGACAAATCTTCTGGAATTTTTTGAAGATGTAAAAAATAAAATGGACAAGGGAGAGCCAGTGGATGTAGTGTATCTAGATTTTCAGAAAGCCTTTGATAAGGTCCCACACAGGAGATTAGTGGGCAAAGTTAGAGCACATGGTATTGGGGGTAGGGTATTGACATGGTTAGAAAATTGGTTGGCAGTTAGGAAAAAAAGAGTAAGGATTAACGGGTCACTTGCGGACTGGCAGGACTAGTGGGGTGCCGCTAGGTTCGGTGCAGGGACAACAGCTATTTACAATATACATTCATGATTTAGATGAAGGAATTAAAAGTAACATTAGCAAATTTGCAGATGACACAAAGCTGGGTGGTAGTGTGAACTGTGAAGAGGATGCTATGAGGATGCAGAGTGAATTGGACAGATTGGGTGATTTGGCAGATGCATGGCAGTGGCGGTGAGGGATTTCGTGAAGACCCCGCCAGCATGCATGCGCGACATCCTTCAAAGCAGCGGTATGGAATCACAGAACGCACCATGACTGGAAATAGTAAGATTAAGAACGTAGACCTTATGACCTTATGAGCGTAGACCAGTTGACCTTATGATAGAGGGTGGGAGCGGAGGGCACGAAATTCCTCACCGCAACTCCTCATAAAATAAAGATCAACCTTCGAACTTGGTAAGTTCTCGTTTAATCTTATTATTTTATTTCGGAGTCACATGAGTGACTTCATGAAGATTTCAAAGCTCTGTGATTTCACGCCCTGGACAACATCCATGCTATCACACTGTTGCAATCCTGATGGAGGAAGGCTGTTAATGCAGTCCAGTCTGAAAAATAATGCATATTTATTGCACAAATAATAACAAACAAATAACCCCGAACCCGGGGACAAACATTCACTGAGCGGCTCCCAGCACGGCTTCTGCGAACGTTGCGGGGGCAACCAGTGGTTTGTTGTAGAACCTTTGGAAGGTTGCTTCACTAGCCTACGGTGGCGAGGATGTGGTCCATGGGCATCTCCATGGCCCTGGCTGCTGATGTGGATGCAGCCCTAGTAGAGTGAGATTTAAAAATGTTAGTAGCTACTCCTGCTGCACCCAACACCGCCCTGAGCCACCTTGCGATAGTCTGCACAGTCACCCGGTGATGCAGAGGTTTGTGGCTGATGAGGAGCCCCTGCGCCATCTTCCGGATGGTTCGTGTAGTGCGGATGTAGAGGCGGAGATGGGTGACTATGCAGAGGGTGGCATCAGTGGGGTACGCCCAAAACTCCAACTGCAGCCCATGATCCCCAGGTCTGTGCTGCTTCAATAGGTCCTGGACAAAGAAAGTCACCTGTGTAGGGGTGGAGACCATGCTATCCAGCCGCAGCTTTTGTAATGCCTGGACTCGTTGAGCTGTAGTCAGTGCCATCAGCATCACCACTTTGAGGGTGAGCTGTTTGAGTGGTAACTCGGTCATAGGAGACCAGCTCCTCAGTAGGGTCAGAATGATCCCTACGTCCCAGGTGAAGTTGTATCTGGGCCGTGGAGGGTTGGTGTTAAACACTCCCCTCATGAATTTAGACACCAGGTGGTTGGAGCCTATACCTACAGTGGCTTGCAAAGGTTTTCATACCCCTTGAACTTTTCCACATTTTGTCACGTTACAACCACAAACGTAAATGTATTTTATTGGGATTTTATGTGATAGACCAACACAAAGTGGTGCATAATTGTGAAGTGGAAGGAAAATGATACATGGTTTCCAAATTTTATTACAAATAAAAAACTGAAAAGTGTGGCGTGCAAAATTATTCAGCCCCCCTGAGTCAATACTTTGTAGAAACACCTTTCGCTGCAATTACAAATAAAATCCCAATAAAATACATTTGTGGTTTGTGGTTGTAACATGACAAAATGTGGAAAAGTTCAAGGGGTATGAAATCTTTTGCAAGCCTCTGTATGTCCAGGTATGATGACAGTGCACTCCTGGCGCTGTTGATGGCACTGTAGCTAAGGCCAGCATCAAAATGAAGGCCCGCTAGGAATTCCAGGACATCAGGGATTGTTGCCGAGTTGGAGGTCGTGTGGTACAGGAGCAGAATGCCTCCCACTTCCTGATCTGTGTGAGGTACTGCCTCCTGGTTGATGCTTGGCATGATGCTGCGATGAGGTCCATGGCTCGTGGTGATATTCCGGCCTTGACGAGGGCCTCTTTAGAACCTGCTGGCCAACATGTTTAGGTGACCATGGCATGGGTGACTGTCCCCCGTAATGGGGTTAGTAATTAATTTGGGGTGTTTACCAATCGGAATCCAGGGATGTTTCAAGATTTTGAGGACCATCGGGTACCATGGCTGTGTAGGCCAGTCGGGTATGATCAAAATGCCAGTTGCAGAATCCAGTTGAATTTTCTGCAATACCCGAACTGATGAGGCAGAATGGGGGAAATGCGTAGCAAAACCATTTCCCCCAATGGAGAGAAAAAGCATCCATAGCTACTGCCCCAGGGTCTGGTTCCCAAGACACATACGTTGGTATCTGATCGTTCAACCTGGACGCAAAGAGGTCAATATCTGGTGTCCCATAGTGAGCTATAATTTCAGCAAAAATTTGGGGGTTCAACATCCACTCGATGTTGTCATTGAACACTCGTGACCTGGTGTCCGCCACTGTATTGAGCTTCCCTGGCAAATAGGTCGCTGTGATCCAAATATTTCTCTCGATGCACCAGTGCCAAATTGTGTTTGCCAATTCATCACAAGATAACGACCTGATACCACCCATATGATTGATATAAGCCACCACCGTTGTGTTATCTATTTGGAGGCGGACATGTAAGTCCCGTGTTAGTACAGTAAGCCCGCAGTCCTTGGAAAGCCCCTAACATCTCGATAATTTATCCCTTGTGTCTTGAGGAGGGTAGATTCATGAGAGTCCCATCTGCCACCACAACTGGACATGGTGTCAGTTGCACCACAGCCTTGTGCGCTTGCGTCAGTCTGTAGCATGACGGATGGGTTGCTAACAATGATGGGTCTGTGACACTCACTAATATTGTCAATCCACCATTGTAGCTCAGCTCTAGCCTGTTGTGGCAACCGTCGATCAAAGTGCCCAGCATTTGCTTTTAATGCTGCAATCTTTGCTCTTTGTAAATTTTGGTAATGTAACGTTCCGAATTGCGCAGCTGAGAATGTAGCTACCAGCTTCCCAATCACCTTTGCCGTTTGCCGGATAGTCGGAACCCTGGCGCAAGCAAGGCTGTGGCACGCTTCTTTTATGGCTATAGCTTTGTTGGTCGGGATAGTGATCATCATTAAGGTTGTGTCAAGGGTGAAACCCAGGTAATCCATAATTTGAGAGGGGTGCAGTTTGGATTTGTCTGGATGGGTTACAAACCCTAGCTTCTCGAATAAAGATTTGGTCGCTGTAACTGCCAGTGTAGCCAATTGGAGGGTCTGACCCACGATAAGGATATCATCTAAATACGCCATGATGATATAATTTTGTTGTCGGAGGAGGACCAATATAGGTTTCACTAATTTGGTAAATAGTCTGGGGGCTGTTGTGAGCCCATTAGGTAATGCTTTGTATTGCCACAACTATCCCTTCCAGACAAATTTCAGGAACTTTCTGTGCGATTCTGTGATGGGAACTGTATAGTATGCATCTTTTAAATCGATACAGGCCATAAAGTACCCCGGGTAAAGCATCTGCTTAGCTGTTTCGAAGGTATCCATTTTAAAATGGGTATATTGTACAAAAGTGTTCAACTCGGTTAGGTCTATGATAATCCGACACCCCCCATCTTTTTTGGTTTTAGTGAAGTTGTAGGACACAAACTCAAGGGGTTCGTGCGTCATTTTGCCAATCACCCCTTTGGCTGCTAGCCGTAAGATTTCAGCATGTCCTGCATCTATCTCATTCTGAGAGAGCGTAAAAGTTCGCTGAGGTGTATGCTGGGTAGGGGGAAGTTGACCATCAATGAATTCTATGACATAACCGTGAACACTTTGTAGAATATACGCGTCAGTGGTGATAGTATCCCAAGCTCCCCTAAATGCCTGCAACCGTCCCCCGACTTGTGCAGGAAGAAGTGCTACTGCCTGAGAGGAACCAGACCCCCTTACCTCCATAGTTAGCGGCGGGTCCTGGCGTATGGCGTTTTGGGGGGACGTTGCGGTGGTTGTCGGGACGGCGGCCACATCTTTCATGCGGGCCGCTGCAGGCCTTGCCCTAAAAAAGGCCACTGTGGTTGGGGAAGTGGAGGGGGATAGGTCCTTGGTGTCCTATCCAGTTGGCGCTGCTTCCAAGTAGTGTGTGGTTGTTGATGGTGATATGGTTGGGGTTTAGCCGGAGGAGGTTTCATAAGGCCCACAGTTTTGGCCTCCTCGTCGAGTTCTTTGACTTGCTTGGAGAGATCTTTCCCAAACAGTTGATGAGGTGGTGGAGCGGTGGAGGGACGGCACAACCCCGCAAATTTCAGGTTGAGGGTGGGCCAGATGGAGCTCTTGCGCAGGCAGTTGATTTCAAACAGTGCGTTGCATAGAAGTGCCAGGGCATCCTGCTGCTCGCTGGACACTTTATCCCCATCGAGGGTCCTGGCATACACCGTAATGCCCGTCAAGAGGAGCTTCAGGATCCACTGGAGACGGATCCTGAAGCTCCAGAGTCCTGCATCTTGGTGGTCGTGCTCAAGTGTCCCCAGATCTGGGCATTAACCGTAGGAACACTGAGATCGATGCAGTTCTCAGGTGGATTAAATTTATCCATGGTCTCATTAAGTATCTGACCTTGAAGCTGGTGAGTGGTCAGGTAATTAATGGTGCCCGCCAGTTTGTGGTGCAGGGGTTCCCCAGTGTGTGTGGCCGTGGCAAATTTACCCACCACGTCCAGCATGTCCTCATCGTGCTCCGGCTCTGCGGTCTCCGGCAGTCCCGGGTCGTCTTCGAAGGCAGTGGCCGGACAACCTGGCACTCCTGGCTGGAGAAGACGAGAGGCTGAGTGGGCTCCTGGCATGGCTAGTAGAGGCCCAAGACTCCTGTTCATCCCCGTCCCTGTCCCACTAGAGGAGTTGCTCCACCAAGAGTTCCAACCACTCAATACGACCATCCCCGCTACTCGCGGCGGACAAGCCAACTTCCCCAGGCTCTGCAAATTCTCTGGGGCTTCCACCAACGGACCACACCTCCGTAAGATGCAGACTAGGGTCAGAAGGCAGGTTGTCGTGGCCTACCGCCCCTGTAGGCTCATACGACTCCCGCACGGACTCTCCGCTACGGCAGCAGACTCTGCCTGGTAGGAAGGCAGTGGAAATGAATCAAGGCTGTCCCCAATGTTCTGACCGGCAGCTGCTAAGACGAGGTGTTGTGCCGGCTGCACCTGCTCCTGCAGGGCTGCTGGACGCAGCAGTAGTTCTGCCAGCCTGCCCTACGGCAGATATCCCCGGCAGCTGTATGTGGCGTGCTGTGGCTGCTGGGCTCCCCTGTAGTGCAGCCGTTCCCCGGCCCGGTCCCAGTGGATCCACTGCAACTCGGGGTGAGGTCGCTGGCGACGAGCGAGGCACCTGTCCACGTACCTGTCTGCTCCCCCGCTTCCTGGGGGATGGGGGCACGAAGTCTGGGTCGGTAATATCCAGCTCCTGTGCGCTGGCTTGTCAATGCCCCGCGTCTCCTGGAGAGTGTCGCCTTCCGTTTGCCTTTGGCGTCCATCCTGTACGAAGTAAAGGTTAGTGGACTTACCTGATGGCCTTTTGAAGGAGCTGGTGGAGAGAGCACACTCCCCCCCCCAGCTTGTCGAGGCAACTGCGCGCGACGAGGGTCTTCACATGCGTGCTGGCGGGGTCTTCACGAAGTCACTCACGTGACTCCGAAATAAAATGGCATGTTGGCCTTCATAACAAGAGGAATTGAGTATAGGAGCAAAGAGATCCTTCTGCACTTGTACAAGGCCCTGGTGAGACCACACCTGGAGTATTGTGCGCAGTTTTGGTCTCCTAATTTGATGAAGGACATTCTTACTATTGAGGGAATGCATCGTAGGTTCACAAGGTTAATTTCCGGGATGGTGGGACTGTCATATGATGAAAGAAAGGAGCCACTGGGCTTGTATTCACTGGAATGTAGATGGATGAGAGGGGATCTTATAGAAATATAAAATTATTAAGGGATTGGACATGCTAGATACAGAAAACATGTTCCCGATTTTTTTTGGGGGAGTCCAAAACCAGGGGCCACAGTTTAAGTATAAGGGGTAGGCCATTTAGAACTGAGATGAGGAAAAACGTTTTCACATGGAGAGTTGTGAATTTGTGGATTTCTCTGCCTCAGAAGGCAGTGGAGGTTGATTCACTGGATGCATTCAAAAGAGAGTTAAATAGAGCTCTTAGTGCTAACAAAATTAAGGGGTATGGAGAGAAGGCAGGAACGGGGTACTGATTGTGGATGATCAGCCATGATCACATTGAATTGCAGTGCTGGCTCGAAGGGCCGAATGGCCTAATCCTGCACCTATGTCTATGTATCTATGAGTGTTATTAACCAGCCCAAAGCCAGTGACGGTACGATGTACTGGCACCTCGATAAAATTAAACATCACTATTTTGTTTTCCTACCATGGGACACATATGTTTATTCATCCTGCGTATTGGCATTTTTTTGTGTACACAAAATGTACTGTCCAAAACCCTGGACTGTTTCCCATCTCAGCTGAATCAGCCTGAGCTACTAAGTGGCTCATGGCATGCAGATCAGAGTGGGAACCCTGACTGCATTTGCCATTTTTTCAATCAGAAGTATTCAGTAAATTTGGCTATCATCCTTGGGCAACTAAGATTAATTAATTCAGCACAGACGCGTAATAAGACATGTGATTTCTCAAGTCTGCATGGTCATTTTCACACTAAGTATTTCCTTAATCAATATAGTTTCATACCAGATAATGAAAAAATGCACTGGCCTCTCGAGTAGAACCTTCACTTGTTTATTGGGTTTCTAAATCAAAATGAGAAAATTGCATATTTGTAACCATGGGAGTGAATGAATCATTCTGCAGGTCGATCAACTACAATTGTCTTCAACAGTGGGGGAATACAGAGAGAAGGATGAAAACGACAAGAGTAATTGTCCTTATCATCTTCAGCAAGCGACCTTGCACTAGCATCAGCGAGAATCGTTGACGGTTTCACTGAACACTTGACTTATCGGATCTCCCGGTTGCAAACTATTTTATCTCCCCTTCCCATCCTCATATTGATATTTCTGTCCTGGGTATCTTCCAATTTACAGAGGCCACATGCAAACTGGAGGAATAACACCTTATATTCAATTTGGGTAACCAATGGTATGAGCATTAAATTCTCATATTTTATGGCATCTCTAAAAACTCTCCTCCTTCCTTCTCCAAAAACACCAACCCCCACCATCCCCCCCCCCCCCCCCCCCCCCCCCCCCCCCCCCCCCCCACACACCCCCCACTTGATTCATATCTATTTTTTGCTCCCCCTCCACTTACATTCCTTCTTCTGTCTTCACAATTCGCAACTCTTCAATATCTCACCTTTTTTTCCATCTCTGGCCTTTGTCCGGCCATCTGCGTATTAAAATCCCCCTTCGCCTGTGTTCACCTATTACCTGTCAGATTTTGTTCTGCCCTTCTTCCATAATCAGTCTAAAGAAGGGTCCTGACCTGAAATGTCACCAATTCTTATTCTCCAGAAATGTTGCTTGACCCACTGCAATAACTTGTGTCTTTTTGTGCACTATCATAACCTGTGCTCAGGTGGAGGTGTGACAAAACATGCATAGCTCTTGGAGCAGGCAGAGATACCACACAATAACATCTGACTAACATGTTGATCCAATGTAGAAGTGGATTCAATTTCTGAAAGCATAACTATTTGCATTGCTCCTATTTTTATGCTACGTTGCCAATTCTGAACATCACCCTGACGATAGATTAAGGCTCCACTGTATATTGTTTCATTGCAAGGTGTTGAACTGAATACAGTTCATTCGTACTTGTGGAATTTTAGGATGGTTCCCACTAACATCATTGGGAATTGAAAGGCAGCTGACTTGATCTACAATGACCTGTTGCAGGGTGACCCAAAGCCACCCGTGCAGCTGATGGGCACCAGCCCAGCAACATCGCATGTGTTATCCTTATATACAACATAAACTGATCATTGTCCTTCCAACTAATCAAATAAACATTATTTTTTCATAAAATTGCACCAATTTTGAATCTTGTATTTTTCCAAGTCACATTTATAAACTTGGCTTGATTAGCATATCTCAGTAAATGCTTCCACAAATTCATTTCACTGCACCTTCGGCCATGTGACAAATAAAATTCACTTTGACTTTGACACAGTAACCGAACAAAGCTTTAGTACAAATTGTAGCATAAATAAATTTCCCATCATCTCAGTCTTAAATGGCTCACTTCTTTTCAGAGACTCTGCTCTCTGCTTCTTCAATCCTCATCTTTTCTGCACCCACTCTATCGAGCTTTGTAAGAATTTTGTACGTTTCTTTGAGTTCTTCACGCATTCTATGAAACTCTTCAGAACATTGGTCTGGTTTATCTCGACATCATGTTCGGCACAGTGTTTGTGGGCCGAAGGGCCTGTTCTTGTGCCGTACTGTTCTATATACTAACATAGGCCTGGTTTACTCAACTCCCCTCATATGCAAACCTACAAACCAATTGCTTCAATCCTTTCAGTATGGAGATTAAACTACACAATCCTCCAGGAGTACAGCTGGTGAAATCCTGGTGATTGTGTGATTGGGGATATCAGTGCTGAGAACAAAAGGCTTAGAATAAGCTCCATGCTGATCCTTGACGTCAAAACAACAGTGTTGACCACGCTGACAGCATGAAAGTTGCAAATAGACTATTGGCTATGAGGTCTATGAAATCTATCTTTAGTCAGAGAGTGGTGAATCTGTGAAATTCATTGCCACAGAAGGCTGTAGAGGCCTAGTCAGTGGATATTTTTAAGGCAGAGATAGATTCTTGATTAGTAAAGGTGTCAGAGGTTATGGGGAGAAGGCAGGAGAATGGGTTAGGAGGGAGAGATAGTTCAGCCATGATTTGATGGGCCGAATGACCTAATTGTACTCCTTATGACATTACCTTATGAGGTAAAATACACTGTGTTAAAGGTTTCCTCATGTAACACCATGCTGGAACTGATATTGTTTGACATTCCTTACCTTCCAAATGGTATGATGAAAGAATGGACTTTTATTCACTGGAATTTAGAAGGATGAGAGGAGATTTTATAGAAACATATAAAATTGTTAAGAGATTGGATAGGCTAGATGCAGTAAAAATGATCCCGATGTTGGGTGAGTCCAGAGCCAGGGGGTCACAGTTTAAAAATAAGGGGTAGGCCATTTAGGTCTGAGATGAGGAAAAACTTTTTTACCCAAAGTTACAAAGTTAAATATAGCTCTTATAGCTAATGGAATCAAGGGATATGGGGGGAAATCAGGAACGGGTACAGATTTTGGATGATCAGCATTGATCATATTGAATGGCGTTGCTGGCTCAAAGGACCGAATTGCCTACTCCTGCACTATTTTCTATTTTTCTATGAAACCAGTCCCATGGACAGAAAGTTTAGTAATTGTAACATCACCATTCACAAAATGGAGAGAGGGGACCATGAGATCAGTTTTCATAAAAAAATTGGAATCTAATACTATGTAAGTTTCGGCAAACCTGAGTAAATCATTTCATTCCAAAGAGGAAGAAAGATTCTAAGGGGAGTAAGAGGCGACTGTGGCTGACAAGGAAAGTCAAGGACAGTTTAAAAATAAAAGAGAAGTAGAGCTAATAGGACTTGTTGTTTCAATCCCTGTAATAAGTCGGCACTCTTGCTATTTGCAGTGGGATTGGAGTGGTGAAAGGTAGGGTAGGTACGTCATTGGGGTCATCAGGTGGGCACCCTCCTTTGACGTTTCATTGATAAGCCCACAACATCTCCAGAGGGCTCAACGGTGATACCTGGCATCCCAGTTACACCCCCCTCAATTCTATACCCTCCTGTATTCATCTTGCAGCCCAATTGTTATCTCTCCTTTTGATCCAGATCCAATTGCTGCTTTTTTTCCGCAGAATTTGATAATGATTTGATTGCTCGTTGGAGGCAGCGACCCCTCACCCCCATTTTCTTTAATAGCCTGGTCATAGATGAAGCAACAAATCCCCTGCATCCCACTTCGACAGGGAAAATCTTGGTCTTCCAGCCATTCTGGGAAGCTTCAGTTGCCAGTTCAGAGAACTTGGTTTTTTTCCTCTCATAAGCTTCTTCAACACCATCTTCCCATGGAACTGTCAATTTCACATATGCCAACTTGTCTGTTGTGGACCACAGGACCATGTCTGGCCGGAGTGTTATAACCACAATGTCTGGGGGAAACACAAGCCTTTTTTCTAAGTCCACTTCCATTTTCCAATCCCGAGCAGGCTGCAGAATGCTTGCATCCATTGATGTTATCTGGTGCTCTGGGGGTTGGCCTGCTGGTACAAATGTTGTGAAGTGGACATTTCCTGCCGATGTTGGTGGGGAAGCATTTGTGATCGTTCGCCTCTGTTCAAGGATTGATGACAGCTGTCTGAGAACTTGGTTATGCCACCAAGTGTAACGCCCTTGGCCAGGGCTCATAGTGCATCCTGTTAAAATGTGCCTTAGTGATCCAGGTGCTTGGCAAAGGGGGCAAGTGGGGTCTTCTCCGAACCACTGCTTCAGGTTCTGCGGTGATGGTAGAACATCTTAAGTGGCTCTGATGACAAAACTTAGTTGAGATCCTTCCATTTGCCAGATTTCACGCCAGCTGAGTTTCCTCTTTTCCAGGCTCTCCCAGTTAGTCCATTGGCCTTGCTTGGCCATCAAGACGGCCCTGGCGTGTCGCTCTGCCTCCTCCCGTCTTCTCACCTCCTCTACCACGAGCCGTCTTTTCTGCACTGATGTTGCCTTGTGGCATTGAGGAGCTTTTGGGACGAGCCAGAGCCCGGCTCTCCCGTGTTGGACTTGGCCAACCATATCCCGGAAATGAAGAGCAGACTTCGCACTCTGAACGGCTTCAGATGGGGTCCACCTCCTCCCCGTTGCCACACGGGGGGCCGCTGTTCGAATAACAGTATCTTCAGATTCAGTGAGGGTCATGACCAACCTTGCTTTAGTGCATTTGAACTCTTCCACAAGTCCTGTAATGGGTAATTCCAAATTTGCCACTCCCATACAGTCTGACAGCACTTAAGCATCGTGGAAGTCCTAGCCACTGTTTCACATGTGTGCTGATCATTCTTTCCAGCTTTTCCACTTTGTTAATGGGGATTTCATACATAGTTAAAGGCCACATGATTCTTGGTAGTATGCCAAATTGGAAGCACCACAACTTGAGTTTTCCTGGTAGCGAGGTCTTGTTGATGCGAGCTATGTGCATGATGGTATCCTTTTTCAGTTGTTCAAATTGCTCGGTGTCCTTGAGCTTTGCATCATACCATCGGCCCAAACTCTTCACTGGCATTTCTGAAACAAGTTGGAACAGGTATTCCGTTAATATGAAATCTTTGATCCGTGACTTGACCTTTGACAATGGAGATGCTTCTGCACTTGCTGGGTTTAATCTTCATCCTTGCCCATGTGATGTTTTGATGAAGTTTTTCCAGAAGTCTCTTGGTTCAGGAGATAGTTGTTGTTAGTGTTGTTATATCGTCCATAAAGGCTCGTACCGGTGGCAATCGCTGACCACACTGTAACCGTTTTCCTCCCACAACCCATTTTGATGCTCTGATAATGAGCTCCATTGCCATAGTGAAGGTCAATGGGGAGATGGTGCACCCCGCCATGATGCCTACTTCCAGTGGTTGCCACGCTGTGGTAAAGTCTGATGTTGTGAGACAAAATTGCAGATCCTGGAAGTAGTTTTTTTATCAGATTTGTTATTGTTGCCGGCACCTGAAAGAATTCAAAAGCAGTCCACAGTAGCGAAAGAGGAACTGATCCATAGGCATTGGCCAGATCGAGGAACAAGACATGCAGATTTTTTCGTTCTTTCTTAGCAGTCTGGATTTGATGCCATATGACGCTGGTATGTTCAAGGCATCCCAAGAAGCCTTCTATGCCAGCCTTTTGGATTGACGTATCAATGAAATGGTTTTGTTTCAGATACTTTGTAAGTCTTTTTGCCACCACACTGAAAAAGATCTTGCCCTCTATGTTAAGAAGGTTTATTTGCCGAAACTGTTCGATGGTGGAAGAATTTTTTTCTTTTGGATCAGGACTTGCTCTTCGCCAGGCTTCTTCCTTTTTCACGCAACCCTCACCTCCAGAGGAATTTCAGAATATCTTTCCTGTAGACACAATACGGAACACCATTAGGCCTGGTGCAGAGGCAGTTCACTACTTCTTTTACCTCACTCAGCTTGGGAGGGCTGATGTCAAATTGATGTTGTGGGGGTGAGATTGGTGGGATGTCAGCGGGGACAAAAATCGGTTCATTTTTTAACTCATCAGTGTGGATGGTTCTGATGTGTCCTTCAAACTCCTTTTTTGACGCTTTCAGGGATCCGCTTTTTTCTTTGGTGAAAATTCCCTTTCACAAATTTAAAGGGATCTTTGTAGAAGTCTGTTCTTGCTTTTTCCTTCTTTTTGCGTCGTTTCCTTAAATTCTCTGCTCTGCGCAGCTTCGAGAGTCTGTGTTTTAGGTCGTTTTGAAGGAGATTGATGCCCCCCCTTTCTTCTGCTGTTGCTTTTTTCCACACCTTCCTCAGGCTTCTTCTTTCTTTAACAAATCGTTGGATTTCCTGGAGACGACAGGACTTGGGGGGAGGAGGCCTATCTTTCCTGCTGAGTTGTTCTTTTTCACCAAATCTTCTCCTATCCATAGCTGTAGACTAGATCACCCATCTTCTCCAACTTCTTTTCTGCTGATCCATTGATTCCACTTAAGATCAAGCTCACATCTGCATTGATGATTTCCCACTCCTTGCTGTTAGACTTTGGCCATTTCACCAACGGCTTACGCCATTGCATGTTCTCCACTTTACGATGTGCCTGGTTACGTCTTGGACTGTTGCCTGAAACGTCTGCCACATCCCGTAGGGTGCTGATGCTCTGCGGATTGTGGATTTCTTCCTGCCGCTGAGTTTCATCCGACTGACTTGACCTTCCTCGTAACAGAATCTGGTCAATGCGGGGCCCTGGGTTGGGGATTTTCAAGCATTTTTTTCGTCCCTGATGAATTTTGAGACCACGAGTTGATGTTACTTTAGTCCAGCCACATCTCCAGGTCTGAAGAACGTGTCCAGCTGCTCACTTTTCAAGAGTTTTGCCACTTACTTGATTCAATGTCGTGTCCGTTCCAAGTTTTGTTTCCGGGTGGTCAGTCGATGAGTCATCTTGCGCCCCCGCTCTCGCAGACTGGGGGTATTTTTCTCTTTGAATTTTTTGTAGCCAAGTGAGGGTGGCTCTTGTGCCCTAACAAGGTGACGGAGCCAGCTGTTATGGGTAGCTAGCCCATAACAGCCCCGTTGGGGTCTATTTTCTCCTGTCAGCTGTCTCTCCAAGCTGTCACACGGTCTTTCCCTTGTCGTCAGCTGCACTTTCACAGCAGTCACTGGTTTTTCCTCCAGAAGGTCAGTAGAGCCAAGAGGACTTGTTGTTTCAATCCCTGTAATAAGTCGGCACTCTTGCTATTTGCAGTGGGATTGGAGTGGTGAAAGATAGGGTAGGTACGTCATCGGGGTCATCAGGTGGGCACCCTCCTTCTTTGATGTTTCATTGATAAGCCCACAACATCTCCAGAGGGCTCAACGGTGATACCTGGCATCCCAGTTACACCCCCCTCAATTCCATACCCTTCTGTATTCATCTTGCAGCCCAATTGTTGTCTCTCCTTTTGATCCAGATCCAATTGCTGCTTTTTTTCCGCAGAATTTGATAATGATTTGATTGCTTGTTGGAGGCAGCGACCCCTCACCCCCATTTTCTTTAATAGCCTGGTCATAGATGAAGCAACAAATCCCCTGCATCCCACTTCGACAGGGAAAATCTTGGTCTTTCAGCCATTCTGGGAAGCTTCAGTTGCCAGTTCAGAGTACTTGTTTTTTTTCCTCTCATAAGCTTCTTCAACACCATCTTCCCATGGAACTGTCAATTTCACATATGCCATCTTGGCTGTTGTGGACCACAGGACTTTTATTCATTGGAATTTAGAAGGATGAGAGGAGATTTTATAGAAACGTATAAAACTGTTAAGAGATTGGATAGGCTAGATGCAGTAAAAATGGTCCCGATGTTGGGGGAGTCCAGAGCCAAGGGTTACAGTTTAAAAATAAGGGGTATCCCATTTAGGTCTGAGATGAGGAAAAACTTTTTTACCCAAAGTTAAAAAGTTAAATATTGCTCTTATAGCTAACAGGAATCAAAGGATATAGGGAGAAATCAGGAACGGGGTACTGATTTTGGATGATCAGCATTGATCATATTGAATGGCGTTGCTGGCTCAAAGGACCGAATTGCCTGCTCCTGCACTATTTTCTATGTTTCTATGAAACCAATCCCATGGACAGAAAGTTAGCAATTGTAACATCACCATTCACAAAATGGAGAGAGGGGACCATGAGATCAGCTTTCATAAAAAATTGGAATCTAATACCATGTAAGTTTCGGCAAACCTGAGTAAATCATTTCATTCCAAAGAGGAAGAAAGATTCTAAGGGGAGTAAGAGGCGACCGTGGCTGACAAGGAAAGTCAAGGACAGTTTAAAAATAAAAGAGAAGACATATAACAAGGCAAAGGGAAGCCAGAGAATTGGCAAACTTTTAAGATCAACAAAAGGTAACTAAAAAGGCAATACAGGGAGAAAAGGGGTTGGACAGGCTAGATGCAGGAAGATTGTTCCCGATGTTGGGGAAGTCCAGGACAAGGGGTCACAGTTTAAGGATAAAGGGGGAAGTCTTTTAGGACCGAGATGAGAAAATCATTTTTCACACAGAGAGTGGTGAATCTGTGGAATTCTCTGCCACAGAAGGTAGTTGAGGCCAGTTTGTTGGCTATATTTAAGAGTGAGTTAGATGTGGCCCTTGTGGCTAAAGGGATCAGGGGGTATGGAGAGAAGGCAGGTACAGGATACTGAGTTGGATGATCAGCCATGATCATATTGAATGGCGGTGCAGGCTCGAAGGGCTGAATGGCCTACTCCTGCACCTACAATGGCTTGCAAAAGTTTTCATACCCCTTGAACTTTTCCACATTTTGTCACATTACAACCACAAACGTAAATGTATTTTATTGGGATTTTATGTGATAGACCAACACAAAGTGGTGCATAATTGTGAAGTGGAAGGAAAATGATACATGGTTTCCAAATTTTATTACAAATAAAAAACTGAACAGTGTGGCGTGCAAAAGTATTCAGCCCCCCTGAGTCAATACTTTGTTGAACCACCTTTCACTGCAATTACAGCTGCAAGTCTTTTGGGGTATGTCTCTACCAGCTTTGCACATCTAGAGACGGAAATTTTTGCCCATTCTTCTTTGCAAAAGCTCAAGCTCAGTCAGATTGGATGGAGAGCATCTGTGAACAGCAATTTTCAAGTCTTGCCAGAGATTCTCAATTGGATTTAGGTCTGGACTTTGACTGGGCCATTCTAACACATGAATATGCTTTGATCTAAACCATTCCATTGTAGCTCTGGCTGTATGTTTAGGGTTGTTGTTCTGCTGGAAGGTGAACCTCCGCTCCAGCCTCAAGTCTTTTGCAGACTCTAACAGGTTTCTTCCAAGATTGCCCTGTATTTGGCTCCATCCATTTTCCCATGAACTCTGATCAGCTTCCCTGTCCCTGCTGAAGAAAAGCATCCCCACAGTAATATGCTGCCACCACCATGTTTCACAGTGGGGATGGTGTGTTCAGGGTGATGTGCAGTGTTAGTTTTCCGCCACACATAGCGTTTTGCATTTAGGCCAATTTTGGTCTCATCAGACCAGAGCACCTTCCTCCACATGTTTGCTGTGTCCCCCACATGGCTTATGGCAAACTGCAAATGGGACGTCTTATGGCTTTGTTTCAACAATGGCTTTCTTCTTGCCACTCTTCCATAAAAGCCCGATTTGTGGAGTGTACGACTAATAGTTGTCCTGTGGACAGATTCTCCCACCTGAGCTGTGGATCTCTGCAGCTCCTCCAGAGTTACCATGTGCCTCTTGGCTGCTTCTCTGATCAATGCTCTCATTGCCCGGCCTGTCAGTTTAGGTGGACGGCCATGTCTTGGTAGGTTTGCAGTTGTGCCATACTCCATTTTCGGATAATGGATTGAACAGTGCTCCGTGAGATGTTCAAAGCTTGGGATATTTTTTTATAACCTAACCCTGCTTTAAACTTCTCCACAACTTTATCCCTGACCTATCTGGTGTGTTCCTTGGGCTTCACGATGCCCAAGGAACATTGTTTGTTCACTAATGTTCTCTAACAAACCTCTAAGGCCGTCACAGAACAGCTGTATTTATACTGAGATTAGATTACACATAAGTGGATTCTATTTACTAATTAGGTAACTTCTGAAGGCAATTGTTTGCACTGGATTTTATTTAGGGGTATCAGAATAAAGGGGGCTGAATACTTTTGCACGTCACACTTTTCAGTTTTTTATTTATAAAGAAATTTAAAAACCATTTATCATTTTCCTTCCACTTCACAATTATGCGCCACTTTGTGTTGGTCTATCACATAAAATCCCAATAAAATACATTTACGTTTGTGGTTGTAACGTGACAAAATGTGGAAAAGTTCAAGGGGTATGAATACTTTTGCAAGCCACTGTATTTTCTATGTTTCTATGTTTCTAAAAGATGAAGTATGAAGGTAAGCTCGCCATGAATATAAAGGAGAATAGTAAAAGCTTTTTTAGGTATGTGAAGAAGAAAAAATTAGTTAAGACAAATGTGGGTTCCTTGAAAACTGAAACAGGTGAATTTATTATGGGGAACAAGGAAATGGCAGATGAGTTGAACTGGTACTTTGGTTCTGTCTTCACTAAGGAAGACACAAACAATTTCCCAGATGTACTAGGGGACAGAGGGTCTAGGGTGATGGAGGAACTGAAGGAAATTCACATTAGTCAAGAAATGGTGTTGGGTGGACTGATGGGACTGAAGGCTGATAAATCCCCAGGGCCTGATGGTCTGCACCCCAGGGTACTCAAGGGTTCTCTAAAAATCATGGATGCATTGGTGGTCATTTTCCAATGTTCTATAGATTCTGGATCAGTTCCTGTGGAGTGGAGCGTAGGTAATGTTGTCCCACTTTTCAAGAAAGCAGAGAATTATAGACCAGTTGGCCTGACATCAGTGTTGGGGAAGATGGTGGAGTTGATTATCAAAGATGTAGTAGCGGTGCATTTGTATAGCAGTAACAGGATCGGTCCAAGTCAGCATGGATATACGAAGGGGAAATCATGCTTGACAAATCTTCTGGAATTTTTTGAGGATGTAACAAGTAAAATGGACAAGGAACAGCCAATGGATGTAGTGTATCTGGAATTTCAGAAAGCCTTTGAAAAGGTCCCACACAGGAGATTAGTGGGCAAAGTTAGAGCACATGGTATTGGGGGTAGGGTATTGACATGGATAGGAAATTGGTTGGCAGACAGGAAACAAAGAGTAGGGATTAACGGGTCCCTTTCTGAATGCAGGCAGTAACAAGTGGGTTGCCGTAAGGATTGGTGCTAGGACCGCAGCTATTTACAATATACTGTACATTAATGATTTAAATGAAGACATTAAAAGTAACATTAGCAAATTTGCAGATGACACAAAACTGGGTGGCAGTGTGAACTGTGAAGAGGATGCTATGAGGATGCAGGGTGACATGGACAGGTTGGGTGAGTGGGCAGATGGATGGCAAACACTGTATAATGTGGATAAATGTGAGGTTATCCACTTTGGTGGCAAGAATAGGAAGGCAGATTATTATCTGAATAGTGTCAGGTTGGGAAACTGGGAAGCTCGTTATTGCAAAGGGCAGAGGATACAAATAATGAATTCTTGCTTGAACCATGAGGGTTTTCGTGAGACTGCATTGTGAGCATGTTTGATCAGTGTATCAGAAGAATATGTTGCCTTGCACTGAGCTGTACGTGTAAAGCAGCAACAAGGAAGAATGTTGTTGTTCCATTTCTGTGTATATGACAATTAAACACTCATGTAACTTGCTTCACTGCAAAATGTTCTTGGCAGAGAAATTGCAGAATATCTAAAACACTGAAAACTTAGCAGAATGTAAGAAGATCTCATGGAAACCATGAGTGAGTCTGACAGGACAGATCTGAAAGGCTCTTTCTCAGAACCTGTGTCTCCAGATCTGGCCTCAGGATAAGGATCCCTTTATTCTGAATGAAGAATTGGATGATCTTCTTTACTCCTGGAGTTTTATTGCTTCCAAAGGGATGGGCCTGAGAGATTTGATTTCAAAGGCAGTGAATGAACTGAAGATGAGTCTACCAAACCATTATTTCACCAATTAGTGGAGGCGGCTTGATTGATCCTGTGGCACGTGCTGCCTTTATTTATCGTGATGTATGCTGTCCGGCTATGAAATTGTCACTGAACAATTAGTACAAATTGATTAATTTGCAATTATAAATTGTAAACTACACTTGTAAGTAGTTTATTATAGTGTGAGAAATGTACTAGTCATGTCTAACACCAATTGAAAATTTCAGGTAACATTCTCAGTCGGAGTGTGAGTATTCATCATTCACTATCAATCGATCAGCTAATCAAAATTCTGAGACTGCCGCAATACTGCCGAAAGTGATGGAACACTCATCAATTTGAACAGCATCTATGGTGCCAGGAAGTGAGCTGGAGTTTTCAACATGATATCGTCTGCCAAAATTCATAAAAGGTAAAATGAAAGTTCAAAAAAATTCTGAATAAAATGACTCAATTTTGCCCTTTATGTGCTGCCTGGACTGGACAATTCAAATGTTTCATATTTTCTAGTTTATTTTACTGCAGAGATAGATAGAGAAATAGGAAGAAGAACATAGAACATAGGATTGCACAGTATGGGAACAGGCCCTTCAGTCTGCAATTTCAATACAGAACATGTTGCATGTTAACCTAATCTCCTCTACCTGCATGCAATCCACACCCCTCCATTCTCTGCATATCCATGGATCTATCTAAAAGTTTCTCAAACATCACTATTGTATCTGCCTCCACCACCAGCTCTGGCAGCGCGTTCCATGCACCCAACATCCTTTATGAAAAAACTTACCCCGCACATCTCTTTTTTTAACTTTTCCCCTCTCATCTTAAAGCTTCATTCTCTAGTTTTTGGAATTTCCTCCCTGGGAACAAGGTTCTGACTGTGTACCCTATCTATTTCTTTCGGGTCTCCCCTCAACTCTCGACGGTCCGGAGATAACATTTTCAATCCAGGCAACATACCGACTGAGCGGGGCTCCCGACTTCTGCGCTGTCCTCCCGGCCCGAGGTATGGGTGCTGCCGAAAACTCAATGGTCAGCTCCGGGGATGTTGGCCGCTGGCCTCGCTCCAAAGTCCCGCGGTCTTCAATCGCATGCTTAAAAGCAGCCCTCTTTTTGCTTCGAGTTCTCTCCATGGAGTCTCTGTAAAGGATTTAAACACAAGTACAAGGTTAGTGAAAACTTACCTGGTGGTCCTTTTTAAGCTGCCGGCAGAGGAGCGCACTCCCCCCGCCAGCTTGTCGACTGCAATGCGAGCGACGATATGTCGCGCATGCATGCTGGCGGGGTCTTCACGAAGTCACTCACATGACTCAGAGTACAATGTAGCCTAGCCAAAGTGTTATAAAGCTGGGAATCAATCCTATAAAGTAATGGGAAATATATTGAAAATAACTTAAATTAAAATGAAAGGAAATTTTCGAATGGAACAAAATAAGACAACACACTTGGGAGAAGAGAAATAAAAAAGAAAACTCTCAACAATGATAAGATTACAAAGGAGGATTCATGGGTAGCAAGCTCTTGTTTCCCCGCTCAAAGGCAGGTACAGCACCAGTAAAGTGTGTGAACAGTGATCATAGGCAGAGGAGGTTTTGTATGATTACTTGCAGCACTCTAACTCTGGTGGGAGAATTAATGTGTTCACAAACTATTCTAATCACAACTATTCGTGCTGTTGAGTTTCTTTTTAAATAATAAGTCAAAAGCTGCAAGGCTCCAGAGAAATCTCAACTGCATAGTTAAATAAATGTGGATTTTAAAGAGCATCTGGCAGATTTGAAGACAAAACAAAGGAGGCGAACTACCTTTGATCAACTGGTTTTTTTTTAAGAGGCTAGTGCACAAACTCACATTGGCTCTAAACATTAATAATAGACTTGCAAAATAATAGGTCAATAACCTTAACCCACTTCAGGCATAAGAGTGCTAAACATGCTGAGCTGAAGTACATGCAGATAATGTATTGAGAGCTAGGGAAATCAAACTAAAAAATGTAACTTTCAAACAGTTGTAACAATATTATTAAGCCTTAATTAGAAGGGACTAGAATGACCATTGACACTACCCAATGTGAATTTTCTATCTGCAGGGCTCACATTTTAGACAGGTGTATCGATCGCTTCAGATTCAGATTGGTTTCTTGTCATATACTCCAGGGTGCATTGAAATTCCTCATTCACACGAGGCTGACAGAATAAGCAGTAGACACAGGAATGATAAATAAAACATGACATAATCAATGACTCTGAAGCAGAACAAACAAAAACTAAAGTGCAATAATGGAATCAAAGATTTCGAAGGTTTCAAAGGACTTTTATTGCCATGTGTAGCAATTAAGGTACACTGATATGCAAATTACCTTACAGCATACCAAAAAAGCAACAAACCACACTACTACATAAAAGTTAACATAAACATCCATCACAGAGGATTCCCCACATTCTTCGCTGTGATGGAAGGCAATAAAGTCTAATCTTCTGCCCTCATATTTTCCGCAGCCAGGGCAGTTGAACCATCTGCCAGGGTGATCGAAGCTCCCGCAGCTGGCGGTTGAAGCCCCCACGTCGGGGCAGTCAGAGCTCCCGCATTGGGACTATCGAAGTTCCCGCCTCGGGGCAATCGAAGCTCCAGGGCCAGAACGATCGAAGCTCCCGCAATGGGGGCGGTCGAAGCTGCTGCGTCTTGGAGTTCCCGATGTCGGTCTTTAAGCAGAGACTGTGAACTCCATGATGTTAAAGTCCGCAGGCACCCATGTTGGAGTTCAGAGGTCGATCCCTGGCAAAGGGATTATGCGGCGCCTCAATCGTAAGTCTGCAGGCACCCGCGATGGAGGTCTCGAAGTCGGTCTCCAGCAAAGGCCGCCAATTCCTCGATGTTAGGCCGCAGTGCGGACGGAGAAACGATATGGAAATAAATCGCATCTCCGTCGAGGTAAGAGATTAGAAAAAGTTTCTCCCAACGCACTACCCCACCCCCCACATAAAACAAGCTAAAGAACACAAAAAACATACATTTAGCACATGCTAAAAACACAACAAAGAAGAAAGGGACAGGCAGACAGTTGGCGAGGCAACTATTGCTGGCGCCAGCCGGTGGTGCTGGAATCACTGATTAAGGTGGAGTTTAGAGTAGGAGTACATGGCCTCTTGGAAGGGGATGTGAAAGAGATGACTGGTTCAGGAGTCTGATAGCAGTGGGGAATAAGCTGTTCTTAAGTCTGGACATCTGAGCTTTCAAGCTGTACCTTCTTCCAGATAGACAAGTTTTACACATGTACCTGTACCTGACTGTACTTGTGCATATTACAATAAACACCAAGAGAAAGGGGATAGCCAGGGTTGGAGGTATCCTTGAAGATGCGTTCAGCCATCCTGATGCAATGCATTGTGAAGAAGGACTGGATGAAAGGAAGTAACGAGCCTGCGATGGACTAGGCTGAATTCACCGCTTTCTGCAGGTTCAGGTGGTCAAGAGTGAAGCATTTGCCATACCAGGCACAGATACATCCTGTTGAAATAGTTTCTAAACGCACATCTGTTGATGTTTATGAGAATCCTTGTGGACATGCGCATCTTCTCACACACCCAAGGAAATAAATACGATAATGCATTTTCTTGATTACCACATCAGTGTAAAGGGACCAGCTTAGATTGCTGGTGATATGAATGCCAGGGAATTTGAAACCATTGATGATCTCTGCAGCAGCTCCCAGACCAAACTCACATGGTCATAGTCATGTATATCTCGACTGTTTTATCGATGGTGATCAGGGTCAAGATCACTCTTGGGGTCCTAGCCTTGGGCTCATTCCTGTGACTGGGGAGAACCATCCACTACATGACCGTATTAATCTGTTGATTTTCAGATTCTGAGGAGACCGTTCCTGGGGCTCGGACTATCAGGTCTTACGGTGGATGTGATTACTGCGGCCTGGAGGGATAGTACTAAAAAACAGTGCATCTCTCATATCAAGAAATGGGAGGTGTCCAGCTTGCAATCGAACATATCATATCACACGGCAAGCATATCGGATGTGCTGGAATTTCTGTCCACACTATATTTTGATGAGCGACTGAGTGCCATCAACAGTGCCAGGAGTGCCTTATCGTCCTGCCTGTGGCAGGGATCGGGACAACACTCTGTTGGGTCTCACCCTTTAATATCCCGGTTCATGACGGGTATTTTTAACAGTAATCCCCCCCAGGCCCAGGTACACGGAGATCTGGGGTGTGAGCGTGGTCCTCACGCTGCTTCGCCAATGGGCTCTAGCAACATCCCTGTCTTTGCCCAGACTCACTCTTAAAGTGGTCATGTTCATGGCACTGGTTTCAACACAAAGCGTCCAGACATTGCAGAAGCTGCGACTGGACAGGATGGTTTCATCTGTAAATAACACAACATTTTATGTTTAGGATTTACTTAAGCAGAGCAGGCCAGGGACGTCAGGGCTTAAACTTATTTTTATGGCTACCCCATAGACCTTCGCCTATGTGTAGTTACGCACTTGCAGCAGTATATCAAGGTCACCAAGAGCCTCAGAGGCTCCGAATTAACATTTTTTCATCAGTCACAAAAAGCCTCATAAGAAGGTATCGGTACAGACCATTTTAAGGTGGCTGAAACAGGTTCTGGCTTGTGCCGGAGTGGACACTGACGTTTTTAAATCTCACCAGGGCGGCATCAACGTCAGCAGCGAGGGCACTGGACGTCCCTCTCGACCAAATCCTCACGGCCGCAGGATGGTCCAATGAACTGACGTTTCAAAGGTTCTATAATAAACCTCTGGCCAGGCCGGGGGTATTTGCCCACTCCATTTTAAATTCTGTTTTATAGCTTCCCCCTGGGAGAGCGGGGTCGCTATTGTTTTCTTTTTTGCTAATTCAAGCATCAAGATGTTTAAGTCTGTATCATGTTTGAATGCATTATTTATTATTACTCATCCTGTGTCAACTGAGGCAGTGTGTCGCATGGACTCATATCCACGGCATGAAATCACAGAGCTTTGAAATCTTCACGGAATCACTCACGTGACTCCGAAGTAAAATTGTAAGATTAAACGAGAACTTACCAGTTTGAAGTTTGATCTTTATTTTATGAGGAGTTACGATGAGCGATTACGAGCCCTCCGCTCCCAACCCTCGTATCATAAAGGTCACCTGGTAGTTCTAGTCTTCTCTAATCTTACTATGTCACTTCGACTACTGTTATCTGTGATTTCACACCGTTGCTTTGATGATTGATGCACATGCGGACTGGCGGGCTTCTTCACGTAATCGCTCATCGCAACTCCTCATAAAATAAAGATCAAACTTCAAACTGGTAAGTTCTCATTTAATCTTACTATTTTACTTTACAGATCAATCTGCCTTTTGGGTCAAACATGCCACAAAAAGCATTTGGTGGTGAATTAAGTACTTATAAAATGGAGTCTGTGCTGCAGTGTAAGAAATATGGCAGCAAATTTTCAAAATCAAAGATCCTCCAAACACCAATGATAATCAGAACATTTCTCAGGCCTGGAAGCCATTGAGACAATCGAGTCTATGCTGGCTCTGGCATACCTTGCTCTTTCCACAGCTCTGCATATTACTCATTCAGACATGCCTCTTGCATTCTCCTCCTCCTTTGAAGTCCCTCACTCTTGTTTCAGGGAGGTATGTGTTGTGCTGAATGTGGACTTCAGTATTTGAAACCAGCAGAGGTTGGAGTGGCACTAACTGAGGGGCACATGCCGTTGCTAGCTGACATGTTGCCTTCCAGTCCTTGTTGATAGAATTCCTTGGATGATATTAGTCAGAATTGGACAGAACTAGTAGTTAAAATGTCGGCACAAAATCCACATGTCAGGCTATATTTGATGTATAGGTGTCTGAGCCAAAATGGCCAAATTGTGAACCCATGAATTTAAAGAAGGAAGGGAGAAAGTGAGAACTTTACTCAGTTAATTGACATATGGATATTGATCAGGATACCGAGTAGAGCTCACCTGATCTTTCCTGAATAAATCCCTCACAATTATTTTAAAGGACAGGTTGCGCTTGCATTTAATACCTCATTTCAAAGTCAGCATCTCTGGCAGCCAAGGTCTCTGTGTTCCACAGCAAAATGTCAGCCCTGCAGTGGGCTTGGAAAACACAACCTCCAGATTAAAAATCCAATTTGCTGAGCCATAAATATTATGAAATTTGAGAAAGTTCAGCTTTTCAAATTGTTCTTGCTCTTTGCATCTGCACGGTGCAGTCGGAACCAGTGCAGTCAGACATCACCCACACGTACACAGGATACACTCAGCAGATTGTTCTCATGCAGGCTCCTTGCTCTGTGTGGGGGAATATGCGCCGGGGAGCTTTACTCGCCTTCACTAGCACAATATGGGGGGTAGGGACAGGGGGTTGTGGGAGGGGCTGGGTGGTGTGAACAAGGACCGACAAGTAAATCTAGGTGGAGGGATTGAATGGCAGATGGTTTCAGGTGGGAGAGGGAAGGGTGCAGTTAGTATCAGGATGCATGCACTGACACACACCACTACCTTTTCAGTAGAAGGTCAACTGTACCAGGCGGTTGTTTCCTGAACACATTGCTCTTCAGCAGCCTGTCTGGGTTCTTCTGAACCCGTGAGAGGACTGTGCTCCCATCACTCCCACCAATTACACATGCATTAATTCCTTACCAACAATACCCAGTGGCTAAAAGAGTGCTACATGTATAGTGGTCTGATTCTTTAAGAGCTATTTCAGGAGGTCGCTGCTTTTGAGGATCTGGTGGTGCAAAAAAAAAAAATGGTGACCGTCGCTTTTTCCCACCAGCCAGACAGTAATTTCACAAATTGTTTAGAGGCTATCAAAACCTTAGAAATATTCCTGATCTCATTTTAACACCAGAAACTTATGCAGATCAATTTCAAAGTTGTGCTTATGATACAATTTCTGTGTCTCCCATTCCGAAATCCTAGCTTAATTTCTACATCGCAAGCAATGCTGATAGAATGACTACATTTATTCCACAACACCAACCTTGTCCTGAAGCATTGTGCGGATTGTACTGTGAAATACTCCATCACCTAAACTGTAACTTCAGATCATGTCTGGGAGGTATCTGTGTGATTAGTTGCACTACGAGAAACATAAATACTATCCTCAAGGTACTTACAGTATGTTTAAAAAGTCATTATTTTTTATTCTAGCAGTCCTCCTTGAATTATAATTTTCTTTTAATTTACTGGGGAATTTACATTCTAAAGCGGTAATGCAGAGTCTGCGGCAGTTCCACTGCCAATAATTTTCCAATTCCAAATGGAGAGTACTTCCAAATATGCAGAATGTTATAAACTATCTATATATAATTCTTCTGCAGACATCCAAATATGGATGTTCAGCCTAACAACTCTGTACGAACGTAATTACTAGAATTGAGAGAATCCTTCAGGGGACTTTATACAAAACAAGGTGGATTGAGAGTCATAGAGCCATATAATTATGCAGCACAGGAATCTCTTTAAGCTTCTGAGAAAGTGCCTTATTTTTGATTCTATCTATGTTCTGGGCTCAGGGCAGGTCAACTGGGACCCAGGAAATTGAAGCTGCTATCTCTCTACAGCGACCCACCAATGAAAATTGGAGTGTGGTCTCTGGACTTCACCTTTCCAACGTCAACGATTAGTTCCTTGGTCTTGTTGTTGTGGCCGGCACCACTCAACTAGGTGTTCTATCTCTCTCCTATACCTGGCTCATCACCACTGGTGATTTTACCAAGAACAGTGGTGAAGATGGCATTGGATCTGTGCTGAGCCACAACGGTCATAGGTATGGAGGGTAGAGCAGTGGCTAAACACCCAGCCTGAGGTGCACCAGTGTGGATGATGAGTGTGGAAGAGATGTTGTTGCTGATCTGCACTGAGGGAGGACTGCTGATGAGAAAGTCAAGGATCCAGTTGCAAAGGGAGGTACAGAGGCCCAGGCCTTTATAGGTTGGTGAGGAGTTTGGAGGAGCTGTTGAACGCCGAGCTGTAGTATATAGTGTTATTATATTAATATTATATAGTGTCCAGCATAGAGTGGAGACCCAGTGAGATAGCATCTGCTGTTGACCTTTCATGGAGAACGGCAAAGTGAAGCAGATCCAGGGCATTGATTGGGAACGATCAGCCATGATCACAATGAATGACGGTGCTGGCTCGAAGGGCAGAATGGCCTCCTCCTGCACCTGTTTTCTATGTTTCTATGTTTCTATTTCTGAGGCAGCAGCTGATTGGTGCCACAACTAACCTCAAGAGCATTTCATTGTGGTGGATGTAAGTGCTACTGCATGGTAGTCATTGAGGCAGGTTACCATGCTCTTTGTGGGCATCGGTACTCTAGATAACCTTTTCAAGTAGGTGCGAACCGCAGAAGTGAGTGATTGAAGATGTCTTTGAACAGATTTAAAGGTGACCTGAGGGGCACCTTTTTCACACAGGTGGTGGGTTATGGTATGAAGTGACAGAGGAGAATACAATGACAATATTTAAATGCCATATGGAAAGGTACCGGAAAGGAAAGGTTGAGTTATCTGGGCCAAAATCAGACAAATGGGATTATCTTTGATAGGCATCTAGGCTGAATGAATTGGGCCAAAGGGCTTGTTTCTGTGCTGTGTGTCACCGTGACTCCAAATCGATGCCAACCACTTTGTCTGTTTATACTAATTCCATTTGCCTATAAGACATTTGTATTCTTTTTGCTTTGTCTATTTATGAGCCTATCTATTAATATTTGAATATACATGAATTGGATGTGGGTGTAGGAGGCACGATCAGCAAGTTCACAGATGACACGAGGATGCCGTTGATAGTGTGGAGGATAATTAGACATCAGGGTGATATTGATATCTTGGCAAAATGACAGAGGGATGGCAGAAGGTGTTTAATCAGACAAATATAACATGATGCATTTGGGCATTATTACTGAGGCAAAGCCTGTGTCTCAGGGTCTCTGGTGTTCTGAGCTGGTGTCCTAAGCTGGTGCTCTGAGCGGGTGTTCTGAGCTGGTGCTCTGGTACATTTTTTGAAGATGTAACTAGGAAAATGGACAAGGGAGAGCCAGTGGATGTAATGTACCTGGACTTTCAGAAAGCATTTGATAAGGTCCCACATAGGAGATTAGTGGGCAAAATTAGGGCACATGGTATTGGGGGTAGAGTGCTGACATGGATAGAAAATTGGTTGGCAGACAGGAAACAAAGAGTAGGGATTAACGGGTCCCTTTCAAAATGGCATGCAGTGACTGGTGGGGTACCACAAGGCTCGGGGCTAGGACCGCAGCTATTTACAATATACATCAATGATTTGGATGATGGGATTCAAAGTAACATTAGCAAATTTGCAGATGACACAAAGCTGGGTGGCAGTGTGAACTGTGAGGAGGATGCTATGAGAATGCAGGGTGACTTGGACAGGTTGGGGGAGTGGGCAGATGCAAGGCAGATGAAATGTAATATAGATAAATGTGAGGTTATTCACTTTGGTATAAAAACAGACAGGCAGATTACTATCTAAATGGCATCGTTGGGAAAAGGGGAAGTACAAAGGGATCTGGGTGTCCTTGTTCGTCAGTCTCTGAAAATAAGCATGCTGGTACAGCAGCAGGCAGTGAAGAAAGCAAATGGCTGGTTGGCGTTTATAACAAGAGGAGTCAAGTATAGGAGCAAAGAAGTCCTTCTGCAGCTGTACAGAGCCCTAGTGAGACCACACCTGGAGTATTGTGTGCAGTTTTAGTCCCCTAATTTGAGGGAGGATATTCTTGCTATCAAGCGAGTGCAGCGTAGATTTACAAGGTTAATTCCCGGGATGGCGGGACTGTCATATGCTGAGAGAATGGAGTGGGTGGGCTTGCACACTCTGGAGTTTTGAAGGATGAGAGGGAATCTTATTGAAACATATAAGATTGTTAAGGGTTTTGACACGCTTGAGGCAGGAAACATGTTCCCGATGTTGGGGGACTCCAGAACCAGGGGCCACAGTTTAAGAATAAGGGGTAAGCCATTTAGAATGGAGACAAGGAAACACTTTTTCTCACAGAGAGTTGTGAGTCTGTGGAATTCTCTGCCTCAAAGGCCGGCGGAGGTAGGTTCTCTGGATGCTTTCAAGAGAGAGCTAGATAAGGCTCTTAAAGATAGCGGAGTCAGGGGATATGGGGAGAAGGCAGGAATGGGGTACTGATTGGGGATGATCAGCCATGATCACATTGAATGGCGGTGCTGGCTCGAAGGGCCGAATGGCCTATTCCTGCACCTTATTGTCTATTGTCTGTTGTCTGAGCTGGTGCTCTGACTGTACTTATGGTCCTGTTTGAGGAAGATGTTCTTGCTATGGAGGGAGTCCTGCAAAGATTCATTAGACTGGCACGAATTGTGCATGAGGATACGGTGCATGAGGCATGTGTTCGCTGGTGTTTAGGAAGGCCTCTCTATACAATGTCAAATCTGTCATGGGACTGAGTGTTGCAGAGTGAATAGACAATAGACAATAGGTGCCAGAGCAGGCCATTTGGCCCTTCGAGCCAGCACCGCCATTCAATGTGATCATGGCTGATCTCCACAATCAGTACCCTGTTCCTTACTTCTCCCCATATCCCCTGACTCCGCTATCTTTAAGAATGTTCCTGGTGGATCCTGAATCCTGAAATCCTGAAGCAGAGCCACAGCCTCAGGGCCCCTCTATGTCATTTACAACCGAGATGCAAGGAATGCTAGATGGCAGTAAACCTGTAGAATTATCTGCCGTAGAAGATAGAGGACATCATTTCAAGGAGAATGTGGTTCCATGAGCACATTATAGATTGGCAGATCCTGTTGGAGTTGGTATGGCTGATAGCAATGAGAAGAGTTGAAGTACGTGAATTCCCTCAGCAGTAATTGGCAATAGAGGGGAGAAGTGGTAACCAAAAGCTTTGTCAACTTTAACAGTCGCTGTTTAGCAACTCTGGTCAAGAAATGCCTCTGTGAACACAACATGATGCACATTGGGACTACTCGACAAACCAGCTGGTAGCATTTTTTGTCAAGGATCACACTGATTTTACTTCGGTGTCACGTGAGTGACTACGTGAAGAAGCCCCGCCAGAGCGCATGCTTGTCATTACGTCAGATGCATTGGCAAGCACCGGACTGGTGGGGCAACGCTCCTGCCGGCGGTAAGTTTCAACCTAGAAGGTAAGTGTTTTTATTTACCAGCGTTCTTTGTTCAAGCAGGAGCCTCTCTTTCCAGAGGCTTCCTGCCGGATTTATCGGAGGTCCGATGCCTCAGCCGGCTATTTGGGGGGGGGGGGGGGGGACCCCGGTCCGACCGCAGAAGCGGATAGCCGGCAAAAAGATTGGGTTTCCTGATAACAGCCGCTGACAAAGCAGCCAGTGGCTTCCAGCCTGAGGGGTTGCCGTTTAAATAACGCTAGAGTCGCTGACAGTCGGTCAGCAACTCACAGACACGGTGCCCCAGGCATGGAGGTAAATTGGAGCGAGAGAGAACTTGTGCAACCCTATTGGAACTTGGGTGAGTCAGGCTGCAAGGGTTTCTCTTCGATAATAAGGGTATTTCACCCTTTACAAATTCACACTACCAAATTAGTGAGACTCCACTATAATAGCGCATGCCTTTGGGACAGGCCGCGCCAGCAACGCCTGGAACAGGTCTGCTTCATGGGAAAAAGCGCCGGCCTCTATGAGAGGCGGCACCTGCAACGCCTGGGACAGGGCTGCTTCATGTGTGAAAATGCCGGCCTACGAGAGAGCCATGCCAGCGGCGCCTAGGAGAGGGCTGCTCAAGGTCACCCTGTGGCAAAGGGCAGGCCAGTTCGGGTCAATGGGTTGCTGACACCGAACGTTTTCACAGCGCAGGCCTATGGGGGAGCCGCGCCACAAGCACCTGTTGACAGGGCTGTGTGTATGACCTCCCGTGAGCATCAACCGGGAGAGCCAGGGCAGTAGGATGCTGACCCTGAAGTTTGGAGACCCATCATACCAGCACCTCGTTTAGGGCTGTGTGTGACCTCCCGTGCGCATCAGCCGGGAGAGCCAGGGCAATAGAATGCTGACCCTGAAGTTGGTGTCACTGCTTATGTACATACACCAAAGCACAAGAGCCACGCTCCAGGTGTGCCGGATTTACCATACCGGTGAAGTCGGGGATGATAATTTGGCCAGCAAAGTAATGGTCCTCACCCATTCCAGGACTTCATAATGGGGGAAAAAATTCACATATCAAACACCTGTTTACTGTGCATCGCTCTAAAGGAGCGCATCATGAGGGCGCATGAATTAAGGCTGCAAAAGACCTAAAAAATAAATATATAAAAAACTGGTGGAAGCAGGAATTATACCCATTTGTTAGTTTAATATTTACGAATAAATATCCAGCCTACGCTCAACCTACGGTTCACAGCCTTGCGCAGATCCTCTAATACCTAGGGGTATACCTGGACGATGAGACTAAAACTGAGGCCAGGATGCCACCTCAAAAACCATATCCTTTCAGATTATGAAACAGTAAGTGAATATTGGACTGTATCCGGGGATCTCGAATAGGTATCTTGGAAGCACATCCACTCGTAAAAAATAGACATAGTTTGGTATTGGGGTTCAATACCACTAACCCTATAGGTGGATGATGCATATCAGCCTTAACAATTGTGTCCAATTCCCCAGCCAAAAGGACGATGGTGGGCGTCGAGTCATTCTGGGTCGGAACATACTTAACCCTTAAGGTCCAGTATAAAAGGTTTAAATAAAAATGTCAGTATTGTAACTGGGATAAAAAAGGGTGTTATATTGGCAGCCATAGATCTGAAAGATAATTATTCAGCTACCACACATCTGTTGAGAGGTTAGGTCCTCACCCATCTAATTAAACTTAGATTAGTACCATTTAGAATGATTGGCTTTTTGAGGTCATCATTGGTTAATTAACATGACAGTACTTTGGCTAGGGCCACAATTGTAACTAATGTCTCGCGATGTACTAACGACATTCTGACTCAATAACCTTAGTTTACAAACTGATGGGAGCTTCAGGATGAGGAGCCACTGATATCAAGTCTGGCTGGGATGGCAGGAAAAATGTGAAAGAGGCATTAACCCTGCAGAGGCTGGGGTAAACTACGTAGAATTGCTGGGTGTATTCTATGGCCTAAAGAATTCTGCTCAACAAAGCATGATTGCATGTGCAGTTTCAGGTTCACAATACCACAGCTGGTACCCATATCAATCACATGGGTAGAATGAGGTCATTATTCTGTAACAGTCTGCCTAGCCTTATCTGGCACTGGTGCATTACAATGAACATCTGGGTCTCAGATATTTACCTATCAGGTAGAGATAATGCGAAAGTTGCAGACACCAGGTCATGTAACTTCCATGACAAACACAAAATGAATTAAGAATCCAAAAGTTTCAAAATCATTGTTAGCTGGTATGGATTGCCAGACATAGATCTGTTGTATCTGGGTTAAATTATCAGTACCTGTATTCGGCATGGGAGCTAAATCTGGGGGCAGTAACGGAGGATACATTCTCGCTATATTGGGGATGTATGTTCTTACGCTTCTCCATTTCTTCCTCATTCAATCAATGTCTCACCAAAATAGAGTATGACTACACTTAGGTTTTTAGTGGGTTCTAAACTGGTCCACACAGCATGGTCCCATTGGTTTGAGACGGATGACACAGCATTCATGATCATCCCAATTACAGCAACTCGTTAGTTCACACTGGGACAGGAGGAGAGTTCCCCTTTACATGAGCATATTAATTTATTGATTTGTATCTTCTGACCAGACTGCTACAGGGACTCAGACTATTGAATAGAACCGTCGATGTGATTACGATGGTCTGGAGAAATAATACTAAAAAACAATATGTATCTCATATTAAGAAATGGGAGATGTCTAAGACTATATGTAATTACGCATCTGAGCTAATAATATCAAGGTCATCAAGAGTCTCAGAGGCTCTGAAACAGCGATGCTCATCAGCCACATAAAACCTCATACAAAGGTGTCAGTACAAGCTATTGCTAGATAACCGAAACAGGTTTGCATTTTGCTGGAGTAGACACTGATGTGTTTAAATCACTCCACCAGGGTGGCATCAACGTACGCAGCAAAGGCGCAGGACGTGCCATTAGACCAAATCCTCACCGCAGGATAGTCCAGTTAAGGAACCTTTTAGGGTTTCTGACAAACCTGTCCTCGCAATGCAAAGATTGGGCAAGCTGTTTTGGGTTCTGTTTGAGTTCTCCTTTGTAATTTCCCCTGCGAAAGAGAGGTTATTACTGTTGTGTACATTTTTTGATTGTTTAAGACATTTATTGTATAAATTAAACAATGTTTGATACATTATTTGGTTATCCTGTGTCAACCAAGGCAGTGTGTCATATGGAACTGTATCTGCAGCATGAAATCACAGAACTTTGAAATCTTCACATAGTCACTCACGTGACTCCGAAGTAAAATAGTAGGATTAAATGAGAACTTACCAGTTTGAAGTTTGATCCTTATATTATGAGGAGTTACAATGAGGGATTACGTGCCCTCCGCTCCCACCCTCATAATCTAAAGGATCATCTGGTAGTTCTAGTCTTCTAAAAGCCTTACTATGTTACTTCGGCTATTGGGTTTCTGTGTTTTCACGCCGTTGCTTTGAAGTATGTCAAGCATGCGCTCTGGCGGGGCTTCTTCATGTAATCCCTCATCGTAACTCCTCATAAAATAAGGATCAAACTTCAAATTGGTAAGTTCTCATTTAATCCTACTAATTAAAGTACAAACACACCATCCAGAATCACATTCTACTAACGTCAGAATGGAAATTAGAAAGATACAGAATCAAATAGAAATTCTAAATAAGTTTGGAGTGCTTCGAATTTGCACAACTTACAAATGTAATAGAATTTTATTGTCAGAACTATCAAGTTACCGGTGGCAAATATTCTTACCTGTTGTTTTGGGGTAATGTTTTTTTCAGTATCAGTGATGCAGTAGCTATTGATTGCTGGATATTTGACCTCTAATCTGGCTTTTCATATTTGTCATTAAGTAAGCACTGCCATATCTGATTGTTTACTTGAGACAGAAAATTCTGAAAAATCTCTTGATGGATGGGATGGTTCTATCAGCGATAGGAAAGTTACTAGAACAAAAGTCCTAGACAGGAGTAATCTACACTTGAAAAGACAGGAATAAATCAAAGAGTCAGCATGGTTTTATGAGGGAGATATCCAATCTGACTGATTTGTTAGAATTTTTTCAAAAAATAACATTGATGCAGCTGGGATAGTCTGCATGGATTGCAGTCAGGCCTTGGATATGTCCAACATGGGAAAATAGGTCAAAAGGTTAGTGCCCTTGGGATCCAAGGCAAGTTGATTAATGGAATATAACATTGACTTGATAAAAGGAGAAATGGCAAGTTATTTTTTGTGATTAGAGGCCAGTGCCCAGTAATGTACACAAGGGTGCAGTGCTGCCAGAGCTCACCGGAGCTCACCGGAGCTCACCGGAGTGCCGCTCTGGCACCTTTGTCAAAAATAAAGGCAAAAAAACCCCAGCGGGAATTTTAACTAGTGGGTGTGTGGTAGGGGTAATCTGGTTGAAAGAGGGGGAAGGGGAAGACCCATCACTATTGAGGTTCCCTGTAGGGGGGGGGGGGGCAATAGGACCCTGCAGAGTTAGACCATGTGCTGTCCGCATCATGGAGGTTGTGGGCCTGGTGCTGAGCCTGAAACTCTGGTGAGGTGATGGCTCCGGCCCATTGGGTGCCGGTGGAGAAGCGAGGGTCGGCGGAGTCACTGGTGGAGGCCCATGGGAAGCTGGAGTAGAGATACGGATCGGCGGCAGCAGCATCGGTTGCCCCAGGGAGACAGTGAAGGTCAGCGACAGCAGTGGTGGCCCCGGGAGACAGTGAAGGTCAGCGACCGCAGTGGTGGCCCCAGGGAGGCGGTGAGAGTCGGCGTCCGAGGCAGTTTCAGTGGTCCGTGCCTGGGTTTGGCTGGGAAGGCGGTGAGGGTCAGGGAGGCGGTGAATTTTGGTGCTGCTCTTCGTGGTGGCCATCCCAGCCTCGTGGTGGCCATCTCGCCTCATGGTGGTCGTGCAGGCAGTGCTGCGGTCCTGCGGTGGAGCTCCGGGCCTGCGGGCGGGCGGTTGAGTCAAGGAGTGTCGGTGGAAGGACCGATCTGGAGGCGGGCAAGTTTGTAATCCTTGGTAGAGGCCAGATAGGCAAAGAAGCGTTTGTTGAGCATGTGGATCTGTGTCGAATGAAGTACAGTTGTGGTCCATTGCAGGTGTGAGTGGGTGATTGAGCGAGTGAGTGGGTTAATGCGTGAGTGAGTGGATGAGTAAGTGGTAGATATGTTACAATACTTCTTCAGCGGCGCTGCACGTTTGTCACTGACCGTGTGAGCGACTTCGACGCCTTGAGGGGGGGGGGGGGGGGGAGGGTTAAAATGCGGTTTTCCCCTGCCTTCCGGAGTTATATTTTCTCGGGGTGCGAGCTTTTGCTGAAGATTCATTCCGACTGCCAGTATGATTTTTTAAATCACCCAACAATTTCAGAGCTGGAGTAAAATAAAAATTAGCTTCTAATGCTGTGAACGCCGACAACGGGGACGGATTTCACGTAGGGGACAGGTAAAGGAAAGCTGTTTATTTTTACATATGAACTTGCTTATTAGGATGACCTTAATCAAAATTTCATGTTGCGAAACGGTGATTTATTCCCCATGCGAACAGGCAGTATTTTTCCTGCCAATACGAGGTTTAAATTCACTGCAACCGCAACGTTCCAATCCATCACGTTCCATAAAATCCCACTCGCAAACTGATTTAAATCTCTATTAATTTACGGGCATTAAACACTAAATTCCTTCAATTTGGCCTATAAATTCATGACAATGAGATTTAAAAATCATGTTATATTGTGAATTCTTGTGTGAATGTTATTTGGACACAGGCTTTTTAAAAAATGTTAATATTTTCTTAAGAAAGGTACAGATGTTTAGATCTAGTAATTGAATTCTGTAATTAGCTACAATTGGGTAACTAACTAATTATATGCTTTAATTTCAGGTCATCCAAGTAAGATTGTTTCATATTTGTTTCAGAATGCTGCAATCCATAATAACTGAAAATTTCTTTCAGTTCCCTTAATTTTTAAGAAAGTTATGGGCTTTTAACTGTCCTCGATCACAACTTTTGTGTTAAGTCAATGGAAAAGCAATAGGGAACAAGATGCTAATTTCTGAGTATGAAAATGGCCATAACTTTTTTAATACTGAAGATATGAAAGTGAATTAGGTGTCAAATTAAACTTCTTTTTATGCTTTATTTGATGGGATGAATTGCAGACTTGATTTTTTTAAATCTCAACATTTTGTAACATTGCTATAAGTGGGTCAGTGGGTCAGTGGGTCTGTGTGTGTGTGTGTGTGTGTGTGTGTGTGTGTGTGTGTGTGTGTGTGTGTGTGTGTGTGTGTGTGTGTGTGTGTGTGTGTGTGTGTGTGTGTGTGTGTGTGTGTGTGTGTGGTGAGTAAGATGGGCCAAAGGTTGTAGCGCTATCATGTACCGTCTTGGCGTAATTCAGGACATCACAGATAGATAGGCATACAGAATCACAGACATAATAACAAACAAGATGAGGGTTTTAGTAATATACTAGACTAAGTGGAACCCGTTGGGTCCCATGGTCACACGGGAGGGCTGGTCCTCCGACACAATATTCCACCTCTCCACCAATTCCAATATTGGTGGCCAGTGGGGGGGGGGGGGCTATCTGGAGCGCAGGTATGGGTTCTTGGGGTGGCAGCTCAGTCCCTCAAGCCTGATGTGCTGGCAGCTCACTCATGGCTGGTGGGCTGGCAGTTGGCTATTCCTTGAAATTCCATTTCAAGCAGGGTGCAAGGCCACCAAATTCAAATCCATTTTCCCACCATTTCAAGCAGGGTGCATGGCCACCAAATTCAGTGCAGTTTCATATCACTTCAAGCTGGATCCAAGGCCACCAAATTCAGTGCAGTTTCATACCACTTCAAGCAGGGTGCAAGGCCGCTAAATTTAGTGCAGTTTCATACCACATCAAGCAGGGTGCAAGGCCGCCAAATTCAAGTGCAGTTTCATTCCATTTCAAGCAGGGTGCCAGGCCACCACATTCAAATGCAGTTTGATACCATTTCATGCAGGGTGCAAGGCCACCACATTCAAACGCAGTTTCATACAATTACAAGCAGGTGAAACCATCATAAAACCACCATAAAACCACACAAAGCACCAAACTCACAGTTCAGTAGACATTCAGTGAATTCAGTTGATGCACAGCTCAGACAAAGTCGTGACCTCTCCCTCCCCCATCATGCAGAGACTGAGCCACACCCACACTTCCGGGTTTTAGAACCCCTCCCCCTCCCACCGGAAAAGGTGTGGCCTTCATGATGTGATTGACAGATTCTCAAATATCACAGCCGTAAGTGGTAGCATTTTATCTAAAATCAATATAGAGTGCAAACAGGAAGTTACCCAAAGCACCCAAACCACCATTTGTAGTAGTGCCTTTTAACTTCAACCCAAAGCACCCAAACCACCATTTGCAGTAGTGCCTTTTAACTTCAACCAAAGCACCCAAACCACCATTTGCAATAGTGCCATTTTAACTTCAACCCAAACCACCCAAACCACCATTTGCAGTAGTGTCTTTTAACTTCAACCCAAACCACCCAAACCACCATTTGCAGTAGTGCCTGCTTACTTCAACCCAAAGCACCACACCACCATTTGCAGTAGTGCCTTTTTACTTCAACCCAAAGCACCCAAACCACCATTTGCAGTAGTGCCTTTTAACTTCAACCCAAAGCACCCAAACCACCATTTGCAGTGGTGCCTTTTTATTTCAACACAAAGTACCCAACCCACCATTTGCAGTAGTGCCTTTTAACTTCAACCCAAACCACCCAAACCACCATTTGCAGTAGTGCCGTTTTACTTCAACCCAAAGCACCCACACCACCATTTGCAGTAGTGCCTTTTTACTTCAGCCCAAAGCACCCAAACTACCATTTGCAGCAGTGCCGTTTTACTTCAACCCAAAGCACCCAAACCACCATTTGCAGTGGTGCCTTTTTATTTCAACACAAAGTACCCAACCCACCATTTGCAGTAGTGCCTTTTAACTTCAACCCACAGCACCCAAACCACCATTTGCAGTAGTGCCTTTTTATGTCAACCCAAAGCACCCAAACCACCATTTGCAATGGTGCCTTTTTACTTCAACCCAAAACTCCCAAACAACCATTTGCAGGCAGTGCCTTTTTACTTCCAACCAACCATATGTTCAATTTCAAACCACATTAAGGGCACTCACAGTTGAGGAGACATGTTCAGTGTTATTCAGAGCTCAGAGGGACGTAACCCTCTGGCTTCCTCCATCTTGCAGAGATTGAGTGAGGCACACCACTTCGGAGTTTTATAGTCCCTCCCCACTCCCACTAGCAGGGGCAGCAGAGAGAATGGCAATGTTTTTAAAAACATTAATATCTCTCTGATTTTTCATCAATGGGAAATATCTTCTGGTCCAGGAAGGCGGAGGTGGGCTCTGAGCGAGGTGGCCAAAATTGACGGCCATAGGTGGCAGCGTTCTTTCGGAAATCACAGCACAGCGAGCCAAAAGTGGTCAAGATCAGACTTTTAGTAATATAGATTTTACTGGACCAAATGGGACCCGTTGGGCCCGACTCCCCCAATGCAATATTCCACCACTCACCCGTTTCCCCAACGCAACCCGTTCCCCCAATGCAATTTTCCACCAATCATCCATAGCCCCCAACTGCGCAGGTGCAGCTGACATTTTTAAAGTGCAAAATGGCAATAACTTGTAACATATAAGATCAATGTGAATTCATCTCACTCTCCCTCTTCAGTCCCCTATTCCCCTCCTACATTATCCTCCCTCTCCCCACCCACCACCAACCCTTCTCTGCTTCCTTCACTCACCCCCTCCCTCCCATCCTCTCCTTTCTCTTCCCACCCTCATTCATTACCTCACCATCCCGCTTCCTACCCCTATCCTCCTCCATTCCCCCTCAGCCCCCAGACCTCGCTCCAGCCTCAGCGCCTTGTTCATTTCAAATCCCGCGGGCGCAGGGAGACTTTACGTTATCCGCACGTGCGGATTGTAAAATAACTGAAAGTCAGTCAGTTACTTTTTGAGGGTGCGGTCTAGAGTCGCGGGAGTGGGAGGGAGAGGGATAAGCATCCCCGTGGGCCCGGAGCGGAAGCCCACGAACCCTGCACCGGCTCGAACCCCAGTCCAGGGCCCAGAGCCGCGCTCAGGGCACAGTCCGTGTTTGTGTCCGTGTCTGTGTCAAACATGCTTTTATTGGGAACAGCAATTTAAACAAAATGTAAATGTGATCCCATTGTGAAGCCATACGCTGCTAACGGCAAGTGGGGATGCTGTTTTAATTTTTTTTAAGATTAAAATGTGAGTATATTTACAATATACATCAACAATTTAAATGATTTAATTAAAAGTAAGATTAGCAAATTTGCAGATGACACAAAGCTGGGTGGCAGTGTGAACTGTGAGGAGGATGCTATGAGGATGCAGGGTGACTTGGACAGATTGGGTGAGTGGACACATGCACGGCAGATGCAGTATAATTTGGATAAATGTGAGGTTATCCACTTTGGTGGCATGAACGGGAAGGCAGATTATTATCTGAATGGTGTCAGGTTAGGAAAAGGGGAAGTACAATGAGACCTGGTTGTCATAGTACATCAGTCACTGAAAGTAAGCAGGGTACACAAAAAGCTGGAGAAGCTCAGCGGGTGCAGCAGCATCTAAGGAGCGAAGGAGATAGGCGACGTTTCGGGTCGAGACCCTTCTTCAGACTGAAGAAGGGTCTCGACCCGAAACGTCGCCTAAGCTGCTGCTTAAAACTGAAAGTAAGCATACAGGTGTAACAGGCAGTGAAGAAAGCTCATGGCATATTGGCCTTCATAACGAGAGGAGTGAATTTGGGAGCAAAGAGATCCTTCTGAAACCACACCTGCAGTATTGTGTGCAATTTTGGTCTCCTAATTTGAGGAAGGACATTCTTGCTATTGAGGGAGTGCAGCGTAAGTTCACAAGGTTAATTCTTGGGAAGGCGGGACTGCATATGATGAAAGAATGTAGCGACTGGATTGTATTAACAGGAATTTAGAAGGATGGGAGGAGATCTTATAGAAACATAGAAAATTATTAAGGGATTGGACACGCTAGATGCAGGAAACATGTTCCCAATGTTGGGGGAGTTCAGAACCAGTGGTCGCAGTTTAAGAATAAGGGGTAGGCAATTCAGAACTGAGATGAGGAAAAGCTTTCTCACACAGATTGTAGTGAATTTGTGGAATTCTCTGCTTCAGAAGGCAGTGGAAGCCAATTCACTGGATGCATTCAAAAGAGAGTGAGATAGAGCTCTTAGGGCTAGCGGAATCAAGGAGTATGGGAACAAGGCAGGAACGGGGTACTGATTGTGGATGATCTGCCATAATCACATTGAATGGCTGTTTTGGCTCGAAGGGCCGAATGGCCTACTCCTGCACCTATTGTCTATGTATCTACTTAGTGTCATAGTCATACAGCAAGGAAACAGGCCCTTCGGCCCAACACTTACCCCAGCCAACATGTCCCAGCTACACTAGTCTCACCTGCCTTAGTTTGTCCCATATCCCTCCAATCCTGTCCTGTCTAACTGTTTCTTAAATGTTGGGATAGTCCCTGCCTTAAGTACCTCATCTGGCACCTCGTTCCATACAACCACCACCCTTTGTGTGAAATAGGTACCCCAAACACATCTGAACATCTGAAACATCTTTGAACTGTAAGTGGCAATTGCTTTGTTATCTCTTAATAATACATGATGTTGCAGTCATGCCATTCTTAAATGTGATAGATACCACCTCTGCATTAATGGGATTTATTGGATCCAAGTGAAAGACCTCTACTTCTGCTGGTTACATCACCTACACGTTTAAGCTAATGTACCAATTGATCCATTGATATATTGAAAATGAAGCCAAAATATCGCCTGGTGTCAGCAGATACTGAATCAACAAACTGGTGGAACTTGGTGTCAGCACTTGGATGCTCAACCTCCTGACCCAGAGACCACAATCAGTGAGGATAGGTGACAAATCATCCTCCATGATAATTTTCAACACTGGTGCTGCACAATGGTGCATTCTCAGTCCTCTACTATACTCCTAATGGGCCTGTCCAACCTACGCAACGTTTTTGGTGACTGCCGGCACCCGTCATAGGTCGTTGCAGGTCTTCGAAGATTTTCAACGTTGAAAATCCAACGGCAACCAGAAAGACGCTACGACTCTTTGGGCGACTGAGAAGACTACTCATGACCATACAGGCGACACCCTGGCGACATGTCGCGGGGTGGAGCCTGTATGGTCGTGAGTACTCGCCCAAAGAGTTGTACCTTGTTCTGGTCGCCGCTGGATTTTCACCATGTTGAAAATCTTCGGCAACTTGTGACGACTTACGACGGGTGTCGGCAGTCGCCGAAAAAGTCATGTAAGTAGGACAGGCCCATTATACACTCACAACTATGCAAAGTTTGCAGATGACACCACTGTAGTTGGCCAGATATCGAATAATGACGTGACGGTGTACAGAATGGAGACTGAGAACTTAGTAACTTAGTGCAAAGACAGCAACCATTCCCTCAATGTCAATGAGACAAAGGAAATAGTGATTTACTTCAGGATGTGAAGCAATAAGCATACTCTAGTATACATTGATGACACTGAAGCAGAGATGGTCGAAGAATTCAAGTTCTCAAACTCTTAGATGTTGGGATAGATCCGAGGAATAAATATTATCAACAATTTGTCCAGGACCAGCTACGTCATAGCAATGGCCAAGAAAGCACCCCAACGTCGCCACTATCTTAGTAGGCACAAGAAGTGCAGCATGTAACCAACAACCCTCATCAACATCTACAGATGCGGCAGTGTCTAGGATTATGCTAGTGAATGGTGTGATCGCTGGTTGGCGTGGTCTCCATGGGCCAAAGCGCCTGTTTCTGCACTGTATCTCTAAGGTCTAATGTCTAAAGTAAAAAGACCGTAAGAAATTGCAGAGTTGTGGACATAGCCCATACCGTCACACAAACCAGCTTCCCTTCCATCGACTCCATCTACACTGCACACTAACTCGGCAGCATGCCAGCATAATTAAGGACCAGTCTCATTCTGGTCACTCCTCCTTCTCCCCTCTCCCATCAGGTAAAAGGTACAGAAATTTGAAAACACGTATCCCCAAATTCAGGAACAGCTTCTGCCCAGCTGTTATCAGGCAACTAAATGGTCCTCTCATCAGTTAGAGAGCAGTCTGGACCTCCCATCTACCTCATAGGAGACATTTGAACTTTCTTTAATTGCACTTTATCGGAGTTCAATGTTACATCTGTGCACTGAATGTTGTACCTTTATCTTTGCACTGTTGGTGGCTTGTTTGTATTCATGTATAGTTTTTTTTTGACAGGAAAGCATGCAATCCAGAGCTTTTCACTGAACCTCGGTACACGTGACGATAATAAACAAACAATCAAAGCCTCACACTGCAGGGTGGTGGTCTGGTGCAGTGGTCGTGACATGTTTACCACAGTGGAGCAGGACAAGGAGTATTGTAAACTCTTGGTTCTTGGATTCCATCCTGGGCATCAAGCTGTTTTGTCCATAAAAAGTTAGTCCTCACATCTGCTACCGATTTACTGGTCAATCAGTGTTTACTAAATAATAATTACCTGGGTTTTAGGCTTTGGCACAGTGGGGGGAAGGTCCTGCAGCAGTAAGGAAGCAAGAACATTTCAGCAGTGTGTTTGTCATGGCTTTCTGATTCAGCCACGTCATTCATTTATTGTTCCCAGGTCTCAGTTAATTAGTGTAATAGGGCACAGTGATGATGTGCATGGCTCTGCTCTCGGACCCACTTTTTAAGGGGATGGTCCAAACATGACAATTGACAGATTACGGAGCAGAACACAAAACCAGGCAAGCACAATATGAACTGGTCCAGTGACTCAGTGCTGAGTGTCATTCTGGCAGCCATCCAGCAATGCAGGGACATTATACTCCAAGCTGGAGAGGAAAGAAGCTGCCTGAAAATCAGCAGTGCATCCGGAGGTTGCCAGGGTTAGCAGGAGAATGGGTTCTCCTATTTCCCTATTACAATACTGCATCATCTTGCTGATTAAACCGTTTATAACTGCGAACAGTTAGAGCCTTTCTCTTAGGATGGATATACGGAAGACTAGTGGGCATAGCTTTAAAGTGAGAGAGACAAAGTTTAAAGGAGATGTGTCGGGCAAGTTTTTTTACACTAAGAGTGGTGGGTGCCTGGAACGTGCTCCCAAGGGACATGGTTGAGGGTGACACAATAGTGGTGTTTAGGAGGCTGTTGGATAGGCACATGGGTACGCTGAAAGTGCAGGGATAAGGATCATGTGCAGGCAGATGAGAGTTGGTGCAAACATCATGTTCGGCACAATCATTGTGGACCAAAGGGCCTATTCCTGTGCTATATTGTTTGATGTTCTATGTTAACCCACCATCTCAGTCTTTGCGGTTATATCCACCCCAACACTGTTACAGTATCCCCTTCCCCTGGACCACCCAGCATTCACGTTCAGCATGATCTTTATGCTATGCCATGTTCTCCCTCATTGTCATTCTCAACAAACCACCCCTTCCATCTGCTAATCCTCATCATTACTTCACTCATGGATCACATTCCTCGCAGCCAAGTTGGGATCACGGGTGGCAGGGAACTTCTCCGCAGTACCTGTCATTCTGGACAGTATTTGCATCAGAGAGTTTGACCTCCCATGCCTGCCTTGATACAGAACTCAATCTCATGCATATACATTGCGTGCAACACTCACAAATGGACTCAAAGTTAACAGTGGGTTAAAAAATGATTGTGCGCAAAATGACAGCCTTAATAATTATTACTCCGATGGATCTAATTTATGTATTTAATCTCCCACAGGGCCTCCAGTGTCCCACGGGACATGCAGGGAGGCATTTGGCATAATTGCCATTTGTCATCACCGACAGACTCACTGAGGAGTCTGCTAATAAAGAGAGGTTTTATCTGCTCACATAATAACTGCCATGAATAATCATCAAGGGTAGAGATGCTGCTGTGGGGAGTTTTCAGTTCTCTCGAGCATGAAAACATGACACCACTCTATGCTCTCATATACTGCAGAATCCAAAGGAAATTGTGCAGGATTATTCCAGCCTAGAGAGATGGATCTAAACAGTCTCTGTCCACACTGCTGAAGAACCGATCTTGCAGGAAGAAGAGTGAAAAAGTGTAGCCATGTGAAGCTGCTTACATGATCCTAGACAGACACAAAATGCTGGATTACTGTAGATCAGCAGATCGGGCAGCATCTCTGGAGAGCATGGATTTGTGACATTTCAGGTCGGGAGCATTTTGCAGACTTTGAATAAAGTTCAACTAACTTGTTATTACATGATTTTAGACTATTATTATGATTATGTTTTTTTTAATGTTGACTTTCTCAATATTATTGGTTGACCCATACTCTGCCCCAGGCACACTTCAGCAATTATCTGGTGAGTGGCACATTGCGAGGCATAATCTGGCACAGGTCAATGGGAGTTGTGATATTTTCACAGGTGGTCTGTCATTGCAAGGGGACTTGCAGGAATCGGAAGAAATGGCATCTCAGCCAAAGCAACCTGGAACTTGAGGAGCCGCAAGCCACTATCGAACAAGCTTCCCCGGCCAGAACACATCTTGCCTGCATTCCTGCATTGCTAATGATGTTTTGATATGATGTATAATCTGGCACAAAACAATGGGAGTTGTGATATTTTCACAGGTGGTCTGTCACTGCAAGTCAAATGATTCACTTTTAAGGATTCACATCAGCACAGACATGTTCACATGGGCATGCTGTGATGTTCACATTACAGCAATGGTAAGTGTTCGGTGCAGGTTTATGCTGCAAACGAAACTCGATGAGAGAGTTTTCACTTACACTTGGATGGGTCAGTGGAAGCCAGGCTCTGAGTGATGCTCAGAAGGAATGACAGTAATGAAAATGGAAAATTTAAAAAGCTTCTCTCTCTCAAACCTCTTTCCAGTGTTCCAAGGAGGCACAGGAGATTGCAGATGCTGGAATCTGGAGCAAAAATAAATGTTCCTCTCGCCTCTTTATACTGACTTCTACATGAGATGTAAAAGGGAAAGTGAACTGAAAGATCTCTGCCAATTTGTGAGTCTAGAGTCTAAAATACTAAACGTAGTTCAATCTCATAGCCAGTACCAGGGACAATGTTGTTGTGTTTTTGAAGTACTAAAGGCATTTTTTTTACAAGCCACAGAAACTGTCCAACATTGTTGTAAACAATCTTTAGTGATGCTTGCACCAACTGTGCCCACTTTCACCGATGTGCAAGTGGCCATCTTTCAGATGATGGCAAAATTAGGTCACACAGCAAGTCCTTGTCATAAGTCATAGCGTCATGAGTGATAGGAGCAGAATTTGGCCATTTGGCCCATCAAGTCCACTTGGACATTCAATCTTGGCTGATCTATCGCTCCCTCTTGTAGATCAACCATATTAATCTCTGTCAATATAACCTTCACCACATATATTATGATTGATACACATTCCACCATGTAATCCAGTCCGGGATTTGAGTAGGAATGCAGCCACTGACAACAGCCGGCTCGTCCCTTCGTTTGTAGTCTGTGAAATTATGTGATGAGTGTAAAAGTATGTATTGTTCTCTCTGCATGGATTTTAATAAATGCTTTGTGATTCACCTAATACTTTGTAATGGTTTGATTACAAAACATGTTGTCAGAAGTGGGATTCAAACCCACGCCTCCAATTGGAGACCAGATTGTTCTGGTCATGATTACATAATGGTTTGATTACAAAAACTTCCTAATCCCATTCTCCTGCCTTCTTCCCATAATCTCTGACACCCGTAATAATCAAGAATTTATTCTTCAAAAAACCTTAGACGAACAATTGTGATCTCATCAGATACAAAACATAAGGTGCTCGAGGAACTCATCAGGTCAGTTAGTATCTGTGGCGAGAATGGACAGGCGGCGTTTCAGGTTGGGACTCTTCTTCAGACTGATTATGTATTTTGTAAAAAAAGACACAAAGTGCTGGAGTAACCCAGCAGGTCAGGCAGCTTCTCTGGAGAATATGGAGAGGTGATGTATCTGGTCAAGACTCTTCTTCAGACATTGTGGGGGAGAGCAGGGGTGGGACAAGGCCTGGAAAGTGATGCAGTACACTTGAGGGGGGTTGGGGTTTGATTTGCAGATGGTTGGACAAAGGCCAGAGTTGAAAAGAGGCGTGAAATGTGAAGGCAGAGGAAGGAAAATAAGTAGAAGGGGATGGGGAGAAGGCGAAATGAAGAAACAACTGCAAATCCAGGTGGGGCATGGGGATGAGAATGGGGAACAAAGGGAAGGGAAAAGTGGTATGTTTGTAGATTAGTTACCTAAAATTGGTGAATTCTATGTTCATACCATTAGGTTGTAAGCTATCCAAGCGGAATATAAGGTGCTGTTCCTCCAGTTTATGTGTAGCCTCAATCTGGCAAAGGAGTCAGCCCAGGACAGAGATGTCAGTATGGGAATGGGAATTAAAATAGTTAGCAACTGGGAGATCTAGCAGGTCTTGTGGCAGGAGGTATGGAGATAAGTGTTTCATTTCCTGTGGTTGCAGGGGAAAGTTCATGCAGAGGGGTTGGTTCGAGTGGAAAGAGATGTTGTGGAGAAGCGGTCTCTGCAGAAGATTGAAAGGGGTGGGGATAGGAAGATATAACTGGTGGTAGGATTAGGTTGAAGGTGGTGAAAATGTCCGAACCATGTTTGTTTCACCGAATGCTTGCACTCAGTCCACCAAGTGTTGCTGGATCTCCCAGTTGCTAACCATTTTAATTCCCCTTTCCTTTCCCATATTGACCTCTTCTATCCTTATATCACTTCTTGCCTTTTCACCTCTGGCCTTTGACCAACCATCTATTAATTATCCCTCTCACCTGTATTCACCTATTACTCACCACATTTGTCCCATTCCCAGCTCTCTTCCAGCCTTCTGCTCCCACTACAATATGGCTGAAGAAGGGTCCCGATCAAAAATGTTGCCTATCCATGTTCTCCAGAGATGCTGCCGGACCAGCATCTGCAGTTCCTGGTGTCTATATGTCTTTTGCAATATCCGTAAAAACATGGGACAAATTCATGGTAAGGAGCTTCATAATGCACTGTTATGCAAAATCCTGTAGAATCCACACTTTAAGAGTATGGATCGGCTTGAGTTGGCCTTGTATGCGCCTGAGTAGAGTAATGTACAAAGATACTTTGTCACATGCCAAATCATAATTGCACCCTGAGTACAATGGAAAGGAATTGTCTTTCTCACAAATTGACAAAAGCAAAATCAATAATCTCCACACTGAAACAAATGCAACACGGCCCTGAATGGAAATTGGCCAGAGCTCGATTTGTGATACAACAATGCCAAGGTAATGAATGTACTGGTAAACTGCATTTACTTTCACCTTTGATTAGAATGTGCTCTTTGGAAGTTGGGGAAATGTTTCTCAGGAGATCACAGTAAAACTGCTGCAAAAACCAGACGTGCAAAAGACAAATGAATTTACAGTATATTGTGTCAATCTGGCAGCACAGTCGCTGTTGAATACATATTTTCAACAAACAAACTCATCTACTCATCAGAAAAATTACATCTCAGTGTTTCTACAAAGAAGGGAGGGGGGTGTAGTGGGGGTGGAGTGGTTGATGGAGAGGCGAAAGCCAAAGCAGCAGTCTAATGAATGAGAAAGTTGAAGCAAATTCAGTAGGCAAGACAGGCAGGGGCTGGACAGGGAGTCAGCATGGTCTGATGGACCAAATTGTGTTCACTTTAATGCAAGAAGCTTCATAAGTAAGGTAGATTAATTCATAACATGGAGCGGCACATGGAATTGAGCTATTATAGTGATCATGGAAACATGGCTGAGGGATGGGGTGGAATGGCAGCTCAATGTCCAGATGTCTCAATTTCCACATGATCAAAGTGGAGGTAAGAGAAGGGGAATTGCAACATTGACTCAGGATAAGAGTACGGCAGGACTCAAAGAGGACATAACAGGGAAAACATCCAATGATGCCATATGGGCAGAACTTAGAAAGAATGGAATATCAGTTTGATGGGATAATGGGATTATATTTTAACCGAGGTAGCAGGAAATAGCGGTGCAGATATGTAGGGAGATCAGAGAGATGTAGCAATAGAAGGGCTAAATAGACCAACACAGGAACAGGCCTTTTGACCCACTACGACAGTGCCGAATATGATGCCAAGTCCAAATCTTATCTGCCTGCACATAATCCATATTCCACCATTCCCTGCATACTCGTGTGCTTATCCAAAAGTCTCTTAAATGCCTCTAACATCCTGGAAAAAAAAGGTTTAGATTGTCTACTCAATCTCTGTATCCTGTAATTCTACATACTTCCATCAGGCCTCTCCGTAACATCTGGCATTCCAGAGAAAACAATGTAAGTCTGTCCAACCTCTTCCTGTACTAATATTCCCTTATCCAGGTAACATAGTGATAAACCTCCTCTGTACCATTTCCAAAGCCTCCACATCCTTCCTGCAATGGCATAACCAGAACTGCAGACAATACTGCAAATGCAGTTGAACCGACATCCTATAAAACTGCTTGAAGATTTCCTGACTCTTATGCTCAATGCCCTGACCAATGAAAGCAAGCATACCATATGTAAAAGTAGGTGATTTTAACCTCCTTAATTTTGACTGAGACCACTTTAGTACTAAACAACTATATGAGGCAGAACTTGTTATGGGTGTTCAGGAAAGTCTTTCAAAACTATATGTATATGGCCCAACTCGAGAAGGTGTAAAACACAACTGCTTATCAGGAACTGAAGTTAGGAAAGTGCTTAATGTGTCAGCGAAGAAGCATTTTACAGCCAGACGTGCATATCTAAAATATTCTTAAATGCCATTGTCATATCTGGCTCCACCACCACCCCCAGCAGCTCATTCTAGGTACCCACCGCTGTCTGTGTCAAAAAGATGCCCCGCACATCTTCTTTAAACATTTCCCCTTTCCCCTTAAAGCTATGCCCTCTAGTGTTTGACACTTAAGAAACACCCATTATAACGTTATTATCCCATCATACTTTGATCATTTGAACATTCTCTCAATTTAATTATTATCATTTAAAAAATTTAAAAAAGTCCATAGAGTGGCTCTAAAATTTCTGAAATTGAAGTGTTTTTATAGAATGATGGAATTATCCTGTTCCAAATAACAATAACCTAAAAGATAATGTTGCTCATTAAACCACCATTAGATTTTAAGATATAGAATGATTTCAAGAAGTAGAAACTGGGTTTAATCTATGAAGGCAATAAAAGCAGTAATAATTTATGAAAAGTAGGTTTAAGATAATCCAAAACATATTAGCCTGCAAATTCCGTCAGATTGTATGATCATAATCTCCAAGCAATTGTTTGGAGTTAAAATTCAACTCTTGCCACCTCCTTACATGCTGCAGTGAACTTTGTCGCAGTCACCTATGCGCATATTGCTTCCATGCAAGGCCGCTGTGTGCACTGCAGTAAGTCCAACAAAGCATTAGCGAGCTGCTGTCGCTGTTGTAGTTGGTGGTCCCTCAGTGTCGAGAAAGCTTGCTTCAGAAATCATCCTGCAGGATTTGACAAGGCTGGTAAGGCAGATGGGAGAACTACAGGCGTTGCCACAGATGGGACAGATGTGCTTTGCAGGGCAATTTGGGTGGGTTGTTAGAGCACAACATGGTGCATTTCTTCTCTCCATCCATACACTGGATGCCTGAGGTTGGGATGGGTGGTGCTGAAGTGGTGCTGGGCAACAAAGTTCCATCGTTTTCATTTGGTTCACCGGATAAACCCCACTCCCGTGTGTGGCTTGTTGGAGGTGAGGCACTGTGAGGAAGATTGGGGTGATGTCATGGCCTGACCTGACTGCAGTAGGCACTGAGGTTGTGTCTGTGGTGGATCTGTTGGTTGAAATCAAAGCTTGTAGGGCATCATGGGGTAGAGGCAGAATGGAGGCAAGATCTGAGCATAGCCAAGTTTGCAAAAGATTCTTCAGTCAAAGGTTTGTCAGGTCATAAACATTCAGTATAATGGTTGAACACTGCTCCCAACATTTTCCTGTGATGAGTGTCATTCCCTTTAAACATTTGACTTTTTAAATTATGGGTTAATAACGGCAAAAAAAAACGCATACTTACCTTTTGGAAAAATACATCTATACCAACGCTTAAAATGTGGATTTCAAACATGTTGGATACCACACATCTTGAGGAAATGCGATTCCTCCTAATAGACAAATCAGACCAATTCTTAACGAGTTGGTCTCCTTTTTTCGATTTTTTGGAAGCATATGGTGCAACAAAATCATAGAAGCTAACTGTTTCAGGATTGGGTGAGGGATGGTCAAGAATATAGATAACGATCTCCTTAATCTCTTACTTTCTACTCTTTCTCTTTCTTTCTTCTTTCTTCTTTTCAATTTTCTTCTTTCACACTTTTTTCCGTTTCACACACTATATATCACATGTTTCTCTATCTTTTATTATCTATTCTCTCTTTTTCTTTTTGATTATTAAAAAAAAAATAATAAGTTGTGCATAAAATGTAATATGTCAATATATATTAGGCACCTTGGTGCCATATTCCTGTACTTACTTCTACTAAAATAAAAAAATAAAAAAAATGAAAACATTTGACTGTGTGACAATATTACAGGCAGTAGTTTTTCAAGAGTGTTAGTGCAGTGCTGGAGTGGTACTTTTTTTTGCTGCTGCTATTTCTTGTACATCTGTCAGGTAAAACTTAGGGATGGATGTTATGAGAAATGGCCAGATGCAATATGCAATGTCATAGTCCCCACCATTCAATTGCAAAATATTAAATTTGTTGTTGAAGATCCACGGTGCAACTGTTATCTCCCATTGACTATGAAGAAGCAAGTCATTTGGCCAGCTAATGGAATGCTAGCCTTTAATGCAAGGGATAGAGAGTATAAATGTTCAGTGTTTTTGATGCATCTTTATGGGGAGCTGATGGGACCACACCTTGGTTATGGCTAGATGTAAGGATCTGCCGGCATTGGAGGCAGTACAGAGAGGTATCATGGGGTCATTCCAGGGACGTCGGGTTGAAGTGAGACTAAGCAAGCTGCACTGACACTACCAAAGTTTAGAAGGAGAGGTTACCTTATTTAGTGATGTAAGATCTAAAGGGAAATGGATTGGGTGGATGCTGAGAGAACCTCACCCCCATTTTGGGTGTACCAAGAACTGGTGAGTATGATTTCAGAAGAAGGGATCACCCATTTGAGGTAAGAATGAAGAAGAATTTATTCTCTTAAAGGTTGTAACTCTTTGGAATTCTGTACCCCAGATAGTGGTGGTGGAATCGAGAAAAATATTCCAGGAAAAGCTGCAAAATTGACGCTGCAAGGGAGTCAAGATGAATGGAAAAGTGGCACTGAGGCCAAAATTGGATTGGTCATCATGACATAATAGAGTAGTAGGGCAGACCAGAGCGGCCAAATGGCCAATTCCTGCTCCCGTTGCTTATATTCTTGTGATCCCGAGGGATTGTCCAAGAAGTCTTGGTGGCTGCAACCCATGTGATAAGTTATAAATCTTCCTTGTAAAGGAATTTTTTGATTATTAATTTCTGTTAATTTATTTTTGATATGTGAAAACTATTTGTTCAAGCTCTGAAATACAGGTAACCGTGAGGGCCAAATGGATAACTTCTGTAGATCTGAAGAAGGGTCCTGATCTAAAGCATCGTCTGTCCATTCCCTCCATAGATGCTGCCTGACCCGATGTTTGTCTAGTAGTTTGTTTATTGCTTTAACGCTCCAGAATCTGCAGTTCATTGTGTCTCCGGACTATTTCTGTTTCTTTTGCTCACGATAAAATTGGCCAAAATACCTATGGCGTTTCCACCATGACTGTGTTCCTCGTGTGGCTTTTAAAGTAATGGGCAGTTTCCGTGTTTAATTAAGGGCCTGGGTTTTGCCACACTTACACAGATAACATAATGCAGATCACACTTATTATATTAGCCCAGCACAAACAGGCACCAATCAGTATGCATTTAAAAGCATGGAATTCATTCAAAGGTTCACTTTTAATTCTCTCTCATACTGCCTGCTCCACAGTTACATGTTCTTGATATTTTGAGACCAATGGTTGTAAAGTAACTTATCAGCTCCTGCAATAGAATACAGGACTGTTTACAGCAAGACCTTTGCGAGTACCTACTCATTTATCAATGTCACTGGACAAACGAGGGATGGCATCAATGGTGTGAAGGAATTTTTTGTTTTTGCTATCCTATTAATACATCACTCAACTGGGAATAAAATATAAGTTTCCGCTAATGATTGGACCTTCAATCATTCAGCTTTGATCTCTTCTCTACAGACTTGCTAGCCCGCAATTGCTTACCAATATTTCGCACTCAGTCCACATCTCTGACTATCGCCATTAATCTCATTTTACAAAAGGTGCAGGTGGCAACTCATTTTATACCTCTGCCAAATTTTATTTTCATGCCGATTTCCTGTCAACTACCTTACTCTTTTGTACAAAATCAAATCTGATGTGTAAGACCAATCACTATATCATATTTGCATGTGGCTATTTCATTTAAGGTCACATATTATAAGTAGGAAAAACGTTTTACTCGACTGTCATTCTGTATGAGCCCCTCTGTGCTGTAACTGATATTCTGCAACTTATTTTTTTTAAGTAATTGACTTGAAATTTGTGCAGTGTACGTAGAATTTGCAAATTCTCCTCGTGACTGTGCGAGTATTGGCTGAGTCCTCCAATTTCCTCCCAAATCCCAAAGATTTAGCTGGAGAGTTAATTAACCGCAATAAATGATCCTTTGACATTGGTAAGTCGCGAAAGAATCAGGAAGAGTCGATAGGGGTGTGGAAGAGAGTAAGTTGCAGGATTACGTGGAAAAGGAGAGCCATTATTGGACCGAGAGGATTGCTGAACTGGGAACTGGCATGGAGTCAATGGAACAAATTGACTCCTTCTGTGGTTATCTGATAAATGCTGTCAGCAAGCCTAGGCTTTGGAAGTTTTGCACACACACACACTTCTGACATGATGTAGATGAAGATAACACTGACTTAAAGAACACAGGTGATGATGTATCTGGGATGATGGACCTCCAACACCCATGATCATTGTCCTACATAAGAGGAAGCTCTCCAACCATCAGAGTGCTTTCCACTTCTCATCCATTTATTTCATTTTGTCTAGAGCTCCTTAAAGCCAGACTTTGTGTTAATCAATTCAATCAATTCAATCTTTAATTGTCATTGTGCAGTGTACAGTACAGAGACAACAAAATGCAGTTAGCATCTCACCCAGAAGAGCAAACATAGAATAATGGACAGTAATATATATATATATATATATATATATATATATATGTACAAACAGTATCAGTAGTGCAATTTTACTGGGGGAAGGAGTGTCCGGCGGGGGGGTGGGGGTGACTGGTAATCACAGACGTGCAGAGTTAAGTAGTGTAACAGCCGCAGGGAAGAAGCTGTTCCTGAACCTGCTGGTCCGGCAACGGAGAGACCTGTAGTGCCTCCCAGATGGGAGGAGGGTAAACAGTCTGTGGTTGGGGTGAGAGCAATCCTTGACGATGTTGCGCGCCCTTCGCAGACATCGCTTGCTTTGGACGGAATGGAGGGGAGTGAGGAACCGGCGATGCGTTGGGCGGTTTTCACCGCCCTCTGCAGTGCTTTCCGGTTGGAGACAGAGCAGTTGCCATACCATACTGTGATATAGTTGGTAAGGATGTTCTCGATGGTGCAGCAGTAGAAGTTCACCAGAATCTGAGGAGACAGATGGACCTTCTTTAGTCTCCTTAGGAAGAAGAGATGCTGGTGAGTCTTCTTGACCAGTGTTGAGGTATCGTGGGTCCGAGAGAGGTCATCAGAGATGTTGACCCCCAGAAACCTGAAGCTGGAAACACGCTCCACCTCCGTCCCGTTAATATGGATAGGGGTGTGCGTGCAGCCCCGAGACCTTCTGTAGTCCACAATGTGCTCCTTGGTCTTCTTGGAGTTAAGGGCCAGGTTGTTGTCAGCGCACCATGCTACTAGGAGCTGAACCTCCTCCCTATAGGCTGACTCATCGTTGTCGCTGATGAGGCCAATCACCGTTGTATCATCTGCATACTTGATGATGGTTGTAGAACCTTGTACAGGTGTGCAGTCGCAGGTGAAAAGGGAGTAGAGGAGGGGGCTCAGTACACAGCCCTGTGGAACGCTGGTGTTCAGGGTGAGGGTTGAAGAGGTGTGGTTGTCCAACCTAACAGACTGGGGTCTGTTAGTTAGAAAGTCCAGTAACCAGTTGCAGAGGGAGGGGTTGATGCCCAGGTCGCTGAGTTTGGTGATCAGTTTTGAGGGGATAATGGTGTTAAATGCTGAACTATAGTCGATGAACAGCATTCTTACGTAGGTGACTCTGTTGTCGAGGTTGGAGATGGCGGCGTGGAATGTCGTTGAGATGGCATCCTCCGTACTCCTGTTCTAACGGTAGGCAAACTGATAGGGGTCCAGTGTGGGAGGTAGGCAGCCTTTGAGGTGTGCCAGGACCAGCCTCTCGAAGCATTTGGTGATGATGGGAGTAAGTGCAACTGAGCGGAAGTCGTTGAGGCTCGTCAAGAGTGGTCATTCTCACCTCACCTCCAGATTTCCATGCTTGCACCATGATTGTGATAAGGTCTGATGCCCAGTGGTCCTGGAGAAATGAGCCCATCATTAGTGAGAGAGTTATTGATGAGTAAGTACCATTCCATCATTTTGCTGATGTGTTTTTAACACACGCCAGTCCTCGGAATGAAGCTTATAGACCAGGAAAGTTTAGTTTAATTGTAGTTTAGAGATACAGCGCAGAAACAGGTCCTTGGGCCCACTGAGTCGCCGTCCACCAGCGATTCCCGCATATTAACACTATCTAACACACACAAGGGACAATTTACAATTTCTACCAAGCCAATTAACCTACAAACCTGTATGTCTTTGGAGTGTGGGTGGAACTCGGAGCACCTGGAGAAAACCCATGCAGGGGAGAACATACAAACTCCTGTACCCAAATGTTATAAAATGACAGATCTCATGCCCACTAGTGCTGTACCCCAGAACTATGCAGAAGCAAACCTCTATTCATCAGTACTATCACTGTTGTATAATGACAGATTGTTATCCCATCTTCACAATACAAGTGCGTTTGACGATGGAAATGGTTCTGGATCTGTTTTTGGGTCCAGAAGTGGGATCAGGTCCAAAACAATCTAATGTAGCTGGTTCTTGGACCATTAGTCCATGGGTCCTCAGTCTCAGGCTTCGATCCCTATTGCCAAGCCTAGACTCATCATGAATCCAGCCTAGTCCTTGTCACGCCCAAAGTGGTCCCTGGCTATCTGGTCCTGGTCACTATCAGTTTGGCACTCAGTGTTGGAGTCAGATACTTACCTCCAAGTCTCCACTGGTCACCATGTAATGAAGGCCATCAGGGTAAACTGGGTGTGTAGAAAGGAACTACAGATGCTGTTTTTATTACCCTAAGATAGTCAGGCAGCATCTCTGGAGACTCAGTGGGTCAAGCAGCATCTCTGGAGAAACAGGATGGGTAACGTTTTGGGTTGGAACCCTTCTTCAATCTTCTTCAGTTTGGGGAATTTGTCCCTTCCCACCCAAACCACCTCCTCCCCTGGTACCTTCCCTTGCAACCACAGGAAATGCTACACTTGTTGTTTTACCTCCCCTCTCGACTCCATCCAAGGACCCAAGCAGTCTTTTCAGGCGAGGCAGAGGTTCGCCTGCACCTCCTCCAACCTCATCTATTGCATCTGCTGCTCTAGGTGTCAACTGCTCTACATCGGTGAGACCAAGCACAGGCTTGGCGATCGCTTCGCCCAATACCTCCGCACAGTCCACATTAACCAACCCAATCTCCCGGTGGCTCAACACTTCAACTCCCCCTCCCATTCCGTATCCGACCTTTCTGTCCTGGGCCTCCTCCATGGCCAGAGTGAGGCCCACCGCAAATGGAGGAGCAGCACCTCATATTTCGCTTGGGTACACCCCAGCGGTATGAACATTGACCTCCAATTTCAGGTAGTCCTTGCTTTCTCCCTTCTTCCCCGCCCCTTCGCAGTTCTCCCATAGCCTACCATCTCCGCCTCTTCCTTTCTTCTTCCTGCCCCACCCCCACATCAAAAGAAGGGTCTCGACCCAAAACGGCACCTATTCCTTCGCTCCATTGATGCCGTCTCACTCACTGAGTTTCTCCAGCAATTTTGTCTACCTTCAATTTTTCCAGCATCTTTTTTTGTTAAATATTTTTATTAGAAGTAAGTACATATTAAAAGAAGAATATACATGTCACATACATTCTTAATATTATTAATATTAACAATTATATCTTATTTGTACTTCTATGCATTTTTTTATTTTTAATACAGGTAGGAAATAATAGAGAAAAATAAAGTAAAAATAGAAAATTAAAAAGATGAATGAAGTGTTAAGCAGGTTATACATCATTGGAGATATATCTATGGTTTATTATATGTGATTCTTTGTCTATTCTTTCATTCAGGCTTCAGTCAGGTTCTCACACCGAGCCATTTTGACCCTTTAAATATTCAATAAATGGAGACCATATCCCCCTGAAATGATCCAGCTTGTCCAGTAGGACAAGTCTTAATCTTTCCAGGTGAAGTGTCTCCGACATTCCTGTAATCCACATTTTGATTGTGGGGGATGTAGGACCTTTCCAAAATTTCAATATTAATTTTTTCCCATTTATTAAACTGTAATCGATAAAAATTCTTTGATTCGTTGTTATTAATTGATCTGTTTCTAATATTCCTAATATTATTAATTTTGAGTCAGGAACCAAATTCGTATTAACATTCAAAATTATCTTAAATGTTTCTGTCCAAAAGTTAGTCATTTTTATACAGTTTGTGAATGAGTGCATTAAATTAGCTTCTAAGTGCTGACATTTATCACATATGGCAGATACATTTGAAAAAATTCTATGTAATTTGGATTTTGAATAATGCAATCTATGTAATACTTTAAATTGTATCAAAGAGTGTCTAGCATTTAACGAACAGTGGTGTATATGTTGTAAACTTTCATCCCATACTTCTGGTCTGATTATTTGACCTAATTTGTTTTCCCATAATTGCCTATATATTTCTGTCATTGGTACATCGTTTTCCAATAAAATGTTATAAATATATGATATCAATTTTTCTGTGTTCGGGTGTTTATTTAGACATTCATCTAAAGTTTCTGTCTTTCTATTTCTAAATTCCTGTGTATTTGATTTTACATAGTCTTGATTTGTAAATATCTAAAGTAATCTTTTGAATGTAATCCATAAATTTGTTGTAGTTCTTGAAATGAAAGAAAGGAGTTTTCCCTGTAGCGATCGCCCATCTTATTAATTCCATAGTTTTTCCATTGTAAAAAACCTTTGTCCATCATTGAGGGTTTAAATGTAACATTGTTTACAATGGAGAGAGCTAGTGGTATAGATTCCAATTTTAATGTTTTCTTTAGTTGTTTCCAGATACGTATCCCACTTTCTATTATAGGGTTTTCTCTATAGGTTTTCTTACCTAGTTTAGTATTGGCAAATAAAATAGAGCTAATTTCAAAAGGTGAACAATCTTCTTTTTCCATTTTTAACCAATTTGGTTGTTTATCTATTTCTTCCAACCAAAAGTTCATATTTTTAATATTAACTGCCCAGTAATAAAACATAAAATTTGGCAGTGCTAGACCTCCATTTATTTCTGATTTACATAAATGTTTTTTATTTATTCTATGGCTCTTATAATCCCAGATAAAGTTGGTGACTATGGAGTCAACATTCTTAAAAAAAGTTTTAGGAAGGAATATCGGAATCAATTGGAAAAGATATAGTAATTGCGGGGGAAAAATCATTTTCATTGCATTAATTCTACCTAGCATTGAAATAGGTAATGTTTTCCAATATAAGATATTCTTATGTAATTTATTCAGTAAGAGTGGGAAATTAGATTTAAGTAAAGAATCAAATCTTTTTGTTACATAAATTCCAAGATATTTGATTTTTTTTGTTTGCTATCTTAAAAGGAAATTGTTGTAATATATGTGGGTTATTTAACATTATTGACATAAGTTCACTTTTATTCCAATTAATGCTATATCCTGAGAATGAGCCAAATTCAGTTATTAAATTTAATAAATTTGAAATACTAATTTCCGGTTTTGTAATATACAGTAATACATCATCTGCATATAAGGAGATCTTATTTTCAGTTTCTCTAGTTTCATACCCATATATTTCAGGATGTAATCTCACGCTTTGAGCTAATGGCTCAATTGCGAGTGCAAACAATAGTGGGGATAAGGGACAACCTTGTCTACAGCCTCGAAATAAATTAAATTTAGTTGATAACATTTGATTTGTTAGTATTCTAGCTGTTGGATTAGTGTATAATAATTTAACCCATGTAATAAACTTCTCTCCCAACTTAAAAGTTTCAATGACCGAAAACAGATAAGACCATTCCACCTGTTCAAAGGCTTTCTCCACATTTAACGAGATGATTATGAGGTCTTTATTAATACCTCTTTTCGAATATATAATATTGAATAATCGTCTCAAGTTATATGAGGAATATCGTTTTGGTATAAGTCCTGTTTGATCCGGGTGAATTAATTTATTGATCACTGTGCTTAGTCTTTGTGCTAGTATTTTGGTTAATATTTTTTGATCAGTATTTAAAAGAGCTATAGCTCTATATGATCCTGGATCATCCAGATCCTTGTCTATTTTAGGTATAAGTGTTATAATAGATTCATTTAACGTTTCTGGTAGTTTCTGTTGGGTATAAATGTATTCATAGAGTGTCTTCAAATGTGGTGCAATCAGATCATAGAATGTTTTATAAAATTCCGAACCAATTCCATCTGCTACTGGAGTTTTACCATTTTTTAATGATCTGATAGATTCTTTGATTTCTTTTGCTGTTATTTCAGCGTTTAGTGATTCTCTATTTTCTAAATCCAACCCTTTTAGATTACATTTTTTTTTTAATGCTTCTATTCCTATCTGGTTTTCTGTCGTTTTGACTGAGTATAAATTTTTATAATATTGCAAAAATCTCTCATTAATATCTTTAGGTTGTACTAGTTGTTCACCATTGTGTGATTTAATCCTATGGATTATTTTTGCTCCCTCCAATTTCCATAATTGACGAGCCAACAATTTTTGGGGTTTATCTCCGAATTCAAATTGTAATTGTTTAGTATATTGATAGAGTTTTACAATTTGATCTGAATATATTTAATTTAATTTATATTTCAATGCAGCGATTTTATTATGTTTTATCATGGTTGGATTTGCAGCGTTCTCTGTATCTAATTGTTTAATCTCCTTTTGCAATGCCTGTTGTTCCCTCCGATTCTCTTTATTATAAAATGCTTGAGAAGAAATCATAATTCCACGGGCATATGCTTTAAATTTTCCCATAATAGGGAAGAAGATATTTCTGGCTTATTATTTATTTCAAAGAAAATCTTGATCTGTTCTGTAATGTATTCCTGAGTTACTTTGTCCTTTAAAATTTGTGGGATAATAATAATAATAATAATAATAATAATAATAATAATAATAATAATAATAATAATAATAATAATAATAATAAATATAATAATAACATTATTACAGACTCAAGGTCCAGACAAGGGGCAACATTACATTAAAAAAGGCATTGCATCTCAAATATCATAAATATATATTAGTCTCCATATATATATACAATATATATTAAGTCTCCATTGTCCCTGTTTTTCCGTTTTACCATTTATTTTGATCATAAATGTTAAAGGTGCATGATCTGAGATTGTAATATTATGGTATTTTGAATTGTAAGTGAGTGAGATAAGTTTAGAGTCTACCAAAAAATAATCTATTCTTGAATACGTTTTGTGTACAGGTGAATAAAATGAGTATTCTCGTCCAGTTGGGCTTTCTATTCTCCAAACGTCTTTAATATTACTAGTATCCATGTATGCATTTAATAAGTCACTGGAATGCGATTTGATTTTCTGTTGTCTTGATGATCTGTCTAAATAAGAATCTAGGGTACAATTTAAATCTCCTCCAATTATTAGGTTATGTTGTGCTAATTCCGGGATGGTATTAAATATTTTCTTAAAGAACAAATGGGCTGTCAAAGTTTGGTCCGTAAACATTAACAAAGATCATTTTTTGTGCGTTTAATTCTCCTATTACAATAATATATCTACCATCACTGTCAGTTATAGTTGATTTGTGTTTAAATAAAGTACCTTTACGAAATAATATCGCTACACCTCTGGATTTGTGTGTAAAAAAAGAATGATACGCTTTATCTATCCATTTAGCTTTCAATCTATGCTCTGCGTCTTTTTTAAGTGTGTTTCTTGGATAAAAATTACATCTACTTTAAGTGCTTTTAAATGTGCTAATACTTTACCTCTCTTAATTGGTTCATTAATACCTTTAACGTTCCAGCTACAAAACGTTATTCCTTCATTCCCCATATTCATTTTTAAGTCTTGCATCTTTAGTTTAGGGAGGTCTATAATAGAGCAAATGGTTCAGTTCGACAGGCCCAACCTTACACCCGAACTCCGAATAGACAAATTTCAAGACCCTTGGATGTCTCTCACATATATATCTCCTTTGATCTAATTTATAACTCCATTCAAACTTAAAATAATAATGATAGATTATAATATAAGAAAAAAAGGGATAGATTAAGAAGTCAGTGATGTGCACAAAGAAGGAAAAAACTACATCTAGTATTAGTGTAGTTAGTGATAGCCTTACTAACATGGCTAACCATCTACCGACTTCCGTAGTTGATGTTACAAACTTAACCAGCTCCATGGTTTCTTAAAATTATTATTCCATAACTGTATTTTACCGGGGATATTCAATTCTGAAGTATTCGGGTTCCATTAGTCGGGATTGTGAGGATACATATATTTAAAACATATTAAATAATATAATGAAGAAAAGGAAGAAAAGGGAGGAAAACATTTTTAAAAAAGGGTTCCAAGGAGGACAAATGAAATCAAACTTTATATTCAGCGCAATTATAATTACTATTTATCTGATTCTAAATAATTCAGTTATAATTAAGTATTAGTCATTAATGACAATTATTAACTCTAATTAGTAATGGTACCGCGCTATAGTATTAGTATTTATAGTTATTTGTATTAATAGTGCTATTATTCTAATTATTAGTATCCATGGGAGAGTTTCTAATCTGCATCTTTCTCCAGCATCTTTCTCCATCTTCCTTAGACAAGTCCTTAGTTCCATCCAATCCTGCAAAATCAGTTTATTCCTTGATGTAGTTCGATTTTAAAGATATTATTCAATCTTTCACTTGATCCTTAGTCTTCTGGGCAAAGTTCAGTGCTTCCGCAGGGTTGGTGAAAAAATGTTGTTTCTGATTGTAAGTGACTCTTAAGTGACTCTTAGGGTAGCTGGATACCTCAGACCATACTTCAAATTCTTCACTTCCTTCAAAATTCTTTTGGTCTCGTTAAAGGCGTTTTTTTTCCTGGAGACCTCTGCTGGATAGTCTCGATAAATACTGATCTTATTTCCTTCATATATAACCATATAACCATATAACCATGTTATGCTTCTGACAATTTTTTCCATCATCTCCTCCAGAACATAGTCATACTGGACTTTTATTATCATTTGTCTTGGAGGGGGGTCATGTCTTGTCTGACGTCTCATCACTCTGTGTGCTCGAGCAAGTAAAGGCTTTTGATCCAGAGATTAAAATTTTTGCAGTAAGTTTGCAGTAAATTCTCGGGGATCTTGATTCGCCTCTCTCCCTTCTTGAATACCCACAATTCTTAGGTTCTGTCTTCTCTGGCGTCCTTCCAATTCAGTGCATTTATCAGTTATTTTGCCCAGTAGTTCCGATAGACGTTGATTTTCTCTGATGAGTTTTTCCGCAGTCCGAGCACTTGTTTCGGCTATCTCCTCAAGGTCCTTTATGGCTGTCATCTGTTGATTCAGTGTTTGCTCCACAGGATCCAGCTTTTCCTCAAGATCTGTTACCACCTTTTTGATTTTAACATTTGTCTCTTTTGTCATGACTGCAGCTTGTTCAGTCAGTGTTTCTGCAGTTTCCTTCCTCACTTTGACCAATAGACCCGTAACCATGGAATTAATTTCAAGATTTAACTTCATCATCTCCTCCTTGATTTTTTGTATTTCTTCTTTGAAATTCATTTTCTTTAATTCTTCATTCGTTTTTGCAAGTTCAGTCTTTAATTCCAGCTTTATTTCATCCTTTAAATTTGCAATTTCTTGTGCAATAAAAATTCTGAGATCTTCACTTTCCGATTTTTTCGTTGTTTTTTTCGATACATCTTCTTGGGATAGTGCCCTACCTGAGCCCGAGGCTTCCATTGGGCCTTTTTCTTGTTCTGCCGGTTTCTGCCTAGTAACTCGACTTTTCGGTTTTTCAGCGAGGGGGCTGCGCTGCATAGACATTGCAAGTCGCGGGCCTGATGATGTCACTCACGGCAGTTAGTACAGAAGCAGCAGGTAGCAGGTAGGACGTTTTCTCCCCGTTTTTTTCAGCGTTTTCTCAAGGAGCTGGCTGGCGTTGCTGCCTAGCCCTCCATGGCGCCACCGGAAGTTAGCATCTGCAGTTTTTTCTTAAACACTGAGCTACTCCGGCAATTTGTGTCTATCTTCAGGGTAAACTGGATGATGACCTCCTAGAAGGCGTTGGACTGTTTTGGATCTTGCCAATCCTATTGCCTGAGCCTGTATCAATGTCATGGGAAAACTGGCTTCCCACATCATTGTCCCAGGGGCAGACAATTTTATTTTCAATCATGAGGTGCCTTGTACTATACAAGAACCTAATATGTGGGCTATCTCTCTTGTGACATATTTAATTCCCCACAACTTTGGGATTTCTCTCTTCAAGGGTTCTCCTCAAAGGCAGTCAATGTGTGTGAGGGCTGCCGGGCTGTCCTGTGGGTTATGTGGATTCACAGGCTGATGCCCTCTTCTAACTGCTACACAGCATGGTGTCAGAGTCGTCACTAACTAGGTGAGGTGCACGCAAGTCACGATCTGAATTATCCTTCTGGCACTAATTACTGTACAGTCAACTGCGATCAGCTTGGGATACCTAAATTTGAGGCTGCTGCTGCATGCAAAAAATTTTAAGTGCACTAACATATTATCAAATACATTCAGATAATCTGTGCAAGGGGGAAAGGAGATATCAGCCATACTGATCAACTGAAAGCATATTGTAAACAACAAATAGCAAAGAGGACATCAAAAAGGGAATCTGAAAGATGAGCAAATAAGTCAAAAACACAATTTGGAGGGCAGTGAGCTTCTACAAAATTCATTTACCAAGGAAAATAAATATAAAGTGAAGAGTATGGAAACACAAATAACAGAGCCACAATGTGGAGAGGCCTCAGTTAGTTTGCCTTGGATTTTTTCAGTGAGAATTACAAAATAATGTGATATTGGAAGGAAAGATCGAAGAAGATATAAAGAAATTCAAGACAGAATGGTGGAGATCATTGACAAACTAATTAAATCCTGAAGAAGATTAAAACCTTGGCCTGAACCCTGGACTGAAACCATACATATCAATCACACCTGGGGCAGAAACAGCAGAGACAAGGCAGGGACATAAAAATTCATTGGGAAAGTGAACGGTGTCAGAGTTCTAGTGAACAGCAAAGGCGAGTACTGCATACCAACATAATGGTAAAACAGAGTCAGAGCAACATAGATCAATTATTGTCAGAAAGATGAAGGGATCTTTATCCAAAGATGTAACGATAAAACATCTAGAAACCATGAATGTGATGAAGAATTTTGAACAAATATTTCACAAGGAAAAGGCCATCCTCAACCAGTCTGTGAATTCCTTAAAGAGGGGTGACGATGGAGGCAGATACGATGGTGGCATTTGAGGGTTTTAGATAGATACATGAATGTACAGGGAATGGAGTGATATGGATCACGTGCAGAGGAGATTAATTGAACTTGGCATCACATTTGCCACAGACATGTAGGGCCGTTGGGCCTGTTCCTATGCTGTACTGCACCATTGTAAGTAATAGGTGTTGACAGCTAACACAATAGATAATAAGAACTGCTAAATTGAAAAATGGGCATTGGGATCATGATGTGGCATTGGGATCATGATGTGGCATTAATCCAAAGCCATAAATGTCATTGCAAGCACATCTCTGTCCGCTGCTAATTGTGATGATTGCAGCAGCCCAGTGAAGAAGAGGAGATGGTCAAGTCTCCATGCCAATGCATCCCTTGGACACCTTTGGTCTTTACTCTCCAAACACAGCATAGTCCAGAGGATTTGATGGCGGCCATGGTACAGATTGCAGGGATACAGATGGCACCAATGCTAAAGGCTGCCCACTCCATTCAAACCTCGCATCACCCAAATGTGATTTTATATACCTAACACTTTAACGGAGAAGTGAAATTGTGTCATTAAGTAGAGTGTGAACTTAATGTTGGTTTCTGTGTTCACCCGCACTGATTCATAGTAGAGGACCAGGATCATGGATTCAGCTGTGATCCTATTGCCAATGTCTATCTGCACTCTGGATGCCTGCGTACATAAGCATACCCACTAATTATTGTTAGGCCAAAATGTGCTGACAGAGAGTCAGCAGTTCCACAGAAAATCACTGGCTAGCTGCAGAGTGTGCAGTAGTCACTTGTGGACATCTACACCCATGCACATCAGTACAAGAGTTGGTAACATGGTGGAGGTTAGAGACCTATGCATCCAACCTCTCATACATAGGTTGCTGAGTCAAGGGAGTTTCTATCTGCCTCCTCAGCTTTATGCTGCACATTCAGCATTACATTGATAACTACCTTATTGCCCCATCTTTTTCTCCCTCTACTTCAGCATTCCGAGAGACCATTTGCTTCCTGGTTTGCTCTTCCAGGTGTCTTCCCACCCCTTCCCCTCAACTCTTTCTACCAGTTTTCTCTCCTTTACACCGTCGGTCTGAAGAAGAGTCCCAAACCAAAATGCTGTCTGTCCATTCCCTCCACAGATGCTGCCTGACCCCCTACGTTCCTCCGGTGGTTTGTTTTATGCCCAGACTTCCAGTATCTGCAGTCTCTTGTGTTTCTCTTGATCTGATTTAATGGCGGTGTTTTCCCTGAACCTTGCTGACAACAAAACATGACTTCTTTGCATTCCTTTGGCCTGTATTCATGACGTATCTGTACTGGGTTCAAGTGGTGCCAGAATATAAATACTTTATTAGTAATGCTTTGCACATCAGGCTGACTCGAATACAGTTCCGTCAGTAACTATATCCGGCAGGAGCTGAAGTTCCTCAAGAAGCAGTACAAAGAGGCCAGCGGAGAGCAACATCCCCTCTTGGCTGAGCTGCGAACCATCCTGAGGAAGAAGCTGCTGACCCTCCATAGAGCTGAGTGGCACTGAAGAAGCTGGAAGGAAAGAGCCAGGAAGCGAGCATCCTTCATAGCCAACCACTACTAAACAACTGCTAGGGCAGAAGTGCAGTGGGAGTTTGGCTTGCTCTAAGGAGGAGATCGACTGGCACATCCAGACAACCTACAGCGACCCCGTCATGCAGCAGGAGCTGGGATAGTGCAACATCCTGATAAAACCACCACCTCCCATCGTGGAGTTTCATAGTAGAGAGCCACTCATGAAAGAGGTCCAGAACGTTGTGAAGAGAGCAAGATCTGGCTCAGCCCCTGGCGCATGCAGAGTCTACAAGAACTGCCCCTTGTTACTGAAACGTCTGTGGAAGATCCTGAAAGTCATGTGGAGGAGAGGGAAAGTGGCACAGCAGTGGCGATTCGCTGAAGGAGTCTGGATCCCAAAGGAAGAAGATTCCAAGAAGATCGATCAGTTCAGTTCACTCCTTGTTAAGCTTTGAAGGCAAGATCTTCTTCAGCATTGTAGCGAGGCGGCTAACCAACTTCCTCTCCACCAATGGCTACATCGACAGCTCAGTGCTTATCTGGAGTGCCGGCGTGTCTAGAGCACAAGGAAGTGGTGAACCAGCTCATCAGAGAAGCCAGGGAGAACAAGGGAGACCTGACAGTGCTCTGGCTTGACCTGGCCAATGCCTATAGCTCCATCTCGCATAAGCTGATCTAGACAGCCATGGCCAAGCATCATGTGCCAAGCCAAGTGACAGATCTCATCCTGGACTATTACAACCAATTCAGCATGAGAGTCTCATCAGGGTCAGTAACATCAGAGTGGCACAGACTGGAGGTTGGGATTATCACAGGCTGTACCATCTCTGTGATCCTTTTTGCCTTGGCGATGAACATGATCGTCAAGTCTGCTGAGCCAGAGTCGGGGCCCTCGGACCAAGCCAGGAGTGCACCAACCACCAATCAGAGCCTTCATGGACGACCTGACTGTCACCACTGAGTCATTGCCAGGAGGCAGGTGGGTCCTGCAGGGGTTGGAGAAACTGATTGGATGGGCAAGGATGAGGTTTGAGCCAGGAAAATCAACGTGACTGGAGCTGAAGAAGGGCAAAGTCATGGACAGGTTCCGCTTCAGCATCGAAGGGACACCAATCCCAACGGTCTCTGAAAGGCCAGTGAAGAGTCCTGGCAAGGTGTTTAACAGCAGCCTGAAGGATACAGCATCTGTCCAGGCAACCAGTCAGGAGCTGGAGAGCTGTTTGAGAGCAGTGGACCAGTCGGGGCTTTGAGGCAAGTTCAAGGCATGGATATATCAGCATTGTATCTGGCCACTGCTTGTTTATGAAGTCCTACTGAGCAGCTTCCTCAGGAAATGGCTGGGACTGCCCAGGAGCCTTAGCAGCATTGCCCTTTACAGAAATAACACCAAGCTCCAGCTTCCCTTGAAGTCCCTGGAGGAGGATTGTAAGGTGACTCGGGCCAGAGAGGTGATGCTGTAGGACTCCAGCGACCCCAAGGTGGCTCAGGCAGGGGTGGAGGTGAAAACTGGGAGGAAGTGGAGAGCCGGCAAAGCCGTGCTGCAAGCGGAGTATCGGATATGCCACAGAGACCTGGTGGAAGCAGTGACTCGGGGAAGAGCTGGTCTGGGAATCTTCCCAACTCCACAGTTTGACAAGGCCAAGGGGAAGGAATGGCGCAGGCTGGTCAGGAGGAAGTGAGGGCAGCGGTGGAAGAGGAGAGGTCTGCCTGAGAGGTTGGCTTGAGGAAGCAAGGGGCCTGGACAAGGTGGGAGCAGGCCATATACCGAAAAGTCACATGGACTGAGCTCTGGCAGGCTGAACCATAGCGTAGCAAGTTCCTGGTCCAGGCAGTGTATGATGTCCTGCCTAGCCCATCGAACCTCTTCATCTGGGGCAAAGCGGAATCTCTGGATTGCCCGCAATGCTCAGGCAAGGGGACGTTGGAACACATGCTGAGCTGCTGCCCTAAGGCTCTTGGGCAGGGCCGGTGCACCTGGTGTCACGACCAGGTTCTTAAACCCTTTGCAGAAGCCATCAGCATGGGAATCAGCAGCTGCAGACGAGCACGCCCCACCACCCAGATGATCACCTTCGTGAAGGCCGGAGTGCAGCTGCCAAGAACCACAGCCAGCAAGAATCCGTCAAGAATCCTGGCGACTGTGCAGGACTGGCAGATTTCTGTAGACCTGGTGAAACAGCTGAAGTTCCCACAGCACATTGCCGTGACCACCCTGAGGCCAGGCATTCTCCTGGTCTCAGAGGCAACCAAAAACATTGTCATGTTGGAATTGACAGTGCCGTGGGAGGACCGTCTGGAGGCGGCCCTCAAGAGGAAGAAGATCAAGTACAAAGAGCAGGTCATAGACTGCCATAAGTAGGGCTGGAAGGCAAGGTGTATGCCCATCGAGGTTTGCTGCAGAGGTTTTGCAGGGCAATCGCTCGACAAAGCCTTGAGTGCACTGGGCATCAACAGAATGGAAAGGAGAAGATCAATCAAGAACACCACAGAAGCAGTCGAGAAAGCCTCGAGATGGCTCTGGATTAGGAGAGGAGGTCCATGAGGAGGAGCAAATGCCACCTGAATACGTCGTAGACAAAAATGCTGGAGAAACTCAGCGGGTGAGGCAGCATTTATGGAGCAAAGGAAATAGGCGACGTTTCGGGTCGAGACCCTTCTTCAGACTGATGTGGGGGTGGGGGTGGGGGCGGGAAGAAGAATGGAAGAGGCAGAGACAGTGGGCTGTGATGGAGCTGGGAAGGGGAGGGGAAAGAAGGAGAAAGCAGGGCCTACCTGAAATTGGAGAAGTCAATGTTCATACCGCTGGGGTGTAAACTACCCAAGAGAAATATGAGGTGCTGCTCCTCCAATTTACGGTGGGCCTCACTCTGGCATTGGAGGAGGCCCAGGACAGAAAGGTTGGATTCGTAATGGGAGGGGCAGTTGACGTGCTGAGCCATCGGGAGAACAGGTTGGTTATTGCGAACCGAGAGTAGGTGTTGGGCGAAGCGATCGCCAAGCCTACGCTTGGTCTCACCGATGTCGAGGCGCTGACACCTAGAGCAGCGGATATAATAGATGAGGTTGGAGGCGGTGCAGGTGAACCTCTGCCACACCTGGAAAGACGGCTTGGGTCCTTGGATGGAGTCAAGGTGGGAGGTAAAGCGACAAGTGTAGCATTTCCTGCGGTTGCAAGGGAAAGTGCCAGGAGAGGGGGTGGTTTTGGTGGGAAGGGACAAATTGACCAGGGAGTTACAGGAAGGAGTGGTCTCTGCGGAAAGCTGAAAGGGGAGGAGATGGGAAGATGTGGCCAGTGGTGAGATCACGTTGCAGGTGGTGAAAATGTCGGAGGATTATTTGTTGTATCTGACGGCTGGTATTGTGAAAGGTGACGACAAGGGGGACTCTGCCCTTGTTATGAGCGGGGGGGATGGGGAGTGAGAGCAGAGTTACGCGTGAACACAAGTCATGGTCTGATCAACCACAGCTGGGTCGCCTGGATGAGGGTGTCTGATGTTGAAAGACATGAAATACCCAATGGCCCCAGGTTACATCACTGATGATGTGTTCAGGAGCATCAATAGATATATTTTTATCAATGTGGCCACTGTTTTAAATGACCAATTAGATGGCCAGTTGACCATTTCGGTGATAGCTGCCTGTGATTAAAGCAATAACTTCAAGAATTCTCATAACACATCTCGTCGCCAAGTGCAGTCTATGGAAATTGCAAATTGTACCCTTGCAGCTGCCTCCAATAGTCTCTGATGAATATATTTGATTGAACTCATAAAGGATCATTAATGGAACCATTTATTGAAATGAAATGATGTTCTTTGTTTGGCAATTACAAAAGCAAAGAAAGTGCCTGAAAAATACTGATGAGGAAAATCCAGTCAGGTTATTTATGTAGATTAAGAACAAGGGAACTAAGGAAATAATATCCTACTTGAAATGAAAAATGTAACCTGTGGAGGTGCAGGATGTCTCGAGTCCTAGCTTTGTGGCTGTCTTCAGAAGAGGGAGGGAGGGTGGCATCGGTGATGAGTGTGAAATATTTGATAAAGTGTAAAAGAGGAATTATTAAAGAGCTTAACATAGAGGTGGATAAATTGCTAAGTATGGATGAATTTTTCATTTTCAATCCTCTTTGCTACAACATGAGGAAGGGATAAAAAAGGCTAATTAGTTTAACTTAGTCCCATGCAAATTATTGGAACCTATAATAAGAGAAAGTAAAGCCTGCATGTGGAAATGGGCCGATTCAGGAAGGATTTGTTTAAGGAAGTATGGAGCTGCCTCCTTCTCTGTTCAGCATGTTGTAGGAAGGCACAAGAGAGGATACAAAGGAATTATGAGAATGTTGCCATAATGGGAAGATCTCAGCCAGAATGAAGGACGGAATAGGGTGGGCGTTTTTGAATTAGTGGAGCTGGGAGAGGCTTAGAATTAGGAAAGACTCAATTGGGTAGGTTATCTGGAACTTGCTGCCTGAAGGAAGTTGAGGGCCAGAGTCCTCATCATATTAGACAGAAATGGATGTGTACTGGAGAAGCCATCTTGTGCAGGGCTACTGATCCAATGTGGGAAGTTGGGAATAGGCTGAGGATGTTTAATTGATCTATGTAGACATGCGGCTGAATGGCCCGCTTATGCACTGTAAAGATTGATTGATTCTACAACTAATGTCATTGAAACTAACTTTTTGCTTCCTCTATATTTTGGGGGTGGTATGATGCCCCCGCACTAAACCACAAAGTTACTTGATCTCCCACACAAGCAGATACACACATACATTCATGGTCGACAGACTCTAGATGTTGGGCAGCTTTAAAGTCGCTTCCTCTGCTTTTTGCTGCAGATGTATTTCAGACCTTGCTAATTCCATCTACTGTCCATTCCAAAGTTATTATTCTACAAGATTACATATCTGGGCAAAGGCAATGTGCAAGATGGAAAATTCCCCAAGGAAATGTCAGCAGAGCTGCTTGTGGCTATAACAGGAGCAGATAATAACGAGTCCTGAAATCAATATTAAATGGACTAAATTCCAAGTTACTTTATAAAAAGGGAGATCTCCGGCCTCATTGACCATGGCTTTAATGCCATTTCTGGAGAAGCAAATCTCTGATCACCTCCAGCTCCCTGTCCATGTTGGGTGACTGAGGATGGGAACATACTCTGAGAGCTGCCCCTCTGACCTCGAGTCTGGCCACAGACATCAGACACACTCGACTTCCAATGAATTTCAAATACATTTACAAACTACTCTCACAGACTGTGATTTTGTCCGCTTCATAAATCATCTGGACCTGATGTACAACACTCCGAAATACCATCTCGAGCCTTCTTCACTGCTATTGATTTTTTAATGTCGGCTACCTCAGAATTGTCTCCCTAACACAGAATGTCCTTAGCAATTCTAACCCCGGGGCAGAGAATGATGACAATTTTCCGGTTTGTTTTATGGAGGGGGATGGGGTCGGGGGAAACTTTTTTTCAGTTTCTTACCTTGCCAGAGATGAGATTAATTTTCAGGCCGCATCTCCGGTCGCTCTACGGCCTACCATCGATGGAGCTGGAGGCCTCCTCGGACTAACTTGAGCCCCACCGTGGGGGCGTGGACTTAACATTGGAGCTGATCCCTTGCATGTGATTGCTCCAACCGCGGCCTGCGGACTTACCTTCAAGTGCTCGCAGTCTTGGGGGAGAGCGTCGGGAAGCTCCAATGACGCAGAGGCTCGACCAGCCCCAAGCTGGCGTGGTGGAGCTGACATCCCCCCGATGCAGGAGCTGATCGCCCCGTTGCCGAGGGCCCAAACGGCACCGGCTGTGGGAGTCAAGATCGTCAGTCAATGGAGGGCTCCAGGCCCCCGACCGCGGGAGAGCATAGAAGGGAAGGACTTTTTTTCGCCTTTCACCACAGTAAGGAATGTGGAGAAGTCACTGTGGTGGATGCTTATGTTAAAATGTATTTTGCGTGTTCTGTTGCTTTTTATTTGCATGACTGACTTGGCAAATGAAATTCCTCGTATGTTGCAAAATATATTTGGCTAATAAAGTATTATTGTGATTGTGGTTCTGGATACTTTCAAGAGAGAGCTAGATAGGGCTCTTAAAGATAGCGGAGTCAGGGGATATGGGGAGTAGGCAGGAACGGGGTACTGATTGGGGATGATCAGCCATGATCACATTGAATGGTGGTGCTGGCTCGAAGGGCCGAATGGCCTACTCCTGCACCCATTGTCTATTGTCTATAACAAGTATGAAAACTGAGAACATTTATTTACTGGGGATTGTAAGGATGTGAAGCAGTTGTGCGTATAAATAATAGAACCTGCACATAGGTCTCCCATAGACAGTGGACCTCAGCATTCAGCTTTGAAGATCTTTTTCTACTTGATTGGATTGACTTTCCTCAAAGCATTTTATTCTACTGATTCAGTAGCTGGAGATATAACCCCTCTACCCACCCCTCACCAAGGCAGCTGACTCAAGCCAACATTACCATTGGTCAACCAACAGACAATCACTCCAGCTCCAGCACATATCTTGCATGATGATACATGGAGAAAATAATTTTCACTTGCACTCAAACCTCACCTTGCGTTCTTCTTGTCAGTCCATGCACCCTTCATAACAGAAGATGAGTGCTGCATGTAAGTATTACAGACTGGGATACTAAGTATGGATGAAACTAACTCAATTTCTGGAAGATTGGCATTCTGTCCTTTCCTATTGAGCCCAGAGTCACCCGTGGTCCATCACTATTTCCATAATATGATGATTTCCCACCCAGTACATTGCAGAGCTCATCCCAGTACATAGCACGTGTGCTCACCTAGCCCTAACCCCAAACCTGCTACCTTAGATCAATAGCCAACTCTCTTGCCTTTCTGATGAAAGAGCATGGATGGAGAACTGGCTAACTGGCAGTAGGGATGAAGCAGCCATTTTAAGTTCGATAATCTATGGCCAGTAATGTATCGCACACATTAGCAGGGCATGAAAGACTGAAAGCTATCAGTCTAGTCCAACAGGAAACAGACAAGTATAATGGGATGTGTAGGATGGAACTGCAGATGCTGGTTTATACCAAAGATTGACACAGAATGCTGAAGAAACTCAGGGGGTCAAGCAGCATTTCCAGAGTAAAGAAATTGGTAATGTTTAGGTTCAGAACCCTTCTTCAGACTGATCAGCCTTTTCTCCAAAGAAGGCTAATAGAATGTTGGCCTTTATTTCAAGATGGTTGGAGTACAAAAGTAGGGAAGTCTTCCTGTAAATGGAAATGGCATTAACTGGTAAAACCGCACCAGAGTGTTGTGAATAATGTTGATGAAACTATAAAAGGGAAATTTCATGAGGGATGGTTTCAGAGAAGGTTCACTTGGACTGTCCTGGAGAAGAAAAGTTTAAACAGCTTGGAAGTCTACTCTTTGGAGTTAGGAGAATGAATGGCAGGGAAGTTGATTTGTGGAGTTTCAGAAAATCTGTAATCCCATTGAATGGTGGGTCAGGCTGAAGGGATGAATGGCCTACTCTTGCTCCAAATGCATATGGCATATAAAGCTGAATCACCTGGAATTGTCCAATTGCTTCCAGTCAGGTCTGATCCTGCAGTGATCACAAACTGGCTGCTAACCCAGTTAAGTTTATTGCCCACATATATTGTAAGAGGTGGTAAATGTTCAATAATTTTAAATTGTATTTCAGCCAGTTTGTTAAAAGTTTGGTAGGAAGCGAGCCAACCAGCGGGACCTTCCATCTATGGTGCATACGTGGCCGGGTTGGTGGAGAGGATGGGAGAACGTGGCCAAGCACCTACTCAGAACTGGGGATACAAAGAACTACAGATGCTGGTTTACAAGAACTGTTCAAAACGGAGATCTGGGAATCATAAGAAAGTTGGCAGCACTGTAAGTGAGTCTAATGGTAGATCAACATCCACTTGACACAGTGACATTAAGTTTGACACACGATCACTGTCCCTATGGCAAGAACAGGTGAATAAGTGTCCCAAAATAAATCCCAATGTAAAAACCTAACCCAAGGATGGGCCCTGAGAGGGAGAAACGGCAGTGAGGCAGAATGAATTGAGCCTCAGATGCCTGTTCATAGCATATATGATGGCTTCCATCCGATGTTTCCGCAGACAATGATAACCCCCACTAGTCAGCATGAACCCCACCCTCCATATTCAGTAAGAACCTCCCCCCCCCCCCCCCCCACATTCAGTGTTTACTCCCCCGCACCCCCTACAGTTAGCCCCACCCTCCACAGTCAGTAATAATTCCCCACAGGCCGTAATAACCCCCCACAGACAGTAATAACACTCCCCCCCATGGTCAGTATTAACACCCCACAATCAATAATAATCCCCCACAGTTAGTAATTATACCCCCCATGGTCAGTAATAATCCCCCCAATCAGTGATACCCCCCCCCATGGTCAGTAATAATCCCCCCCGTGATAACCCCACACTCCACAGACAGTGGTAACCCCCCCACCCCCTCCACATACAGTGTAAATTCCCCCCAACCCCACGATCAATGATGACTCCAAACCTCCTCCACTGTGTGTCTCTGTATGTTTGACTGTGGTGTGTGTCTGTGTGTGTATCTGTGGGTATGTATCTGTGTGTGGGAGAATGTGTCTGTGTGTGTCTGTGGGTGTGTGTGTATGTCTGTGTGAGTGTGCGCGTGCGTGCATAAAGCTGTGGTGGCTCCAGAATATGACTTTTTTCCTTTTGCTCTCCTTGAATGTTTAAAGCACATGGATAAAACACATTCCAAGGGAATTTGGTCTAAGTGCTTGGTCTTGGTCCAAAATCAAAGGAGCATAACAAAGATCTCATGAATTAGAAGTGCACATTTTGCTGTAATGTAATTATGTAGAATGAGGACTAAACACAGTACTCCAGCAGTGGGCATTTTGTTCATAGTTTGTGATCTCACTGCCTCAGCTAAGACTCTGGGTATCCTTTAGGCTTCTCTGTGTGCCATCCTGGTCACTTAGAAATCAACAGGCAAGCTTCCAACATCCTGCTAGTCCTCAGCAACATGTCATTTATTATGAGTTATCTTGTCTTGTTTGCCCTTCCCATTAACAAAACCTCACACTTACCCAAAGTGAAATCCATCTGCCACATGTTTGCCCATCCACTGTCAGTCCACCAGTCGATCCTGCAGCCCATCGTTTTCTTATTCACTTCAACCACATTGCCAATTTGTAATAATTTGCAACATTCTTTGGCATGCCTCCTGCTTTTAACTCTAAATTAATCACATATACTACAAATAAATGGACCTGGAACTGGTCCTTGCCGAAGACCATCCACATCCACTTAGGAAGACTATTTGCCTTGATTTTCTGCGGTGTGACTTTCAATGGGCTTTTATTTTTATGATTAATCTGTCATATAGAATTTACTTAAGCAACTTATTAAAATCCATGGAGACTATATCAAATGTACCATCCGCATTGACCTCCTTGTTATCTTTCCAAAAAATTCAATCAATTTAATCAGAAACAGACCCTCCATTAAAAATGCATGCAGATTGTCCTTGATTAAGCTTTGACTTTCTAAATAGTGATTTATACTGTCTCTTAGAGGTTTTTATTCTATATTTCCTCTGCCCGTAGACAGAAATGCTGGAGAAACTCAGCGGGTGAGGTAGCATCTATGGAGCGAAGGAATGGGTGACGTTTCGGGTCGAGACCCTTCTATCTGCCACCTTTCCTCTGCCCATGGTAGGTTTGTTGTTCTGTAATTAGGCTGTGCCTGTCTCTCTTTACAACCAACAGTTCCATATTTTATTGGATTTCTGTTCTGAAGCTTTATTTTTACCCTGATTTGCTGCTGGTGTGCACACAACATAACAATATAAATACATCAGAAAAAGGAGCAGCAGTGGTCTTACACATTCCACCTAGCTTTCTGAAATCTGAAAAAGGGTCCCGACCTGAAACGTCACCTATCTATGTTCTCCAGAGATGCTGCCTGAACTGCTGAGTTACTCCAGCATTTGTATCCTATCCTGAAATTATTCCGCCTGGGATACATTCAGAGAGTTATAGAGCCACAGAATTGTACAACACATACACTATTAGTACAAATCCCACTTGCCTGCAATAATTCCACTTTCCTTTGTGCCCTGACCATTCTGGTGCCTCTCAAATGTTGCCACTGTTCCAGCCGCCAAGACTTCTCTGTCAACTCATTCACATCCTTTTTTGTGAGAAAATTACCCCTCAGATGCCTGTTGAACTTCCTCCCTCTTGCCTTGGTCAGTCTCACCTGAAGTACGGCATGCATGTTCTGCTCACCACACTGCTGGAAGGGTGTGATAACACTGGACTGGGTACAGAAGAGATTCACCATGGTGTTGCCTGTTAGGAGTGGTTCAGTGATGTGGTGACACAGGTGAGGCTGGGTCTATTCTCCTTGGAGCAGAAGAGGTTGGGGGGTACATGACTAGAGCATATAAGATAGATTGCAGGAAACTGGGGGAACCTTTTTCATACAGAGAGTGTGAGTACCTGGAAAACACTGCTGGGGAGAGTGGAAGTAGCAGTGTCACTGACAGGATTGAAGAAGATTTTCAATAAGACCTTGAACCACTAGGAATGGAAGACCAAGTGCTGGAAGATGGGATTAATACACACGGATCTCTGCTGGATGGCATTGATGTGATGGGGCCCAATGGCCCATTTCCATGCTGTGTCATTCCATGATGCTTCTTGCATCTCATTCCAAACAACGACCACCCTCTGTGTAAAGCACATGCCCTCATATCTGCATTAAATGTATCTCCTTAAACTTATTTCCACTAGTTTGACTCTATCCTGGGAGAAAACATCAACTATCTACCCTATGTTTGTCCTGCTTCTGTTTATAAACCTCCTTCGGATCACCCCTCAGCCTTTTGCACACCAGTGAGAACATTCTTGCTAATCTATACAATCTCTCCTTGCAAACATAGCATAGAGCAGCACAGGAACAGGCCCTTCATCCATAATGTCTGCGCCATATATAACATATAACCATATAACAATTACAGCATGGAAACAATGTCTGATACCAAATAAAACTAATCTTCTCTGCCTGCATATGCATGTGTCTATCTAAAATCCTCTTAAATGTCACTATCGTATCTGCCTCTACTACCAGCCCTGGTTGCATATGATCTACATCTCTCCATTCCCTGCATATACATGTGTCTTGCATAAATTTATATAATTCTAACGGTCTTTCCTGAACCTCTGAAACTTTAAAATAAACAATCCAAGATTGTCTCACATCCCGTTATAGCCAATATCCATTAATCCAGGCAGCATTCTGGTAAACCTCTTCTGCTACCTCACCAAAGCCACCATATTGTTATTTTAATGGGGAAACCAGAACTGAACGTAGTATTCCAAATCCAGTGGAAGTTTTACAAAGCTGCAACATGACTTCCTAATTTTATAAACAATGTCCCGACTGATAAAGGCAAACATAGCGTGTGTTTTTTTACCACTGCATTTACCTGTTTTGCCACTTTTGGGGACCTATGAAGAACTATAAGAGCACTCAATTCCTGGAAACATTCTGGTGAATGTCTTCAACACTCTTTCTAGTGTTACTACATCCTTCTTGTACTGTGGTGACCAGAACTGTGCACAATGCTGAACATATAGCAGAAGCATGAATGGAGAGACGGATGAGCCATGTTTTTGAAAGTGACAGTGCATCTTGAGAAGTGCCCTTAAAAATAAAAATCATCTGACTCTCCAAATTAAATGTTATTCAAAAGCAAGGACATTATACCAAACTTTTATTAAAATAGCAGCATTGTCACTAATTCGAGGCACCAGAATTCATTATGATAAAGAGCTTTAAAAGTCTGCTGAAGTCAAATGGTACTAAAGATGAAAGAAGTCAGCTGAATAGAAAGGTTAGATGAAATTGATATTCTCTCCTTGGAGCAGAAAAGGTTAAGGGAAGACTTGAAAATTGTGAAGATTTTGATAGAACAAATAAGCTGAAACAGATTCCAGTGACAGATGGGTCAATAAACAGAGAAACGAGATTTAAAATAGCTGGCAAAAGAGAGCTTAGGCAATACGGATAAGAAACGGTTTAAGCCACGAGTTATCTGAAATGCCTTTCCTGAATCGGTGGAAAAAGCAGACTGAATGCTGAACATTATTCCATCCAGGGCCCCTACTAGAAATCACCATGGGCCATCCATATCCTCACTTCTCCAGGGCCCTCAGATTGGCCTGAACTGCCCATGTTTGAATGGTGACAGCCATCAAGGCTGGTTTAGGTCATGCCCGTCCATGTTCTCCAGCGATGCTGCCTGACTCGCTGAGTTACTCCAGCACTTTGTGTTCTCAGCAAGATTCCAGTGCCTGCACAATTCTGTGTGTCTACTGGATCAGGTCTAAGCTGTGCAAGTACCAGGCTCTGCTTCTTACTGCAAAGGTGGGACATCCCCACAGGACTGAACCCTACCATTGGATTCCATGGGTCTTCACAATCGGTATGTCCTGGACCTCACCAGTTTATAGAATGTCCTTAGAAATCCTCAACTTCAATCCCAATGGTTGAACACTGGTGTTTTCAATTGGAACTGGATGAAAAAGATGGCACGATCGGGCCTTATAAATTTCAAAAGGGTGTGGTAAATATTTGAAAGAATACGTTTCCTGGGCAACAGTGGGGGAGATGGTCAACAGGAAGCTTCCTTTGAGGAATTCGCAGAGCTGACAGATGAAACAACAAGGACAAACGCATGTTGGAATGCCGCATTGTTAGCTGTAATCTAATAAGGCCGCCTCCAAGAAACGTCAATTAGATATACATCAAACTGTACATTATTTTGTTAAAATAGCCCTCATGACATACTAATGTTTTAATTGTGGCCGTCAGTCGGGGAGGATTATTTTGTTGAATCTTCTTTTACTCTTTGGTATTTTAAATACGTTCTTTTTAAGATTAAAATAAAAAGAATGAAAGAGGAACAAAAACATATTAATAAAAATAAAAGGTAGACAATAATTCTGGAGAAACCCAGCAGGTTCGGGTCGAGACCCTTCTTCAGACCTTTCTCCAGCATTTTTGTCTACCTTCGATTTTCCAGCATCTGCAGTTCCTTCTTAAATAAAAATAAAAGGATTTGTTCTACAAAATTTGGATTCATTCAAAAGGCCACACTTAATGGCCTAGAAGGCCGCATGCGGCCTTAAGGCCACAGGTTCCCCACCCTTGGACTAATATATCCAAACATTTGCTGATAATGTAAGGCTAGGGGGAAAGTCTGCCGTGAGAGGGATACCAGAATCAGCAAGTACATATAAATAAGTTGCACGGGCCAAAAAAGAAGGTAATAACTGGATGTACCACTGGAAAATGTAAGGTAATGGTCCAAAGATCAGAAAAGAAAACACTTTTTAAATGATTTGAAGCTATTGATATTGGTTTTCGATTTGAGGTCCATTCGAAAACAGTACGCTTCATGAGCTCCACAATGTTATTATGCAAGGACAGCAAACAAATATGGGCGGCACAGTGTTGCAGAGAGTAGAACTGCTGTATCACGGCACGAAAAACCCGGGTTCGATCCTGGTCTCAGATGCTGTCTGTGAGGAGTTTGCACATTCTCCTTGTATCCACATGGTGTTCTCCGGGCGCTCCGGTTTCTACCCAAGGATGTACGGAATTTCAGGGTAATTGGCCTTTGTAAATTGCCGCCAACGTGTCGGGAATGGATGAGAAAATGGGATAGAATTATTGTGAACGGGTGATGTATGTTCAATGTGGACTCAGTGTGTTGAAGGGCCTGATTACAAGCTGTATCATTCAATCAAATAGAAAGATAAACAGGGATTTGGTCTTTATTGTAAACTAGACCAAATGCAGACCCGTTGGGTCTGCTTCCCAATGCAAGATTCCACCACTCACCAGTTCCAACGCAAGCCGTTCTCCTAATGCAATATTGCACCACTCACGCATAGCCCCCAACTGGGCAGATGTGGCTCATTTCTTCACATCCCCCAGCACTCCCTCCCCTTCACCCTCCCTCTTCTATCCCTAGAGAGGGAGGGGTACAGAGGGAGGGGTGGTAAAGAGGGGGGGTAGAGAGGGAGGGGTGGTAGAGAGGGAGGGGGGAGGTAGAGAGGGAGAGAGGGACGGGATAGAGAGAGAGGTGGATAGAGAGGGATGGAGGTAGAGAGGGAGGGGGAAGAGAGGGAGCGGAGTAGAGAGGGAGGGGGTGGAGAATAAGGGGGAAGAGAGGGAGGGGAGTAGAGAAGGAAAGGGAGGGGGAGGGAGGTAGAGAGGGAGGGGAGGGGTAGAGGGGGAGGGGAGTAGAGAGGGAGTGTAGAGAGGGGGGAGGGGTAGAGAAAGAGAGGGGCAGAGAGGGAAAGGGGAAGAGAGAGAGGGAGGGGTAGAGAGAGAGGGAGGGGGGTAGATTGGGGGGGAGGGTAGAGGGAGAGGAAAGGGGAGGGAGAGGGAGGGGGTTGGGAGGGTAGAAAGGAAGGGGACATATCCCTCCTCCACCTCTCCCCATCTCCCTCCTCCACACCCCCCCCCCCCCAATTTATCTCTACCACCCCACTCCCCACCCCATTTCCTTCCTCCTTATTTCCCTCATCCTCCTCCCCTCATTCCCATTCCCTGCCCCAGGACCTACCCAGGTCGTAGAGCAGCGCCAGGGCCTGGAACACAGTCTGGTTCTCGTACTCAGGCCGGCCTTGTCTGTAGACTCCAGCCGTCAGCTCGGTCGCCGCCTGGGCTCCAGTGCACGTCCCCGACTCCATCTCTGGGCTCGTCCCTGACCCCGGACCCAGGCTCATCCTTGGTTCCAGCGGCGGCTTCCTTCTCGGCCACAGTCAAGGCCCCATCCCAAGCCCCAGGCTCGGCCCTCACTCCAGCACCACCCTCCCCACCAGGTGTCGGGCATCGGCAGCCGCCGCCACTCCTCGTTCACCGCGAGCGCTGGGGTGCCCCTCCTTCCCAGATTGTCCCGTCCTGCCTTGCGATTGCATAGTGACATCATTTGTTTTTGTTTTCCGAAATGGGTGAGTTTTCAGGCTTATTAAAAAACTTGAAAATGATTAATAACTTCGGAAATATAGGTGGGAATGCGACGGGGAGAAAAATGTGAGTAGGATGTGTGAAAATGGGAAGGCTGTGGCATAGCATTTGGAAGAAAATAGGAATTAACCAGATTTCTCACACACACACACACACACACACACACACACACACACACACACACACACACACACACACACACACACACACACACACACACACACACACACACACACACTAAGATTTTTAGTATTATAGTGATGAATTCGAGTGTAGAAATAAAAATGTCTTGCACATATTTCACATGGCTTTGATAACAACTAATTTGGAGAAGTGTATGTCGCATTGGTCTCTTTGTTTGCAGAAGGATGTACATGGGCAACTGAAAGTCAGCACAGCGGAGGTTCTCTAATTGGTTTCAGCGATGAGTGCGAAGTGCTATGATTAAGGGGTCAGTTGAAAAGATGGAACTAAGGAGAGATTTCTTAACCCATCTTCGGAATCATTAAATCCTTGGGATCTTTGTAGGGCTATGAAGTTAATTCAAATTATGCTTTAATTTGCTTTATCTGCCTTAATCTAGGTCCTATTTTTGGAGCTACAAATGTTCACCCGACCAGGCTCTAATGATGAGCTCGTGTTTCAGGGAGGCACACTAAGGTCCCACACATGGTCCCCAAGGCATGTAAAATGTCCTGAGTTTCCACATGGAGCAAGAATTGCTTGTCCGTGATTTATGAAACCCTATATACTGCATTCAGCTTTGAAGTGTGCTCAATGAATTCTCTGCCTCGGAAGGTGGTGGAGGCCGGTTCTCTGGATGCTTTCAAGAGAGAGTTAGATAGAGCTCTTAAAGATATCAGGGTCAGGGGATAAGGGGAGAAAGCAGGAACGGGGTACTGATTATGGATGATCAGCCATGATCACATTGAAAGGCGGAGCTGGCGCGAAGGGCCGAATGGCCTACTCCCTCGCTAAATTGTCTGTTGTCTATTGTCTTCCTGAAGATCCTCACATTCTCGTTCTGGTGTTGTAAATGACCACTCATTTACATCTCTGAACATCATCTGGTTACAGGATGTCAATGATCAGCAACATTCAATCCTGGAAAAACTGAAAGTATCCCAATATACTTCACACTGTTTCCCGCTGCCTTGCAAGCTTGGTGACCCTGGACAAACTCAAACAGCTGGAGACACTAAGGTCCCACACATGGTCCCTAAGGCATGTAAAGTATCCTGAGTTTCCACATGGAGCAAGAATTGCTTGACCGTGATTTATGAAACCCTATATACTGCATTCAGCTTTGATGTGTGCACAAATTGTTACTCTGATTAAAATTACCCCTATTTAACATTACTGTTCCTTGTTACAGTATGTTATGTTTACATTAGTTTAAACTTTCAATTTTACAGTTAACACAATACCACAGCACACAGATCCTGAGTAAAGATTTTCCAACTGGTGACAGAAATAAAATGCCCCCTTTCACTTGCCTGATAATTAGTCAATGGACAGGAAGAACAATTACAAAGAACTGAAGTGCCATCAGCCCAAGAGACAGTTCTTTTGCAATTGATATGTTTCCATTTCTTTATGTTCAATGTACCCTCCTGTGAAGGAAACAGGAAGGCTTGGGTGTCTCAGAACTCTTTTTACTGCTTTTTTAATCAGTCTCGAGGTAGTGCGAGCTGGATCTCTTATCAATTGTGTTCTCTCAGGGGACATTCCTCCTTGTCATTCCTCACCTTGATGGACTGCAATTGGGAACAGCAGAATTGAGTGTCATCTTTCAGCATGATGGCATAGCTACACATTCTGCCATAAGGCAGTGCTTTACAGAATAGATTTATGGGAATATTTCCACTACAATAGAGGAAAGCTATTTCCCAACACAAAAACACTTATGAGATGGGTTGTTCACTTTGCCAGAGGGCCAAGGTTTTCAGTAAAGCCACAAGAGCTGAGCAAATAAACATAACAGACAACAACCTGCATTCGACACAAATACAGAGAAAAATTATTGTACTGATATCATTCTTTGAAGAAGATGGATTGACAAAAAAAAATTGGAAGCATATGGCAGGTATGGAGAACTGAAAATGGGATTGGGCCAGTGACAGCATGGAAAATGTAGGAACATATTTAAAATAATTAAGTGAGAGTGTAAAGAGAGGGCATGAAATATTGGTGTCTGAGACAATGAAGGAAAATCACAAAGCATTACAAATATTAAGGACACGTGGCTAAAATCAGGGAGAAAGTAGCATCTCTTCAGAGAGGCAAGTGATGCATGGAGCCAGAGAACATTGGTGAGGTCTTGAATTAAGGGGGGGGGGGGTACTGAAATTCTCAAACATATTATAATTAAAAAGGAAGAGTTATTAGATATCCTTGTAGGTTTAAAGACTTATCCTAACCTGCTATGACAGGCAAGGGAAGAGAAGGCAGGGACTCTGACAGAGATTTTTAAAGATCATGGGGAACACCTATCCATGTTTTCCAAAGATGCTGCCTGATCTGCTGAGTTACTCCAGCACATTTTCCTTTTTTTTTGCAAACCAGCATCTGTAGTTCCTTGCTTAAATCTGTGCTGGCCACAGATGAGATAGAGGATGACAACAGGATAGCATATGTGGAGCCTTTTTATTCCAGAAGGTAATTGTGGGCCTGTGAGTCTAATATCAGTGCTTGGGGAGTTACTAGAAAAAAATGAGGGACAAGATAAATGTATATTTGTAAAGACAGGTATTAATCAAAGATGGTCAGTAACATTTTATTAATTGAAGATCCTATGAACCATTTGCTTGAATCTTTTAAAGAGCTAACAATGCATAGATGAGGGCAATCTGCTTCCATGTCGACCAGTAAGGCCATTGACTTGATCCCATAGAGAGACAGGTACAAAAAGATAGTTCCCATGATATCAATGGCACATTGATAATTGGATCCAAAATTGACTTGGTAATAAGAGTCAGAGGGTGCTGGTGGAGGGTTCTTTTTGTGATGAGAAATCAGTGACCAGTGGTGTGTGACAAGGAGTGTTGATGGGACCTTTACTTTTTGTCATATACATCAAATATTTGGAGGTGAATGTCACAGGTATGACCAATCAGCTTCGTAGATGACAGAAAATGTCATGGCCCTGCGGATTGTGAGAAGGGTAGACTTGAATCGCAACATCATATTGATAATTTTTTAAGACAGAAAGAGCAATGGCAGTCAGCTGCCAGACAGATCCTAAAACTTTTGTGATGGATTATTTTTTTGAGGACTTACACAATGGATGTTATGTCCAAGAGAGTTTAGTTTAGTTTAGTTTAGTTTAGTTTAGTGATACAGCGTGGAAACATGCTGTTTGGCCCAATAAGTCCACAAAAGCCAATTAATGTACAAACCTGCACATATTTCAAATGTATGGTTCGCCACATCATGGAGCTGATATTAAACCGCAGCTTTGTGCTTAAGACCAGTGATGGACAGCAGTGTAGGCTAGATAGACTGAAGAATGGCATCCCACACGGTTCTGTCTGGGCTCCGCTGCTTTTTAACGTGTATACCCATGACCTCCCAGAGACCATTGCTGGAAAATATGGGTATGCAGGCGATCTAGCCATCCTGATGAGACACAAAGAGTGGAGGACAATCGAAAGCTCCTTGAGTCAAGACATGGGGACTTTGGCAGTATACCTACGACATTGGTGTCTGAAGCTGAACGAAGGCAAAACAATGTCAACTGCATTTCATCTAAACAACAAGGAAGCTAAGCGAGAGCTAGCTGTCTTCTTTAACAATAGGCACTTGGACTCCAACAAACACCCACTTACCTCGGCGTAAAGCTGGACAGGTCGCTTACATTTCGTCAACACCTGGCTGGACTCGCGACAAGGTCATGGCACAAAATGGCCTCATCCGACAGGAACAAGTTGGGAAGCCAGTCCATCAACTCTTCGCACCTCTACCTTAGCTCTTGTGTATGCTCCAGCTAAGTAGAAGCAGACATACTAGCGTGGTACACATGAGCCTTGCGAACAATCACTGGGTGCCTTTCAACCTACTCAGGTCCAGCAGCTCCCTATACTTGCAGGCATTCCGCCTGCAGGAATCCGAAGGCAAGCAGCAACTCTGGCACTATCTTATCATGCCATGGACCCAGATCACCACCTACATCAGGCTATCAGCAGAGGTCACCCCGACTGAAGTCCTGTCACCCCTTTACTCCACATAGAAAACAACTCCTAGCATTATTCCAGCCAACTGAGATAAAAAGCACACTGGATAGTTCACAGAAGTGGAAGGCAAACTCATCTCCATTACACAGCTACATCTCTTCACCAGATAAAAGCTGTCCCGGGTCTGCCCTCCTCAGGGGAGCATGGGTGAAGCTCAAGGCTTCGTACTGGAGTTGGGCGTTTCAATGCCAGCATGTGGAGATGGGTGCTCTGCCAGAGCCCAGCCTGTGAATGCGGAGCAGAACAACAGACAGCCAACCATGTCATCTCTGAGTGTCCGCTCTACCACCCACTGAATGGAGCTCAGGGCCTGGCAGACATTGACGCAGAGACCAACAACCTGGCTGCTCAACATCCGGCTTGACATCTAACTATTCCTTTGGTTTATTTATGTTTCATTCGCAAGAAGAAGAAGAAGAAGATTTCAAATGTGGGAGGAAACCGGAGCACCCGAAATAAACCCACACGGTCACAGAGAGAGCGTACAAACTCTGTACAGACAGCACCGATAGAGTATTAAGAAGTAAGAGGAGTCATGGTGTACAATAATCACTAAAGATGATAAAAGCACAGGTTGATAAGGTGGTGAAGAAACCTTTAGGATACTACCTATTATTAGCTGGGCCACAGATTATAAGGGCAGGGAGATTATGGTATACTTTTATTGTTTAAGTCACAATTGCAGTACAGAATGTAGTTCTGGTTGATCAAACCACAGGAAGGATGTGATTACACTTGAGATGATTCAGAGGAGATTCATCAGAATGTTGCCTGGAAGACAGCATTTCCATTATGAGGAGAGGGTGGAGTTTGTGACCTTGGAGCAGAGGTGGCTGATGGCAGACCTGATTACAGATGAGATGTACAGAGAGGAGCTGATTACAGAGGAGACCTGATTACTGAAATGCACAGAAGATGTTGAGGCATTGCCAAGGAGATGTAGAGGATTCTGATGGATTACAGAGGAGAGGAGAGTACGAAGGAGGCAGATGGCAGAACTAATTAAGGTGCACCAAATTATGAGGGGCATTGTTAACATAGATAATAGGAAACTTTCCCCCATAGCAGGGGCTAATAAATAAGGGTATGATTTAAAGTAAGGGACAGGATGCTTAGAGGGAATTTAAATAATATTTTTTTTACCCAGAGATTGGAATCTGGAGAACACTGTCTGGAGGGATGGTACGGGTAGAAACCTTCATGTTTAAGATGAATATGTGTGAGCACTTGAGGGGCACGAATACGACAGGCCAGGAGTCGGAAGAAAGGTTTGGCATGGATGGGGACATCATGGTCGGCAGGAATGTGGTGGACTAAAGGACCAAATTCTATACTGAATGACTTTTCAACACTGTTCTAAAGCATTTACAATCAATAAACTACTTTTGAAAAATACAGACTGCTGAAAAACATAGAAAAACATACTAACAATTGATAGGAGGCGGGTGCATTGTCAAGAAATTGATTTTAGAGGATCTTAAAAGACATGAAACAAGTGAAGATTTTTTAGTTTAAGTTTTAGAGATACAGCGTGAAAACAGTCCTTCGGCCCACCGAGACCACTCCGACCAGCGTTTCCCACGCATTAACTTTATCCGACACACATTAGGGACAATTGTACACATTCACCAAGCCAATTAACCTACAAACCTGGATGTCTTTGGAGTGTTGAAGCTGTTGAAGAATGATTTGAAGCCAGAACACATCAATCAATCTTAGTACAAAGGCAGAAAATAAAGGACAAACAATGGCGAGTTCAGGTAATGCAGCTGTAGGTGGAAAGGTTTGCAAGGTTAGCAGAGAATAATGTGAAAGAGGTTAGACACAAATGCTGGAGTAACTCAGCGGGACAGGCAGAATCTCTGGAGAGAAGGAATGGGTGACGTTACGGGTTGAGACCCATCTTCAGTCTGAAGAAAGGTCTCGACCCGAAAAGTCACCCATTCCTTCTCTTCAGAGTTGCTGCCTGTCCCGCTGAGTTACTCCAGCATTTTGTGTCTATCTTCAGTTTAAACCACCATCAGCAGTTCCTTCCTACACAATGTGAAAGCGGTGCAAGAGAGTAGATATGAAGTAGAAAGATGGTTTGGTGTTGAATCTGATTCAGCGTTAGTGCAGTGACCAGTGGGGGTGAGGGTAGGGTTTTGATAAGAGTCAGGGTTTGAATGTGGCTCAGTCCAATGCAGTGACCAGAGGGCGAGATGGCATCTGAGGCAACAGCTTTGACTTTGTGGTTGAAGGCACCTGGGTGAACCTTGCTGGCTGAGTTGAACATTCCTGTCATGCAAACTAATTTTATGCAGTTTAACTCACAGTATTCTCAAGCCCAGAAGGCAGAAAGGTTCCACAGCAGGTGATGTAACATCATCTCATGCCAGGAAATGTGTACCTTTGTGCTTTGGGGAGATCTTGTTGAAGTGTGGAATAAGGCCACGACATGGAGCTAAACACCGATGGCATTGTTCATCCAACAAAGGTCAAATTACAATCAGTCTGAAGAAGGGTCCTGACCCGATATACCACCTATCCATGTTCTCATGAGATGCTGCCTGACCCGCAGAGTTAGTCCAGCACTTTGTGTTTTCTTTTGCAAATGCAGTTTCTCGTTTCTATACTCCACTATTATTGTTCTTAACATTTGTTTTGTACTTATGCATTGTAATTTGGAAACTTGTAAAACTTGGAAAACTTTATTGTCATTCAGACCTTGCGGTCTGAACGAAATTTCGTTGCCTGCAGTCATACATATAGTAAATAACAAAAACACACAATAAACACATATTTAACATCCACCACAGTGAGTTCACCAGACACCTCCTCACTGTGGTGGAAGGCAAAAATCTTGTCTTTGTCTCTTCCCTTCTTCCTCTTCCTCTTCATCTGCGCTGAGGCGACCCGGGCCTCCGATGTTGTGACCGCACCGGATGATGTAAATAAGTCCCGCGGGTGAACCGCGCTCCGCGAGCGGGCCGGTTCAACTCCACGGCCCGGGGCGGTCGAAGCTGCCGAAGCTGCCGTCCTCCAGTCCAGCGGACACAGCTGTTGCCGCGGGAGCTCCGGAAAAACAGGTCACCAACCTGTGACCTGCGAGCTCCCGACGATGTCGTCCACTGGGCCCGCGGCCGGGCCTCCGAAGTCGCTGCCGCCGCCACCGCCACCGGAAAGCCGCCACAGCTCCGAGTTGGGCCGCCGGAACGCCTGAACCCGCCGCAGCCCCGAAGTCGGCCAGCCCCGCACTGGTAAGTCCTGGCTGGCTCTACCTCCGGAGCCTCGTGTCGGTCGCAGTTAAAGTTGGAGGCCGCCAGCTCCGCGATAGGCCTCAGCACAGACGGAGACGGAGACAGGGGATACGACAAGAAAAGTCGCGTCCCCCCAAAAGGAAGAGACTAAGAACATTTCTCCCACCCCTCCCACACACATACACTACATAATAACTCAAACTAATGCTAAAAACAAGACAAGAAAACAACAAATAAAAAGAAAAACAGACGGACTGCAGGCGAGCCGCTGCTGTCAGGGCAGCGCCGCCACTCCCTTCTTGTGACCATCAACTTTGTTTATCTCTTTAACCTGTCCACATTCAAGGTGAACATCCAACATTTATATTGTTACTCAACAAGAACTAAAACTATTTATGTCCCCAGAGACAGGCATTTACATTTAAGTGCACCCAGCCCTTTAATTTTCAGGTTTTGCACTTCACTAGGTTTGCCCCCATTAGACTTGCTCCCTGCTCAATGCCAATGCTGAGCTGGCAATTATGTGTAATTATACAAATATGCTGATGGTGGCACACTGTTAGTGTGTTCAATGAGATGTTGGGCAACTTTGTTTCATAGTTTTGGTCTAATAGTTTCTATTGAGATGGGAAATAAAAATATGCCCTTTAGTGCAAGTTTAGGAACTTGTTGAGAGGCTTTGTGGACAAAGGATTTGAGTTTAAGACGGAGTGAGAAAAGCAAGGGGGGTATATCTTCCAATACCATTTGGCTGCCTTTAACAATTCTATCTTCAACATTCAATGAGAGGATAAACAAAATATCTGACATTTCAACATGTTTTATGCAGGGATTTAATTAAAAGGATGTATAATTGGCAGATTAATCAGAAGGCAATCGCTGTGAAACTAATAGCTTGAAGTTGAGATATCTGCACTGTTTTACTCGGGCCTTTGATCAGCTAATCCTTCACCTGTCTCTGAAACTGAACAGGGTGCAACAATTGTAGAATAGTTTTCTCCCCATCAGAACCTAAGAGAATACATCCAACTTCAAAAGGTGTGTGGTGTTTTCTGTGTTAGTAAACAGTTCTACCTGAATCTTTACGTTACACAATATTGTGCACATTGGGAAAGAACAGAATGACAGAAGTCATTATTTGTGCTTTCCATGATCTTAGAATGTCTAAAAGCATTTTTTCACCATTGAAGCACATCTGGTGCGGTTAATATGGTTACATAGGAAACACTAATCAAAGCCACAGAAAGAACACTGTGATCGAACAAGATAAACTGTTTTAGTGATAAATAAAGATTGGAGAAAGCTCTGCTTCTCATTGAGTTGTTTTCTATCCATCTGAAAGGACTATATGGTACTGACCTAAACTAAGTCATTTCTAACAGAAATTCTGAGCATCTTTCATGCTCATGTCAGTGAGATAAGACTTGAATTTATGACCAGATGACTTAGCTGTGAGAATAAATATTTTGCTGGAAGAACTCAGCGGGTCAGGCAATATCTATGGAAATAAATAAATGGCCAGCGTTCTGTGTCAAAATCAATCCTCTAGACTTTGTTCATTTCCCTCCACGGATAGAGATATACAGCACGGATGTTCATCCATGCCTACCAAGATGCCTCATCTAAACTATTCCCATTTTCCCGCATTTGGCCCATACTCCTCTAAACCTGTCCTATCCATGTACCTGTCCAACTTGCTTTTTAATACTATTGTAAAACCTTCCACAACTACCTCTTTTGGCAGCTTGTCCATATACCCCACTGCACTCCAAGTGAAAAGGTTGGCCCTCAGGTCCTTATTAAATCTTTCCCCTCTCACCTTAAACCAATGTTCTCTGATCTTTTATTCCCCTATCTGGGTAAAAGATGTATTCACCTTATCAATTCCCTTATGATTTTTTACACCTCTTTGAGATCCCCTTTCAGATGCTGCCTCCAAAACACAGTCTTTTGTGCCTCCATTTGGCTATGAAAATGCTGAAACTGACCCGTCGTTCCTCCAAAGGTCAGAAAGTCACACAGGCACACACCGAGAGGAAATGGCACATTGAAGCTTAAGACATAGGAACATAACCTTGAAATCACTGTCACTATTCAAAAGAAAAATCAGGAAACCCTATCTCCTGGTAAAGGTGGTAAATATGTGGAATTCTCTCCTACATGAAGCTAGCTCAATTAATCATTTTAAATCTGAGATTAGATTTTTGCAAAACAATGGTATAATAGGATATGAATTAAATGCCAATCAGTCAAGGGTAAGGACCAACTTATGTTAATATTTATAGGAAGGAACTGCAGATGCTGGTTTAAACTGAAGATAGACACAAAAAGCTGGAGTAATTCAGTGGGACAAGCAGCATCACTGGAGAGGAATGAGTGATGTTTTGGGTTGAGACCTTTCTTCAGACTGGTTAGGGATTAGGGAAACGAGAGATATAGACGATGATGTAGAGAGATAAACAACAATGAATTAAAGATATGCAAAAAAGTAACTATGAAAACGATATGCCACCTATTACACATAATAGTTGGCATATCGGGTCGGGACCCTTCTTCAGATGATAAAGGAAACAGGCCATTGTTAGCTGTTTGTTGAGTGAAAACGAGTAGCTAGTGCGACTTGGGTTGGGGAGCGATAGAGAGAGCATTCCCTCTCTCTCCAGCTGCCTGTTCCGCTGAGTAATTCCAGCTTTCTGTGTCTATCTTCTGCTAATATTATCTATATCTATCTTTTATATTTAATATTTTTCCCATGAGTGGTAGTGGAAACAGATACAATAATGGTGTTTAATTGGCTTTTAGATAGGTACATGGATATGCAGGGAATGAAGGGGAATGGATCATTTTCTGGCAGAGGAGATCAGTTGAACCTGGCATCATGTTCAGCATTATGGGCTGAAAGGCCTGTTTCTGTGCTACATTGTTCAATGTTCTTAATGATTATGGGTGACAAATATGGGTTTATTATGATGGCACCTATACCCTTGCGTGCTGCTCTGATTCCTGTTAATGGTAGACAGGCCAGGAGGAGCTAAAGAACAGCACCATGGACAGTGCCTGCCAGGAAAATATAGCTCCCGAGACAGCGTTCCAGACAGTACTGAAGCCACAGGCAGAGGAGCAACAGCTGCGTCCAATTAGCTGTTATTGGATTGGCCTACCTGCACCTCGTCACCTTCCTTAAAACCAAGGCTGTTCCAGCTGGAAGAGCAGGGGTGGGGGGGAGGGGGGCTACGGTAGAGTAGAGATGAGATAGGAATCAGAGGAAACAGTACGAAGAAGAGACAGGAAACAGAAGAGGAAGTGAGAAAGGAAGGGGGAGAAAGTGTGACACCTCTCGACTAGCTTTGTTTATCTTTCACAGGCCTGGAGAAAGAGTGAGCCGTCGGGACAAGCCTGAGACCGCCAACATCTTCTCACGTGCCTGCGGACAATGAGGGAACGTGCCCTCACACAGAGAGCAACGATTGGTTACATAAATGATGTGCAGAACAAAACTCACTCCCAGATGAAATCTCCTATTCTTCCTTTTCTACTTCTACATATTTCCTCTCACTTTTGTTGGAGAGGTTTTCCTGGCCACTGCCTATACATGACTTGTAACTGCCGCATCTCGATAAATGGACCATCTCAAGCCCAAAACTGACCATCCAACCAAAAACGCTGTGCAAATAAAGAAAAAGAGAAAAAGAGATTACCTTTCATCAGAACGGAGGGCCAGCAATATATAGGATGTAGCCATTTGAAAACGCATTCAGTTGCTTTGGCTGCCTATAGTGATTTGTTGAAAATCTTACGACATTGTACCTAAATCTTCAGAGAATGATTCCCAAAATTGTCCTCCATAGATATCTGCCCCACTCTTAATCCTACTTGTCATTTCTTCCTCATGTTGTCACATTCTAGCATTCACAATTGTAACCTTCTGGTGGTTCAGGTATGAATCTTCTTCTATTTATACCTCCTTTAGACCTACCTATTTTATTTATCTCTCTCCATCTATCATTGTCTACTATCATTCTTTTTGTCATTTGCTCTCTCCTGTCTTTGGTCTCCTCCCTCCTTGCTCTTTAATACCAAAGTTAGACAAGATGCAAATAGGCGAGATGCCAGTAACTTACAAAAAATATAAGCATTCTGAATGATTAGGTCTTCAAAGAATTCACAGGGGAGAGATTTAACACTACTTCCCATAAAACAAATACTGAATCAGAATAAAAGACTTGTTATAAATTCTGTGGAAGCAGAAAGAGTTTATAACATGTAAATCCTGAGGTTACCTGGCATGCTGATCAGTCACAAAATTGTGAGGTCTTGAAAATAAATAAGTCAGTGAACACTCTCAAGTCACCAATGAATTGGATGTTGACATGGAAAGGAAAGTGAATCTCACCAAACAGACACAAACAATGGCAGAAATAACAATCAAACTTTAATATAATGTCAAATAATGGAACCCATTCAGCGTGAGTGGTACATCAATTGAGTGAATAACAGGATGGAAACGAATCCTGCCTGACCACATGGGGACTGGTTACCCCCCCTTCTCGGAACCAGAAGTTAAATACAAAGTTTATGAAGTTGCATGCTGCCACCTCGGGGAGTAGTCGAATGCAGTGTGATCAGTGGAGACAATTCAGAAGCACAATGGGTGGTAAACACTTCGAATCTCCAGATCCAAAGCCTGTGGATACAGAATAATTGAAGCTTTCAAGAATAAGTTATAAATCTTTAGTTCTGTTTGATTTATTATTTAGGTCACATGTATCGAGATACAATGAAAAGTTTTTGGTTGCGTGTCATCCAGTCAAATCATACATGGTACAATGGAACCGTACACGTCTAAGTCATCAGTCTGAAGAAGGGATCCAGCCCAAGATGTGACTTATCCATGTGGCTCCAGGGATGCTGCTTGACCGGCTAAGATACTCCAACAAGTATAACGGGTGGGGTAAAGAGAAAATATATCTGAATACAGTGTTACAGTTTAAGAGCATTACAGTTACAGAGAAAAGGTGCAAGGTCTGCAATGAAGTAGGTTGGGAGATCAAGACTATATCCTAGCTTTGAGAGGTAGTCTGAGCGCCTGATCTCTTCGTTGTTCTTCAGTGTAAAGTGTAGATGAAATCAATTGTTCAGTGTGATGGACTGGGTTACATCTACGCAGTGGCCTTGGCAGAGCTCCCTGCTATGCAGTCACTACATGTTCCCATCATGGTCGTGAGGAGTTCCCGCATTCCGCGGCCTCATTCTGGTCGCTGTGAATTTTTCAACGTTGAAAAATTAGTGGCGAGAAGCCGCCATGGAGAGTAGCTAGAATTCTCGAGCCGTAGATGGGTCGCCAGGAGTTCCTAATGGGTTGCCAAGAGGTCAAAGGTTCTCAGAGGTTCTGTAGGTTTCGAGCCTCACTCGCCCTGTCCCCCACTGGGCAAAAGGCAGCAGCAGCACACCTAATCTCCTGCATGTACTCCATCTCGTCATTGTTCGAGATCGAGCCCACCAGGGTGTTAGCAAGCTTGCAGGTTAGAGCAGAATTTGGCTACCGAGTATACAAGGAGTGCTGCAAATACAACATGCGGCATTTGCAAGGAATGGATCGACTCCGGGCAAACCACAGCTCCACAATGTTAATCAGCAGTCTGATGTTAACACTACAGAGCTCTGGCGATCCCCGGTAAGGCATCGACCCTTGGAATCCAGTGCTGCACCGTTGCTGAAGCTCTGTCTGGTCTCCGGCAGGAAATGGCGTTGCAATCCAGATGGTAGGCCGCGAGGGGGAGTGGGGGGGGGGGGGGGGCGAAGATGCGACTCGGAGAAAAGACACATCCTCGACCAGAAAGTGACTGAGAAAATGGTTTCCCCCTTCCCCACCCCCAGCCCACATTGGCGTCATTACGTCAACGCATAGTGCCGCGACTGGCTGGGAGGCGCGTCCTCCTCCAGCGGTAGGTTTAAAGACCGCCAGGTAAGTTTCAAACTTAACCGGCGGTCGTTTTTGTTTCTGTGTTACATTTGGGAAGCGATTTTCATAATGGACAAGACCAGAGTGAAGACCAGGCGGGGCACGGGGAGAACCTCTTCCGAGGACCGTGGGAGTGCTGTTTTTGGGCGGCCGTCGGTCTCATCGTCTCAGTCGCTGGTAGCACAGCCAGCAACTTCCGACACAGCGCCTATAGAAGGCACCTTGGTTGCCTCGAGAGTCGGGAAGGCCAAGCGCAAAACCAACAGGCCGATTTTCTCAGATGAGTCCGGCCGGGAGGATTTGCCTCCCTCTACAGGGAACGTCTTCCGACAAATTTCCCGTATGGAGCATCTTATGGATATGATGCTACAGCATGACATATTCCAGAAACAGGAGTTATATCAACACGGGCTTGAGGGGTCCGTGGCAGCGCCTGCTGCAGGGCTGCGTTATATCTGCCTGTCTGAAGAAGGGAGTGTATGTCAACAGCCCTGGGCGGGCTCACCCCTGGGCGGGCTCACCCTTCAGTGCCATGAGAGAATGCCCCGCGGCACTAGACCCACAAGACACAACAATACCCTCCACGGTTTCCAAGTTTGCGATGCCGTCTCAAGTCAGTGAGCCGTTGAACCCCGAGTTAGCGGCCACTATAAATTACCTGGCCTCTCATCAACAACAGGAGCAGGTAATGCTGGAAACAGCAATGAAGTATCAGACACCCAGCAACTGCGCCTCGCTAAAAGTCCCGACTGTCAATAGCTCTATTTGGAGTTACATGGGAGGAGGCATTAAGACTCAGGAGGTTAAACTTCAAAGAATCCTGAGCCTGCTAGCTGCTGGAGTCGCTCCCTTTGCCAGGTCTGTAGATACAAGCTCCCTGTCAGAGGTTCAACAAGACGCATTGGCTCTGATGTGCAATGCACATTTCAAGATAAATTGATCCAGGAAAAATGGCATTCGCCCAGTACTTAATCCCAAATTTGCGGGATTATGTAAGTCAACCAATGTGCAGCCGCCCAAGTATTTATTTGGGAAGGACTTGTCCAAACAAATTAAAGAGTTGGACGATGAGTCAAAGGCGGTGGGGCAACTCAGATCTCCACCAGCAGACAGACCATCAGCATTCCGACGGCAGCACCCATATGCCTCTGCTAGCAGCAGATGGTCTACAGGAGACAGTACCAGCTCAAGGACCGACAGAGCCAGCCAAAGGCGTTTTCCGGGGCAAAGCTCAAGCCAACAGACTCCAAACAGGGGCAATTGGCGCACGCCAGTACACACCACATATGATCCAGCAACCATGCAGGTAGGTGATCTGGTTTCTCTAAATATGCTGAGTGTGGCGCAAATCACATGTTGGTGGGGAATTACGTTTAGTTTGGATGTTGGATAAACATAACGTTTATACTATTTGGTGCCTATTTATAGGATCACCGGGAATAACTGAATTTAAATGGATGGCAGCCATGGAAATTTAAAGCATTGGCTAATGGGCTAACTTCGGCACCCAGGTTGCTTAGCAAATTCTAAAAATTCCAAAATTAGCTATTTCAGCAGTCTCAACCACCAAACACTTGTTAGAGCGATTTGGGGTTTTCTCATCCATTCAGCTCAATCTAAATGAAACACCTCTGAAACTCTACCTTAATCACAGGGATTGAATCCAGTCAGTTTCCATGACAAATTAAAAAATAAAATAATAATAATACAATTTGCACTGGTGTTTCCATGAATTACTTGGGTTTCAGCTATCTATCTGCCAGCTATGGTGCACCAGGCCACGCAATTAATGACGACACAAAATGGATGTTGAATCATAAAGCACTTAATAATATTATCTCTAGGTATGCTACACCGGATATAAGTTTGTTGTGTTCAGACTTAAGTCTAAAGATTACCAAGGTATATTGGTTGCAAACCAGACCCAAGGGCAGTAGTGATTGATGCATTCTCGCTGCATTGGGATGAATTGGTATCTATGTTCTACCCATTCTGCCTTGTCTGTCGATGCCTGCTCAAAGTCAAACAAGACTCTGGCTCGGGCATTCTAATAGCCCTGATTGGGCCACTATACCATGGTATCCACTCATTCTGGGTGTGATCATGGAACCCTTATGGAGGTTCCTAAATGCTAGAATCTGCAATCCACCCCATCACTGGGGAAGAACATCCTCTACATGATCAGCTAAAAACGTATTGGTTTGCAGATTCTAAGAAGACCCTTTCTCGGGATTGGACTGGCTGAACGTACAGTGGATGAACTAACTATGGCCTGGAGAGACAGCACTAAAAAACAATATGTCTCCTACATATAGAAATGGGAAGAATTCTGTTTGCAAACTAACATCACATATGAGACAGCGCACACAACCAACATTCTGGAATTTCTCTCAAAACTTTGACGAGAGGTTGAGCTACAGTGCTCTGAATTGTGCCAGAAGTGCGTTGTCATCATATTTGTTGCCAAGCTCAGGTCACTCTGTTGGGTCCCTTCCATTAATATCCAGATTCACGAGTGGTATTTTTAACTTAAACCCTCCCAGGCCCAGGTATATCAAAATATGGGATGTAGGTGTGGTTTTAACACTACTTCACCAATGGGCTCCAGCTACATCCCTGTCCCTTCTCCGGCTCACTTCCAAAGTAGTGATGCTCGTGGCTACAGTATCAGCTCAACGGGTCCAGTCATTACAGAAGCTGCGTCTGGATAGGATGGTGATTTCTGCCAGTGAAATAACGTTTTTTGTATATGATCTAATAAAACAGAGCAGACCTGGTGTTTCCGGTCTTAAGCTACAATTTATGGCATACCCCTTGGACCCCCGATTATGTGTGGTCACACACCTCCACCAATATATTAAAACAACCAAGGTTCTTAGGGGATCAGAACTAACATTATTTATCAGTCACAAGAAACCGCATAAAAAGTTTCAGATCAAACCATCTCCAGGTGGTTAAAGCATGTTCTGGGTGATGCTGGTATAGACACTGATGTGTTCAAATCTCATTCCACCAGGGCTGCAGCTACGTCCGCAGCAAGGTTCCTGGACGTCCCGTTGGACCAAATCCTAGCGGCCGCAGGATGGTCCTCAGAACGCACGTTCCAGACGTTTTACAATAAACCTGTAACCAGGTCAAATGATTTCACAAACTCTATTTTAAGTACTGTTTTGTAAACCCCTCTTGAGTGTAAGAGGGTTTTTCTATTATAATTTGTCCATTAAATATTTTTCAGCGTGTTCAAAATTTATGCCATGACTGAATACTTGATTTTCCACTCCTCCTTGGTCAATCATTGTAGTGTGTGACGCATGGACTCGTTCCACGGCATGAAATCACAGAGCTTCAAAATCTTCACGTAGTCACTCACGTTACTCCGAAGTAAAATAGTAAGATTAAATGAGAATTTACCAATTTGAAGTTTGATCTTTATTTTATGAGGAGTTACGATGAGGGATTACATGCCCTCCGCTCCCAACCCTCCTCATAAAACATAATTGGTAGTTCTAGTTCTCGAATCTTACTATCATCAGTTCACCAACTGTTATCTGTGACTTCACACCGCTGCTTCGAAGATTGACGCGCATGCGGGCTGACAGGGTTCTTCACGTACTCCCTCATCGTAACTCCTCATAAAAATAAAGATCAAACTTCAAACTGGTAAGTTCTCATTTAATCTTACTATTATATTGAATGGCAGTGCTGGCTCAAAGGGCTGAATGGCCTACTCCTGCACCTATTTTCTATGTTTCTATGGTGTTGAGAATGATAATGGAAGATGTTCTGTGTTCTATCCTCACTGATTGTGGTGTGTGGGTCAGGAAGGGGGATAGGGCGAATGCACACTCTTTTTCCCAGGATAGGGAAATCAATAACTAGCTCTAGGGTAGCACAGTGGTGCAGCAGTAGAGTTACTGCCTTATAGCGCCAGAGACCCGCATTTGATCCTGACTACTTCCTGGAGGAAATCCGTGCAAGAAGGAGCTGTACGTCATGAAACGGAGCTATGCCATGTCGCAGAGACAAAGCGACAGCACAGTAAGGAGAGAGAGAAGGGGGCCTGATGACTACCAACCACCGCCACTCTCCATTGCTCATGTTGCACCCAGGTGTGTGGATCGCGGATCGATCTCTACAGACCCACAAGTAGACGCCCCTATGGAGAGGAGAGGACAATCATACTCGTTTCGAGTGACTGCCGATGATGATGACATGTGCTGTCTGCATGGAGTTTGTACATTCTCCCTGTAACTAATTGTTTCTCCGCGTGCTCTGTTTAATTCTCACATTCCAAAGAAGTGTAGGTTTGTGTGATAATATCGATGTGGTTTATGCATATGAGCTGTACTCATTCTCGCACATGCTCAGTAAATCAGTCAGTGACCTTTGACTTGGAAATAAATCATTCCTGCTTTTGATCCAACACGAGTGTGTGTGGAGCAATCTTTCTCCGTCTAGTATGTGCTAGTTTTACCTATATTGTAAGTAGACACATATCAAAACATGGTGGCAGCAGTGAAAGTGTTTCAACGCTCAGCGACCGGACTAGCTGCATGCATGAGTGGAATGGTACGCAGGGCAGTGAACACACAAAGATAAGACGCAGTGTGTAAATCAGTGCTGTGGGGGTCGAGGGTTGAAACGACGTGCTGTGGGAGACTGCTTAAAGATAAGATAAGCTATTAAGAGCAATGGGATACGCTGATATTTCAGGTGGATGAATAGAAAATGTTTAAACAAATGTATGAAAATTATGCAGTGATAACAGAACTGGATAAGAAGGAGAAACAGTATCAAAAAGCAGTATTCCTGCATACGGTTGGACCAGAAGCACTGGGAATCTTCAATACCGTGATGTTTGAAACGGTAGCATGACGGTCTACCATCATCATAGGAGAGAGGAATGAAGTCAATGCAGCTGGAAACAATTCTTCTTCAGGCCTATTCGCAGAGATGCAGATCGGCACAGAAGCCATCAAGCTTCAGATTTACTCTGGTACCAGTGTTAATGTGATTCCCAAGGATCTTGTACCCAACAAGAGGACATTAGACAAAAGAAAATCATCTTAAAGATGTACAACGGATCCAACCTGCTGGCAGAAGGTAGGATGAAAATCATACTCCGGAACAAGATGAACAACAAAAAGTACTGTGTTCACTTCATAGTGGTAGAGGAAGGCTGGCTCACACCGCTCCTGAGCGGCAAAGGTGGACAACAGATGAAACTCATCACGGTTCACTACGAGAACTTCAAGAGCCTGAATGCTGTTAGCAAGGCTGACTCATTACTCAAGCGCTACAAAGATGTCTTTGACACCGAAACACCGGAAAGACTGCCTGGCAAGGTCAAGTTGGTAATGCAGATGGAGGGTGTGACCCCCTGACAGTGTTCTGCAAAGCCGGTTCCTGTAGCCATGTAAGGGAAGGTCAAGAATGGTCTCATGAAGCTGGTCCTAATCTTGACTAAATTCGAAGAACCAACTGAGTGGTGTAGCAGGCTGGTCGTCACAGCGAAAAAGGACAGCACAGAGTTGAGGTTCTGCATAGATCCTCGACCCCTCAACAAAGTCTTCAAAAGGGAGATCCACAGACTACCAGCCATAGAGGACATACTCCCTAAGCTGTCCAAGGTGAAGATTTTGTCCAAATTTGATCTGAAGTCAGGATACCTCCACTGCGAACTAGATGAGGAGAGCAGTTTCCTAACAACCATGAACACCCCTTTTGGGAGAATTCGCTGGAAGAGGTTACCATTTGGACTGAAAGTAAGTGCAGAGATCTTCCAGAAGAAGCTGCAACAAGCCCTAGAAGGGTTAAAGGGAGTGAAATGTGTTGCAGATGACATTGTCCTATTCGGAGTAGGAGACACCAGAGAAGATGCAGAAAGAAATCACGATGCAAGATGGCAAGATCTTCTTCAGTGATGCAGAGACACAGGCATCAAGCTGAACCGGAAGAAGTCGATAGTGAAAACTACTTGTAACACATTTCTAGGACATGTAGTTACAGATCGTGGCCTGAAACTGGATCCGAAGAAGACCCAAGCTATCCTAGAGATGCCCAACCAGACCAATCCAACAGAAATCCAAAGATTACAAGGCAGTGTACACTACTAGGCAAGATTCCTGCCAGTGTTGTCGGACACATTTGAGCCTTTGAGGAGATTGACCCACAAGGATGCAGAGTGGGAATGGTCATCAGAACATGACATGGCAATGTCAAAGGTCAAGGAGCTGTTGACAACGGCACCTTTCCTGGCGCACTACACACCAGATGAACAGCTGACCATACAATGTGATGCAAGCAAGGCAGGTATAGGTGCAACACTTATGCAGAAAGGACAACCACTGTCTTATGTGAATCAAGCACTGATGCCAATCAAGCAGAGATATACTCAGATTGAGAAGGAGGCACTAGCAATAGTGTTTGCCCTCGAGCTCTTTCATCAGTACACCTACGGACAGAGATTGATCGTTGAGAGTGACCACAAGCCATTGGAAGTCATCGTCAAAAAGCCTCTGCTTACAGCACCAAGACGTCTTCAGGGCATGATGATGAGGATGCTACACTATGACATCGAGATCAAAAGGGTAAAGGGAAAAGACATGCATCTAGCAGATATGCTCTCCCGAGCATACCTCCCGGACACCATAGGATCGACCGGATTCACTGATGTCAACGTAGTTGAGTCCTTGAGCATGGGAGAGGACAAGGTCAAACGCATTCAAGTCCATACCAGGTAAGACGAAACACTGCAGACCATTAAGAAAGTAATCCAAAATGGATGGCCAGATCACAATGCAGAAATCCCAGAGGCAGCACAACCGTACTTCAACGTCAGAGACGAGTTGAGTGTGCAAGACAGCCTAGTATTCAGAGGAGAGAGATTTGTAATCCCTATCACTCTACACAAAGATATGAGGGAGACGCTCCACACCTCTCACCTAGGAGTAGAAGAAACCTTCAGACATGCTAAAGAATGCATTTTCTGGCCCAGAATGAACTCCAATGTGAAGCAGTTCATTTCAAACTCTGAAGCCTGTAGGACGTACGAACAACAGAATCAGAATCTGATGCCCCATGACCTCCCAGATCGCCCATGGGAGAAAGTGGGAACCGATATGTTCGAACTTAAGGGAAAGCATTATTTAATCACAGTTGACTATCTAATTTCTGGGAAATAGACAGACTGAATGACCTGAGTGGTAGGACAGTCATTGTGAAACTCAAGAACTACTTCGCAAGATACAGAATTCCCAGCACTGTGGTAAGCGACAACAGGACACAGTTCTCATCAGAGGAGTTCGTCAAATTTGCCAGGAAATGGGAATTTCTCCAAGACATAGCCAAGCTAATGGTAAGGTGGAATCGGCAGTCAAGGCAGCTAAATGAGTACTGAAGAAAACCACTCACTCCAAGACAGATGTCTACTTGGCAATACTGGAATTGCGCAACACATCTGTGCAAGGAGTGAACAGTAGTCCTGCACAGAGAATGCATGGAAGGAGAACAAGAATTACACTTCCAGCAACATCAAACCTGCTCAAACTACGTGGTGCTGAGATACTCACGGGAGAGAGGAAAAAGATGAAGGATTTGCAAGGATAACAATCAAAGAGCTACAACCAACATGCCAAGGATCTGCCAATCCTGGAAGGAGATGATGTCGTAAGACTCAAACACTATAAACTAGGAGATACCAGATGGCAGAGAGCAACAGTTCAGAAACGACTGGATGAGAGATCATACGCAGTTGAGACAGAGTCAGGACTTCGAATCCGACGTAAACGAGTGGATCTGAAGAAGACCGGAGAACTACCCCCACACATAACTCCAGAGAAACCACCAGATGCGGAGAAGACTGAGAAACCTTTGCAACCTCAGCTGACACAGGAAAAAACAACACAACATGCATCACCAGAAAAAGATGCAACTCGTGAAACTCATAACAAGAGAAAACTAAACAAAATCAAAGTGACACAAGAGAAGAAACTAGATGCAGAATGTACACACTGAAAAGAAAGACACTTCTGAAAGAAACACCATCATTAAGACTAGGGTAGGAAGAGGTGTCAGACCGCCGGAAAGATACGGCGAGTATGTCTAGAAGTAAGGTGTTTTGTTGTGATGTACCTACATGCTTATGAGAAGAAAGCATGTGAACATTATTTTTGGTTATTGAAATAAGTCACAAGCATGGCTATGGTTGCAATTGTGAAATAAGACAGAAAAGTTATTTGATTCAGTCAAGTTAAACCATATCACTATGGTGTAATATTATGAAAAGTGTTTAGGTTTGCTTTGTTTTGTATCGTTGGAAATGTAATCCCATAATGTCAAAAAGGAAAAGATGTGACAATATCCATGTAATTTATGCATATGAGCTTTCCTCATTCTCGCACATGCTCAGTAAATCAGTTAGTGACCTTTGATTTGGAAATAAATCATTCCTGCTTTTGATCCAACACGAGTGTGTGTGGAGCAATCTTTCTCCGTCTAATATGTGCTGGTTTTACTTATATCGTAAGTAGACACATATCAAAACAGGTTGTAAGTTAATTGGGTTCTGTAAATCCTACTATGTAGGATAGGACTAGTGTATGGGTGATCAGTAGTTTGAAAGGCCTGTTTCCATGCTGTATCTCTAAACTAAACTTTAAAAAAAAAATGTTTTAATTAGAAGCAATTGTACAGAGATAAAGCATTCGGCATCTAAAATTATACAATTACTGTACAGCTTCATTGTTAACCTTATAACCGAAATTATGAAAATGAAAAAAGAAAAGAAAGAGAAAACAAGAAAGAAAAGAAGCAGAAAGTGAAAAGGTAGATTGAACAAAAGAAAATCCCCTAAACTACCATTTCTGTGTAGCAGAAAGATATAGAAATAATTAAAAAAAAAGAAAAAGAAAAGTGGAGATATACCTTGCCCCTCGTCCCCCCTGCCCGCCTCACACAACCCAGCATCGGATTTAAATTTAAATTTGCGCCATACTATTGTTGTAAGAATTCGGTAAAGGGTGTCCGTGTCTTAAGAAATTGATTTGGTTTTTCCGCCAAGACAAGCCTAATGTTTTCCAAATGTAGTGTCTCGGACATGTCTGAACTAAACTAAAGGTGAGAGATTTAATAGGAACCTGAGGGGGAATCTTTTGATACAGTGGGTGGTGGGTTTATGGAAAGAGTTGCCAGAGGAGGTGATTAAAGCAAGTACAATAACAACATTGAAAATACATTTTGGCAGGTAATGCATCAGGAAGGTTGTAAGGGATATGGGCCAAATATAAGCAAATGTAACTAGTTTAGGTGGATCATCTTGGTCGGTACGTACGGATTGGGCTGAAAGGCCGTTTCCATGCTGCATGTCTCTATGACTATAAGTCAGTGGCAGAAGGGATTGCTGATTCTTAGGTCTAGGAGTATAGAGATGTGCTTGGTTGGGATTATGGTGTTGAAGGTCTATAGTCAATAAGTATGTTTAACGTAGGTGTTGTTATTTAGATGTTTCAGCAATGAGTGGGGGCTTGGGAGATGGTGTCTCCTGTGGACCTGTTGTGACAGTAGGTGAACTGCAATAAATGAAGGCTGTTGGAAAGCCTGATTTAATGTGCGCCATTATCAGCTTCTTCAAAATGCTGTCTGTCAGAGCTTCTCTTTGATAGTAGGGTGATTGTGGTCTTCCTAAAGCAGGTGGGAATCTCAGAGTGGAATAGTGAGAGGTTGAAGAATAAGGAGAATACTCCTGCCAGCTGGTTGCACAGGTCTTGAGGTCACTCCGTCCAGGCTGGTTGCTTACAGTGGGTTCACGCTCCAGACGGCCGATCTGACAACTGTGACAGTGACCATGTGTTCATGCGAACCCCAAGTGGATGGTGTCATTCCACCAACCTTCTGTTCAATGCCAGGTCCGATGGAACCAGAGATAAGAATGTAACATGGGCATAAGGAACAGGGGCAGGAGTAGACCATTTCACCTGTCAGGCCATCTCCATCATTCAATGAAAACATAGTTGTTCTGAGCTTGGTCTCAGCTATTCCCCCAAACCTTTAACTCCCCCACAGATCAAAATCAGTTCAACTCAGTCATGAATATATTCACAATTCACAAATCCTCGAGGTAAAATATTCCAAAGATTCATGACCTGCTGAAAGAATCAGCATAAATGAATGGTTATTTATTCAAAGGCGGCTGTGCCTCTTCTTGTGCAAGAAGTTATTGATGTTTTCAACTTTCAACGCTTTAACTATTCGTGAAGAGTCAAGGTCTACCGAGATGGCAGCGCGTAGTCGGAGATGCAGGGTTGACATCCTGGGCATTCAAGAGCATCGTCGTGTCCACCGAAGATGTGGAGATCAGGTTTGACAAAGCGGATGGCATGGACCTCATCACATCATCAGAGTGGAGTAGTCCTGTAAATAACTCTGCTCAGGGAGGAGTGGGTCTGCTATTGAGTTGGAGAGCAAGGAGCGGCTACGGGATGTCCACTCTGTCAGTCCTCGAGTCCTTATTGCTGAGTCCAGTGGTAACCCTGTTACCACTGTCATAGTATGCTACTCCCCTCACAACAGCAGCTTTGAGGCTGAAATGGAACAATTCTACTCTGTCCTCCAAGTTGCGATGGAGTGAGTACCTGCGTACAATTTTCTGGCTGTGCTTGGGGACTGCCTCTGACCCGAGGATGCCTGTTACATCTATCACACTGGTGACACTAACCGGAATGGTCAACACCTAGCCAGCGTTCTCCAGGAGTATAGTCTCCTAGCAGCCAACACCATGTTCAAGAAGTGACAAGGAAAGCTGTGGACACATCAGGACCGGTGCACAGAAGAAAAGTGCCAGCTAGATTACATCCTGATCTGACGCAAATGGCGCAACAGTGTCATGGATGCTGAAGCGTACAGAACTTTTGAGAATGTGAGCTCAGATCACCGAGTGGTGACAATGCGAGTGAGGCTAAGCTTGAGGCAGCCTGTCCCACTTGGGCGTCATTTGCGCGTCACGCAGGTGGTCCGCGAAGATTTTGTGAATGCCAAAATCCTGGGGCGCCAGGCGCGACCACGCATCACTGATTACGTAACCACGCACCATGTACATGTAATGCACGTCATGCACGCATCATGTGCGCGTCGTGCGTCGTGACGCATAAATGATGTCGCGTAAATGACGCGCAAATGACGCCTAAGTAGGACAGGCCCTTAAGTCTCCAGGCTCCAAGGAAAAAGTGGACTGGAAGTTGTTTTCCTCTCGACCAGATCTACAGGCCCAATACACAGTAGAGATGGTGAACCGCTTCCAGATGCCGGAGGAGGGGAAACAAGAAGTGGAAGAGGAAGATGAAAGGGGAGGAGCTGAGGCGAGGGAAAATGCTAAAAGGCCTGTCCCACTTAGGCGATTCTTCAGCGGACTGCCGGCGACTGTCAAGTTCCCGGCAGTCGCCTGAAAAACCGGGAACTGGAACGGCGACTGTCAGAGTGAAACACACACAAACACATCGCAAAGGCAGGGACCAGGGAAAGCGGGGGGAGCGCTGTCTGAAATTCACCCGGTGCAAAGCCAAGACACACACTGCAATGAGCAGGAAGGTTAAGACGGTTAGTATAGTATACAGTAAGTCCTTTGAAAGGGGCGGCGGGGTGAGGGGAGAGGGAGGGAGAAGAAGTGGAGACACTTTTAAGAAGTCAGACAACTTTTAATAAACCAGAGATACACAGCTGTGAAGTTCGGCGGGCATTTAACATTACCGGTCAGTTATCTTTGGTTCTGAAAACTCGCGCTTACATTTTTTCCCCCAATGAGCCAATGAAAATGACTGGACAGCAAAGGCGATTAACTAACACTACCTATGACTACCTCGACTACCCAAAGCTACATGGTGACCCCACAACAACTGCACCTACGACTACAGGATTATCGATTTTCTCCATGGCGACCAATGGAGAAAATGGTCGCAGAACATTTTTCAACATGTTGCAGCGACCATACTGAGACTGTGACTAGTTTGTGGCAACCATACTGAGACCTTTGCGGCGACCATACCGACCATTTACGGTGACCATACTGAGACCGTGACTTGTTCCCAGAATGCGGGAAATTCTCGTGACCATGAAGGAGACTCACCAGAGACCACCAGCGAACATGTGGCGATCCAGTGGCAAGCGCAGAGTCTCCTGCACTCGCCTAAAAAGTCGCCTAAGTGGGACAGACCCTAAAGGCTGGCTACGAACGGTTCATGGAGGCCATTTCTGAAGCAATGAAGAGTCTACCCAAAGCGAAGCGTGTGAGGAGAAGTTGTTGCAGCACAGACAGTAGTTGTTGAATGCCAAGAGGCCTACACTAGAGTAGGATGGAGTAGCACAAGGAGGACCTGAAGGCGACCAAATCCCAACTCTTTGAGTTGTACGACAAACTGAAGGAGGAGGAGGTTGTGAGAATGATAGAGTAGAGGCAGCCAAGGATAGCAAGCGAGGCATGGAGTGTCGTGAACGAGATCAGTGGCAGGAAGAAGGCCAAGTCAGGTCAAGTCAACGGGAACTCTCCAGAGGACAGAATCAACATGTGGTTCGCCCACGTCAAGAACCTGCCACTGATCTCGTTCATGACCCTCCAACTTTTGTTGAACTGATTCTAATGCATGTTTATATTTCCTTTAGTATGGAAACCGGAATCATATGCAATATCCACATGTTGTCCCACTAGCGTCATACACAGTTGTAAAACTTTCCCACTTGTACACAATATGCCCTCTGCAAAAGTGTTACATTTAGTTTGGAATAAATGTCATACAAATAAAAATTGACAGAAAATGCTGGAGAAACTCAGCAGGTCAGGCAGCATCTCTGGAGAAAATGGAGAGGTGACGTTTCTGATCGGGACCCTTGTTCATTTTATTACAAAATAAATCTTGTCCTAAGTAATTATTCCTAACTTCCTTCAAGGGAGATCGAGAAACTTTGGATGTGTAAGAAAGAACGGCAGATACTGGTTTAAATCTAAGGTACAGTGGCTTGTAAAAGTATTCATACCCTTGAACTTTTCCACATTTTGTCATGTTACAACCACAAACGTAAATGTATTTTATTGGGAGTTTATGTAATAGACCAACACAAAGTGGTGCATAATTGTAAAGTGGAAGGAAAATGATACATGGTTTTCAATTTTTTTTTATAAATAAAAAACTGAAAAGTGTGGCGTGCAAAAGTATTCAGCCCCCTTTACTCTGATATCCCTAAATAAAATCCAGTGCCACCAATTGCCTTCAGAAGTCACCTAATTAGTAAATAGAGTCCACTTGTGTGTAATCTAATCTCAGTATAAATGCAGCTGTTCTGTGAAGGCCTCAGAGGTTTGTTAGAGAACATTAGTGAACAAACAGCACCATGAAACCCAAGGAACACACCAGACAGGTCAGGGATAAAGTTGTGGAGATGTTTAAAGCAGGGTTAATTCATAAAAAAATATCCCAAGCTTTGAACATCTCACGGAGCACTGTTCAATCCATCATCCGAAAATGGAAAGATTATGGCACAACTGCAAACCTACCAAGACATGGCCGTCCACCTAAACTGACAGGCCCGGCAAGGAGAGCAGCCAAGAGGCCCATGGTAACTCTGGAGGAGCTGCAGAGATCCACAGCTCAGGTGGGAGAATCTGTCCACAGGACAACTATTAGTCGTGCACTCCACAAATCGGGCCTTTATGGAAAAGTGGCAAGAAGAAAGCCATTGTTGAAACAAAGCCATAAGAAGTCCTGTTTGCAATTTTCCACAAGCCATGTGGGGGACACAGCAAACATGTGGAGGAAGGTGCTCTGGTCTGATGAGACCAACATTGAATTTTTTGCCTAAATGCAAAACGCTATGTGTGGCGGAAAACTAACACTGCACATCACCCTGAACACACCATCCCCACTGTGAAACATGGTGGTGGCAGCATGCTGTGGGGATGCTTTTCTTCAGCAGGTATAGGGAAGCTGGTCAGAGTTGATGGGAGGATGGATGGAGCCAAATACAGGGCAATCTTGGAAGAAAACCTGTTAGAGTCTACAAAAGACTTGAGACTAGGGCGGAGTTCACCTTCCAGCAGGCAACGACCCTAAACATACAGCCAGAGCTACAATGGAATGGTTTAGATCAAAGCATATTCATGTGTTAGAATGGCCCAGTCAAAGTCCAGACCTAAATCCAATTGAGAATCTCTGGCAAGACTTGAAAATTGCTGTTCACAGATGCTCTCCATCCAATCTGACTGAGCTTGAGCTATTTTGCAAAGAAGAATGGGCAAAAATTTAAATCTCTAGATGTGCAAAGCTGGTAGAGACATACCCCAAAAGACTTGCAGCTGTAATTGCAGCGAATGGTGGTTCTACAAAGTATTGACTCAGGGGGGCTGCATACATTTGCATGCCACACTTTTCAGTTTTTTATTTGTAATAAAATTTGGAAACCATGTATCATTTTGCTTCCACTTCACAATTATGCACCACTTTGTGTTGGTCTATCACATAAAATCCCAATAAAATACGTTTACGTTTGTGGTTGTAACATGACAAAATGTGGAAAAGTTCAAGGGGTATGAATACTTTTGCAAGCCACTGTAGACACAAAATGCTGGAGTAACTCAGCGGGTGAGGCAGCATCTCTGGAGAGAAGCAATAGGTGACTTTTCGGATCAAGACCCTTCTTCAGACTGTGCTGAACTCTAGTCGGAGAGAGGAGGAGAACTTCTTCAGAGTAGACATTTTGCTGAACTCTCGTCGGAAGAAACCTTGGGTGTTGGAATCTTGAGCAAAACAAAAATTGCTAAAAGAACTCAGCTGGTTAGGCAGCATATGTGGAGAAGGGTCCAGTCTCAAAACGCAATCTGTCCATTCCCATCACAGATGCTGTCTGAGCGGCAGTGTTCCTCCAGTACTTTGTGTTTTCCTTCAAAAGGAGAAAGTCTGCCAACCTCACCAATTCTAGCCCAGACGCCACAATAAAGTTGACTCTTAAAAACCTTTGGATTACTCTAGCCAACCAATAAGCTCAAGGCCAATTACACATAAACAATATTTGCCGGCACTTCTGAACATCGAATAAAAATATTTAAATAATATTCTCTTTTTGCCTTCTTCTTACCAAAAACAAGGATGAGCTCACACAATACCCCCTCTGTCACTTTTTTGCTAATTCATCTAAACGATCTCTACCATTTTGCAAACTTTGTTGTATTCTCCTCACAACTGATTTTCATATTTTCTGTTCTATCGTCAGCAAATTCAGTTGCAACACTCAGTCCTCTCATCCAAATTAATATAGATCATACAGACCCAAGGAACTGCAGATGCTGGTTCACAAAAAAAGGTGCTGGAGTAACTCAGCGAGTCTGGCAGCATATTTGGAGAACATGGATAGATGAGGTTTAGGGTCGGGACCCTTCTTAGCTGCGTCAAACAGACTTAAAAACTGTTTCTTTCCCTGGGCCATCAGAACTCTAAATTCCTCACATATCCACACGACACGAGACATGCTGTTAACTGCAGATGCTGGAGAATCGAGGGTACACAAAAGGCTGGAGAAACTCAGCGGGTGCAGCAGCATCTAAGGAGCGAAGGAGATAGGCCATGTGTCATCCATTCCACTATAAAACAGACCACTCAGCTAATATATATATTTTTTTAATTATTATTTAAAGTATTTATTACATTTTAAAGTGTAATATTCTCCCAGGCTTATTAATATTAATATTATTATTATTATTCAGACTATTATTGATCATAAATAGTTGAAGCCCCAGAATTGATCCTTGGGGGGCTCTAATAGTTACAGGTGGCCAACCTCAAAATAATGCTTTGATCTCTCTGCTATCTCTTTTAGCTATTCAATCATATATCCTCAGTCTATCCATTATATTATTCTCAATGCCATGAGTTTATTCCTTTAATGCAGCATCTTAACAATTGCCTTCTAAACACACTACTTTTATTATTTCCCTTTTATTCACCTTACTTCACTGCATCCTCAAATAATTAAAATGTCAAAATTGATTTCCCATTCATAAGTCATGTTAACATTGATGGTGTAATGATTTTCTAAATGTTTAATGTGAACTCCAGTAATTTCCAAAGATGAATGCCTGGCTAACTGGCCTGTAGTCCTTGTTTAGTATCTCCCTCCTTCTGAGAATAAGGATTTTGTATTTGTGGCTTTCCTTTCTGCTGGGAATTTGAAAGGTCACAATCAATCTCTGCAGCAACTTCTTTTAGCGTGGATGCAAGGAAACTTGAAAGGCTTCAGATCTGTTAATTCTGCCTTATCTCTTTTCCCTCATGATGGCACTTGTTTTCATCTCTTCCCACTTTTTTGCCTAAAGTTTTTTTTTAATTTGTGGAATTGTTTTTATGCCTTCTACATGGAACAGAGATGCAAAATATTCAGATCTCTATCATTTCTTTATCTCCCATTAGTGTATTAATTATGCCCTTTATCCTCAAAGGACTATTGTCAATTTAGCTGATTTACTCCTTTTTATTTATACAATAGTAGAAGATCTTACTGACTATTTCTTGCTAGCTCACTCTCATAATCTATTTACCCATCGTTATTTTTGTATGAGCCATTCTTTATTGCTTGCTAACATTTCTCGACATTCCGGCTGATCACTAACTCTTGCGATGCTGCATGTCTTTCTTTCGATTAATACCACTTTTAACTACTCCAGTTGAGAGACAATGCCTCGAAGGAACAGGGGAAGATTCAATTCCCACAGTCAATTACTCTCCTGCCTTTCTGTTTTTCAAACTGATTTTTCTCTCATTTTTCAAACTCTTGATTTAGGTTGCAGCTGCTGCTGCTTCAAGTTGACTCAACTTGAATGTTTTATTAAAATATAAGCTCGGCACTAATTTATATGAATAAAACTGTGAGAGCAAGACTCCATGACACTGGGTGTTGCTTGTTCAATGTGATAGCAAAAGGCTCCTGTATTTCTGTTACCACACGTTTATATCAGTATGGTCCATTTTAATGGAGTACAATTAAGAATTTGAACCCTGAGAGGCAGAATGAACAATGGTGCTTAATGGATGGCAAATCCACAGTACCAAATGCTGCATGCTTGATATGTCTAATTAATGCTGTGTCAAAGGGCAACAGAATATTAAACAGCAAAGCCAAACCTATAAAGCAAAGGTCACAGGAAGCAGTGCTGCTACGCATTACCATAATGCTTTTGTCCATATTGTCCTTGGCTTAGTTTAGTTTAGAGATACAGCGTGGAAACAGGCCCTTCGGCGCACCGAGTCCACACCAACCAGCGATACCCGCACATTAACACATTCCTATACACACCTGGGACAATTTACACCTATACCAAGCCAATTAACCTACAAACCTGTAAGTCTTTGGAGTGACAATAGACAATAGGTGCAGGAGTATGACATTCGGCCCTTCGAGCCAACTCCGCCATTCAATGTGATCATGGCTGATCATCCCCAATCAGTTCCCCGTTCCTGCCTCTCCATATCCCTTGACTCCGCTATATTTAAGAGCTCCACCTAGCTCTCTCTTGAAAGTATCCAGAGAACCAGCCCCCTGCACCTTCTGAGGCAGAGAATTCCACAGACTCACAACTCTCTGTGTGAAAAAGTGTTTCCTCATCTCCGTTCTAAATGGCTTACCCCTTATTCTTAAACTGTGGCCCCTGGTTCTGGACTCCCCCAACATGGGGAACATGTTTCCTTCCTCTAGCGTGTCCAAATCCTTAATAATCTTATATGTTTCAATAAGATCCGCTCTCATCCTTCTAGATTCCAGAGTATACAAGCCAGCCGCTCCATTCTTTCAGCATATGACAGTCCCGCCATCCCAGGAATTAACCTTATAAACCTACACTGCACTCCCTCAATAGCAAGAATACCCTTCCTCAAATTAGGGGACCAAAACTGCACACAATACTCCAGGCGTGGTCTCACTAGGGCCCTGTGCAACTACAGAAGTACCTCTTTGCTCCTATACACAAGTGTGGGAGAAAACCGATGATCTCGGTGAAAACCCACGGAGAGATCGTACAAACTCTGTACAGACAACACTTGGTTGAGATCGAACCCGGGTCTCCGGTGCTGCAAGCACTGTACAGCGGCAACTCTACCACTGCGCCACTGTGCCGTGCTTGGGTTTTCTATCAAGGAGGTCAGAGTAATTGCGAGACATTCAAGTGTTAAAAGCAGTCAGAGCAGAACAGAATTGCTGATTCCTTGAATTTGAGATGCAAGTAGTAAAGGGCGGCACAGTGGCACAGTATGATCCTGACCTCGGGTGCTATCTGTGTGGAGTTTGCATGTTCTCCCTATGACCGCATGGGTTTCCTCCGGGTGCTTCGGTTTCCTCCCACATCCCAAAGGCATGTGGGTCTGTAGGTTAATTGGCCTCTGTAAATTATCCCTAGTGTGTAGGGAGTAGATGCAAAAGTGGGAGAACATAGAATAGGTATGTTACAAAACTTATCTTCAGCGGTGCTGCAGTTCTGTCACTGGCCGGGGGGGGGGGGCGGGGGGTTTATAATGCCGTTTTCTCCTGCCAGTCCGAGATGTATTTTCTCGAGCTGCTAGGTGGTGCTGAAGAATTGTTCCGACTGTCATTCTGTGAATTTTTTTTTAAACCGTGGGACAATTTAAGTGCTGGAGTAAAATAAAAATCGACTTCTAACGCTGCCAACGGGACGGATCTCCCGTACGGGACAAAACATAAGGTAAGTCGTGTATTTTACATATAAACTTACTTCATAGGATTACTTTAATCAAAATTTCATCAGAGAAAATGTGATTATGTAAATATACAAACTGGCAGTGTTTTTCCTGCTGATATGGGGTTTAAATTCACCACAAACCGCAACGTTCCAATCGATCCCGTTCCACAAAATCTCATTCGCAAGATTATTAAAATGGCCATTAATTTACGGGAATTAAACACTAAATTCCTTCCATTTGGCCTATAAATTCATGACAATGAGATTTAAAAATCATGTTATATTGTAAATTATTGTGTGAATGTTAGTTGGACACTTAGGCTATTTAAAAATGTTAATCTTTTCTTAAGAAATGGATAGATGTTTAGATCTAGTAATTTAATTTTGTAATTAGCTATAATTAGGTAACTAACTAATTATATGCTTTAATTTCAGGTCATCCAAGTAAGATTGTTTCATATTTGTTTCAGAATTCTTCAATCTATAATAAATGAAAATTTCATTCAGTTCTCTTAATTTTTAAGAACGTTATGGGCTTTTGACTGTCCTCGATCACAGCTTTTGAGCTATGTCTTTGGAAAAGCAATAGGGAACGAGATGCTAATTTCAGAGTATGAAAATGGCCATAACTTTTTTTAAACTGAAGATATGAAAGAGAATTAGGAATCAAATTAAACTTATTTTTATGCTTTATCTGATGGGATAAATTGCAGACGATTTCTAAAATCTCAAAATTTTGTAACATTGCTACGGAGAACTAGTGTGATCAATGATTGGCTTGGACGATGGGCTGGAAGGCCTATTTCCATGCTGTATTTGTTAATCAATCAATTGAAGATGCTGGTTACTCAAGAAGCAATCTGAAGTGATCTCAAGAAGTACAAAGGAAAATTAATATATGTAAATTCAAAGATAATTTACAGGTTAAACGATTATGATAAGGGAACACAGGTTCAAACACAAACAGAGTATCTTTAGACAATAGACAATAGGTGCAGGAGTAGGCCATTCGGCCCTTCAAGCTAGCATCGCCATTCAATTGATCATGGCTGATCATCCTCAATCAGTACCCCGTTCCTGCCTTCTCCCCATATCCCCTGACTCCGCTATCTTTAAGAGCCCTATCTAGCTCTCTCTTGAAAGTATCCAGAGAACCGACCTCCACCGCCCTCTGAGGCAGAGAATTTCACACTCACAACTCACAACAAAAGTGTGTCCTTGTCTCCATTCTAAATGACTTACCCCTTAATCTTAAACAGTGGCCCCTGGTTCTATACTCCCCCAACATCAGGAACATGTTTCCTGCCTCTAGTGTGTCGAAACCCATAATAATCTTATATGTTTTAATAAGATTCCCTCTCATCCTTCTCAATTTCAGAGTATACAAGCAAAGCCGCTCCATTCTCTCAGCATATGACAGTCCCACCATCCCGGGAATTAACCTTGTAAACCTCCGCTGCACTTCCTCAATATGAGAGGACCGTATGGGTTTCTTCCGTATTTCTATGCTTTCTATGTTTCTATGTACTGTTGAGCTTTCTTGAACAATTATTTTGCAAATTACTGTATCAGAAATTGATTTCACCTGGATATCTGTCTCAACATTGATTCCAAATGTTGTTTACTGCCTTGAACTGTAGAATGTGAAAATGTAATCCTTTAGGACCAATATCAAGGGGTTTATTCGTGTTAGTTCAAACATATGCATCACAGAAAGGTACAAACATATGCATCACAGAAAGGTACATTTAATCCATCAGGTCTATGCTGCATTTCAGAAATCTCATCAACCCCATTCCCTTTTTTTTCCTGGTTTCTTGTTCTCTCTAAGTGTCCATCAACTCCATCCTAAAGCAGCGTTTTGTATGGATTTCCACACATCATGAAAATGGATAAGCCTTAGAATAAGTTAAGAAGCAACTCTGTGTTGTTCCAAATGTCTGAGTTTGATTTGAGTAAATGTATGCGCTAAATAACCTTTGTTATCCAGAAATGTCTTGAGTTTGTGGTTTGAGAGAAGGAGACAGGTTCTATGATGATACTTCAGTGGGAAAGGGTTGATTCATACAGCAAGGCCTTCCAGAAACGTATTGAAATACATTGATGAAAAGTTTATACCTAATCTGGGAATTGCAAATCATAGCTTGGATATTTAAAATGCTATTGATGCGGGAAGAATGCAGTGTCCAGAATCAGGGGTCACAATTTAGGAATAAGAAGTAGGCTAATTTGAACTGAGATGAGGAAAATCTTTTTCATCCAGAGAGTTGTGAATCTGTGGAGTTCTCTGCCACAGAAGGCAGTGGAGGCCAATTCACTGAATGTTTTCAAGAGAGTTAGATTTAGCTCTTCGGGCTAACGGAATCAAGGGATATGGGGATAAAGCAGGAACAGGGTACTGATTTTGGATGATCAGCCATGATTATATTGAATAGCAATGCTGGCTCGAAGGGCCAAATGGCCTACTCCTGCACCTATTTACTATGTTTCTATGGTGTTGAGAATGATGATGGAAGATGTTCTGTGTTCTATCCTCACTGATAGTGGTGTGTGGGTCAGGAAGGGGGATAGGGTAAATGCACACTCTTTTCCCAGGATAGGGAAATCAATAACTAGCTCTTGGGTAGCACAGTGGTGTAGCAGTAGAGTTATTGCCTTACAGCGCCAGAGACCTGCATTTGATCCTGACGACTTCCTGGAGGAAATCCGTGCAGGAAGGAGCTGCACGTCATGAAATGGAGCTACGCCGTGTCGCAGAGACAAAGCCGAATGGCCTATTCCTGCACCTATTTTCTATGTATTGTTGGGCTTTCTTGGACAATTAATTTACAAATTACTGTATCAGGAATTGATTTCACCTGGATTTCTTTCTCAACATTGATTCCAAATGTTGTTTGCTACCTTGAACTGTAGAATGTGAAAACTTAATCCTTCCCATAGTTGGCAGAAACTTGGTAGAATGTAGTTAATGCATTAACACCCTGTGGTGCTAATGTGGCTTCCTCACTTAGAGATGCACGCTGCAGTGATTTGCAATCATCACTCAATGCAACACTAACCTTGCTTTAATTTAGTATTATGGGTTTTGCAAATGCTCTTATTTATTGCACACAATGAAAATGCCACAGCAATAACAGTCACAATGCAATTTTTCAGTACATTCTCCCCTTTCTTCCTGCTGTCTTGACGTATGCTTGTCCTGAGGATTGATAATTTACTTGTTCTTAATTCTTCTGCGTCACTTGGTCAAATTAAATATGTAGCTTGAGTGTCTGACTGAGACAATAATCTCAGCATGGATAAGGTGTACATTAATTGCAAATCATTCTTTAAATATGCATTTACCACAAACTAGGACTGATGTACAGAGCTGGTCTGTCCTTCCCTTGAAGTATAACACTGGTTGTTAACACTGCCCCGTTTTTTAGCTTTCAGAAACCAAATGAAAATTTACACAGATAATGAACAATGCCTTTAATATTATTTCCAACACTGTCAAATATGTCAGAACCTTTTTCTTCAGCTTTCTGATTAGCTTACACAGAGAGATGAGAGGTGAGTCAAGGTCAAGATTCCACTGTATAAATACTGGGAGACTCAGGCATAATTTGTTTTAGCTGTTCAAAGTTTCACATTCATGAATTCAGTGAATATGTTATTTGTTTGAAAAATAAAACTATATTCAAACAAATGTTTTCCTAGCTACAGATACCACTTTGGAGTGTTGCTGAAAGTTTCAGAAATGTAAATGTGAGAATAAACAGTAATTCTTACATGTCCATGTCTGGTATAGGAAAAGATTGCTGCTGGCAACACGTTCCATAAGGTATAAAACTGATAAGAAATGACAATATAAAAAAAAATTGAAAATGAAGGCTTCATATATTATTGAGGTTGGTGAGAAATTGCAGTCTGCACATCACTGGCCAGTTGTTCCCTTGAAAAAACAGATTGCAGTCTGGAATGTCAAGTTGCTTCAACACTGACAGATAAGGCATCCAAGGTAGATGGTATGTGGGGTACTGTCCTATTCCTGTTGAACCACTACTCTCTATTTTATCACAGGATGACACACCGGACAGAGGGTGAACCTTGTTTTATGCAAAAGAAGAGAGAAAGCATTGATAACGGAAAGCAAAGGGCAGGCAGAAAGAAAAATCAATCAGGGAGACCATCAACCAACAACGAGAACCAACTGAAAGGCTGCAAAATGCGGTTTCAGATGTCAAGGCATCAGAGAAATTTACTTTTAATATGAGCCGTGACTAAATAATGACTAAATAATGGTAAAGGATGCATGTTTATAACAACTAAGTTTTTATTGGAATTCAGATGCAATTGTGTCAGATTGGATACTAAAGCTCAAATTGATATTCTAGGGAGAATGTACATCACATTAAAACAGCAAAGGAATATTATCATGCAAAATCGATGATTGATTCTCCCAATTTATCTCAAATAAATCATGAAATAAGTATTTCTTTATGAGTGGAAATAAATAAGTTTCTAATTGACGCAAAACTCTAGTCTCCTTTAAAACAAATTTCATTTAGCTTTGGATATTTTGATGACTTCACTACTGGGATGCCAGGATGAGAAGGCTACAAGTAATGGTTATGTATTGAGGAGAACTTATGTCTGTAATCCATGCCTTTCCAGACTCATGGGGACTTTTCTGTAAGCATCTGCTTTATCCAGTAAGTCCGTCATGTATAAGCATCAATAGGACTAGTTTATTATTGATTAATTGAGATTAAAAGATTTAGTGGAATTGATAAATTGCTTTCTTGGAGGTCCCAATGGGAGTGTGTTTACAACATGAATATCAAGATGAGATATGAAACTTAATTTTTTCCCATGGGATGTGAAGGTTGGTACGCTGGCATTTGGAAGGCCTAGATATGGATACTCAACATCTTTTCCCCATGGTAGAAATATCAATAAGGAAGAAGCCTGGGCTTATGTGTTTCTGTGTTGTGTGGCTATAATTTTCCAATAGTAATGAAGTACAATGAAAGTAACAATTTTCTCAAATTTTGAAAATATTTTTTCACTTTCTGTTCTACAGTCATATAAAGGCCCAAAATACTCTAATTCTATTTGTTCTCTTCTTTTACATACTAAGGACCCAACCAGATTTTCACATTAACCTACCTTAAATAGTTATGAAGAAAACCTTATAGTATCAGCACAAGGAAAATGAGGAGAACAAATAGAATTATATAGCCATGGAAACTGGTCGTTCAGCCCAACCTGCCCATGCCGACCAGGGTACCTAACCAAGCTAATTCCATTTGCCTAAACCTGCCCCATATCTCCAAACATTTCCTATCCACGGATCTATCCAAGTATTTTTTAAATGTCATAACTGTATTTTCCCCCATCTCTTCCTTTGACAGCTCATGAAAAAATTTATAAAAATACAAAAAGTGTAGAGATGTTTCTGGGAATTGCGGAATATATTGAAATTAGATGGGATTAACATCGATTAAAAATAAAGCAAACTTTTTTGGACTAATAAGCTGTTTCCGTTATTCATTAAATGTCCCACTGCATGCTCATCAGCCTTCTTGGGTGCCATGCCACGCCAAACAATTTTTCCTCACTCTCTGCCATGTTCCTGTGTGCTGTCTACTGAATGCTGTCATTAACTCCCGTATCATTTTCCAGCCTCCCGAATGTATCTTCTGTTTCCATTCACCTGCCTACTCTTCCTAGTTGGATTTGCAAACCTACCTGCCATGATATTGGTTCCCTCCAGTTCAGGTCCAACTCTTGCACAGCTCACCTCTTCCCCAGAAGGAATCCCAATGGTTCAAACATCTGAATCCCTGCCTCCTGAACCAACATCTGAGGCATGCATTCATGCATGTCTTCCTCTTCTTCACTAACACATGGCACCAGGAGTAATCAAGAGATTACATAGAAACATAGGAAAATAATGCAGGAGTAGGCCATTCGGCCCATCAAGCCAACACCGCCAATCAATATGATCATGGCTGATCATCTAAAATCAGTACCCCGTTTCTGCTATTCCCTCATATCCCTGCATTCCTTTAGCCCTAAGAGCTAAATCTAACTTCTAATCTAAAAGCAAAATCTGCGTTCTGCTTTCAAATTTTTTGCATGCAGGACCTTGTTCCTTTGCTTATCTAGAATCTCCCTCAGTGAAAATTGCTGTGTAATGCGCTGATATAATTTGCAGTTTGACTCCCTTATAAAGAAAATACTGGAAGACAAGCTATTATTTATTAATTTGAAATAGGGTCCTGTAACAAATCTATTTAAATTAGATTTTTAATATTAAATTATTTAAAATATTGCTTAATAAACATCTTATTTTATCTGTGTCACTTTATGTATTGTACAAATGAATCCCATGTATCTTCTTAAGAGAACATTCGCTACAATTACAATTACAATTACAATACCGTTTATTGTCATTTGAACCTCAAATGAAGTTCAAACAAAATTTGGTTTCTGCAGAACCAAGACACGCACCAACACAATTTACACAAACATCCATCACAGTGAATCTCCTCCTCACTGTGATGGAAGGCAAAGTCTTGTCTCTCCCCTGCTCTCCATTCTTCTCCCGATGTCAAAGCCCCCAGCGGGGGTGATGGTAAGTCCCGCGGGCGTTAAGGCCACGCTGGGCAATGTAAGGCCCTGCTCCAGGTCTTGATGTTGGAGCCCCCGATGGGCGCAGGCAAGTCCCATAGAAACATAGAAACATAGAAAATAGGTGCAACAGGAGGCCATTCGGCCCTTCGAGCCAGCACCGCCATTCATTGTGATCATAGCTGATCGTCCGCTATCAATAACCCGTGCCTCCCTTCTCCCCATATCCTTTGACTCCACTAGCCCCTAGAGCTCTATCCAACTCTCTCTTAAATCCATCCAGTGATTTGGCCTCCACTGCCCTCTGTGGCAGGGAATTCCATAAATTCACAACTCTCTGGGTAAAAAAGTTTTTTCTCACCTCAGTCTTAAATGACCTCCCCTTTATTCTAAGACTGTGGCCCCTGGTTCTGGACTCACCCAACATTCGGAACATTTTTCCTGCATCTAGCTTGTCCAGTCCTTTACAACAATTTTATATGTTTCTATAAGATCCCCCCTCATCCTTCTAAACTCAGTGAATACAAGCCTAGTCTTTTCAATCTTTCCTCATATGACAGTCCCACCATCCCAGGGATCAATCTCATGAACCTACGCTCAATCACAAGGATGTCCTTCATCAAATTAGACCAAAACTGTACACAATACTCCAGATGTGGTCCACCAGAGCCCTATACAACTGCAGAAGAACCTCTTTACTCCTGTACTGAAATCCTCTTGTTATGAAGGCCAACATTCCATTAGCATTCTTCACTGCCTGCTATACCTGCACGCCAACTTTCAGTGACTGGTGGACAAGGACACCCAGGTCTCGTTGTACCTCCCCCTTACCTAACCTAACTCCATTGAGATAATAATCTGCCCCCTTGTTTTTGCCGCCAAAGTGGATAACCTCACATTTATCTATATTATACTACATCTGCCACACATCTGCCCACTCACTCAACCTGTCCAGGTCCCCCTGCAACCTCCTAACATCCTCTTCACAGTTCACACTGCTACCCAACTTTGTGTCATCCGCAAACTTGCTAGTGTTGCTCCTAATTCCCTCTTCCAAATCATTAATATATATGGTAAACAGTTGCGGCCCCAACACCGAGCCTTGCGGCACTCCACTCGCCACTGCCTGCCATTCTGAAATGGACCCGTTCACTCCTACTCTTTGCTTCAGGTCTGCCAACCAATTTTCTATCCACGTCAACACCCTATCCCCAATACCATATGCTCTAATTTTAGTCACCAGTCTCCCGTGCAGGACCTTATCAAAGGCTTTCTGAAAGTCTAGATACACTACATCCACTGGCTCCTCTTCATCCATTTTACTTGTCACATCCTCAAAAAATTCCAGAAGATTAGTCAAGCATGATTTCTCTTTCATAAATCCATGTTGACTTGGACTAATCCTTTTACTGCTATCCAAATGCTCCATTATTACCACTTTAATAATTGACTCCAGCATCTTTCCCACCACCGAAGTCAGGCTAACTGGTCTGTAATTCCCTGTTTTCTCTCTCGCTCCTTTCTTGAAAAGTGGGATAACATTAGCTATCCTGCAATCCACAGGAACTGATCCTGAATCTATTGAATATTGGAAAATGATCACCAATGCGTCCACTATTTCTAGAGCCACCTCCCTGATGACCCTGGGATGCAGACCATCAGGCCCAGGGAATTTATCATCCTTCAGTCCCATTAGCCTACCCAATACTATTTCTCGCCTAACGAAAATTCCTTTCAGTTCCCCTACCCCCCGTGGCGGTTAAAGCCGCGCCGGGCGATGGAAGGCCCTGCTCCGGTTCGTTTTTAACCACGCACTTCGGGCGGGAGAAGTTGCCGTTGTGGGAGCTCCGAAAAGCGGTCTCTCACCAGGCACCCGCGAGCTCCCGATGTTACCGTCCACCGGGCCTGCGGCTGGAGCCTCCAAAGCTCCGGAGTCGGGTCGCAGCCGTGCGCCACAACAGCTCTCCACGTTCCGAGGCCTGCCATGCTTCGAAGCCTCCACGAGGGTAAGTCCGCAGGCTCCACGACTGGAGCCCCAAGGTCGTTCCAGTTGGAGGCCACTCCACAGTGCTAGACCCCAACGACAACGGAGACCCGACAGAGAAAAGGTCGGGTACCCCCTACAGGGAAGAGATGCAAAAGTCATCCCTGCCCCCCACATATGCACAGTTAAGAACAATATATAAACCACTACAAGCTATACACTCAACGGGACAAAAATTAAAAAAAGACAGACGGACTGCAGAGGCCGCTGCAAATGTTGGTCGCACCGCCTCACGCAATTCCCACGTAAGCCCTCCCTACATCATTTCCTTTCCTTTCCTAGAGTTGGATTGTTTTTTTCACATTAGCAGATACCAAAATTAATTTATGAATTAGCCTTATCATCTCTTCATTTCTGATAAGTTTTTCGGCTCCTCCAACATCTGGCCAGCTGAATTGTCTCTTACTGATGAACTTCAAAGACTTCAGGATAATTAAATCTTTAATAATAAATGATCCGTTATATTCTTTAATTTGGATTGGAATAGAGGAACAAATTAATTATCCATCAGACATGAGGTTTCATCCAAGCTGGATAAAAGAGTAGTCATATCCATATAATGTTTAAACAGAGTCTGAATGGCATTTACGCATTTTCTTTCCAGATTATCAACCTGCTAATAAATTCATATTGGTTCTTGAGTCCTTCAAAGAGGTCGACCATACTGCATTTTGTAACTGGATACCCATCAAAGGGAAAAAAAAAACAAGCCACAATATTATTAATGTCCTGGTCTTCCTAAAGATAACCAGACTGCAAACTTTGTCTCATCAATATCCCTCGATCATCTAATATCCATGACTTTACTGCAGTGAATTTTACATCTGTTTTCAGATTCTCCAACTAGAGTTTACATTTGGAAAGAAAATCCTAATTCATTTTTTATTGCTTTTGGTCCAAATGAAAAAAGAACTATTGGTTTTCATTCAAGTAAAATAAAATATGACATTTTGGAGATTTCTTCACCTCACCTGCCATCACCATGATTGTCATGTCTTTGGAGAGTAAAGATTTGTTGTGTGCAGTATAGCAGCAAGTCATACATCCCTACACATTACCATCACAGACATTGATTTAATGTCAGTATGAATGGCTTTCGCTTTTTCTCTCACTGAACTTTGTTTTAAAAGGGCATGAAGCAGAAGAAGCAGCAGAGGGAAATTAACTTTCTTTTCATTCGAACCTGGAATGAGGATGTTGTTGAAAATGCTGGCATTAACTGTCCTTCTATCACTGCACTGAATCAGGGAATAATCACTGAAATCTCCTGGTATATATGTGACAATAGAGTAGATAGTCAGATTCCAGTCTGTTTTGCTGAAACTGTTCCTGTGAAACAGAGTCAGCTAGCAATGGAAGAGCTGCAAGCTGCTATAAGCAAACAACTAACTGCACACCCAGAGGGGGCTTTTATTGTTGCGGGTGATTTTAACCACTCCAACCTTAAAACTGTACTCCCCAGATTCCACCAACATGTCTCCTGCCCAACACAGAGGAAACAAGACTCTGGTCCTAGTATACACCAATATTACTGAAGCATACAAAGCCCTCCCCCTCCCCCACCTGGGACAGTCTGACCACCTCTCTCTGTTCCTGCTCCCCAAATACACACCTCTGATCAGACGTGTGAAACCTACCGTGAGGACAGTGAAGGTCTGGCCTGTTGGGGCTGTCTCTGTTTTACAGGAACAGTTTCAGCAAACAGACTCAGGCCACCTTCAACTCCCAAGTGAACATCAACTCATACACCTCAACCGTTCTGGACTATATAAAATTCTGCACAGACAACGTCACTACCCACAAAGAGATAAAGACCTACCCTAACCAGAAGCCGTGGATGAGCAGGGAGGTCAGACTCCTGCTGAAGGCTCGCGACGCCGCTTTTAAATCTGGCGATGCTGAGGGATACAGCTCATCCAGGGTCAATCTGAAAAAGGGAATTAGGAATGCTAAACTTAATCACAAACGACGGATCGAGGAGCATTTCCGAAACAACTCTGACCCCAGGCGCATGTGGCAAGGAATCAAATCCATTGCCGATTACCATAAAGTCAACACCCCCCCCCCCCCAGACAACGCCTCCCTTCCTGACGAGCTAAACCATTTCTACGCCCGCTTTGACCGGGACAACAAAACTCCAGCCATCAAAGTTGCCCCACCCCCGCATGAACAACCCCTCAGTCTCTCCACCTCTGCTGTACAAGATGCACTGAGCAAGGTGAATGAGCACAAAGCTGCCGGCCCCGATGGCATCCCCGGGCCGGGTGCTCAGGGCATGTGCTGGACAACTATCCCTGGTCCTCACTGACATTTTCAATCTGTCACTGGCCCAGGGTGTCGTCCCCACTTGCCTCAAGACATCTACCATTGTGCCAGTGCCCAAACAATCAACGACAGGGAGTCTCAACGATTTCCGGCCAGTGGCACTCATCCCTGTCAACGCCAAGTGCTTCGAGCGGCTGATCTTGGCTCAAAGCCAGCCTCCCCCCCACACTGGACCCCCATCAGTTTGCCTACTGGAACAATAGGTCTACAGAGGACGCCATATAGACAGGCCCTACACTCTGCCCTGACCCACCTGGACAGCAATAACACCTACATCAGGTTGCTGTTCATTGACCAGATCCGCCTTTAACACTGTCATACCCGCTAGCTTGATCACCAAACTCAGCGGTCTTGGCATCTCCACTTCCCTCTGCAATTGGACACTGGATTTCCTCACTAACAGACCACAGTCTGTAAGGGTAAACAACCTCACCTCCTCCACTATAAACACTGCACACCGGCGTGCCACAGGGCTGTGTGCTCAGCCCCTCTCCTCTACTCTCTCACTTCACCCATGACTGCATCCCTAAGTATGGCTCCAACGCCATCATAAAATTTTGCCGACGACACCACGGTGGTAGGACTGATCAGCGATAACGACGAGTCAGCCTACAGGGAGGAGGTCCAGCACCTGACAACCTGGTGTGCCAACAATAACCTCGTCCTCAACTCCCAGAAGATGAAGGAAATCATTGTTGACTTTAGAAAGAACAGAGGGGGCAGACACGCCCCCATCCATATAAACGGGACTGAGGTGGAGCGGGTCTCCAACTACAAATTCCTCGGGGTACACATCTCGAAGGATCTGTCCTGGCCCCTCAACACCTCCAAGCTGATCAAAAAGGCGCAGCAGCGCCTTTACTTCCTGAGGAGGCTCAAAAAAGCCCACCTGTCCCCCCAGATCCTGACCAACTTTTACCGCTGTACCATCGAAAGCATCCTGACCACCTGCTTTACGGTATGGTACAGCAGTTGCACCGTAGCAGACAGGAAGGCACTACAACGGGTGGTGAAAACCACCCAGTACATCATCGGTGCCCCGCTCCCTGCCATGGATGCCCTCCACCGAAAACGGTGTCTGAGACGGGCCGGGAAGATCATCAAGGACCCCTCCCACCCTAACCATGGACTGTTTGCCCTCCTACCATCGGGGAGGCAGTACAGGAGCCTCAGGTCCCGCACCAGCAGGATGAAGAACAGCTTCTATAATAACACCATCACACTGCTGAACTCGGAGTCCCGCCAATAGATTTCCACATCTGTATTTATTTATCTGTATTTATCTATATATTGCTATCACTACGTACTGACACTAAACTGCATTTCGTTGTACCCATACTTGTATCTGTGCAATGACATTAAAGTTGAATTGAATTGAATTGAATTGAATTGAATTGAACCTTTATTCTAGGGTGGAAATGTCAAAAGATGAGAGGGCACAGCTTTAAGGCGTGAGTGGCAATGTTTGCAGTCATATATAGTCCAAGAGATTTATTTCATTAAATACAACATAGAACAGTTCAGCACAGGAATAGGCCCTTTGTCCCACATGTCAGTGGAAAATATGATAATAAATTAAACTAATTTCCTCTGCCTGCACATCATTCATGTCGCTCCATTCCCTGCATTTCCACGTGCCTACCTAAAAGCCTCTAAATGCGGTTGCCGACACCCACCACCCTCTGTGTAAAAACAATGCCTCACACATCTCCTTTAAGATTTATACCTCTCACCTTAAACCCAGGCCGTCTCATCTTTGACATTTCCACCCTCTGATTATCCTATGCATGCCTCTCATAATTTTATAATTAAAGCCTGTCATATTTTAGGACATTTTGGTTTTCTCTGCTTACTGTATTACTACATGTGAACATGTGCATGTTTATTTTTACTTCATTATTTGAATTTAGTTTTTCAGCTGCTAATGATGGGATTTGGACTCATATCTCTGGTACAAGGCCTGGGATTCTCCCCACTTGTTCCGGGTACGTAACCATTCCACTATCACACCATCTCTGACAATGAATAACAAATTATGTTCTGTAGCACAGAGCAAAGTGATCTAATTTTAATTAGAAATGTTGGCAAAAGACACTTTAAGAATTACATTCTAGTTTGGGGACTGAGAATGTTCCTTGTAATTGATTGCAAACATGCTGCCCAGAATTAATTTGTCATATTGGCTGCTTCATGCAACAAATCTGATAAAATCAATACTCAAAACATGTGTTCAATGGTGTAGAGGTTACATGCCTGAACTCAAGTTCCATGTACCTAGTCACCTAAAGATGCTGATTTATGATCCTCCCATAGGAGATTAAAATTCAACCTCAGTTTCTAAACATATCTGGAATTAAAAGCTATGAAATTCTCATGGAAATCTAGCTGATTCCCAAATTTGAGGAGAACAAATTTGTTTTCCTCACTTGATCTGGTCTATAAATTATTCTACTTCTACACCAGTATGGTTAACCGTGAACTGTTTTGGTCCATATTATAAAAATAATTTCCCAATTTGCATCTTTTAAAATTGTCAGTGAAAGATGAAAGATCTTCAAAATGATGATTCGAGTCACTAAACATTGTATTATTTAACAGTTTGGTAAAATGTCTTTTACAACAAATACACATTCTCTTTTGAGGCTTTCATGTCAACTTTTATGCAATGCTATAATGTTTGCAGAATCTAATCTATAACTTTTATGCTCAAACTTTCTTTTGATAAACTGACAAATATTCTGAAACTATCATAAAATAATAACACACATAACCTACCTGTGAAATAAATAAAAGCAATTTAGCAGAACATTTTTATTTCACCATTCTCACCCATCTCTAGTATGCCGTTAATACGTCTTTCTTAAAATAATCTATTCTGAATTTTGACTAAAGGTGGAAATTACAGTTACTTTGCATTTTTAATATACACATCTGACATAATTCCTCATTATAGTTTCACTATTGGCCCATCTTACACATGTCAACGATTTTGCTGATCAACACTCAATCCAGTCCCTGACTTTCCAAACAAATATAAATCCTACCTCTTTAAATATTCTCCAGTGGATTCCCTATGTTAGGCTCAAGAGCCAGTCGTTAACTTGTCTTATCCCTTTGTCTTTCATAAATAAAGGAACAACATAAGCTATTTTACAGCAGGTACCTCACCTGCGGGAAAACAAAGATATAAACATCTCTATTCATGCCCCAGCAATCTCCCTCCTTGTTTCTCATATCATTCTGATATAGATCTCATCCAGCCTTGGGGATTTATCCAATCTTATGCATTTCAGGATAATGAATACATTCACCTTTTAGCACTGACATCCTCCAGAATATAAATTAATCCCTTTCTGAACACACTATCCTTCACGTCCTTCTCCTTGGTGAATACGGATCTGTCTCCACACATGTTGTAGATTATACCATTGGTCTTAGAGTCATGGAGTCACAGAGTGTCACTATGCGGAAACAGGCCCTTCAGCCCAACTTGCCCACACCGGCCAACATGTCCCATCCACACTAGTCACACCTGCGTGCTCTTCGACCTTATTCCTCCAAACCTGTCCTATCCATGCACCTGAATAACTGTTTCTTAAACGTTGTGAAAGATCCAGCCTCAACTACATCATCTGGCAGTTTGTTCCATACACCAACCAACCTTTGTGCGAAAAAACTACCCCTCAGATTCCTATTAAATCTTTTCCCCTTCACCTTGAACCTATGTCCTCTGGTCCTCGATTCCTCTACTATGGGCAAGAGACTCTGTGCATCTACCCAATCTATTCCTCTCATGATTTTATACACCTCTGCAAGATCTCCCCTTACCCTCCTGTTCCAAGGAATAGAGACCCAGCCTACTCAACCTCACACACTCTAGTCCTGGGAACATCCTCGTAAATCTTTTCTGAACCGTTTCAAGCTTTGACAATATATTTCCTACAACATTGTGCCCAGAACTGAACACAATATTCTAAATCGGTCTCCCCGAAGTCTTATACAACTGCAACATGACCTCCCAACTATACTCAATACTCTGACTGATGAAGGCCAATGTGCTAAAAGCCTTTTTGACCACATTATCTACCTGTGACTCGACCATCAAGGAATCATGCACCCACACTACTACCCTCGGCTCTATAACACCCCCCAGAAGCCTACCATTTACTGTGTGGGTCCTGCCCTGGTTAGGTGTCCCAAAATGCAACACCTCACACTTCTCTGTATTAAATTCCATCAACCATTCCTCAGCCCACTGGCCAATCAAGTCAAGTTTATTCGTCACATACACATACGAGATGTGCAGTGACATGAAAAGTGGCAATGCTCGCGGACTTTGTGCAAAAAAAAACAAACAAACAAACAAACAAACTACAAACAGAATGGAACAGAATCACGTATTCACATATTACATATTGTGGGAGGAGAGAAAAAGGAAAAAAAACAACAATTTAAAAACAAAGAGTAGAATGGTACAGTAAAGATAGTCTCTGGTGAGATAGGAGTTTATAGTCCTAATGGCCCGTGGGAAGAAACTCCTTCTCATGCTCTCCGTTCTCACAGCATGGCAACGGAGGCGTTTGCCTGACTGTAGCAGCTGGAACAGTCCGTTGCAGGGGTGGAAGGGGTCTCCCGTGATCTTATTGGCTCTGGAGTTGCACCTTCTGATGTATAGCTCCTGCAGAGGGGCGAGTGAAGTTCCCATGGTGCGTTCGGCCGAACACACTACTCTCTGCAGAGCCTTCTTGTCCTGGGCAGAGCAGTTCCCAAATCAAATCGTGATATTTCCGGACAAGATGCTTTCCACAGCCGCTGAGTAGAAGCACTGGAGGATCCTCAGAGACACTCTGAATTTCCTCAATTGCCTAAGGTGGTAAAGGCGCTGCCTTGCCTTACTCACGAGTGCTGCAGCGTGTGATGTCCCTCAAAGATGTGGACTCCCAGGTATTTAAAACAACTCACCCTATCCACAGTATCCCCATTTATCTTCAATGGTGTGTACGTCCTCGGATGATATGCCTTCCTAAAGTCCACGATCAACTCCTTAGTTTTTTGATATTCAAGAGGAGGCTGTTGTCCTGACACCAGAGTGCCAGATCAGCCACCTCCTCCTGGTAGGCCTCATTGTTGTCTGAGATCAGGCCCACCTCCACAGTGTCATCAGCAAACTTGATTATCGAGTTGGAGCTGAACCTAGCCACACAGTCATGTGTGTACAGGCAGTACAGTAGGGGGCTGAGGACGCAACCCTGGGGAGATCCTGTGTTCAGGGTGAGGGACTTCGATGTATTCCCCCCCATCTTGAGAGAACGTCCAGGACCCAGGCACACAGGGGGGTGTTGAGCCCCAATTTCAGTAGCTTCTTGGCCAGTCTGGTGGGGACTATCGTGTTGAAGGCTGAACTGAAGTCTATGAACAGCATCCTCACTTAGCCCCCCTTCTGGCTGTCAAGAAGAGAGAGAGCGGTGTGCAGAACCTGGAAGACCACATCGTCCATGGATCTGTTCGGACGGTATGCGAATTGTAATGGGTCCATGTTGCGAGGGAGGAAGGTGCAGATGTGTTTCTTGACCAGCCTCTCAAAGAATTTCATGATTACTGAGGTGAGGGCCACCGGACGGTAGTCATTCTGGGGAGGCTGGGGAGGCATTTTTAGGTACTGGTACAATGATGGATCTTTTGAAGCAGGCAGGAACCACGTACTTGGCCAGGGAGAGGTTGAATATTGTAGTGAGCACCGGAGCTAGCTGCATAGCACAGGACTTAAGTACAATCCAGATCCTGCTGTAATCTTTCACAACTATCTTCCCTATCTGCAAAACCACCCACTTTTGTATCATCGTTATGTATGTGTCTCTAAGGAGATCTACACTTTCTCCAGCTTCCCTCTCACATCTCAAACCCAACATAAACCTGATGAGGATATTTTGTGGCCTCTTTTGCCCTCCAAATACTCTCCTGCTTCCTCTATATTCCTCATAAAACATACTGTGGAACAGTAACTCACAAGAACAGGCCCTTTAATCCACAATATCTGTGCCACATGTTGCCAAAATCATCTCCTATCTACCTCATATCCCTCCATTCCCTGTACTGGGACTCTTCTTTATGACATTTATAAATGGCCTAGACAAAAATGCAGATTTTGCTGAAGAAGGGTTTTGACCCGAAACATTGCCTATTTCCTTCGCTCCATAGATGCTGCTACACCCGCTGAGTTTCTCCAGCATTTTTCTGTACCTTAGACATAAATGCAGATGGGTTGCTGACTACACCAAAATTGGAGGTGTTGCAGGCAGTGTGCAATGCTGTCAGAAGATACAACAGGATTTGACTAGCTGCAGAAATGGGCAGTTAAATGGTAGATGGAGTTTAACCTGAGCAAGTGTGAGGTGTTGCACTTTGGCAGGTGGAATGTAAGGAGAGAACATTCAGTTAATGGTAAGCCCCTTAACAACATTGATGTGCAGAGGCATCTTAGTGTCCAAGCTGATAGTCACTGAAGGTGGCATAGCAAGTAATTACGGTAGTTAAGGAGGTGTATGGTATGCTTGCTTTCATTGCTAGGGGTAATATAAGTCGGGAAGTCACAATGTCGGACTTTGGTTAGGCTGCATTTGAAGTATTAGGTGCAATTCTGGTCGCCCCATTGCAGGAAAAATGTGCAGGTTTTTGAATGGGTGCCAGGCGGTTTACCAGACTGCTGCCTGGATTAGAGGCTTTCACCTATAGGGAAAGGTTGAAGAGACTTGCATTGTTTTCTCTTGAACCTCGGAGGTTAAGTATGTAAACTTATGAGGCATACATAGGGTAGACAGTCAGAACCTTTTTTCCAGGTTGGAAATGTGCAACACTGGAGGGCATAGCTACAAGGTGAGGGAGCAAAGTTGAATGGAGATGTGCAGGGCAAGTTTAGTTTAGTTTTTAGTTCAGAGACACCGTGTGGAAACAAGACCTTTGGCCCACTGTATCCGCCCCGACCATCGTTCACCCATACACTAGTTCTATGTTATCCCAGTTTTGCATCCGACACTCTAGGGGCAATTTACAGAATTAACCTACAAACCGTCATATTCTTTGGGATATGGGAGGAAATCAGAGCACCACATACGTAGCTACAGGGAGATCATACAAACTCGTTGCGTGTATCACCTGTAATCCGGATCAAACCCAGGTCTTTGGCGCAGTAAGGCAGCAACTCTATCGTTGTGTCACTGTGCCGCCCCAAGTGTTTGCACAGAGAGTGCTGGGGGCCTCAAAGTCACTGCCATCAGTGTTGGTGGAGGCATACAGTGGCTTGAAAAAGTATTCATACCCCTTGAACTTTTCCACATTTTGTCACGTTACAACCACAAACGTAAATGTATTTTATTAGGATTTTATGTGATAGACCAACACAAAGTGGCGCATAATTGTGAAGTGGAAGGAAAATGATACATGGTTTTCAAATCTTTTTACAAATAAAAAACTGAAAAGTGTGGCGTGCAAAAGTATTCAGCCGCCTTTACTCTGATACCCCTAAATAAAATCCAGTGCAACCAATTGCCTTCAGAAGTCACCTAATTAGTAAATAGAGTCCACTTGTGTGTAATCTAATCTCAGTATAAATACAGCTGTTCTGTGAAGGCCTCAGAGGTTTGTTAGAGAACATTAGTGATCAAACAATGTTCCTTGGGCATCATGAAGCCCAAGGAACACACCAGACAAGTCAGGGATAAAGTTGTGGAGAAGTTTAAAGCAGGGTTAGGTTATAAAAAAAATATCCCAAGCTTTGAACATCTCACGGAGCACTGTTCAATCCATCATCAAAATGGAAAGAGTATGGCACAACTGCAAACCTACCAAGACATGGCCGTCCACCTAAACTGACAGGCCGAGCAAGGAGAGCATTGATCAGAGAAGCAGCCAAGAGGCCCATGGTAACTCTGGAGGAGCTGCAGAGATCCACAGCTCAGGTGGGAGATTCTGTCCACAGGACAACTATTAGTCGTGCACTCCACAAATCGGGCCTTTATGGAAGAGTGGCAAGAAGAAAGCCATTGTTGAAACAAAACCATAAGAAGTCCCATTTGCAGTTTGCCACAAGCCATGTGGGGGACACAGCAAACATGTGGAGGAAGGTGCTCTGGTCTGATGAGACCAAAATTGAAGTTTTTGGCCTAAATGCAAAACGCTATGTGTGGTGGAAAACTAACACTGCACACCACCCTGAACACACCATCCCCACTGTGAAATATGGTGGTGGCAGCATCATGCTGTGGGGATGCTTTTCTTCAGCAGGGACAGGGAAGTAGGTCAGAGTTGATGGGAAGATGGATGGAGCCAAATACAGGGCAATCTTGGAAGAAAACCTGTTAGAGTCTGCAAAAGACCTGAGACTGGGGCGAGGGTTCACCTTCCAGCAGGACAACAACCCTAAACATACAGCCAGAGCTACAATGGAATGGTTTAGATCAAAGCATTTTCATGTGTTAGAATGGCACAGTCAAAGTCCTGACCTAAATCCAATTGAGAATCTCTGGCAAGACTTGAAAATTGCTGTTCACAGACGCTCTCCATCCAATCTGACTGAGCTTTGAGCTATTTTGCAAAGAGAATGGGCAAAAATCTCAGTCTCTAGATGTGCAAAGCTGGTAGAGACATACCCCCAAAAGACTTGCAGCTGTAATTGCAGCGAAAGGTGGTTCTACAAAGTATTGACTCAGGGGGGCTGAATACTTTTGCACGCCACTTTTCAGTTTTTTATTTGTAATAAAATTTGGAAACCATGTATCATTTTCTTTCCACTTCACAATTATGCACCACTTTGTGTTGGTCTATCACATAAAATCCCAATAAAATACATTTACGTTTGTGGTTGTAACGTGACAAAATGTGGAAAAGTTCAAGGGGTATGAATATTTTTGCAAGCCACTGTATATGATCATAGCGTTTAAGAGGTTTTAGGATGGGCACATGGAACTGCAGGGAATAGAGGGATATGAATCATGTACTGGCAGATAAGATCAGATTAACTTGGCATCAAGTTTGGCACATATTGTGGTCCTGATCCTGTGCTGTACTGTTCTATATATATCCATATGCCTATCCAAAAGTCTCATAAATTCTACTATTGTATCTGCCTCTGGCAATGTGTTCCAGGCACTCAATCCACCCCATGTTTAAAAAGGTTACTCCACATATCCCCTCAAAACTTTGTCCCTCTCACCTTAAATGCCCTCCAGGATATATTTTTTCCAACCTGGGAAAAAGGTTCTGACTGTCTACCCTATCTAAGCTTCTCAGAATTTTATATAGTTCGATATGTTTCCCCACAACCTCCAGCATTCTAGAGCAAACAATCCCAGTCTGTCCAATCCTCTAGCTAATCCCCCCTAACCCAGGCATAATTCTGGCAAACTTCCTCTGCATCCTTTCCAAAGCTTCCGAGTGCTTCCAGTAATGGGACTTACCAGAACTGTAAACAATTCTCCAAATGCCACCGAACCAGTCCTATAAAGCTGTTTTGTGACGAGTCTCATACTCAATACCATGACCCATCAAAGCAAACATACCATATGCCTTCACAACATCTAATTGTGTTGCCACTTATAGGGAGTTATGGACGGATCACAATGCAATTATTTGCATATTTTCCCCTTACATTTGACTTCCCGAAGCGAGACACCTCACATTTGCTTGAATTCTACTCAATCTGATGCATCTATGCCCATTTCTGTAGCTGATCTATATCCCGCTCTATAACTTGACACACTTTTTTATAGTCTGTTACCCCAATAATATTGATGTTCCTACAAACTTATAAAGCAAACTTACCAATACATTTTTCTATCAAAATCATTAATTTATTTTAACGAACCCTTTTACAATGGACACAAAATGCTCTCTTCGGTGTAAACCAGCATCTGCAGTTCCTTCCAATGCCCTTTATAATGGATTTTGGTTATAGAGGATAGACCTGCCGTTGTCACCCCCGATTCACAAGGTGCACCAGCCAGCCCTTCTACACCAAGCACACAGACTGGTTGATGCCGTTGTTGTTGCGGCTCATGTTGTAACCCCTGTGGCCACCGCTATCTTCGCGTCTCCGTCACCGACACAATGCCCTCCGTCACCTTCATACTCTGTCCCCTCCCATTAGCTACTCCTTCTTCCTCCCTGTTGTTGCTTTTACCGTTCCCTGTTCCACTGCCACCTCCTCCTCCATCTCCTGCCACTCTGTCCACTCTGCCTCTTCCACCGCCCCCCCCCCCCCCCACCTCCTCCTCCTTCTCCTGTCACTGTATACTCGACTGCCCACTCCCCATCACCGTCTCCTCCTCCTCCTATCGCTCTGACCACTTGGCCTCCCACCCTCCCCCCACAACCACAGGATGCCAACAAACTCCTTTTTGAAAGCGTTTAAGAAACATAGAAACATAGAAACATAGAAATTAGGTGCAGGAGTAGGCCATTCAGCCCTTCGAGCCTGCACCGCCATTCAATATGATCATGGCTGATCATCCAACTCAGTATCCCGTACCTGCCTTCTCTCCATACCCTCTGATCCCCTTAGCCACAAGGGCCACATCCAACTCACTCTTAAATATAGCCAATGAAAGAACTGCAGATGCTGGAAAAATCGAATGTAGACAAAAAATGCTGGAGAAACTTAACGAGTGAGGCAGCATCTATGGAGAGAAGGAACAGACGACGTATTGGGTCAAGACACTTCTTCAGACACGACCTGAAATGTCGCCTATTGCTTCCCTCCATAGATGCTGCCTCACCCGCTGAGTTTCTCCACATTTCTTGTCCAATTTGGAAGTGGCAGCAGGTGAGAGAAGAGAGATCCCCACAGAGACCAACAGTGTCTTGTCAGTGGCACCGGTCTGATGAAAGCGCTGTACCCAGGGATTACAATGTGAGCCACAAGAACTGCCTTCTCACCCGACCCTGCTGCAGCTCATCAAGAACGGCTCACTGGCACAGAACAGTGGCAACAGCACCTAGTTTAAAGGTGAAACAAAACAAACTGTTGGAGTAACTCAGAAGACTGAATCAGTCTGAAGAATTGTCCATGTTCTCCAGCGATGCTGCCTGACCACTGTTACTCTGGCATTTAGTGTCCTTTTCTGTTTTAACCAGTATCTGCAGTTCTTTGTTTCAACTACATACAATGATAATACCTTACACAGTTATAATGGACAATCGGCAATAACGGACACCATTCACCCCCCCTCCCCCCCTCCCCCCCTCCCCCCTCCCGCCCCCCCCCCCACAGTTCATTATAATGAGGGTTACTCTATATCGCAAAAAAGAGAGGTCCCAGCACCGATCTCTGAGGAACTCCACTGGTCACAGGCCACTAGCCTTGTACTTCCATCACAACCGTTTGTCTTCTATCAGTAAGCCAGTTCCAAATCCATAGGATTGTACCTCTTAATCCCTTGCATTTTAATCCTCTTGATCAGTCTACCATGGGGCATTTTATCAAATGCCTTACTATTTGTTTGATTTTATTTGCCTTTTCCTATCTTATGCTTTCTTTTATTTATTGATCAAACATTCAATGTCATTCAAGGGTTCCTAATCTTGCCACCTTTGGCTTTTACTCTTATTGGAACATGCTGATTCTGTACTCTTTCTAACTCTCTTAAATTTACTCCCACTTGTCAGATGTGTTTTTACCCGCAAGTGTCTGCTCCCAGTCTACATCTGGCTCAGAAACATATGCAGAATAAACTACAATAGTTCAGCCGAGAGAACACCTTTTGCAACAAAATCCAGTTCCCAGTTTTTGTCAATGGTATTGTGGGTTACGGAACTTTGTCTGATCCGTGTTCTTTTTAAAAGTAATCAGTTTCTGTATTCAGATTCTTCTTAGGAAATATATTCCAGACTCTCACAAATCTTTATGTGAAATTAGCAATAAGTTGGTGAAATGTGCGGAACAACGGCAGATGGAGTTTTATCTGGAGTGAGAAAATCTTTGTAAATCTTTCCCATTTTCCTAATCACATCTTTCCTTTGGCTTGGAGAGCTTTACTGTCTACGATTCTCATTTTTCTTCGGAGTCACGTGAGTGACTACGTGAAGAAGCCCCGCCTGGCGCTGGAACGGCATTACGTCGACGCTGACGGCAGAGCAAGAGCTGCAGAGGCAGCTCCTCGACAGCGGTAGGTACGGCCCGCAGGTAAGTGCAGGGGGAAAAACACTTTCAGGGTCTAAAAAACCCCGTGGCTGGTACTGAATACCAGAATTTAAAACTAATTTAAAAGTATAAAATAAGTTGAAAAACACCGGAGTTTAAAAAAAAAAAGAACGTCCTAAGGGGAGCGATCGGAACGGGAGATTACGGAGCCGGTTCCGATACCGGTGGCCGTCAAAATTACGTTAGAAAGATTTTTTAGTCGCTCCACAAACTTTTGGCACGGGGGGGGAAATTTTATAAAGTCAGAAAGGCCATAATTTAAAAAATTCAATAAAAGGCCTTCAGACTAAAAAAGGTTATGGCTTGAAAAAATAATGGAAAAAAAAAAAGATTCCAAAAATAAAGTAAATAAAGAATTCAAGCCAAAAAGGGTTAAAAGGCCCAAAAACATTCCCTAACCTACCCTAAAGGGGTTTCATATATTAATATATATGATGAAATATGGTGGGAATATCTACCTCAGATATTTGAAGGTAGTCTCCTGGAAGAAAAACTCAGGAGTAATAAGGGCAGTAAAAATAAAATGGAAAACTGACCCTAAAAATGCACTGATAGTGGTGGCTGGTCATGAAGTACCCACCACAGCACCAGAAAGAAAAAAAAAATATATATATATATACAGGTGTAAGTACAACACCTGAATAAGAAGTGAGGCCATGGAAAATAACCATGGAAAACAAAAATTAATTAGTCTCTCACTAAGGCTGTTATGATTAAAACAGCAGAATAATAATAAAACTTTTTATGTTTTATTTAAGTACACTTCAGCACATAAATATATATAAGTGTACTAGGTTTGATACCTGAATGTATGAGTGAGACCATGAAAAATAAATATGAAAAAAAAAAAATTTGGCCTCACCAAAGCTGTTATAGTGAAACAGCAGAATATGATAAAACTTTTAAGTTATAAAGATATCAACTGTGAATCCGGTTATGATATCCATGTCTCAATTAGATGAGATATAAGGAAATACGATTTTAAAAGTATTTCAAACTGGTGCATGGCATTTCCATTCAATGGAAAACAAATAAAATATTGTGCAAAATAACCAATAGATTTAAAGGAAAATTAATTGCCATCAGTTTGTGGAGCTCATTGGGAAGAAATATATAATATTTAGGGACCAAATCTGCACTCTAGATTTGCAGATCAAATCAGGTTATGTTAAAATCCTGATTATTATGGAATAAAACCTGCCTTATGATTATTCAAAGTATTGATTACAAAAGAACAGACTATTGGTCTTTAAACTTTGGGGGAAAAAAATTATGATCCAATATAAAGATCTGATAATGGATCAAAACTAAGGCAGAAGTATGATAAATAAACATAATCAAACATAGCCTTATCCGAACCCATATAATTGGGAAAAGAAGGCCTGAAGTACGTGGAAGAGGTGCAAACAACTGTTACAAAATAAATTCATGAAATCTCCGATTGTGGGGGATTACAGGTGTATTATGATCATTAATTTAATGTAACTAAGGACTACAAAAAATTATAGAAAGGATTGGTTCACTTGTATAAGAAAACGTAAAAATTTGATTTTAGGTTTGCACCCAAAAGTAACTCCAATAAACGAGGGGTACGTACATATATATATTATAAATTACCTCAGTGTACAGATGCGATGGTATAAACCATACAAAACATCATTTTATATACACTTTCACAGTGTAAGAACATTTTATTAAAATGGAACATCTTCAACATTGAAATACAGTTGTTATTAACAAAGTGTTAATCAAATATTACAGGTGCTTGAAATTAATTAAAATGGGTCAAGCAGTGCAAGTTAAAACATTGTCTAAAGGATTAAATCCAGTTTAAGGCTGTTAAACAGAATACTGGAAGAACAATTGCACTGATAAGATCAGCACTTGCACTAATGAGGACATGGTCATGGTTATCTTGATCACATATAAATTAGAGTCAGCTGCAAATTAGTGCTGCAATTACAAGTCTGTTGAAAGGCAAAGACTTGACCCATCACATAAAGCCTATGTTTTAGGCATTCATAAATATTCATAAATTACTATTCTGGATTTAGGAGTAATTCAGCACCATAAGAGGGGGAAAATTGTTCCATGATACAAATATGTCTTATGGTTTTGTTGACATACTATGTCCCTCCATTAGAAAAGGAGCCTAGGTAAGAGTAATAAAGCTCCAAAAGAAGAAATACAGAAGATTATAAGAATATGTATGCCTTTGTGAGAGGCTTATGCAAATACCAAATGATACATTATCATTATTAAAGTAATGGATTAAAAAAAAAGGGGTTCACAAGTTGCTTCAACTATAAGCTTAGCAGCTGTTGCAAGCTGAAGCAAGTATTAACAGATGATGGACAGCTTCTGTGAATATTTGGGTAAGATAAAAATATTATCTATTCTTATAAAGATAATTGATACGTCTCTTTGTTGGGACTACGGACAATAATACCAGGTAAATGCAAATGAATTGTCCTAAGAAATTCTCCAAACATTTGTATTAATTATTGAATTATAATTATAGAATTATGGATTAAATATCGATTGTTCTATTATGGAAGTGTCCATGTCATATCAAGGTGTACAATACCACGGATGTGGCGTATATTAAATCACATAAGATAAGTAAAATAATAATGTGATTATCTGAGTAAACAGATGTGGCATATTCTAAAATGTTTAGTCCAGCTGTTTATCTCTAAGAAAGAGACAATGTTATCACAGACAACACATTAAGGGGGGAAAATACATTGTCATTAATATGGATTACTTACGAGTAATCTGGTTGTATACAGATTAAATAACCGATTTTTAAAATGTTCTCGTGGGTAAACCAAGAACAGGAAAGGTGGATGCTTTTCTCTCAATTACATGAGGAAAATTGTGCTTTTATGTTCCTCATTTTTGTCTGATAGGGCAGTGTCTGATGAAAATATAGCAAAACACTGCCAGACGCATTTTGGTGGTCCAAAATGGATCCTTCATGGTTTTCATAAATATTGAGTGATGTTGAACCACTTGTGATGATTCATAGTTGCAGTAATTATTGTTGTACAAAGGCATCCATAATATGAAAATATGAATTGACTATCTGCAGGTTGATCAGACCATTACAATAGTTTAATGGTCAAAGAAGTCTATGAATGTTTAACTAATATAACAACATAACAATAAAATAATTATGTATAAAGAAGTGTTATACCTGCAATTTGCAGAAATAAGAAAAAAAAACAACAATATTTTATAAGAAATTGGAAGTCTGTGTATACAGTAAAATTATTTGTCATATTAGATATATGTAAGTTCTTGTGGATTGCATTTTTTCTGAGTATCTAATTGATAGAGCCAATAATAGGGCTCAGAGTATTTTCGTCCTATTTACGGACAATATACTAACCAAGAAGTTATCAGGTTCATTCGTAAAATCCCGATATGAAAGGGATATATATGTAGATATAAATATAAGTATATATATGTATATATAATCTATCCAAAATTGCAATACATGAGACCAATATAGTCCTGAATTGCCTTAGGCAATGGATTCCAGTTCTATCAATGATTCAAAAAAGTTAACATTGAAAGTAATAATGCTGATGACTTTAGTATCAAGATAAGAGTGCAAATATTTTGTAAATATTACGTTATAATTGTATGTGGATACAGATTACATTATCATATATGTTTATGAATTTACCAAACAAAGCAGACGAAGAAGAGCTGGAACCAAGGTAAACCTATAAGCATATCCTGTCGGCCTTAAATTGTGTGTGTGTGTGTGAACATTGATGAAATATGTTAAAGTAACTAAGAGTCTCTGTGGTAATCAGACAGCACTATTTATTACACACAAAAAAACACATTAGGTTCAGTAAAACTGATGGTTCTAGAGAAATGTATTCTAGATGGTTAAACATTGAATAACACTCAGTGGAACTAGACACTGAAATGTGGAAAATTACTCTGTTAAGGAGGTAGATACATTCACAGGAATGGCACAGGATGAGCCACTCGAGCAAAGATGCAAGGCCGCAGGAGGGTGTAAAATAAATATTAAATTAAATGAAATCAGTCATTGTGTCACGATTGGACATGGAGTGTTGGGTTCTCTATAATTGTTGCTTTGTTCATACCATCAAATTATATATTTCAATTGATATTTTGTGATAAACTTGCCTTTCAATAGAAAGGGAATTACTTTTAATTTTTTATAATGTGAAATAATTTATCACTTAACTTGAGGCAATGTTTGGGGGAAAAAAATGTGTTATTTTGCTCATTACTGTGTTGTGTGAGCCAGAGTGTCGTATGGAAGGAGTCTACGACATGAAAAACACAGAAAGCTTCAAAATCTTCACGTAGTCACTCACGTGACTCCGAAGTAAAATAGTAAGATTAAACGAGAACTTACCAGTTCGAAGTTTGATCGTTATTTTATGAGGAGTAACGATGAGGGATTACGTGCCCTCCACTCCCGACCCTCATAAAATAAATGATCATCTGGTGGTTCTAAATCTATGTTGAGCCTTACTATCTTACTCCGGCTATTATGTTCTGTGTTTTTCAAGCCGCTGCTTTGAAGTATGCCATTCCAGCGCCAGGCGGGGCTTCTTCACGTAATCCCTCATCGTTACTCCTCATAAAATAACGATCAAACTTCGAACTGGTAAGTTCTCGTTTAATCTTACTATTAAATGCAAAGGGTATGGTCACAGATCTCCCGCTGGTAGCAAAAAAGACAGTTGCCATGGTCAAATACTAAAATGGAAATAATATTGTCTAAAAAAGCAACTTCCACTGTAACTTGCGTGCAGTGATCAGTTTTGAAGTTGAAGAGCTGTGTAAACAAAGATTGCTCTCCAGTAGAACAATGCACAGCAGGGATCCACTTGCCATAAGTGTCTGAACCTAATCACTATATTTAAACAGGCAGTTTAATGTGTACATACAGATACACAATTTAAGATGGGATTTGAATCCAACCTTGTGAGTTCACGGATTTGTGAAAAGCAAATCAGTAAATAACAAGGACACCCTTGTTGCCTACTGATTTGCTTTTCACAAATCCGTGAATTGTGAGTTGTGACTGAATTGTGAACACTGAGTGTATAGAGTTCTCTTCGTTTCTTAACTAATGTTTTGAACAATTTGAGCATGATTTTTCTACTTTCATGTCTATACTTAAACTGATGAAGAAAGGTTTCCAATGCATCTGCTTACTCACCTTATCGATCTACTATTGCAAATTAAAATCAGTAATGTGTGGATGCCAACGGCAAATTTTCTTCTGTTTCTCAACACCCTCTATACTGCCATTTACACTGCATCATTATAGCTTACCTACTCTATTCAAATGTATTAACTCAAGCTTCTTCAGTTTAAATCCCATCTCCACTGTCTGTCCTGATACAGTATCTTTCTGCAGTCGACTGTTAACCTCCTCACTCTCCACCACAGAACCTAATCTCAAGGAGAGTGTAGTTACATTTGCAAAATAACAGCACAGGTACTGAAGATAGAATAAAAATTCAGGATATACTCATTAAAAGTTTACCAGATAATCTGAGCAAACTACAAAATGAGAAATGTCATCATATTAAGTGGTTTGTAAGAGGAATTTTCCTATTCCCCAAAATGCCTTCCGGAGTACTGAGTGAACTCTGGTTTAATATGTTTTATCGAGGAATCATATGTGTCAGGGATGTGATTTCTACATTGCATTATATTTGTGGTGTAATTGGGGTTGAAACAAGGGAGTCCTTGAAGGAGCAATCCGATACAACATAACTTTGGCAATGCAAACAAGAATAATTCTATGCAATGTTCTCAATCAGATATTTCAGTCCATGGTACTAAGAACCTTTTGGACTTGTTGACATCTGTTAAACCAATTATGTCTCAATTTAAATATTCTGAATCATATCTCTTTCACTTCCTTTGAGTACTTAAATTTCTAACCACTGTATCTAAGATACACAAAGCTTTTGCTTGGTCAGGTGATTAGAATTTCACTCAGGCAATGGTAAATCAATCTAATCATGTTCCAGCTGTCTAAAATGCAATGTAGTACCAGGACTGTCAGATTGATATGTACAGAGAAATCTTCAAAAGACCTGCCTGGTCCTACAGCCAACAAAATATTACAATACAGAATTCTGTATAACATCACAGACTGTGGTATTCATCTTCAACTGGTCCCTCATTATCGAAGTGATTTATTTTTCATTCCAAAGTATTCTTGAAGTTCAGCAGTTATGGTCAGCATTTCTCTTTTTTTACATTTGTCCCATTTTTACTATATTGTTGTTTGAGTTGCAAATAAATGTTGAGGAGAATATATTAACTCTCAAAATAGATATATCAGGAAATATTTTTTGAGAACGAAAACTGGCTTACCCCTTATTCTTAAACTGTAGCCCCTGGTTCTGGACTCCCCCAACATTGGGAACATGTTTCCTGCCTCTAGCGTGTCCAAACACTTAATAATCTTATATGTTTCAACAAGATCCCCTCTCATCCTTCTAAATTCCAGAGTATACTATACAAAGTGGGACCCGTTGAGTCCCAATTTCACATGGGAGGGCTGGTCCCCCAATGCAATATTCCACCTCTCCACCAATTCCGATATTGCTCACCAGTGGGGGGGGGGGGGGGGGGGGGCTTTCTGGAGCGCTAGCATGTGTGTTGTGGGACAAAGGGACTGGTTTCCAGAGGGCTAGTATGGACATTGTGGGCCGAAAGGATTCTTGGGTTGGCAGCTCAGTCACTCAGGCGAGGCAGCTCAGTCACTCTGGCCAACCAGTAAAGTCACTCTGGCCAGGCAGCTCCATCACTCTGGCCAGGCAGCTCAGTCACTCTGTCCAGGCAGCATTTTAGAATCAATAGAAACACATTTTTCCAGCATTTTATAACCAATAGACACACTTTTTGCAAGCATTTTAGAACTAATAGACACACTTTTTGCAAGCATTTTAGAACCAATAGACACACTTTTTGCAAGCATTTTAGAACCAATAGACACACTTTTTGCAAGCATTTTAGAACCAATAGACAAACTTTTTGCAAGGATTTTAGAACCAATAGAGACACTTTTTTGCAAACATTTTAGAACCAATAGAGACACTTTTTGCAAGCATTTTGGAACCAATAGACACCTTCTGCAAGCATTTTAGAAGCAATAGAGACACTCTTTCTGCAAGCATTTTAGAAGCAATAGAGACACTCTTTCTGCAACCATTTTAGAACCAATAGAGACACTCTTCCTGCAACCATTTTAGAACCGATAGAGACACTCTTTCTGCAACCATTTTAGAACCAATAGAGACACTCTTTCTGCAAGCATTTTAGAACCAATAGACACGCTTTCTGCAAGCATTTTAGAACCAATAGAGACACTCTTTCTGCAAGCATTTTAGAACCAATAGAGACACACTTTCTGCAAGCATTTTAGAACCAATAGAGACACTTTTTGCAAGCATTTTAGAACCAATAGACACACTTTTTGCAAGCATTTTAGAACCAATAGACACACTTTTTGCAAGCATTTTAGAACCAATGGAGACACTTTTTGCAAGCATTTTAGAACCAATAGACAAACTTTTTGCAAGGATTTTAGAACCAATAGACACACTTTTTGCAAGCATTTTAGAACCAATAGACACACTTTTTGCAAGCATTTTAGAACCAATAGACAAACTTTTTGCAAGGATTTTAGAACCAATAGAGACACTTTTTTGCAAACATTTTAGAACCAATAGAGACACTTTTTGCAAGCATTTTGGAACCAATAGACACCTTCTGCAAGCATTTTAGAAGCAATAGAGACACTCTTTCTGCAAGCATTTTAGAAGCAATAGAGACACTCTTTCTGCAACCATTTTAGAACCAATAGAGACACTCTTCCTGCAACCATTTTAGAACCGATAGAGACACTCTTTCTGCAACCATTTTAGAACCAATAGAGACACTCTTTCTGCAAGCATTTTAGAACCAATAGACACGCTTTCTGCAAGCATTTTAGAACCAATAGAGACACTCTTTCTGCAAGCATTTTAGAACCAATAGAGACACACTTTCTGCAAGCATTTTAGAACCAATAGAGACACTTTTTGCAAGCATTTTAGAACCAATAGACACACTTTTTGCAAGCATTTTAGAACCAATAGACACACTCTTTCTGCAAGCATTTTAGAACCAATAGAGACACTCTTTCTGCAACCATTTTAGAACCAATAGAGACACTCTTTCTGCAACCATTTTAGAACCAATAGAGACACTCTTTCTGCAACCATTTTATAACCGATAGAGACACTCTTTCTGCAACCATTTTAGAACCAATAGGGACACTCTTTCTGCAAGCATTTTAGAACCAATAGACACCTTCTGTAAGCATTTTAGAACCAATATACACTCTTTCTGCAAGCATTTTAGAACCAATAGACACTCTTTCTGCAAGCATTTTAGAACCAATAGACACTCTTTCTGCAAGCATTTTAGAACCAATAGAGACACTTTTTGCAAGCATTTTAGAACCAATAGATACACTCTTTCTGCAAGCATTTTAGAACCAATAGAGACACTTTTTGCAAGCATTTTAGAACAATAGAGACAATTTTTGCAAGCATTTTAGAAACAATAGACACACTTTTTGCAAGCATTTTAGATCCAATAGAGACACTTTTTGCAAGCATTTTAGAACCAATAGAGGCGCTCTTTCTGCAATCATTTTAGAACCAATAGAGACATTCTTTCTGCAACCAATTTAGAACCAATAGAGACATTCTTTCTGCACCCATTTTAGAACCAATAGAAACACTTTCTGCAAGCATTTTAGAACCAATAGAGACACTCTTTCTGCAACCATTTTAGGAGCGATAGAGACACTCTTTCTGCAACCATTTTAGAACCAATAGAGACACTCTTTCTGCAACCATTTTAGAACCAATAGACACTCTTTCTGCAACCATTTTAGAACCAATAGACACCTCTTCAAAGCATTTTAGAACCAATAGACACCTTCTGCAAGCATTTTAGAACCAATAGACACCTTCTGTAAGCATTTTAGAACAAATATACACTCTTTCTGCAAGCATTTTAGAACCAATAGAGACACTCTTTCTGCAAGCATTTTAGAAGCAATAGAGACACTTTTAGCAAACATTTAGAACCAATAGACACTTTTTGCAAGCATTTTAGAAACAATAGACACACTTTTTGCAAGCATTTTAGAACCAATAGAGACACTTTTTGCAAGCATTTTAGAACCAATAGAGACACTCTTTCTGCAACCATTTTAGAACCAATAGAGACATTCTTTCTGCAACCATTTTAGAACCAATAGAAACACTTTCTGCAAGCATTTTAGAACCAATAGAGACACGCTTTCTGCAACCATTTTAGAACCAATAGACACCTTCTCAAAGCATTTTAGAACCAATAGACACCTTCTGCAAGCATTTTAGAACCAATAAACACCTTCTGCAAGCATTTTAGAACGAATATACATTCTTTCTGCAAGCATTTTAGAAGCAATAGAATCAAATACACAGGACTAGATGTTAAGAAGTCCCTTGTGCCAGTAGGTGGGGAGCATTTCACGACATTCATTGATTGCTGAGAGTGGTGGACGCTCAACATCAGGGGGGGGCGGGAGGGGGGTACGTATACGTATATCTTGGCCTGGGTAACCTTCAGGACAGCTGGGCACAGGACACATCATCAGTAGTGTACCCTTGCATCACTGGGTGTTTCGGCCTTTTATCACTATACACCCTCCACAAGGGCGGCCCGCTGCAGGATGATCAGCCCTCAGCGTGTGTCCCGTGTCAAACTGCCTCAAAGATTCACCATGACACTTTTAGCAAACATTTAGAACCAATAGACACTTTTTGCAAGCATTTTAGAACCAATGGACATTTTATTGCAAGCATTTTAGAACCAATAGACACTTTTTGCAAGCATTTTAGAACTAATAGACACACTTTTTGCAAGCATTTTAGAACCAATATACATTTTTTGCAAGCATTTTAGAACCAATAAACACTTTTTGCAAGCATTTTAGAAGCAATATACACTTTTTGCAAGCATTTCAGAACACAAGATACTTTTTGCAAGCATTTTAGAACCAGACACTTTTTGCAAGCATTTTAGAACCAATAGACACTTTTTACAAGCATTTTAGAACCAATATACATTTTTTGCAAGCATTTCAGAACCAATAGACACTTTTTGCAAGCATTTTAGAACCAATATACATTTTTTGCAAACATTTTAGAACCAATAGAGACACTTTCTGCAAGCATTTTAGAACCAATAAACACTTTTTGCAAGCATTTTAGAACCAATAGACACTTTTTGCAAGCGTTTTAGAACCAATAGACACTTTTTGCAAGCATTTATAGAACCACATTAAGGGCACTCACAGTTGAGTAGACTTGTGTTTAGTGCTATTCAGAGCTCAGAGAGACGTGACCCTCTGGCTTCCTCCATCTTACAGAGACTGAGTGAGGCACACCACCTCCTGGTTTTATAGTCTCTCCCCCTCCCTCCAGCAGGGACAGCAGAGAGAATGACGATTTTTTTTCAAAAATATTAATATCTCTCTGTTTTTCAGCGATAGGAAAAATCCTCCGGTCCAGGAAGGCGGAGGGGGGCTCTGAGCGAGCTGGCCAAAGGTGGCAGCGTTCTCTCAGAAATCACACCACAGCGAGCCAAAAGTGGTTAAGATCAGATTTTTAGTAATATAGATAAGCCCAGCTGCTCCATTCTATCAACATATGACAGTCCCGCCATCCCGTAATTAACCTTGTGAACATACGTTGCACTCCCTCAATAGCAAGAATGTCCTTCCTCAAATTTGGGGACCAAAACTGCACACATTACTCCAGGTGTGGTCTCACTCGGGCCTTGTACAACAGCAGAAGGACCTCGTTGCTCCTATACTCAACTCCTCTTGTTATGAAGGCCAACATACCATTCGCTTTCCTCACTGCCTGTTGTACCTGCTTGCTTACTTTCAGTGACTGATGCACAAGGACCCCCCAGATCTCGTTGTACTTCCCCTTTTCCCAATTTTACACCATTCAGATAATAATCTGCCTTCCTGCTTTTGCCACCAAAGTGCATAACCTCACATTTATCCACATTAAACTGCATCTGCCATGTATCTGCCCACTCACCCAACCGGTCCAAGTCACCCTGCATCCTCATAGCATCCTCCTCACAGTTCACACTGCCACCCAGCTTTGTGTCATCTGCAAATTTGGTAATGTTACTTTTAATCTTTCGTGTTCTTGTTCTATGTCTGTATAGAACTTAAGAGTCTTCAAGGTAAAACAGAAGTCTTCATTCCATTAACTCAATGCTGGTAGCAAGACAACTAAAAATGGCTGCAACCACACGATCTGGCTGCACACTCACACACCGTGCACAGACAGAGGTAACTATGTACAAAAACATCGCCACCTGTTGCATGGGAGGAGCAATGGGTCCTCCCACCCCTCAAGATCCACCAAACATCGCACTCCCCCTTTCCAGTTTGAGCGTCTTTATTCCTGAATGAGTCGCCTTGGGGGAATACCACGATTGCAACGTGTCGATCGACGAAGGACCACAGGCAGATCGGCAGGGAGTTCCTCTGGTGGAACTTCGTCAAGCCAGGGGTGGGGCAAGTCAGGCACAAATAACTATGTACAAAACATCGCCCCTTGTCCTGTGCAGCGCCACCTGCTGCATGGGAGGAGCAACGAGTCCTCCCACCCCACACGGTCCACCAAACATCACATAATCCCTTCATCTAAATCATTAATATATATTGTAAATAGCTGCGGTCCCAGCACCGAGCCTTGCGGTACCCCGCTAGTCACTGCCTGCCATTCTGAAAGGGACCCATTAATCCCTACTCCTTGTTTCCTGTCTGCCAACCAATATTCTATCCATGTCAGTACCTTACCGCCAATACCATGTGTTCTAATTTTGCCCACTAATCTCCTATGTGGGACCTTATTAAATGCTTTCTGAAAGTCCAGGTACTTGTACATCCACTTGTCCATTTTCCTAGTTATATCCACAAAAAATTCCAGAAGATTAGTCAAGCATGATTTCCCCTTCATAAATCCATGCTGACTAGGACCGATCCTGTTACTGCTATCCAAATGTGCCACTATTTCATCCATTATAATTGACTCCAGCATCTTCCCCACCACCGATGTCAGGTCTGTAATTCAGGTTTCTCCCTCCCGCCTTTCTTAAAAAGTGGGATAACATTAGTTACCCTCCAATCCACAGGAACTGATCCTGAATCTACAGAACATTGGAAATTTATCACCAATGCATCCATGATTTCAAGAGCCACTTCCTTAAGCACCCTGGGATGCAGACCATCAGGCCCTGGGGATTTATCAACCTTCAGTCCCATCAGTCTACCCAACAACATTTCCTGCCTAATGTGGATTTCCTTCAGTTCCTCCGTCACCCTAGATCCTCTGGCCACTAGTACATCAGGGAGATTGTTTGTTTCATCCTGAGTGGAGACGGATCCAAGGTACCTGTTCAACTCATCTGCCATTTCCTTGTTCCCCATAATAAATTCACCTGTTTCTGTCTTCAAGGGTCCAACTTTGGTCTTAACTATTTTTTTCCTCTTCACGTACCTAAAGAAGCTTTTACTATCCTCCTATATATTCTTGGCTAGTTTACCTTCATACCTCATCTTTTCTCCCTGTATTTCATTTTTAGTTATCTTCTGTTGCTCATTAAAAGTTTCCCAATCCTCTGACTTCCCGCTCATCTTTGCTGTTATACTTCTCTTTTATTTTTATACTAGTCCCTGGCTTTCCTTGTCAGCCACGGTCGCCCCTTACTCGCCTTAGAATCTTTCTTCCTCTTAGGAATGAACCGATCCTGCACCTTCTGAATTATTCCCAGAAAAACCTGCCATTGTTGTTCCACTGCCATCCCTGCCAGTATATCTTTCCAGTGAACTTTGGCCAGCTCCTCCCTCAGGGCTCCATAGTCCCCTTTGTTCAATTGTAATATTTGACACTTCCAATTTTCTCTTCTCCCTCTCAAAGTGTAGATTAAAACTTATTATATTATGGTCACTTGCACTTTATGGCTCCTTTACCTCGAGCTCCCTTACCAAATCAGGTTCATTGCACAACACCAAATCCAGAGTTGCCTTCTCCCTGGTAGGCTCCAGTACAAGCTGCTCTAAGAATCCATCACGGAGGCACTCCAGAAACTCTCTTTCTTGGTGTAAAGTACCAACCTGATTTTCTCAGTCTACCTGCATGTTGAAATCTCCCATAACAACCGTAACATTACCTTTGCAACATGCCAATTTTAACTCGTGATTCAACTTTCACCGTATATCCAGGCTACTGTTTGGGGTCCTGTATATAACTCCCATTAAGGTCTATTTACCCTTACAATTCCTCAGTTCTATCCATACTGACTCTACACCTCCTGATTCTATGTCACCCCTCGCAAAGGCCTGAATTTCATTCCTCACCAACAGAGCTACCCCATCCTCTCTGCCCACCTGTCTGTCTTTTCAATAGGACGTATACTCTTGAATATTCAGTTCCCAGTCCTGGTCCTCTTGCAGTCATGTCTCTGTAATTCCCACAACATCATACTTGCCAATTTCTAACTGAGCCACAAGCTCATCCACTTTATTTCTTATACTTCGCGCATTCAAATACAATACCTTAACTTCGGTATTCACCTCCCCTCTCACACTGGTCACTATTGGCCCTGACCTTACTCTCTTATCCCTTCTCAAACTTTCCTTCCCGTTAATTTGGGTGTCTTTTGTAACTTTTACTGTACTCACTTCTTCTTTAACTCCATCTTTATACTCCCAATTTGTCAATCCCTTCCCCCCACTATTTAATTTAAAACCACACGTGTAGCACTAGCAAACCTGACTGCCAGAACGTCGGTCCCCCTCCAGTTAAGATGTAACCCGTCCCTTTTGTACAGGTCACCCCTACCTCAGAAGAGATCCCAGTGGTCTATAAATCTAAATCTATGCTCCCTGCACCAACCCCCCAGCCACACGCTCATATCCCCTATCTCCCTCACTAGTACGAGGTACTGGAAGCAATCCAGAGATAACCGCCCTAGACGTCCAAGAATAACCACCCTAGAATATTAGATCACTTGCCCATAGCCCCCATGGGAAGCCTGGTCTCCCAACGCAACCTGGTCCCCAACGCAATATTCCACCACTCACCCATTCCCCCAATGCAACTCGTTCCCCCAAAGTAATATTCCAGCACTCACCCATCGCCCCAAACTGCGCAGCAGCGGCTCATTTTGCCTTATACACCCTCCTTCATTTTAAACTTTAAAAAAAATTCAGTGTGCTGTAACTTTAAGAAAAACGCATTTGCCCCTGCTAAAGCTAGCAGCACTCAGAGTACTTGGAGAGCAACAATGTTGTGAGCAGGGTTACAATCCCATTGTGATGTCATAGCTGTAAGCACAGGGAAGATTTTTTTTCTCAAATCGGGGTTTTGAAAATCTAAAAATGTCAATAACTTGTGAAATATAACATTGATCTGAACAAAACTTGACACAAAACCACAGGACAATTGTGATTAATAGTACAAATTTTTAGCACTATTGTGTGCTGTTTTGGCATAGTTCCTGGAACACATATGCATAGATAGATAGATAGAAATAAGATTAGATAGATAGATAGATAGAAATAAGATTAGATAGATAGATAGATAGAAATAAGATTAGATAGATAGATAGATAGAAATAAGATAGATAGATAGATAGATAGATAGATAGATAGATAGATAGATAGATAGATAGATAGATAGATAGATAGATAGATAGATAGATAGATAGATAGATAGATAGATAGATAGATAGATAGATAGATAGATAACAGAGTCACCTGTGATATGCTCTGATAGGTGAGTCAATAGTTGTTATGTAAATGTGCCAAGGCATGTCTTTTGAGGGTGGTGAATGCCTGGAACACGCTGCCGGGGGTGATGGTTGCAGCAGATATACTAATGGCAATTAAAATACTTTTAGAGAATCTCATGGATATGCAAGGTAAGGTGGGATATGGATTATCAGAGATAGATCAGAGATGGTCTTGGCATCATGTTTGGCACAGACATTATGGGCTGAAGGGCCTGACCTGGTGCTGCGCTGGTATATGTGGTCTGAGGCCCCTGATTCTAGCAGCTATCCGAGTCATTTCATACAGCACAGAAGCAGGCTCTGGCCCACCTTGCCCATGTCCACTATCTATTGCCCCTCAACACGAGTACCATTTACCAGTACTTGCCCCGTAGCCTTCTATGCCTTGGCAAGTGTTCATCCCTAATTTCTTCAGTGAAGTGAGAATACTCACTTTCACCACCCTCTCAGGCAACACATTCCAGAACATTCTGGGTGAAAAAAAAATCTCCCTCAGGTCCCCTGTCAGCCTCTTCCCCACTTACCGTGAAATTTTTCACATGATTTGGAGAAAGCCACTTGGTATCTATCTGTCTATTCTCCTTGTACTTTTGGTATACCTCTAAATGTTTCCGCTCAGCCTCCTTTGCTTCAAGGAAACATACCCAGCCTCACCAGTCTCTGGAAAATGAACTTCAGAGAGGGGAAGTTGGAGACCACACATGGGTTTCATGGATGAGTCGACTGTGGAGAGAGTTAGCAGCTTTAAATTCCTGGATGTCAACATCTCGGATGACCTGTCCGGGACCTAGCACATAGATGTAATCACAAAGAAGGTGCTCCATGTCTCTATTTTCTTATGTTTCACAAGGCTTAGCATGTTTCTGAACACTCTAGCAAACCTTTACAGATGCTTTGCAGAAAGTGCACCGACTGGTTGCATGAAGACCTGATACAATACCAAAGCTCAGCAGTGCAAGGACTGCAGAGAATGGTGGATTCTGCCCAGTCCATTATGGGCATAGCCATCCCCACTATCTAAAGCATCTACATGAAATACAGCCGATCCTTCCATAAGCCAGAGTACTGTTTGTTCCGCCTCAACCTCATTGAGGACATTGTCTAAGAAATTGATGCGCTACATTGCTGAGAACTATATTCTGCACTCTCTATCTTCCCTTTTGCTCTATCTATCATACAGATATAGTTTATATCTGATCTGTTTGGATAGCATGCAAAACAAAGCTTTTCAGTATCTGACAATAATAAACCTAAACAAGGTAGCATATATCATCATATATCCCTACTATCCTTTAGTCTCAGGTCTGGAATGATTACACAAATATGACAAAATGTACTTCTGGGGGAAGGACCAAGAGTAAGTGGACAACTCTGTTAATGAACTGGTTAATATTCAATGAGTTGAAGAGTTTTCCTTTGCAATTAATAATTCTATATTTCAATGGTTAGCTACCATTATATTGTGAAGAGCCTATACTGTTTTTGTTGCACAGTCAATGTTACTGATGTGCTGGAAGGGATTAGATCTGCAGCTGAAACATTACTGATGCTTTCTGACCTAGTGACGTTGGTGACAATCAATCCCAAATACCCATTATGGCATTGCCACCAAAGACTTGATCTCATTTGCAAGGATCACTTATTTTATACAGTAAGTATGTGGAATGATAATATGATAATAATGGCAAGGTATCTCTGTATGCTCCAGTAACCTTTAGATGCAGAAAATTAGATTATAGAAGGCATGAAATTATCCTGCATTCAGTTAAACAGGTTTAGCAAGCAGTTACTTTTAAACTACAATGTCGATCAAAGGAATTACTGGATAGAATGTATCCAAATATATCTGGCCGACATCCATGATTTTCAATAATAAACTTTACAATATTAGAACATTCTAAGACAGTCATTGTTTGTTTAGGAAATCATGTTTAAGATATAAATTTTCATTTATAACGCCATACTTCAGCGAAATAAAAAGTTGAAGTAATTTAACAAATGGCCTTTTTTTCCAACTGAAATATAAACTATCTTGGAAAGCATTGGAGAGATTCAGTAATTGATCTTTCTAAATGTGATGTCCTTGTAATCCAATCCAATCCATGTAATAACACAATTAATTATTATTTAGGAAGCACTGTAATTTTCTCAAATGGTCGCAGCTGATTAGTGTAGAGGGCTGATTATTGCAGACTACTATATCAGTGGATACATTATATGTGCAAAATCACACTGCAATTTTACTGAGTAAGAGGCACAAAAAAATGAAACAAAGATTATCCGTTCACACCAATCAACATAAAGATAATTTAATCTAAAATGTTACTACACCTAAACAGAATCTCCAATAACAATTACAGTTTGGAGGCTGTGTTCTGTACAGAGGGGTGAGAATAGGTGGCATAGAGAGTGAGCTGTGAAACAGATTCTATTATAGCCTAAAGATAAGAGTTAAGCCATTTAAGACGGAGACGAGGAGATTTTCTTTCTCCCAGAGTGGTGAATATGTGGAATTCCCGAACAAAAAGCAATTGAGGACAAATCAATAAAGGCACTCAAAAGGAATCGAGTCCCTTTTCCTGGGCTGGAAGAATCAAGGAAGAGAGCTAGTTACTGACTGTGTAATGATTATTTGTGATAAAAAAATGGATGGTGTAGCAAGCCTGAGGTTGGCGTAGTGACCCCCTTCTACTTTTACCTTTCTACATTTCCATGTTTATATAGTGATGTCAAAGAAGAAAGAGGCTGACATTGACCGTTATATCATGCTTTTCATGACCCTTGTCAAATCCTGGCCTTTTCACATCCACATAAACATTTTTAAGGCTGTGCCACTGCTGCAATGTAAGAAATCCTGCAACATGTGAATGTAACAACTTAACAACTGCAGAGATGTGATTAGACTGACCTGCTTTAATAATATCAATTTACCAAGTACAAAGCATGATTTCCCTGATTTTCTTTCACAGTGGTGGCCAAAACCTTATATACTGGGCAGTTTAACATTGATTCCATGCTTGAATTATGCAGACGTAATTGCAGATACCATGGCTGAGATTTACACGTCATCATTAAATACAGGTGAGGTGCCAGAAGACAAGATAGTTGCAAATTCAGCACCTCTATGTAAGAAGGGCTGCAGGGAAAAGGCTGGGAATTACACACCAGTGAGCCTAACATCTGTGGTCAAAAGTTACTAGAAAGTATTCCAAGGAGTAAGATGTACATGCATTTTGACGGACAGGCGCTGATTAGGGATAGTCTGGGTGAGGATATAGATGAGGCTCGCACCAGGGTCTCCTCCATACCCCGCAACACTGCCCTCTCTCCCCATTCCCCCACTCGCAACAAGGGCAGAGTCCCCCTGGTCCTCACATTTCACCCCACCAGCCGGCAAATACAACACATAGTCCTCCGCCAGTTTCGCCACCTCCAACGTGACCCCTCCACTCGCCACATCTTCCCATCTCCCTCCCCCCCTGTCTGTCTTCCACAAAGACCGCTCCCTCCGCAACTCCCTTGTCAATTCTTCCCTTCCCTCCCGCTCTACCCCTTCCCCGGGCACTTTCCCTTGCAACCGCAAGAAATGCTCCATTTGTACCTTCACCTCCCCCCTCCACTCCTTTCAGGGACCCAAGCAGTCCTTCCAGGTCCGACAGAGGTTCACCTGCACCTCCTCCAACCTCATCTACTGCATCCGCTGCTCCAGATGCCAGATGATCTATATCGGTGAGACCAAGCAGAGGCTTGGCGATCGTTTTGCCGAACACCTCCGCTCAGTCCGCAATAACCAACCCGACCTCCCGGTGGCTCAGCACTTCAACTCCCCCTCCCATTCCGTATCCGACCTCTCGGTCCTGGGCCTCCTCCACGGCCAGAGTGAGCAACACCGCAAGTTGGAGGAACAGCACCTCATATTCCGCTTGGGGAGTCTGCATCCTCTGGGCTTAAACATTGAATTTTCTCAATTCTGTTAACCCTTGCTGTCTCCTCCCCTTCCCACCTCGCCCTCAGCCCTCGGGCCCTGGCATTCCCTCTCTCTCTATCTCTCTCCCCCACCCAAGTCGCACTAGCTTCTCATTTTCACACTACAAACAGCTTACAATGGCTTGTTCCCTTTATCATCGATACTTTTTTGCATATCTTTCATTCATTGTTCTTTATCTCTCCACATCACCGTCTATATCTCTCCTTTCCCTGATCCCTGACAAGTCTGAAAAGGGTCTCGACCCGAAACGTCGCCTATCTCCTTCGCTCCTTAGATGCTACTGCACCCGCTGAGTTTCTCCAGCCTTTTGTGTACCCAGGGATAGTCTGCATGTTTTGTATGTGGAAGCTCATGTCTTACAAAACTGTTTTTTTTTAAGATGTGACCAAAAAGGTTGGAGGGCAGAGCTACAGACGTTGTATATGTGGATTTTAGCAAGGCATTCAACAAGGTTCCACATGATAGGTTGCTCTGGAAGGTGAAATTGCATGGGATCCTAGGAGAGTTATCTGAATGGATAGAAAATTGACTTCATGGAATAGGTATGTTACAAAACTACCTTTAGCGGTGCTGCAGTTCTGTCACTGGCCGTGTGCACGACTTTGGCGCCTTTAAGGGGGGGGAAGGGGTTAAAATGCGGTTTTTCCCTTGCCATCCGGAGCTTTCTTTTGTCGGAGTGCGATCTATTTCTGGAGATTCGTTCCAACTGCCGGTAAGTTAATTTTCTTTAATAAATAGCCCGACTATTTCAGCGCTGGAGTAAAATAAAAATTAGCTCCTAATTCCGTGAATGCCGACAACAGGGACGGATTTTACGTAGGGGACAGGTAAGTGAAAGCTGTTTATTTTTACATATAAACCTGCTTTTTTAGATGACCTTAATCAAACTTTAACGCTGCGAAATGGTGATTTATTCCCCATACGAACCAGCAGAATTTTTCCTGCTGATATGGGGTTTAAATTCACTGCAACCGCAACGTTCCAATCCATCGCGTTCCAGAAAATCCCACTCGCAAGCTGTTAAAATGCCCATTCATTTACAGGCATTAAACACAAAATTCCTTCAATTTGGCCTATAAATTAATGACAATTAGATTTAAAAATCATGTTATATTGTGAATTATTGTGTGAATGTTAATTGGACACTTAGGCTTTAAAAAATTTTTTTTTCTTAAGAAATGGATAGATGTTTAGATCTAGTAATTGAATTTTGTAATTAGCTACAATTGTGTAACTAACTAATTATATGCTTTAATTTCAGGTCATCCAAGTAAGATTGTTTCATATTTGTTTCAGAATACTTCAATCTATAATAACAGAAATTTTATTTCAGTTCTCTTAATTTTTAAGAAAGTTTTGGGCTTTTGACTGTCCTCGATCACAACTTTTGTGTTAAGTCAATAGAAAAGCAATAGGAAACAAGTTGCTAATTTCCGAGTATGAAAATGGCCATAACTTTTTTAATACTGAAGATATGAAAGTGAATTAGGTGTCAAATTAAACTTCTTTTTATGCTTTATCTGATGGGATAAATTGCAGGCTTGATTTTTAAAATCTCAAAATTTTGTAACATTGCTACATGGAAGGAACCAGAGGGTGATGGCAGATGGTTGTTTTTCTGACTGGAAGCTTGTAACTAGGGGTTGGTGCTAGACCCATTGTTGTTTGCCATCTATATCAATGATTTGGATGGCATTGTACATGGCATGATTAGCAAGTTTGTAGATGATAAGGCAGAGATAGATAGATTCATGATTAGTACAGGTGTCAGAGGTTATGGGGAGAAGGCAGGAGAATAGGGTTAAGAGGGAGAGATAGATCAGCCATGATTGAATTGTGGAATGGACTTGATGGGCCGAATGGCCTAAATCTGCTCCTATCACTTATGATCTTATGATGACACAAAAGTGGGTGGCATTGTAAATAGTGAAGATGGTTGTAAAAAAATTGCAGCAGGTGGGCTGAGGAATGTTTGATGGAATTTAATAGAGTGAAATGCCAGATGTTGCATTTTGGGAAGTCTAACATGGGCAGGGCCTACACAGTGTCCAAGGGAGAGTTGGATATAGCTCTTAGGGCTAACGGAATCAATGACTATGGGGAGAAAGCAGGAATGGGGTACTGATTTTGAATGATCAGCAATGATCATATTGAATGGCGGTGCTGGTTCGAAGGGCCGAATGGCCTACTCCTGCACCTAATTTTTGTTTCTATACAAATGACTTTAGCAGTTCAACCATTAAACGATTTAAACTGCTCAAATGAGTTAATTTAGGCACAAATTACATTGAAATGCAAAATATTAATACAGTATCTGCTTTATATTACCCAGTAATCAAACAAAACACCAACATACTGATCGGCAGATCGGTGTTCGGCGAAACGATCGCCAAGCCTACACTTGGTCTCACCGATGCTGACATCTAGAGCAGCGGATGCAATAGATGAGGCTGGAGAAGGTGCAGGTGAACCTCTGTCACACCTGGAACCACTGCTTGGGTCCTTGAATAGAGTCGAGGGGGGAGGTAAAGCGACACGCGTAGCATTTCTTGCGGCCGCAAGGGAAAGTGCCCGGGGAGGGGGTGGTATGGGTGGGAAGGGAAGAATTGATCAGGGAGTTATGGAGGGAGTGCTCTTTGCGGAAAGCAGATGGGGGAGATGGGAAGATGTGGTGAGTGCTGGGGTCACGTTGGAGGTGGCGAAAATGACGGAGGACTATTTGTTGTATGTGACGGCTAGTGCGGTGGAAGGTGAGGACTAGGGGGACTCTGCCCTTGTTGTGAGTGGGAGGATAGGGAGAGAGAGCAGTGTTACGGGGTATTGAAGAAACCCTGGTGAGAGCCTCATCTATAGTGGGGGAGGGGAACCCCGTTGCATGAAGAATGAGGACATTTATGATGCCCTGGTGTGGAACACCTCATCCTGGGAGCAGATGCGGAATAGACGGAGGAGTTGGTGATGAAATGGATGAAGTCAGTGAGTTGTGTGTGGGTGCAGGAGGTAGCACCAATGCAGTCATCGATGTAGCAGAGGTAGAGGACGGGGATGGGGCCCTGGTATGCCTCGAACAAGGATTGTTCGACGTACCCTACAAAGAGGCAGGCTTAGCTAGGGTCCATGCATGTGCCCATAGCTACGCCTTGTATTTGGAGGAAATGGGAGGAGTCAAACCAAAAGTTATTAAGGGTAAGGACCAGCTCCGCTAGTCGGAGGAGAGTATCTGTCGACGGGGATTGGTTGGTTCTCTGGTCGAGGAAGAAACGGAGGGCTTTGAGACCCTCCTGGTAGGGGATGGAGGTGCAGAGTGACTGGACGTCCATGGTGAAGATGAGGGGATGGGGTCCTAGAGAACGGAATTCCAGGAGAATTCATCAATGTCTTCATCATCGTCCCCAATGTCATCAAACTGGATTTCATCATCATCACCAGGCCCAAAGGTATCAGTCTCATTGATTTTGGCATGTTCTGGAAGTTCACCATATGCTTTCAAACTTCTGGCTTCATCCGCGTTGTATTTCAGGATGACAGAGAGTGTCTGAGGTGACAGAGAGTGTCTGAGGTGTCTTGAACATAGGTAGGGAGGGATTTAACCAGGGGGATAGGCCTTTTTCAGACTGATAATACCAATATCTCTGACCCACTATTATCACAACTCTCTGTCTTCCTCAGTTTTATATTTTTACCTAGTTCCTCCTCCAATCACCCTTAATCTACTCGTATTTCAATGAAGCTCATAAAATAGTATTGAAAGAGAAAATGGCAATGCTATGGAGCCAAGATACAAGTCTTATCAACAGCTTGATAGAAACTGACTTCTCAGTGCAAATCTGGGCTTTTGATTATTTTTATTTCTTATTTTGTGATTTTTTTTTTCTCTTTTTGGACATCACCAAAGAACTGCTTGTCCCTTGCGGTTATTTTGTGCATGCTGGTTATTGTGGCTCAATGATGTTGAGATTGGTTATCAATTTGATTAATGCTTGGGAAGGCACATCATTCTGTTTGCTGAAGATTGTACCTACAAGATCCTTTGGCAATACTATCAGAAAATGGGAACGGGATGTGTAAAATATGATAAAAATCATTTCCCAAGTGGATGATAAAGAAAAATATAATCTGCTTGCAACAACTTTCCTGTCTGTGAGCAGTGAATTCTGTTTAGTTATTATTATTGAACTACTATAGTTTTACTTGTGTTACCACTAACATATGGTCAATACCTGGACAGTCGATTGTGGGTTTCCTTAGACACAGAGATAACCACACAGATGACATAAGGGAAATGAATTTCACATGAAAATACATTCCATAAACATTTAATGCCACAATTCTTAAAACAGAGTACTTTGCCGACTACAGAGACTACAGATGCTGGAATCTTGAAGAAAACACAAAGTGCTGGAGGAACTCAGCGGGTCATGCAGGGAGGGAATACACATGCAACATTTTACGTTGGGACACTTCTTCAAACTGATGTACCTTTGCCTTGTTTAGTGTTATAAGAACAAATTGAAGTAGTTTAGGATTAAAGGATATATTGACAATTCATCTGACTGAATTATAATGTGGTAGGAACCAAATGTTTGTTTTGTCTTTTGTCATTGTAGATACCAAGAAAACAGAAATCATTTCTGACCAGTGACTTATCATCTCATTAATAATGATTCAAAGCAATTTGCTTCTCCACTGAGTTGTCACTCTCACACTCAAAAAGGATGTTGCTGTTCTGTGCAACATTGGGAATAAGGGTAGTTCAGTGAAGTTGCTTTTCGAATTATAATGCATCATGCCATTGATTGGTAGGATGCAATTATAATTCCACAACTATTTAGTTCATGTTCTCAGCTGCTGCATGCCAGACCCCCTCCCTCCCCACACGGAGCTGGTGACAAACACACCTGGACATTTTATATCGATCAAATTAAGAAGGTTGTAAATTATTATATTTCCCTTAAAATTTTACTTAAAATCTGAAATAAAGAGCAAAGCAGAAAACTAATTTTATCGAAGGTAAAGCAAAGATTGTTCTAGATTTCAATATTTGATAAAAGGAAAACATTCCACAATAAAACGTAAGAAAATAACCTGCTCTGCTATTGAATGTCATGGCCGACTTAACCTTTTGCTTAAACTGCATTCTCATGCCCAATGACTATAATGTTTGATTTCCCTGCACAGTCTCTCAATCTCTCAACCTTGAATAAACTTGATGATATTGTTACAATCACCAAAACATGGTTGAAAGCAGAGCAAGACTGGTAACTCAACATTTCATCGACGTAAGGATATTTTAAGTGTGATAGCGGAGTGCAGTAGATGTAAAGAGTAGCGAGCATTGCATTATTGCTGGAATAAAAAACAGTAGCAATTTATCCTGGACCAGCCACAGCAAAGTGATGGCCAACAAAGCACACCAACACCTCTACTTCCTTAGAAGGCTTAGGAAGTTCGGCATGTCCCTAACAATCCTCACCAACATCTACAGATGTACCCTTGAAAGCATATTATCAGGATGCATCACAGCATGGTTTGGGAACAGCTGCAGAGGGAAATTGCAGAGTTTTTCACGTAGCCCAGACCATCACACAAACCAGCTTCCATTCCATTGACTCCATCTACACTTCACGCTGCTTCAGCATGGCCACTGACATAATCAAGAACCAGTTATACCCTCTTCTCCCCTCACCCATCAAGCAAGAGATACAGAAGATTAATGTGCATACCTCCAGATTCAGGGATAGTTTCTTCCCAGCTGTTATTAGGCAGCTGAACTGTCCTCTCACCAGCAAAGGTGCAGTCCTGACTTCATCATTCATTGGAAACCTGTGAATTACCTGTACCTTTAATTGGACTTCATCTGACTTTATCTAACACTAAATGTTGTATCCTTAATAATTTATCTGTATTCTGTGGACAGTTTGATTGTAATCATGTAGTCTTTTCTTTGACTGGATATCATGCAACAACGATATTTTCATGGTACCTCAGTACACGTAAAAATAATTCGCAAAACTAATTATTGTTGAAGGAGGCTATCCGTGCAGAGATGTTGAGGATTGTCTTAGATGACATTTCAAATGAGGCTCTATGGAAATTAGGTACAGAAAAATAGTTATCACTTTGCTAGAATTATATTACAGGATTCCTGACAGTCAGTTTGACATAGAGGAGTAGCCATGTCACAGAGTAGGAGGAAAAGGAGTGCAGTTGTGTGGATTTAAATTTCCCCAAATTAATTCGAATGACTTGGTATGAAAGAAGTAGGGCAGAATTTGTAAAAGGAGAGCCTTCCATGCCACTATGTAGACGGTCCTACGAGAAAATTATTACACCTAATCCTAGGGAATGAAGCTGGGCAGATGACAGGGCAGTGGGCAAACACTTCAACAATAGTGATTGCAAGTTGGAATGTTTCAAAAGTATGGAAAGGAATAAGGAAATTAAGCCTTTGAATCGGGTAAGGCCTATTGATATTGGCTTATCATTTTCATTTTTCATATTTCATTTGGCAGTGGCTGGCAAAATTACACTAAGAGCAGCTCCTTGCAGATAAACATATTGTGGATGGGGAGATACAAGGAACTGCAGATACTGGGTTACAATAAAAAATACAAAGTGCTGTAGTAACTTAGTGGGGCTGGCAGCATTTCTGGAGAACGTGGACAGGTGACCCTTCTTCTGACTGATTGCGGTGGGGGATGGGGAGAAAGCTGGAAGAGAGGAGGGGTAGAACAAGATCTAGCAAGTGACAGGTGGATACAGTTGAGAGGGGTTTAGGTGAAGTGGAAGACTTTGAGCAGTGAAACTGCAGGGCCTTCATGTTCCCATAAGTTTGAAAGGATAGAATGATAAGCCCAGGGAGTCCTCAAAGCTGTTATATTTGGAGCTTGATAAAGATGGGAAGATTGTACAAAGCAAAGTGCTGAAAGAACTCAGGAGGTCAGGCAGTACTTGAGGAGGGAATGGAGAGGCGATGGTTCTTGTGGAACCCTTCTTCAGATTGATGGAGTGGGGGGAGGGAGGGGGGGAGACATGGAAAAGAGAGGTGTGTTGTTTTTGTTTAGTTTTGTAGAGCAATCTAATTATTGGCATGATTTTCTCTCTTTGACAGGTCCCAACTATCTTTGATCATTTTCAAATGTCAAAAACAGGAATAAGGTGACAACTTTCACAACTGGTGAGCTGAAGTGGGGAATACTGGGTGTTACCAGCTGCCAAAATAACTTGCGAAGTAGCTGCTCGATGACAAACGATTGATCGTTTCAGACTGAGATCAGAGGAAATTTTCCAAGTAGAGGAAATACACACTGTCATTAAGTATATTCAAAGCTGAGACTGATATATTATTGAATATTAAGGGAATTTTGGGATACATTTCATGAGCATGAAATGAATGAAACTCCGCTAATCCATAAATCTTTAATTGTCCAAAAAAACAAATGTGTGTTTAACTATCTAAATGCTAGAACATAGACTGAGTCATCCCTTCTTCAGCAGTCTGCAAAATTATTACCTCCAAGTTAGAAACAAAAAGCTGGAGTAACTCAGCGGGACAGGAGGCATCTCTGGAGAGAAGGAATAGGTGACATTTCGGTGTCGAGGCCCTTCTTCAGACTGGTTAGGGATAAGGGAAACGAGAGATATAGACGTTGATGTGGAGAGATAAAGAACAATGAATGAAAGATATGCAAAAAAGTAACGACGATAAAGTAAACAGGCCATTGTAAGCTGTTTGTGAGGTGAAAATTAGAAGCTGGCGGTACTTGGGTGGGGGAAGGATAGGGAGAGAGAAAATGCCAGGGTGACCTGAAGTTAAATAAATTAATGTTCATACTACTGGGCTGTAAGCTGCCCAAGCGAAATATGAGATGCTGTTCCTCCAATTTGCATTTAGCCTCACACTGACAATGGAGGACACTGAGGCCAGAAAGGTGCGCATCAGAATGGGTAGGAGACTTAGGGGGATATCAGCACGAGACACAAAAAGCTGGAGAAAACTTGCCGCAGCATCTAAGGAGCGAAGGAGATAGGATTTCGGGTCGAGAACCCTTCTTCAGACTGGTCACGCAGGGAAACGAGAGATGACGGTGATCCAAAGAAGTATCGGTGATTCTGTTTGCTATCAGGGCGAGGGAGTGAGGGAGAGGTGGGAGGGAGGAGACAGCCAGAAAGGCCCAAAGATACCCTGGGGCGTGTATGGGAGGGGGAGTTGAAGTGCTGAGCCACCGGGAGGTCGGGTTGGTTATTGCGGACCGAGCGGAGGTGTTCGGCGAAGCGCCATCGCCAAGCCTCCGCTTGGTCTCAACTGGGAGCAGGGATGCTGTATGAGGTGGGGGCAGTAGATGAGGTTGAGGAGTGGCAGGTGAATCCTCTGTCGGACCTGGAAGGACTGCTGGTCGCTTTTGATTCCTCCCATTTCCTCCAAACACAAGGCGTTGCGTCCCCAGCTACGCTTGGTTTGGGTACGTCGAACAAACTGATACGCTCCTGACCGACTCCACTACAAACCTACTGACTCCCACAGCTACCTGGATCTCCCTTCTCCCACCCCTGCTCCTGTAAGGACATTCCCAATTCCTCTGTCTGCCATCTGCTCCCAAGGGAGCATGCTCAATCTGTTAACCACCTCTCCCTCGGGCTGGCATGTCTTCTCAGAGTACTGTACACATCACCGTATATATCTCCGTTTCCCTGATCCTCGGCGTCGCCTATCTCCTTCGCTCTTAGATCGCTGTGCATATCAGGTTGGTTCAACGAGCTGAGCAAAGTATTCTGTGAAACAATCTGTGAATGTATCAGAGTCCATGAAAATCGGTACAGTAGATGAGGTTGGAGGAGGTGCAAGTGAACCTCTGCCAAACCTGAAAGGACTGTCGGGGTCCCTGGACAAAGACGAGGGAGGAGGTTTAGCGACAGTTGTTGCATTAGCTGCAGTTGCAGGGGAAGGTACCTGGGAGGGGGTGGGTTGGGTGGGAAGGCGCGAGTTAACTAGGGAGTTGTGGAGGGAACGGTCTCTGCGGAAGGCGGAAAGGGGTGGAGATGAGAAAATGTGGCTAGTGGTGGGATCCCGTTGGAGGAAATTTCAGAGGATTATGTGTTATAAGCGATGGCTGATGGGGTGGAAGATAAGGACTAGGGGAGCTCTGTCTCCATTGTGACCAGGGGGAGAGGGAGCAAAGGCGGAGCTACGGGTTACCGAGGAGACCCGAGTGGGGGCCTCATCTATGCTGAGAGAGGGGAATCTTTGCAGGAAACTGGGTGGGAAGAAGTGTAGTCGAGATAGTCGTGGGAGGCAGTGGGTTTGTAATAGATGTCAGTCAGTGGTCTATTTCCTGTGATGGAGACTGTGATATCAAGAAAGGGGAGGGAGGTGTTGGAGATGGTCCAGTAAATTTGAGTGCAGGATGAAAATTGGTGATGAAGTTGATGAAGTCCATGAGTTCTGCATGGGTGCAGGAGGTGGCACCAATGTAGTCGTCAATGTAATGGAGATAGAGTTCGGGGATAAGGCCAGTGTACGCCTGGAACAGGGATTGTTCAATGTACCCTACAAAGAGGCAGGCATAGCTCTGGCCCATGCAGGTGCCCAAAGCTATGCCTTGGACTTGGAGGAAGTGGGAGGAGTTAAAGGAGAAGTTGTTGAGGGTGAGGACCAGCTCCGCTAGGCGGAGTAGAGTGTTAGTAGAGGGAAATCAATCCGTTTTATTCATCACATACACATATAAGTGCAGTGAAATTAATTTGCCAGCAGTGGTACAATCAAAAAAGAACACACAATACACAATAAAATTAAACACAACCGTCCACCACAGCACTCTTCACTGTGACGGAAGGCACAAAGTACAGTCAGTCCTCCTCCATTGTTCACCCGTGGTCGGGGCCATAAACCTCTGTAGTCGCCGCTATGGATGGCCCGATGTACAGGCCCTCTCGTTGGGATGGTTGAAGCTCCGACATCGGGACGGTCGAACACACTCGGCACACCCGAATCGGCACTTTCCTACCGGAGGCCGCGGCTTCAGGATGTTGTAGGCCGCAGGCCGGTGGTCGGAGCTCTTCTCTGGCTGTCACCAGTGAGGGAACCCAGGCTCCAGACGGTAAGTTCACGCCGCGCCCGCAGCTAGAAACTCCGCAGACCGCGGCTTCAGGATGTTATCGGCTGCGGGCCGGTCGTCGGAGCTCTTCTCTGGTGATCCTCAGCGAGGGGTCCCAGGCTCTGCGATGAAAAGTGCACGCTGCGCCCGCTGCTGAAACTCTGGGCCTGACTCCGGAAAAGGCCTTACCAATCCATGATGTTGGGCCGCGAGGTATGTGACATGGAAAAAGTTTGGATCCCCCTTACCCCCCCTCACCACCAAGTCACACCAAGACATTAAAACACACATTTGGACACTAAAAAAAACAAAAAAAGTAGAAATGACGAACATGCTGCTGGCAGGGCAGCAGACTCGCAGCGCACCCACAAAATTGGATGGTTCTGTAGGTATGCTACAAAACTTACCTTCAGCGGCACTGCAGTTCTGTCACTGGCCGTGTGCGCGACTTTGGCACCTTTGGGGGGGGGGGGGGGGGGTTAAAATGTGGTTTTCCCTTTGACTTCCAGAGTTATATTTTCTCGGAGTGCGAGCTTTTTCTGGAGATTCGTTCCGACTGCTGGTAAGTGAAATTTTTTTTTAAAATCGCCCGACTATTTCAGCACTGGAGTAAAATAAAAATTAGCTTCTAATGCCATGAACGCCGACAACGGGGACGGGTTTTACGTAGGGGCAGGTAAAGGAAAGCTGTTTAGTTTTTCATATAAACTTGCTTGTTTAGATTACCTTAATCAACATTTCATGTTGCGAAATGGTGATTTATTCCCCATACAAACTGGCAGTATTTTTCCTGCCAATATGGGCTTTAAATTCACCGCAACCGCAACGTTCCAACCCATCGCGTTCCATAAAATCCCACTCGCAAGCTGATTTAAATGGCCATTAATATATGGGCATTAAACACTAAATTCCTTCAATTGGCCTATAAATTCATAACAATGAGATTTAAATAATCATGTTATATTGTGAATTCTTGTGTGAATGTTATTTGGACAGGCTTTTTTTTAAAATGTTAATATTTTCTGAAGAAATGGATAGATGTTTAGATCTAGTAATTGAATTTTGTAATTAGCTACAATTGGGTAACTAACTAATTAAATGCTTTAATTTCAGGTCATCCAAGTAAGATTGTTTCATATTTGTTTCAGAATGCTTCAATCTATAATAACTGACAATTTATTTCAGTTCTCTTAATTTTTAAGAAAGTTATGAGCTTTTGACTGTCCTCGATCACAACTTTTGCGTTAAGTCAATGGAAAAAGCAATAGGGAACAAGAAGCTAATTTCCGAGTATGAAAATGGCCGTACTTTTTTAATACTGAAGATATGAAAGTGAATTAGGTGTCAAATTAAACTTATTTTTATGCTTTATCTGATGGGATAAATTGCAGACTTGATTTTTTAAATCTCAAAATGTTGTAACATTGCTAGGTTCTGCAGTTCAGGAAGAAACAGAAGGCTTTAAGGCCTTCCTGGTGGGGGATGGAAGTGTAGCATGACTGAACGTTCATAGTAAAGATGAGGGAGTGGGGACTCGGGGAAAGCGAAGTCATTAAAGAGACAAATGGCATGTGAGGTATCTTTGACATAGTTCGGGTCCCCTTAGTCCTTTCCTTCCACCCCATCAGCCGTTGCATACAACACATAATCCTCCGATATTTCCGCCACCTGCAACAGGATCCCACCACTAGCCCCAAAGGCTCCCAATTCCTTTGTCAATGCCGCATCTGCGCCCAAGATGAGGTGTACCATACTAGAACATCCGAGATGTCCTCATTCTTTAGCGAACAGGGTTCCCCTCTCCCATCATAGATGATGCCCCCACTTGTGCCTCCTCGATACCCCGTAGCTCTGCCCTTGCTCCTCCTCCCCCGGTCCGAACAGAGTCAGAGTTCCCCTCATCCTTACCTACCACCCCATCAGCCATTACTTACAACACATAATCCTCTGAAATTTCCTCCAACGGGATCCCACCACTTGCCACATTTTCTCATCTCCACCCCTTTCTGCCATTCGGAGAGACTCTTCCCTCTGCAACTCCTTGATTAATTCACCCCTTCCCACCCAAATCACCCCCACCCCAGGTATCTTCCCCTGCAACTGCAGAAGGTGCAACACCTGTGGCTATATGTCCTCCCAGGGACTCCGACAGTCCTTTCAGCTTAGGCACCTGCATAACTTGCACCTCCTCCAACCGCATCTACTGTATCCGTTGTTCAAGGTGTGAACTTTTATACATAGGTGAGACCAAATGCAGACTGGGCAATTGTTTCGTGGAACACCTTCGCTCAGCCCGCGTGAACCAACCTGATCTCCCAGTTGCTGGACACTATAATTCTCCTTCCCGTTCCTACACCGACCTTTCTGTCCTTGGTCTCCTCCATTGTCAGAGTGAGGCTAAATGCAAATTGTAGGCATTCCCTCTTTCTCTATCCCTCCCCCACCCAAGTCACAGGAGCTTCTCATTTTCACCCCTACAAACAGCTTTCAATGGCTTTTTTTGCATATCTTTCATTCATTGTTCTGTATCTCTCCATATCACCATCTACATCTTATTTCCCTTATCCCTAACCAGTTTGAAGAAGGGTCTCGACCCGAAATGTCATCCATTCCTTCTCTCCAGAGATGCTGCCAGTCCCGCTGAGTTACTCCATCTTTTTGTGTCTATCTTCGGTTTAAACCAGCATCTGCAGTTCCTTCTCACACATTACCTCCAAGTTCCTTGTTTTGTCACTGATACTGCATTGTAACACTTACATTTATTCATTATACCATTCACTGAAATTTTAACCATCACTTTATGGTTATCTTCTTTGTATGTTTCTTGGCAACTTACCTATAATCCTTACTTTGATTTGACCTTTATTCTAAACTACGATTTATTTTATCTTTAGCTAATGTTATTTCCACCAAATCTGTCCCCTCTGACTTACCAGTCACAATGTATTATTCAAAGCTCTGCATGTGATTTCTCCCTAGACACTCATCCCAATAGTACATCTTCTTTACATCCTTTGTTATGATGTCTATATTCCATGGCACTAATCCCTCTTTTCCACGCATATCTACGAGCCACACATTCATGTCCCTGATCTGCCCCTTCATCAAATATACTTATTTTTTGGTTCCTCCTGAAGACAGTCTTTGTGGAATCGATGATGACTCGTTTCTACTCTAGTTCTGTTGATTCTGAGGTGACTAATGAACTGACTGTGGGAACCACAGACCCTTTGAAAGATAGGACAGAAGATGTCGGATGAGGTAGGCAGATTGGTAATTTGGGAAGTGGTGTGTCTTTTGATGTCCTTGCAAGGCCTATAGGTGCAATGAGTCGAGGTTCACAATGGAAAGTGGACCACATTTTCCAGAGTCTGACCATGAAGTTTATTAGTGTAGAGAAGGGAAGTGCAGTGGGGGCAGATTGGTGGAGAACTTTTGTCTTATGAATGTTAAGTGTATGATCCATCCTCTCAGCTGTGTCAGCCAACAGGTCAATGATGGTTTGGAGCTCAGCCTCCTGGTGTGTTTCAATACAAGCTTACTGCAGCCCAACAACTCAAGTTCAGGTGACCTTCAATTTAGAATATCCTGGTCATTGGCTGAATCAGTGGTTCCAAAGATTATGTCCTCGGGATGAGGCGCAGCTTTGAGGTGAGAACGAATGGGATGTTTGTTACAGCAATGACACAACAAATCTCTTCTTTACTGAGATTAGCTCATTTGTACAGTAAGTCCATTGTTTTGTATCATGGACGGTATGATGTTATGGAGCATAAGATGGAGATGGACCTCTATTGAAAATGACCCTCCAGATTGACTGAATCAATGATTTTTCAGCCATGTCTTGTCACTGGTGATGCTCCCTACATTTCTCCAGATTATTGGATGGTGAAGATTTCTCCACTCTGATTCAGGGGCTCTAAGAAGAGACCTTTACGATGACTTTTCTTATGATAGTCAGTATATTAAGCACAGTTGAAAGTCTCCTGTTTTAACATGCAATGGCATAACCATGGCGGGTCACTCAGATAAGCGTTACTTAGAGTCTAGATATCCTGTAGTTAGCGTGACAGTTAGAGTTTTTTTCCCCAACGGTAGGGCAATCAAGAACCAGAGGACATAGGTTTAAGGTGAGAGGGACAAGCTATATTAAAATATTTGAATTGGTTGTTCCTTCTCTTCAAACCCGGACAGTCTAAATAGTTCTGACCTGGAAGAGATGACAGGTAAAATAGTACCATGTCCCTTCCCTTTTTTTCTATCCTATGTGAGAATATAACATCTAGAATCAAGGATATATCTCTGACAACGATTCTATTTTCTCTATTTTTCAATTAATGCCCTCTTTTTACTTGCTCAACCCAAGAATTTGTTAACTTTCCCAGAGCCTCCGGACTTATCGATGACATGGCATGCCTCATTTTCAAAGGGGTGAAAACCCACTGTTACTGTTTACATTCAATAGTTTGAGTCTAACATTTCTCCGGGGACAGTTTCCAACACTTTGCAGTTAACTGCTGTTTGACAAAGCTGACCTATATTTAATGATTTCACCTTTATTATTCTACTTCTCCTCATGAGTCCGAGATTTACTTGATTATTTGCCTTTGAGTTTCTGAACCCAGGTAGGAGCAGTTGTAATCCTATTTCATCAACAGATGAGACACATATATCTAAACATTGTGTACATAGTGCATATAGACTTCTGTTTCCACTTTCTCTTGAAGTTTTGAAGTGTAATATTAAAGGGGTTAGGGATAATGCAGGGAATGTACTAAAGTAAAAAAAGTCATGATCTTATTGAATGATGAAACATCGAAGGATTGATTGGCCTCCTCTTGCTGTAAATGAGATTCAATGTTTTAGGTTCATGGGTTTCCAAATCTGAAAGATTAAATTAGAAGTCAGAACATTGGAACAGTTTCCTATGTTTGGCCATGTGTCATGTGTTCACATCCTGGAACCTCAGCTTTCATTAGTATATTCAGGCAGAACCTGCCTTTAGTTCCCTCTACTGCAGCGGAATAAACATTTCCTACATAAATACATCAATTTCATCCATTTATAGTCTGCTCTTTCTTCTTCCCGACATTATGCTGCACCATCTCTGTGGATTAATCTCATCAGTGGTAGAAATTCCATGCCCATAATTCACCTCAAGCATCAGCTGCTGACAAAAATATTAACACACTGAAACGGCATCTTTAATTTACTCTGGGCCAAATAGAATAAGTGGTAGGAATTTAACATGTAAATGCAGTAAAGCATATCATGTAATGATTTAAAAAATCATCAAAATTAAAGTTTATGGAATCTATCTCTCATAATTGTAAGCTTTTAGTGCACAGATATAAAATACTGCTGCAAGAAAGAAAACTCACTAAAGTTCTTGGGATCCCTTGCAAATGCAGTGAATGTAAAACTGTGATACATAATTTAGAACACGTTGTGGATATTTTAAAGAATTTTGTCACAAAAAATAAAGTTTTGTGGTGCACAATATTTTGGAGCCAAATTCAATCTAAAGTGACTTCCAATGCACAAATACTGCAGGTCATGCTTGATGCCATATTGATGAAAGCATTCATGTGTGCATACCTGTTACCCTCCAGAGGAAGGCAGTGGCAGATCGTGATGTCAATCTGCTTATAACACTGCCATTGTGAAGCTTAAGGCTCCAGGCAATACTCTCAGTATGCCATTACTGAAATGCAGTACAGAAAAACTCACCCACCAGTATAAAAGGATCATCAATTACTTAGGATTAGATGCTCATTTCTGTTGACTCTTATTATATATCCACAAGTATTTAGTACTTTGTTTATTGTTTTAATTTTGCTTGTCTGTAGAGTGGTGTATAAGGTGCCAAAGCTCTTTGTCCTGATGTCAAAGTTTCTGCACAAACCAATTGCTCACAGTCATGGGTGTACTCGTGGACACTTTGCATCAAGTAGAACACAACTGCAAGAATGAGAACAGGAAAAATTGCTAAAATCAAGTGGGAATAACAATCTGGTTCACCTTTGTGAGGCTCAACAAATAAACTGTGTGTGGGACATTTGTGTTTCAGAAAGAAGGCCTCTGTTTTACTTTGCTTCAGCCACACCTCGGCACGAGAACAGGTAAAAGGTCCATTGTCCTTTATTACTGTGGTTATGGTTCTTTATGTGTCAAGTTCTTAACATCTCAGTTTTAAATCACTGATCAAAGAGACCTGACTATATTTTAGTTTCCCTTGTCATAAAATAGTAGGTAAAGCTTGAAAAATCATGATTAAAGGTTTCCTCATAATACAGGGGCCACTCACTCCATTTTATGATAATCTCCATTCAGCAGTGATTTCTCTTCCTGAGTAGTGAGATGTATGAATGCACGATCAAAGACAGTTCATTGGAGATGTCTATACTCCATATCCCAACTGCAATCTTAAAGCTTTTGAGCCACCGCAATAAAGAGAATGGTAGCTATTGGGTGACATGGCCTATCCACTGATGTTATTGTGGATGAAATTTGCATATTGTCTGCATCACAAGCAGTAGCATTGAAAGAACAATTAATATAATCAAGGCTGATACCATCCAGGCTGCTAGACAGCAGTGTAGTGGTGGATGGTCTTTACCAAAAATCTACTGTCTGCTCTGTCAATGCTCTTTAAACATCAACATTATTTAAAGCCGAGACGAAAATGGAATTCAAACTCCTAGCACGTCCAAGCTCTTGTAAGTCATTATTTTGACTATATCAGTTGTGTAAATATTTCTTGCTATTAATCTTGGCTTTCTCAAGCTAAATAGGTACCTTTTGTCTTACGTCACCTACATTTCAGAGAGCACCCTTGCATTTCCCAGTAATTGCTGGCATGCCCTGCAGATGTTATAGCAAAGGCTAACAATAATATTGTATTGACCATTTTAGGAGTCATTAGCATGACCCTGATCTTGATTAATGTGCAGAGCATTTGTTACAATTGACCTGAAATAGAAACAGAAATTGTTACATTCAGCATTTTTGGTCAAAAATTATTTTTTCCACAGATACAGACTGACCCAGTGGAGTGTTTCCAGTATGTTTTGTTTATATTTCAGATTTACAGCATCTGTGGCTCTTTACATTTTTATTTTCATGTGTTATGGATTGTCTACCTGAATCATCCAGACCCAATGAAGATCAAGTTGGATAATAAACAAGTGGACATGTGTGACTTACCTTATTAGACGAATCAGGTGTAGATCAGCTTGGCCCTGGATCTGGATCTCAAATTGCATGAATGTCCATTAGCCCTACTTTAATACAGGACCTAAGCTTCACCTGGGTTTAACAACAAGTTTAGAGGGTTCTGACGCAAGGTCACCAACATGTAACTCTGTTTTCTTCTCCACCGGTGCTACCTGGCCTGCATTTTCTGTTTTTATTTCAGGGAAATATGTGGAGAAAATCAGTTTTTATTTTAGGGAATGGAGTGGCGCGGCCTTTCCTGTTGAGGGACCTGGTGCTTCAACCGCGGGTGTGGCGCCGACTTATCATCGTGTAGCTTACGATCCCTTTGCCAGGGATCGACTGTGGAGAGCTCTGACCATGGGCATGTGGACTTTAACATCGTGGAGCCCGCGTTCCCTGGCTAGAGACCGATTTGGGAGCTCCAAGCCACGGAGAGTTTCAACCGTCCCGACGAGGGAGTTTCGATCACCCCGACGTGAGGGCTTCTGATCGCCGGCTGCGGGAGCTTTAATGGCCCTGACTGCAGATGGTTCAACAATCCCGACCGCGGGAGAATAAAGAGGTAGAAGATTGAACTTTATTACGTTCCAGCACAGTGACGAATGTGGGGAGCCGCTGTGTTGGATGTTTATGTTAACTTTTATTTTATGTGGCTGTGTGTCTTGTTGCTTTTCACTTAGTATGGCTGTAAGGTAACTCAAATTTCACTGTACCTTAATTCGTACATGTGACAATAAACTGATCTTGAAACCTTGAAATTTTCCACCACCCTGACAAGCAGTGAGTTCCAGATCATTACTACTCTTTGAGTAAAACAGTTTCTCAGATCTGCCCAGTAGTTTTTGCCCAAAATATCAAATCTGCAGCTCCTGGTCCTTGAACTAAACTCGTTGTGATTTTGTATATCTCTAGGAAATCATAGAATAATGTATTGCAAACAGCACCGAAGGAAGCCATTCGCCGGCTGGAGAAATTCAATTGTTCCACTCTTGTGCTTCTTACTGCAGAGATACAGCACAAATACTTGCACATACAGCAAAACTAACCCTAACCCTAATCCTAACCCTTGGCCCAATGAGTCCATGCTGACCATCACTAAACCTTTACTAATCTAATCCAACATTATTTTTTCCATATTATTATCATTTCTACCACATTTCTACCACTCACAGAAAGGGAACTTTACAAAGGCTATCTTTGGGATGTGGTGGGAAACTAGAGTATCCGGACTGCACACTGCACACAGAAGGCAACCGAGGTCAGGGTCGAACCCGGGTGTCTGACGTTATGAGGCAGCAGCTCTGCAAGCTGCGCCACTGTGCCACCTGTAAATTTGACATTCGTTATTGTGTCATATAGCAAGCACTTCAGTCCAGCATATCCATGGAGACCATCGCATTTGTATGGACTAATGCCCCATTCACCCATCAACTACCTCAGATTTTCCAACTCACCTGTGCGCTTGTCACAATTTACTGTGACCTGAACACATTGACCAGCAGTAGAGAGTGGGAAGAAACTTGCGTACCCCAGAAAGCCCCATAACCAAAGGGAAAACAAATATTTGCCCAGCTTGTTTGGCTTCTTCACTCCTTTAAACTAGTGTCCTTTAATCAATTCTGCCTCTCCTCATTCTTCCTACCAAAATAAATCACATGACTTGTCTCCACATTGAAATGCATCTGCCTTGTATTTGCCCCCTCCAACTGTATGTTTAAATTCTGCACAATTTATCCCTATCCTCTTCACATTTCTGCCAAGTTCTATGTTATTGATAAATTTATTAACGATGTCTTGCAACCCATATATCTTGGTCACTAATAATGACCAAAAAAAAGCCATGTCAGTGACACCTTTTCAAAGGAAACACCAATATTTACTATTTTCCCATTATAAAAAGCAACTATTCATTATGATATGTGTCATCTGTTCCCTGTCCAACTTCTTGCCCATGCTTTCAATGTCTCATGCCTATTTGTGATTAGTGCTTCAATTTAGGTGATAAGCCACCATTGGAGATGACATTTCCAATGTATGTACCTAAACACTAATTCCAATACCTTAATATAAGCAGATAATTAAATGATTAAATGACATTCTATCAAGTATAATATTATCAATTTAAATGAAGCATTTAAAAAGAAGAAATGTCTACAGTCACTACAGGGTCTGGATTAATGTACAGGTGGCTTTCGCTGTGATAAACTGCTCAAATCTACTAATGGATGAAATGGCAGCAGAGAAGTGTGGTATATTACAATCTAGTTTATTCTCAAGGAGAAGGAGTTTTTCACATAAAGATGATGCACAGAGTGCTAAAGAGACAAAGGATAATAATATTCTAAACAAACAAGACAAAAGTTAGTGCAGTCCCTTGGGAGGGAGATATTGGTTTGGGTGGGGTGAGATTAGTTGCAGAGCAGTCAAACAGAGATTACACAAATTAAGTATCTATCATTTGAAATTCATATAGTTAATAAATAATTTGCATGAAGAAACAGAAACAGGAGAATATAGAAGAGCGGAAAGGTTGGCTAGGATGTGGTGAGACTAACGACCTGACTCTGTTTTATGATTATGAGATGTTTAAAAACCAAAATTTGGTTTTTCAGAAGTAAAGTTAGGACGTATTTAGACAATAGTAGAAACTTCTGTTTGAAAATGGTAACAAATGTATAAGTTGATTGATAAATTTAAATATTCGGTTTGATAGGGTTGTGATCATAAACGGTACCGAGGATTTCAGCAACAGGCACGTTCCAGGAGTTTTAGGCACTGATCTTTTGTATAAATGAATAGCTTAATCCTTATATTCCATTGCACAGAGATTTTAATTATTTGACGGCGGTAAGATACTTGTGTGGAAGTTTAGTTTAGAGATACAGCACGGAAACAAGCCCTTCAGCCCACCGAGTCAGCGCCGACCAGCGATCCCTGCATATTAACATTATCCTGCACACACTTGGGACAATTTTTACATTTACAAAGCCAATTTACCTACATCCCTATACGTCTTTGGAAGTTCTGATGGAATTCGATTCTGTAATAACTTCAAAAGGGTAACTTCTCCCAAAAGATATTTGAGAGAAAAGCTTTGGATTATGAAAAGTGGAGTAAAATATAGTTCCACCAAAGAGTTATGTTGCTAGATGGTTTCCTTAGAAAAATGATACAGCTCTGTCAATAGTTACTAAGTCCCAAAACTACCGCAACTACATTTGGATTTAATTAGCTCCTTTTCACCTTCTGACAATTCCTCAAGTGACACACTCTTAGCTTCATAGGATGCCCCTTTTCACTGCTCTTCCTCTGAAAATTGAATTGCCTTAAAGCAATTAATCAAAAGCTCACTGAACACAAAACGCAGCAGTTCACCTCTGGGGAAGGTTCAGTTGGAAGGATAGAGGAGCTTGGCAGATGGACAAGCCAAGGTCCAGTGGATGTGATTAGGTATGCAAATGGAAACCTCAGTGATATAGTGAGTGAGAGTGGCATGAGTGAACATGAAGAAAAATATTTAATGGGTGACCTACTTGAAAGATGACATGCTTCACTCTTCTCCACAGGGATCAAAGTAAGGTTAACTTTAACTAACGCCTCAACTTCTATTTAAAACGTGTCTACGTACGAGTTATCCCTGTATTCGTGTGCTTTAATGTGAAGAAGAATTTTGTACAAGTATGGCATTAAGACATTATTTTCTTGCCATTTGACACCACTGCGTATATAGCCGACTCCACATGCATGTCGCTCACACAGAGCATCCACATCATTTACCGATAAAATTAAATTGAATTTTACATAAAAACCTCATGCCATACCAAAGAATTGCCTGATTTGATTATTCACAAAGGGGTAGCATGAAGTTCCATGGTATATGTAGTGCTGCGCAAAAACTGTATAAATATTTAATTTAAAATATAATTATAGGACTGAAATTTCTTGTAACATTATAGACATACAGAAGCAAGGACTCAGTTTACAATTCAATGTGAAAGCAGGGATATTGGAATAATCTTGAATCAAATTTATTAGAACGGGAATATGAAAGCATTGGAATGCTTTCAGTATGAGGTCCTCCCACGATTAAACTGACAACCAAAAACTTGTTTTAAATCTTGTAGGAGGTATTTAAAATGTGCTTTCCTCCAACCTATGAAGACCTTTCGGAGTAAACACTGGCTAAAATCCTGACTTGTACAAGGTTAAGTGATATACATAAAAGAATAAAAATGTCAATCCTATATTCACTTATTAATAGCTGATGTCAATGAACCTCATAGCTGTTACCAATTGCATTTCCTCCTATGATTTTGAACATCCAAACTAGGTGGATGTTCTAAAATGATTTTTATTTACCATATAAAACCATAGCAATGGCAATTTATGGTAATCAAAATAAAATTTAGCTCAGATGGCAAAAAGTTGCACTGTAACTGAATGATAGGGGGTTGGACAGGCTAGATGCAGGAAGATTGTTCCCGATGTTGGGGAAGTCCAGGACAAGGGGTCACAGTTTAAGGATAAGGGGGAAGTCTTTTAGGACCGAGATGAGAAAATCGTTTTTCACACAGAGAGTGGTGAATCTGTGGAATTCTTTGCCACAGAAGGTAGTTGAGGCCAGTTCGTTGGCCATATTTAAGAGGGAGTTGGTTGTGGCCCTTGTGGCTGAAGGGATCAGAGGGTATGGAGAGAAGGCAGGTACAGGATATTGAGTTGGATGATCAGCCATGATCATGTTGAATGGCGGTGCAGGCTCGAAGGGCCAAATGGCCTGCTCCTGCACCTAATTTCTATGTTTCTATGTTTCTATGATATCAGGTTAGGAAAAGGGGAAGTACCTGGGTGTACTTGTACACCAGTCACTGAAAGTAAGCATGCAGGTATAACAGGCAGTGAAGAAAAGTAATGGCATGTTGGCCATAATGAGAGGATTTAAATATAGGAGCAAGGAGGTCCTACTGCAGCTGTACAGGACCCTCGTGAGACCACAGCTGGAGTATTGTGTGCAGTTTTGGTCTCCTAATTTAAGGAAGGACATTCTTGCTATTGAGGGAGCGCAGGGGAGGTTCACCAGGTTAATTCCCGGGATGGCTGGACTGACATATGATGAAAGAATGGATCGACTGGGCTTATATTCACTGGAATTTAGGAGGATGAGAGGCAATATTATAGAAACACTAGACTAAGTGGGACCGTTGGGTCCCTGTCACACGGGAGGCCTGGTCCCCCAAAGCAACTCTTTCCCAAAACACAATTTTCGACCACTGACCCATAGCCCCCATGTCACACGGGAGGGCTGGTCCCCCAATGCCATTCCCCAATGTAAGATTCCACCACTCACCTGTTCCCCCAACTCAACCCGTTCCCCCAATGAAATATTCCACCACTCACCCATGGCACCCAACTGTGCAGGTCGGCTAATCTTTAATGCAAAATTCGACCACTCACCCATAGCCCCCATGGGAGGCCTGGTCCCCCAATGCAACCCGTTCCCCAATGTAAGATTGCATTATTCACCCGTTTCCCCAACGCAACCCGTTCCCCCAATGCAATTCATTCCCCCGATGCAATATTCCACCACTCACCCACAGCCCCAACTGTGCAGGTCGGTTCAGTTTTTCACCCTCCTTCATTTAACCTTTAAAAAAAATGCAATTAATGTGATGTAGGTGCCACCAACAAGGCCATTAAACTTTGCTGTGGCTTTGCAATCATAATGTACTGGGTTAAGCTGGCAGATTCGTCCCCTGAAGGACTCAGTGTCCTGGGATAGCAACATTGTAGCTTTGATTGGCAGCTTATGTAAAATAGATCCCATTGTGACGTCATAGCTGCTGGCTGCCGGCAAATGCCACCATCTGCCACTGCAGTGTTTCTTACTCAAACAGGATTTCGTACAGTTTTAAACGTGAAATAACTTGTAAAATATAACATCAATCTGAACAAAACTTCACACAAACCGCCACAGGACAATTGTGTGTAAGGTGGTGCAAAAATATTAGCACTATCCTGTACCGTTTTGGTGTTGTTCCAGGATAACATACGCGCGATAGATAAATTGAAACAAACAAGATGAGAGTTTTAGAAATATATAGATAGATATAAAATTCTTAATGGATTTGACAGGCTAGATGCAGGAAAAATGTTCTCGATGTTGGGTGAGTCCAGAAACCAATTAAACTCTATTAGTTGTTTAATTAATAGACCTCCCATTTTACTCTCAATCTCTGAATGCGTGATCAGCAGCAGGGGCAGTGGTTGTTACAATTCCCTAGTTGCGTTGTCCTAATTGGGAATAAAGGACACCATTCTTTCCCTCCCATCATGGTCCGTTTATAATAAGGGTTCACTGTATTCACCACATCCCATTCGATATATTGCGTTCATTGTCGGCTCAGAGATAAACAATCCCATTCCCACTCTTCTTTCTTCCCTGCAGCCCTACAACTACTTTTCTCTTTCAATTGTTCTTCCATTCTCCTTTCATGCTTGCCACTAACCTGTACAGAAGGGTAATGTACAGTAGTTTGTTAAACCACCAGTATTTCTTGCCAATATTGCAGGAAACCACAGCATCCACTGGAAATCTGCACAGTGAGAGAGAATGTACATGCACGCATCACCAAGCAGCATACAAGCAGAGACTAGCATCAAACATGGATCCCTGGAACTGTGAGACAGCAGCACAATATTGCCACCAGTGGTGAATGGGACTTGGTGCATGATGGTGGTGTCCCATCAACCTACTGCCTCTTTTTCCAGATGACTGGAGTCAAGGGTCTGAGAATCTATTAATTTATTTGTTTACCCATCAGTTTAACCTTTTGAGAGACACCTACCAGTTTCATTTTCTATCTTCCCAGTCCAACTCTATTTGATCGGTTGTCTTTAGAAATGAGATGTACAATTCTTCCTTTGAACACAGCCTTCAATTTTCATGCTTTTGGCTACATCTGCATTGTCACACCTCTCCTAGTTCATAGGTAAATGGCAACAGCTTTGGATTATCTTGACAAACTTATGATTTTAAATAATTCATTGAAACCAATGAATACCATTATTTTCCTAATGGAATTTGTTAATGCATCACTTCCTCAGTGAGATGTCATTCTTAAGGATTTGTGCATTTATTGGTATTGATAAATTACAATTTTACTTCGGAGTCACGTGAGTGACTACGTGAAGAACCCGCCTCACGCTGGCAACGGCATGACGTCAACGCTGACGGCGCGAGGAGGAGCTGCAGTAAGGAGCAGCTCCTCGGCAGCGGTCGGAACGGCCCGCAGGTAAGTGCAGTTAGACCGGGGCGTTTTTTAGGTTACGCTGGGTGGCTCCAGCAAACAAAACCAAAAGTAAAATTTAGAGCCACGTTAACGTGCTGATTGAGCACTGATTATTAAAGAAAAATGGAGAAAGAATCGGGAAAGAAGTTTTCGCGGGTAAAAAGATGTTCCCGGGGTGAAAGTAAAAAATACGGGACGCGAAGTTAGTGCGGACCCGGTTCCGATACCGTTGGCCGCCGATTTAACCCGATAGTGAGTTTCCAGATTCTCCAGAAATAATAACCACGGAGGAAAATGTTCCTAAAAAATGCAAAAAAGAAATCTGAGAGGCCCGTGGTTTCTGATGACTCTGATATTGAAAGACCTCCAGACAATAAAAACTATGTGGCTAAAAATGGAGCATATGGAGAAAGTTCTCCAAACAATAATGAGACAAGGGTCAGAGTACCCAGATGAATCCCAAAAAATCCCTGAGGGGTTTGAATATGATGAATATGGCTGTGGGCCAAGTTGGGAATAATACTCCGGACCCAGGATTTGGGCTGGAAGAAGTCTCATGGGATGATATCCCAATTGATTTAGGGCTGCAGAAGGCAGACCCTGCTGGTGGCTATATGGCTTTTGAAAGCACCACAAAAGTAAAAAGAAAAGGCCTAATGTGCCTGGGATAGCACAAGGATTTTGCTATACCTGAAGGAAGTGGCGAGGCTATGGAAGAAATCCTAGCTGCAAACATAAATTATATGGTATCTCACCAACTTCACAATTCTGTGATGAATGAAACATTCAGAATTATATAAAGCTCCAAGAAAATTGTGCCTCATTGGAATGAGAGCCCTAGAAGTGAAGTTTCAAAAGGTGCTCAAATTAATTTCTGCTGCCATTTACGGCCCATGGCAGGCAAATGGAGAATCTGGAAATGGAAAAGATTCAAAAGGATACTTTGGGCTTATTATGTAATTCATTCTATGAAATTAATTGCATGAGGAAAATGGCGATTCGGCCCATATTTCACCCTAGATTTGCAAGCCTGTGTCAAGAAAGTGGAGTTCAAGCTCCTGGGTATTTGTTTGGAGAAAATCTGCCGAAACAGCTGAAAGAGTTGGATGAAGAAGCTAAATATTTTAGCAATGTTAAACCTTTTGTTTTTGGACAAAGAAGGGGTTTTTTCGACCCGAAGGGGTTTCGATTTCCGTTATAGAAGCAGAAGTTTGTCACGAAAATACTATCGTGCTGTGCAGGCAAGTGCTTCCCTGTATTCGGGATGAGGAGACCACCACGCTCATACGGAGAGGTATTAAAGACTTATTCTAATACTTAAAGAAACTGTGGATAACTCTCCAGTTGGAGGGAGATTGCAAAAATTTTATAATGCCTGGCTTAACATTACTTCTGATCGATATGTATTACAAGCAGTTTCGGGAGCCAATTATTATTTTTAAAGAAGGGGTTAATCCTCCTGTACAGAATAGACCTGCTTATGCATTATGTGTTTTTCTGCAGAGGAAAGAATGGAGATTAATGTGGAAATTGACAAATTATCTGGAAAAGGCGTAATTGAAAAGACTTATGAACATAAGCATCAATTTGTCTCTAATATTATTTCGAAGAGATAAAAAAGATGGTGGTTGCAGAATTATTCTGGACCTTACAGATCTGAATAAGTTTGTAGAATACAAACATTTTAAGATGGAGACATTCAGTACTGCAAAATATCATATCTCAGCAGGGTGTTATATGGCTAAGATTGATTTGAGGATGCCTATTATTCTGTAGCAATTCATCAATGCTTTCAGGAGGTATTTAAAATTTAATTGGCTGGGACAATTATGACAGTTTAAAGCTTTACCAAATGGATTGAGTTCGGCTGCTAGACTCTTTACAAAACTGTTGAAACCAGTTTTAGCCCAATTAAGAGCACAGAAACACATTGTTATGGCTTATCTGGATGATATTCTGATCATTAGTGATACTCATGAGTCAGCTGAGCACTCAGTTTCAGTTACTAAAGCTTTGTTTGAAAAGCTAGGGTTTTTGATTCATCCAATTAAGTCCCAGCTGCAGTCAGCACAATCAATTAACTTTTTGGGGTTTGTAATTAACTCAGTGACTATGTTAGTTACTTTGCCAACAGAGAAGGCCAATGACATCTTGATGACTTGTAATTACCTCATTCACAAACCTTATCCCTCCATCCGAGAAGTGGCGAAAACCATTGGGAAACTGGTAGCAGCATTTCCGGCAGTGGAATTTGGTCCATTACATTATCAAAATCTTCAAAGGGACAAAATAAGGGCTCTTAAAGAGAAGGCAGGTCACTTTGACAGGCCTATGCAATTAACAAAAGAAGCCGTGTTGGAATTACAATGGTGGGTTGAAAATGTCCACAAGCTGCTAAGAATATCATGATTAAACAACCTGAAATGGTTTTACAAAACGGATTCTAGTGCTCTCGGATGGGGGGGCTACAGATTCGTCCTCCAGTTGTGGAGGTAGATGGAAAGCTCAAGAAGAAGCGTTTCTTCAAGTTTATGGTATTAACTATTTGGAGTTATTGGGTGCTTTTTATGGACTTAAAGCATATTGTTGTGCTAAACAAGGTCTACATGTGTTAATACAGTTAGACAATAAAACGGCTGTTGCATACATTAATCACATGGGGGGAGTATAGGTCAGTATCATGTGATTGTCTGGCCAATGAGATATGGCAATGGTGTATTGGTCGCCAAATATGGATTTCAGCAAGCTACATTCCGGGTAAGGAAAATGTGGTAGCAGATGAAAGGTCCAGGATTTTTAAAGATAATACGGAATGGATGCTTAAGCCAGCAATATTTAAGAATATTGTAAACCAATTTGGGTTGCCAGAAATAGATTTGTTTGCATCTAGGCTTAATCATCAGTTGCCTACTTATGTGTCTTGGGAACACGATCCAGATGCAGTAGCAGTAGATGCTTTTTCATTACACTGGGGAAAGATGTTCTTTTATGCTTTTCCACCATTTGCTTTGATTCAGAGATGCCTGAAGAAGATAGAACAAGATTCTGCTTCTGGATTGTTGGTAGTTCCAAATTGGCCAACTCAACCTTGGTTCCCAGTAATGCTGAATATGATTAAAGAACCATATATGTCGATTCCTAACTGTAGTGTTATCTTGACTAATCCGGTAACTAAAGAGATTTACCATTGTATGCATATATGAATTTGTTAATCTGCAGGTTTTGACCAGACCACTACAGGAGCTGGGATTGTCGGACAAAACTATGGAAGTTATGGTTGCATCATGGCGCAATAGCACACAAAAGCAATATATGACACATATTAAGAAATGGGAAGACTTTTGCACACAGTCAAATTTTCTTATGATACTGTAAATATTGCAAATGTTTTGGAATTCCTTGCCAATTTGCATTTTCAGCAACATTTAAGTTACAGTGCCATTAACACTGCACGCAGTGCCTTGTCGTCCTATTTAGGGCTTATGACTGATCAGAGATCAATTGGGTCGCATCCATTAATATCTAGATTCATGAAAGGAATCTTTAATATTAATCCACCCAAACCAAGATACACAGAGATTTGGGATGTGAGCATTGTACTTACGCTACTTAGACAATGGACTCCAATTGAAGGGTTGACATTGGAAAGATTGACATTGAATTAGTCATGTTAATGTCACTGGTCTCAGCTCAAAGAGTGCAAACTTTACAAATGTTGCGTTTAGACTGTATGCATGTGACTACAGATAATGTTGTGTTCTATGTTTACGAGTTGATCAAACAAAGCAGACAGGGAGATCTGGAACAAAGGTAACCTTTCAAGCTTATCATATTGATCCTACTTTGTGTGTGGTTAAACATTTGAACGAATATATTAAAGTTACTGACACCCTTCGAGGAAATGAAAAAGCGTTAATGGTTACGCACAAAAAAACCACACACAAAAGCTTCAGTTCAAACTATCTCAAAATGGTTGAAACAGGTGTTGGTTTTAGCGGGAGTAGACACTGATGTGTTCAAATCTCACTCCACCAGGGCGGCAGCTACGTCCGCGGCAAAGGGGCGGGACGTACCTCTCGAGCATATTTTAAAAGTCGCAGGGTGGAGTAAAGAAGAAACTTTTTCAAAGTTCTACAATAAACCTGTTCACACTATGACAAGCTTTGGACACGCGGTGTTGGGAGCACTATAATCACCTGCTTTGTTTACTATTAATTGCTATAATCAATGGTGTAGTCACTTCTATCTTTTATCACTTGTAATCATTTTCCCTCAGATATAAGGAGGGTTATTATATGGTCTTTAAACCATTAAAAAGTTAATTGTGAAATGATCTAACATTAGTCTGGTTTCTCATGTATGTGTTTACTTAGCCGGACTGTCGTACGGATTGATTCTACGACATAAAAAACACAGAAAGCTTTAAAATCTTCACGTAGTCACTCACGTGACTCCGAAGTAAAATAGTAAGATTAAACAAGAACTTACCAGTTCGAAGTTTGATCGTTATTTTATGAGGAGTTTACGATGAGGGATTACGTGCCCTCCGCTCCCACCCTCATAAAATAAATGATCAAATGGTAGTTCTAAGTCTTTTATGAGCCTTACTATGTTACTCCGGCTTTTGGTGTTCTGTGTTTTTCATGCCGCTGCTTTGAAGTATGCCGTTGCCAGCGTGAGGCGGGTTCTTCACGTAATCCCTCATCGTAACTCCTCATAAAATAACGATCAAACTTCGAACTGGTAAGTTCTTGTTTAATCTTACTATTAAAGTTCAGATTTTCTCAGAAACATTCTAGTTACTTTTGATAACAAGTGTAAGATGCTATTTAATTGTAAATATATAAAATTTGAAATAGAATATGATTTTTTTTAGCTACAGTTTGTTTGTGCCAATGGTATGGAGACTTACAGATCAGTAAAATGAATGGTAAGATAAAAGTCATAGAGTCATAGAGCGATACAGTGTGGAAACAGGCCCATCGGACCAACTTGCCCACATTGGCCAACAATATCCCAGCTACCCTAACCCCACTTGCCTGTGCTTGGTCCATAACCCTCCAAACCTGTCCTATCCATGTGCCTGTCCAACTGTTTCTTAAACAGTGGGACAGTCCCAGCCTCAACAACCTCCTCTGGCAGGGTGTTCCATACACCCACCACACTGTGAAAATGTGACCCCACAGATTCCTATTAAATCTTTTCCCCTTCACCTTGAACCTATGTCCCCTGGTCCTCGATTTCTCTACTTTGGGCAAAAGACTCTGTGCATCTATCTGAATCTATTCTTCTCGTGATTTTGTATACCTCTATAAGAACTCCATTCATCCTCCATGGAATAGAGACCCGGCCTACTCAACCTCTCCCTATATCTCAAGTTCAAGTTCAAGTGAGTTTATTGTCATGTGTCCCTGATAGGACACTGAAATTCTTGTTTTGCTTCAGCACAACAGAACATAGTAGGCATTTACTACATAAACAGATCAGTGTGTCCATATAGCATTATGTACGTAAATACACATGGAAGTTGACAATCCTGAACCTGGTCATTGCAGTCTTCAGGCTCCTGTACCAGGGAGAGTGTGTGGCCAGGATGGTGTGGGTCTTGATGATGCTGCCAGCCTTTTTGAGGCAGCGACTGCGATAAATCTCCTCGATGGAAGGAAGGTCAGAGCTGATGATGGACTGGGCAGTGTTAACTACTTTTTGTAGTCTTTTCCTCTCCATGGCGCTCAATCTGCCGAACCAAACCACGATGCAACCAGTCAGCAAGCTCTCTACTGTGCACCTGTAGAGGTTAGAGAGAGTCCTCCTTGACAAACCGACGCTCCGTAATCTTCTCAGGAAGTAGAGGCGCTGATGAGCTTTCTTGATAATTGCATCAGTGTTCTCAGAGCAGGAAAGATATTCAGAGATGTGCACGCCCAGGAATTTGAAGCTCTTGACCCTTTCAACCATCGACCCGTTGATATAAACGGGACTGTGGGTCCCCATCCTACTCCTTCCAAAGTCCACAATCAGTTCCTTGGTTTTACTGGTGTTGAGGGCCAGGTTATTGTGCTGGCACCATATGGACAGTTGCTTGATCTCTCTTCTGTACTCCGACTCATCCCCATCAGTGATACGTCCCACAGTGGTGTCGTCAGCGAACTTGATGATGGAGTTCGCACTATGACCGGCTGCGCAGTCATGAGTATAGAGAGAGTAAGGCAGGGGGCTGAGCACGCAGCCTTGAGGTGCTCCACTGCTGATTATTATCGAGTCTGACACATTTCCACCAATACGAACAGACTGTGGTCTGTGAATGAGAAAGTCGAGGATCCAATTGCAGAGGGATGCGCAGAGATCCAGTTCTGCGAGTTTGGTAATCAGCTTGGAGGGGATGATAGTATTAATTGCCGAACTGTAAACGATGAATAATAGCCTGGCATACCCTCTAGTCCTGAAAACATTCTTGTTCTTTTCTGAACCCTTTCAAGCTTGACAATATCTTTCCTATAACATGGTGCCCAGAACTGAACACAATATTCTAAATGCGGTCTCACCAATGTTTTATACAGCTGCAACATGACCTCCCAACCTATACTCAATACTCTAACTGATGAAGGCCAAAGTGCCAAAAGCCTTTTTGACCACCTTATCTACCTGCGATTCGACCTTCAAGGAACCATGCACTTGTACTCGTAGATCCCTCTGCTCTACAACTACCCAGAAGCCTAGCATTTACTGTGTAGGTACTGCCCTTGTTCAACATCCCTAAATGCAACACCTCACACTTCTCTGTATTAAATTCCATCAACCATTCCTCCGCCCACTTAGAAAATCAATCCAGATCCTGCAGCAATCGTTCACAACCATCTTCACCATCTGCAAAACCACTAACTTTTGTATCATCAGCAAACTTGCTAATCTTGCCCTGTATGTTCTCATCCAAATCATTGATGTAGATGACAAACAGTAACAGGTCCAACACTGAACCCTGTGGCACACCACTGTCACAGGCTTCTATTCTGAGAAGCAACTTTCCACTATCACCCTCTGCTTCCCTCCATGGAGCCAATTTGCTATCCATTCAGCTATCTCCCCTTGGATCCCACGTGATCTAACCTTCAAGAGCAGCCTACCATGCGGCACCTTGTCAACCGCCTTACTAAAGTCCATGTACACAACATCTACAGCTCTGCCTTTGTCAACCTTTTTGCTCACATCTTCAAAAAAAATCAGATTGGTGAGACACGACCTCCCACATACAAAGCCATGCTGACTGTCCCTAATCAGCCCTTGCCCATCCAAATGCCTGTATAACCTATTCCTCAGAATACTCTCCAGTAATTTACCAACTACAGATGTTAAGCTCACTGGCTTATAGTTCCGAGCATTTCCCCTGCAGCCCTTCTTGAAAAAAGGCACAACATTTGCCACCCTCCTATCCTCTGGCACAACTCCTGTATTTAAGGATGACTCATAAATTTCAACCAGGGCTCCCGCAATTTCCTCTCTAGTTTTCCGAAATGTCCCCGGATATATCTGATCAGGATATAGTTCCCGGAGATTTGTCTACCTTCAAACACAATAGTACCTTCAGTACTTCCTTGACGGTAACCCTGACTGCTCTCATAACACTTCCAGTGACTGCTCCAATTCCCTCCGTCCTATTGTCTTTCTCCTCGGTAAATGCAGAGGAGAAATACTCATTGATGACCTTGCCCATCTCCTGTGGCTTCACTCAGAGATGACTGCTTCTATTCCTGTGAGGTCCCATTCTCTCTCCAGTTACCCTTTTCTCCCATGTGTATTTATAAAATCTTTTGGGATTGTCAAATGCTACCCGCCAGAGCTATGTCCTGGCTCCTTTTTGCCTTTCTGATCTTTTCTAGTTTGTTCCTTAATTCACGAAACTCCAGAGATGCACGATCTCAGCTGCCTATATCTGTCCCATGCATCCTTCTTGGTTTTGACTAACGTCTCAATTTCCCCCGTCAACCAAACTTCCTTACGTTTGCCTGCTTTGCCTTTCACTGTAATGGGGACGTACACATCCTGAGCTCTCTTCAGTACATTTTTAAAGACATCCCACTTGGCCGATGTTCCTTTCCCCTCAAATAACCTGCTCCGGTCAATTTGAGCGAGACCTCTCATACCCTCAAAGTTGGCCTTACCCCAGTTGAGCATTTTAACATGTGGACCTTCTTCATCCCAATCCATAACTATCTTAAACCAAATCGAACTGTGGTCACTTGTCCCAAGATGGGGTGCATGAAGGGTTTTGCACCCCATCCAAAACCCTTCACGCTATGATTTTCCCAGTCTATATTGGGAAAGTTGAAATCCCCTACTACAACAACCTTATTTGACCTGCAATCTCCCGACACATTTGTTCTTATAATTTACGTTGACTATTTGGGTGTCTGTAGTACATCCCCAACAATGTGACCATCCCTTTCTTGTTCCTCAGCTCCACCTATAGAGCCTCACTAGACGAACCGTCAGTAATGTCACATCTGAACACCGTTGGGACATCCTCCTTAACCAACAATGCAACTCCCTCTCCTCTTTTTTCTTCACCTCTGTCTCTCCGGAAGCTCCTCTACCCCAGAACATTGATATGCCAGTCTGCCCCTCCTTTAACCAGGTTTCAGTTATGGCTACAACGTCCCCGTCACTCGTACCTATCCATGCTTTAAGCTCATCTGCCTTATCCGTCAAGTCACTTGCATTAAAATATATGCAATTTAAACCAACCCTCCTTCCTCATACTCCGATCCTATTCTGTCCATTAACCTTTCCCACACCACCTTCCATACCAACTTCTAGCCTCTCCTGTGCCTCTTTCCTGCACAAGATACCACCTCCCTGTCAATCTAGTTTAAACCCTCCTGTGTAGCATTTGCAAACCTTCCCACTAGGATGTTGTCCCCCTCCAGTTTAGATGCAACCCGTCCCTTTTATACAAAGGTAGACAACAGTGCTGGAGAAACCCAGCGGATGGGGCAGCATCTATGGAGCGAAGGAATAGGTGACGTTTCGGGTCGAGACCTTTCTTCAGACTAATGTGGGGGTGGGGGGGGGGGGGGGGGGTGGTGTTGTGTTGCGGCTGTCCAAATAACTGAAGCCTTACACCATGATAAAGGTCCAAAGACTTTATTAAAGACATAGCATAGGTAACTTCATGCTAGCATGTTTTTCTAATAATGCGGGAACCAGGCAGGGAGGTTTACTGTAAAACTAGTGGGCGTAACTACAAAAACATGACTCATAACATAAGTGACACGGATCCTCCCTCTTAAAGAATCAACAACAGTACAAACCTATTTACTAAGTAAGGCATGCATAGCAATTGATAATAAACTGGAGGAAAGTCAAACATAGTCAGGGTTCTTCACAACCGGCTTACAAACACGACCAGCACGTGCATCTCCGTTCTTTCTCCCCGGTGACAGAGCAGGTGGCTGCGCAGGTGAAGGAGACTGAACCAGCATTCCTGGAGATGAAGCAGGAGACTGTGGCACAGGCAAAGTCGTCACTGACAGAGGAGCCATTGCAGACGCAGGTTGTTGTGCTGGTAGAGGCGGAAGAGTGCTGCTAGACACAGACGGAAGTGCACTAGTACGGTCTGGATAAGACGGAGGAGGAACTGGCTTGTTTACAGGCAGGATATGTTGTCTGTTACGCCTGTAGGTACCGCCATCGGCACTGACAATACACGAGCATGGCTCAGAAGCAATTCCAGAAATCACACCAATACGGTCATGGCCTTTGTCAGTCTGTAAACGGACCACCTGCCCCTTGGTCAATGGTGGCAGTGGCCTACTTGTTTTGTCAAACCATTGTTTTTGAATGTCATGCTTCTGTTGTAACCTGGATTGAACCTCCTCAGGTGGATTCAATGCCTGATCCGCCACAGGTACCGCAGCACGGGTCTGCCTCGACAATAAACGTTGAGCGGGTGAATCCAAAATGATGTCACGGGAGATGTTGCATAAGTTGAGCAGATCCAGGAGTACATCGGATTTAGCTCTGTGTGAACGTTCCATGAGCTGTTCGGATTCAGAATAGGAGGGGAAGTTGAAGTGCTGAGCCACTGGGAGGTCAGGTTGGTTAATGCGAACTAAGGTGTTGGGGGAAGCGATCGCCAAGCCTGCGCTTGTTCTCACCGATGTAGAGCAGTTGACACTTAGAACAGCAGATGCAAAAGATGAGGTTGGAGGAGGTGCAGGTGAACCTCTGCCTCACCTGGAAAGACTGCTTGAGTCCTTGGATGGAGTCGAGGGGGGAGGTAAAGCGACAAGTGTAGCATTTCCTGCGGTTGCAAGGGAAAGTACCAGGGGAGGGGGTGGTTTGTGTGGGAAGGGACAAATTGACCAAGGAGTTACGGAGGGACCGGTCTCTGCAGAAAGCCGAAAGGGGAGCAGATGGGAAGATGTGGCCAGTGGTGGGATCCTGTTGGAGGTGGCAAAGATTTCGGAGGATTATCTGTTGTATGTGACGGCTGGTAGGGTGGAAGCTGAGGACAAGGGGGACTCTGTCCTTGTTATGAGTGGGGGGGGGGGATGGGGAGTAAGAGCAGAGCTACGGGATATAGAGGAGACCTGGTGAGAGCCTCATCTATAGTCGAAGAGGGGAACCCCCTCTCCGATGCCCTGGTTTGGAACATCTCATCCTGGGTACAGATGCGGCGTAGACGGGGGAATTGGGAGTAGGGGATGGAGTCCTTACAGGAAGCAGGGTGGGAAGAAGTGTAGCCCAGATAGCCATGGGAGTCTGTAGTAGAGTAGTAGTAGATGTCGGTCAGTAGTCTGTAACCTGCGATGGAGATAGTGAGGTCTAGAAACGGTAGGGAGATGTTGGAAATGGTCCAGGTGAATTTGAGTGCTGGATGGAAGTTAGTGGTGAAATGGATGTAGTCAGTGAGTTCTGCATGGGTACAGGAGGTAGCACCAATGCAGTCGTCAATGTAGCGGAGTTAGAGTTCGGGGATAGGACCACAGTAGGCCTCGAACAAGGATTGTTCGAAGTACCCTGCAAAGAGGCAGTCATAGCTGGGGCCCATGAGCATGCCTATAGCTATGCCTTGGATTTGGAGGAAATGGGAGGAGTCAACGTAAAAGTTGTTGAGGGTAAGGACCACCTCCCCAAGGTGGAGGAGAGTATTAGTTGACGGGGATTAGTTGATTCTGTGCTCGAGGACGAAACGGAGGGCTTTAAGACCCTCCTGGTGGGGGATGAGGGGTAGATTGTCTGGACATCCATGGTGAAAATGAGGGAGTGGGGGCCTGGAAAATGGAAGTCACGGTGGAGACGACGAGCGTGTGAGGTGTCTTGGACATAGGTAGGGAGGGATTTGACCAGGGGGGATAGGATGGAGTTGAGGTACATAGAAATACGTTTGGTGGGACAAGAACATGCAGAAACAATGGGTCTGCCAGGACAGTCAGGTTTGTGGATTTTGGGGTGAAGTTAAAATCGGGCCATGCGGGCCTGGGGAACAATAAGGTTGAAGGTTTTGTAGGGCAGGGAGCCGGAAGCGATTAAGCCAGTGATGGTGTTCGAGATAATGGCCTGGTGCTCCTCTGTGCGGTCATGGTCCAAGAATAAGTAGGAGGAGGTGTCTGAGAGTTGGCGCCTGGCCTCAGACCGGTAGAGGTCAGCGCGTTCTAAGGATAATTAGGAGGAGGTGTCTGGCGCCTGGAGAGTTGGCGCCTGGCCTCAGACCTTTTATATAGGTCACCCCTGCCCCAGAAGATATCCCAATGATCTAGAAATCCGAATCCATGCCCTGTGCACCAACTCCTCAGCCATACATTCATATCCTCTATCTTCCTATTCTTACTTTCACTAGCACGAGGTACTGGAAGCAATCCTGAGATCACTACCCTGCAGGTCCTGCTTTTCAGTCTTCTGCCCAATTCCATAAAATCTTGTTGCAGAACCTCCTTACTCTTCCGACCTATATCATTCGTGCCAACATGCACAACAACCTCTGGCTGCTCCCCCTTACTCTTGAGGATGTTGTGCAGCCGCTCCGAGAAGTCCTGGACCCTGGCAACACAATCCTGGAGTCGCACCTGTTGACGCAGAATCTCCTGTCCGCACCTCTGATGATGGAGTCTCCCACCACTATGGCTCTTGCTTGACGTCACTTTTCCCCATTGAGCCTCAGCACCAGGATTGGAATCACAGCCCTGGCTACCACTCAATCTTGTTGTGTCATCTGCTTCCAAGAGGGTGTACCTGTTTTCAGTAGGCAATGCCACCGGAGTCTCCTGCACTCCACGTTTACTCCTTTTTCTCACCTTTGCTCTTCCTGTATCCTTGGTTTGGCAACCTCACTGTAGGTTCTGTCCAGGAAATTCTCGTTTTCCCGGATAGCCCTGAGGTCATCCAACTGCTGCTCCAGTTCCCAACACATTTATGCAGGAGCTGCACCTGGACATAATTTCCACAGGTGTGGTTTCCAGAGGTACCAGCAGTGTCCCTGACTTCCCACATCCTGCAGGAAAGACACTGCACCAACTTACTGGCCATTTCTTCAACGGACAAAAAATCACAGCTTTCGAATTAAGTGTAGCCTCCTTGCCTCAATCTCTTTACTGAAGACTCACAATTTACTCACCACTTCACCTCAGCAAGGCCGCTCCGCCGCAGCTGCACTTGTTTTTAATCTCTTACCTAACTAACTACTTTAGGGCTAATTAGTAAATTACCTGAACCTTCGTCTTGTGGCTCTTTTTAAACTGTCTTTCCCTGTGACTCACCTTCTTTCTCATGGACTTCCAAGCCAATAGTCTCTTCTCTCTGCTTTGCTTGCTACTTCTCCGAGCTCCACGTAAGGACTTGGACTAGGACCGGGTCTTGGCGCTCATTTTAAACTCTTTCCCTGTGACTCAACTTCTTTCTCACGGACTTTCAAGCCAATAGGTCTCTTCTCTCTGCTTCTGCTTGCTGCTTCTCCGAACTCCATGTAAGGATTGGAACTACGAATATTGAAATATTTTACTTTTAGAAAGGAGCTTAATGTTTTGAAAACATGTTCTTACATATTCATTTCTCAAAGTATAAACAAATGTATAAAATGTAATGAACATTTATTGGTTTTATGAGAATTATTTTCTCCTTTTCGTACTATTCAGCTAAAAATAATAAAGGCAAGTCTAAGTATCAAAAACTTCACATCTATAATTGATAATCAATTTTCTCATTGTAATAGGATCGCACCAAATATTACGCTTCATGATGAAACTTACCATATGTCTATTTAGTTTATGTGTGTATATATATATATATAAAACAGAAACTACACACATGGGTGAGTGTTTCTTCATGAAGCACAATATTTTGTGTGATTTCCAGTCATCCTCTTGTTGCCAGGTGGTCCCATGGGTTCAAGGATGAAGTGCTTCCTCTCCAGATTTCTGTGGAACTGATGAGATCAATGTGGGAACCATACACTCTTCCACAGATGGTCATGAGGTGCAGGTTTGTGGCAGTATGGGAGATATTGTGCTCTATCTGTTCTTTATTCTGGGCATCTGAGTGCCCCGAGCATGAATTTGATTTTGTTTAAATCAAAGTGTCTCTACTTTGAGAAGATGGCCAGGGATTCACAGAGGTCAAGAGAGTATTGCACTTTTTCAAGAAGACTTTGAGAACATCCTTGAATCTTTTCCGCTGGTAATAACTTCCTGTGACAGAAACTGAGAATCTGGTATTGGGTATGCAAATGAAGGTATGCCAGCAGTCCCAATAGTGGCAAGGGTACACAAAAAGCTGGAGAAACTCAGCGGGTGCAGCAGCATCTAAGGAGCGAAGGAGATAGGCGACGTTTCGGGTCGAGACCCTTCTTCAGACTGGTCAGGGATCAGGGAAACGAGAGATATAGACGGTGATGTGGAGAGATAAGGAACAATGAGTGAAAGATATGCAAAAAAGTATCGGTGATAAAGGGAACAAGCCATTGTAAGCTGTTTGTGGTGTGAAAATGAGAAGCTGGTGCGACTGGGGTGGGGGAGGGAGATAGAGATAGAGGGAATGCCAGGGCCCGAGGGCTGAGGGAGAGGTGGGAAGGGGAGGAGACTGCAAGGGTTAACAGAATTGAGAAAATTCAATATTCAAGCCCAAAGGATGCAGACTCCCCAAGCGGAATATGAGGTGCTGTTCCTCCAGCTTGCGGTGTTGCTCACTCTGGCCGTGGAGGAGGCCCAGGACCGAGAGGTCGGATGTGGAATGGGAGGGGGAGTTGAAGTGCTGAGTGACCGGGAGGTCGGGTTGGTTATTGCGGACCGAGCGGAGGTGTTCGGCGAAGCGATCGCCAAGCCTCCGCTTGGTCTCACCGATATATAGTGGCAACGTTGGCTTAGGAGATGATGCTGACATTGTTCTTCCAGTAAATCTGTTGGATTTTGGAGATCAGTGACTGGAGCTGCTGCTTTCGGGAATCTACATTTGCCCCGTTGGCCAAAGGCTGTGCTGGTACACTGGAGCCAATGATGAATTCCATCATCACTGTCTACAGTTGCTGGGAGATAGCTCCTGAGAGCTAGAAAGTGGTCATGGTTTTTTAAGGTCTTGAAATGAACTTTTATTACCAGAGGGCAGCATTGTTCAGCAAAGACAGGTTGTTAGAAGACCAGTCTCTTGTATACATTGAGAGAAATAACCATCCTTTGTAGAAATCAATCCACAATACTGAGAGCAAAAGTAGAGGATAACTTATGAAGGATAGAGAGAAAGTCAATCGGGACCTGCAGCAACCCACTGAGTTCCGCCAGTCAAATGTTTGCAACTTATTTACCGGGATTAAACTCAGCTTTTTGAATCGGGTTAGAACCTGTCTTGACTGTGGTTAAGGGTCTCAATTAAGTATTTAATGGTCAGGGGAGGGTGTAAATGCAGGAATAATGATTAATTTAAGACAAAGAATGCGGCAATGGTGCAGTGTGATCTGGATAATGATAAGCAGAATGTGACAGGAAGGAACAGACTGTATAATTGTTTGAATGGAGCAATAAACGGCAAAATTGGGAAAAATAGCACCATCAAAATTAGGGGCTCTCTATGTGACTGCATGAACCATTTGTTAAATGGCACATGAATTGATAACATAATTTGTCTGAAGTAGGTTTCGACCCGAAATGTAACCTATTTCTTTTCTCCAGAGATGCTGCCTGACGCGCTGAGTTACTTCAGCATTTTGTGTCTATCTTCGATAACATAATTGGGTTTGATTTGATTATCATTAGAAACATGGTTGCAAGGTGACCAAGGCTTGTAACTGAATATTCTGATATTTGGAAATATAATTTTGAAAAACAGGCAGAAAGAAACCGTGGCATAGGATTAGCTAGAAAACTAAAGGATGACATTTTAAGCCATGCTGGTAAAGGATGTTGGGTCAGTAGATCAACAAATGGAATTTGTTTGAGCTGTGATGAGGAATAATCCTAAACACACTGCTAGGGGCAGTCTAAAGTCCTTACTGCACCTACTCTGGTGGACAGAATACCAAGTGAACAATAACAGCTTGTAACAAAGATAGCAGTACAGCCATGAGGAATTGCTGTATAGAGACTGGATCAAATCAGAAAATATGGTCTTTAGAATGATCTTGTGGAAGCAGTTTCATAGAACATGGATCAGTACAGCATGCAAGCAGGCCCTTCAGCCCATGATATCATTGTCATCCAAAATGCCAATTTATGTTAATCCCATCTCCTTATACATGATCCATATCTGTCCATTCCCTGCCTGGTGAACATTGTCCAGTCCATCACAGATACTGACCTCCTCACCATCGAAGGGATCTATAGGAGGCACTACCACAAAAAAGCAGTCAGCATCACCACACCATCGTGGCCACACTCATTTTACTCCTGCCAAGGGGAAGGTGGTATAGGAGCTTAAAAACTGTAACATCTATATTCAAGAGCAGGTTCTTCTCAATGACCATCAGGATATTGAACATTGCAAACTGAAACTAAGAACTGCCTTGATTGCACTAGGGAATTTGGGCTTTGATTTTGTCTTTGCACTATGTTGTTTGCTTGTTTTATTATATTGAACTTCTTTTTGGTGTTTATTATGTTGTCAACTAAATACTATGTTTACTAACATATTGTGCTGCTGCAAGTAAGAATTTAATTGTTCTGTTTCGGGACATATGACAATAAAACACTTGACTCTTGACTGTTCATATGGCTTTCTAAATGCTTTAACCATTAATATCATATGTGCTTCCATCACCACTCCAGGCAATGCATGTGAGGCACTAAAAACTATGTGGAAAAAAATTGCCTCCCCTCTGACTTAAACCGATTCCCCTTAGTGTTTGACACTTCTACTCTATCCATCATATCAATATATCTCATTGTTTTATATATTTTCCTCGAAAAATGCATTGTGACATCACAGGTTATAGTTCTTTTAGGTATGTTTCAGTGTGATGAGACACTGGCAATTCTGGTATACGATCCCCTGGGATAGATGATTATACTAATCAATATATACAGGTACATACGATACAATAAAACTTTATTCATCACTGGAGGGAAATTGGTCTGCCGACAGTCACAACACACAAGGTACACAAAAACTTGAAATAAAAAGTAAAAACAAAAAGACAAGCGACTAATGGCCGGCTGATATGTGCACAGTGCCTTCACTGGAACAAATGAGCAAACAAACACAGACTTATCTACTGGGCAGAGGATTCTAAATTAGAGTACCCCCACACCGGGTCTCCCATTGTTCCTCACGGCTCCCCCCCCCCCCCCCCCCCGGGTCCCCATTGCCTTCTCCTCCCCCCCTTCTCTCATCGACCTTGTGGCCCCACCGCCACCGAGGCCCACATTGCCGCCGAGGCTCCTGCTGCCGCCGCCGTGGCTCCCATCGCTGCCACCTTTGAGGCTCCTTCGGCCCAGACAGGCTTCGCAGCCCGGCTTCTCCATGGTCCCCTGGGAGGCATGTGAGATGAGTTGGGCCTACCGGGGCACATTCCAGTCTTCTGGGAGCGTGGGTTGGGCGCTCGCGGCTCCCCAGGACACTCCAGCGGCGTGCACGGCACCCTGGGACATTTTGAGAGTAGTAAATTTAGTCCCGGTTTAATTTTTTAGGATTGATCCGAGGGTGACTTGACTAAAATAGATTTGGAAATTAGATTTAAAGATATGAAGGTTGATTACAGTAGAAAATATCTAAATCATTATTGCATTAACACGAATAATCACACAATTCATTGAGAAATTGAGAGTGGAAAATCTTTAGCCAACATATTTGAAATCAGTTGAACATATTAAGCATTATGTTCAACAGATAGAAAGGGCTCAAAGTCTCAATAAATAGAGATCAGCCTGAGAATTAGGAGAACTATAGAGATCAGAAAAGGACAACTTGATAAAGCAAGAAGACAACATTTGACTGGAAATTGGCTTGAAAGAGTTTCTACATGAGGAGAAAGAGACTAAATGGTGGCCCCTTTGCAGCGTTGATAGAATAATTCATATTTGGGAATTATCAGTGACATAAAACATTTTGTTTTTGATTGCATCACAGCAGAAAACTGGAAAAATAGTTTTCCATCGCAACAAAAAAAAATAAGGTACTTCAAGCAATATCTTGAAGACAAAGTGCTGAACAAACCAATGGGACCATGGGCTGATAAATCCATCAAACTGGTGCTGGAGTTCTAAAGAGGTGGCTGCAGATATTGGGCATATTGGCATACATTCCATAACATTCTAAATGCTGAAAGGAACCAAGTTGGTTGAAGCAAAGCAGATGTAAAAGCATCACTCAAGACAAGGGAGAAAGAAGGCAGGAAATTATAGGTCAGTCACCCTAACATGGATTATGAGGAAAAAGCTGGAATCCATTATTATAATTGAGTACTTAGAAAAGCATTAAATGATTAGGTGGCGTTCACATTGATTTATGAAAGAGAACTTGGGTTTGATTAATTTATCAGAATCCTCATATTGCTATGCGGATATCTTGATTCTGCAACAGGGTGCAGATAAATTGAGTGAGTGGGCGAAAATCTGGCAAATAGAGTTTTATGTAGGGATGCGAGTCATGCATTTTGGTGAGAGGAATCAAAAGGCAGTCTATTATCTAAATGGAGATTGTAAATGTGTGAAATACGGAGAGATCTGCACATGGATCACAACATGATGTCAGAGGTTATGGGAAGAAGGCAGGATAATTGGGTTAGGAGGGAGAAATAGATCAGCTATGATTGAACGGCAGAGTAGACTTAATGGGCTGAATGACCGAATGTCCTATCACTTATGAACATGTTAGCAGGCAGCTGCAGCTAGTGGTAAGGTAGGCAAATGACACATTAGAATTCCAAAATAGGGAAGGATTGTTGCAATTATACAGAGCTTTGCTGAGGCCACAACTAGAATACTGCACATAGTTTGGTAGCAAATCTAAATGAGGATGTATTAGCAGTGGAGGCAGTTTATAAAGAGATGTACAGTTAATTCATGGATTAGAGATAGCTAGCCTATCACAATGGCAAAATAAATTAGATCCGATTCCGAGTTTAGGAGAATGAGGGGTGATCCTACTGAAACATGTGAGATTCTAGGAGGACATAGTGGGATAGATGTTTCCACTAGTAGGAGAGTCTCAACTGAGGGAACATAGTTACAAAAAAACGGCCAAAAGAACTGAAGTGAGTAAACATTCTTCTTACAAACAGTGGTGAATCTCTGGAATTCTCTACCTTGGAATATGGAAGCTAGATCATTGAGGGCATTCGAAGAGGAGGGAGATGCATTTTTGAAAGATCAGGAAAATGAGGGGAATGGAGCTCTGGTACCAAATAATAGTTGAGGCCTGGCTTTAAGTGGGGCAGGCCGGAGGGTCAGATGGCCAACTCTTTCCATTGTGTGTACTATAAGAATATAACTGGCAGGATAGATAACGGGGAGCCAGTGGCTGTTGCGCATTTCAATTTCTAAAAGGAATTTGATAAAACTCCAGATTAAAGATGTGAACAAAATAAAGGTACGCAACACTGATTCTAACATTAGTTTAGACAGAGGATTGGTTAACAGTCAGAAGATAAAAAGGTGGGGATAAACAGGTCAATTTCAATCGAGTGCCAAAAGGTATCTACAATCTATTAATGACTTAGATGAAGCGACTGTTTACCTTGATGATACAGGGTAATAGTACAGGCTGTGAGGAAGATCTAAAGTGTTAGCAAAATGATAAAGAAAGGTCATGTAAATTGGCGCAAAAAATGGTGATGGATGATTGTGAAGAGAAATAAAAGGTTTTCAGGAAAGGTTGGTAACACATAGTATTACTTGAATAATGTATGGCATCACTTGGTAAGTATTAAATGGTGGTATTCAGGGAGGTCCAGGTGCCTTGCAGGTCCATGCTCTGCATTTTGAAAAATGAGGGATATTGAGGGAAATTCTGAAGGGGCCTGACTGGGGTGATGCCGTGAGAATGTGTCCCATGATGGAAAAGTTGAGACTTTGGGTGCACAATGACACAGTTAGTAAAACTGCTGCCTTACAGCTCCAGTGACCTGGATCCAAACCAATCTTTGATGCTGTTTGTGTGGAGGTCTTACGTTAATCCCATGACCCCATGGGTTTTCGCAGAGAGCTCTGAATTCTTCAAATATGCAAAAGATGTGCAGGTTGGTCGATTGATTGGGCATTGTGAATTGTCCTTGATTTCTATGACTGGTAGAATTTGGTAGAAGGGTGTAGTTGATGGGAATCTGGGAAGAACAAAAAGCAACTATTGTACGATTACTGATAATGGGTATCTGAAAGTTTCTGTAGAATCTGTGGCAAAAGGGCCTAGTTTCCACACTGCATGTCTCGATGAAAAATCTGCAGGACGAAAGAGAAGTCAGTGCTGGAACTAATGAAGTGAGATGGTTGGTTGATGCAGCACAAACATGATGTCCCAAATGACCTAATTTGCTGTTCTAATCATTCGATGATCCTGATTCTACGATTTCCTGGAGATGTGCGCAATCACGACTAGTATCGTTCCATACCAAGAAACGCAGTTTCAATATTTTGGGCTAAAGGTAAAGGCTGATCTGATAAATTATTATGTGTAGTAATGATCTGGGGAACTCGCTGCCTGTCATAGTGGAGGAAACAAATCAATCACTTTCTTCAAAAGGAAATTGTATAGGCATTTAAGATAATAATTTGCAGGACTATGAGGACAGGCTGTGGGAATGGCATGACTAGATTGCTGCACTAGCAGCCTGCATAGACTTAATGAGACAAATAGCCACCTCCTGTTTGGAATTCCATCATTCTCTGTATCCCACATGTATGGATGTGTGTTTGATAGTTGATGCAATCTCACTGGGCTGAAGGGCCTGTTTCAGTCTGAATGACTGTCTCTGAAATATCTCTATGAAAATTAGGGGCATAGTCAGCTAAGATTAGTTGGCATTTCTTCTCCCTGTTGGTTGTGAATAATCTGAATTCTTTTCCTCACAGAGCACTAGATGTTAAGTCGCTAAATCCATTCCAGGCTGAGATAAATAAATATTTGGACTGCAGAGAATTAAAGATTGAGCTGGAAAATTGATTCAGGCCAAATATCAGATCATTTTCTTATTGAATAACAAAGGTGTCTTAAAGGGATTTACAGCCTACTGTTGTAACTGCTATCCAATTTTTAAACAGTGCAGGAGAAGTGAAAGGTTGAACAAGGTAGGTCCTCCCACTATTTTGAGGACCCATGAATAAATTACTTAGAAGATGACTTTCTATAGAGGGTCATTAAGTTGTAATGATAGCATTGTCTCCCCTAAAAGTAATATGGTATAAATTTATGCTCCCTGAAGTAACTTGACTGCATAATGTAATCCTACAGTATTTAATTTACATACTACATATAACTTTGTGTTAATATTCTGGTGATTGACAGTTTTATAGAATAACTTTTTGCTATGTTAAAGCAGAGATTGTCGTTCAGATGGGGTATTAAAACAGAGCTGATATTTCCCTCTTAGGTGAATCCAAAAAGAAAAGCAAGGGAGCTGGCTTCAGTGTATCCTTCATTTGTTATTTATTCTTCTTTTGAAGTAAAATTGAAGGAAGGATACCAAGTAAGTGAAACTACTGCTAATCAGAGGATATGTGAGATCTTAAATGAATATTTCTCATCAATATCACTGAGGAATAAAACATGCTAGTTGGAGGAATTAAAGGAGGAGTAGGTATAAGATGCCATAGTGGGTTTAAAGATGGAGAAATCCCCAGGGCCTGATTAACTATGTTCCGAGCTGCTATAGTAAGCAAGGCAGGAGGTTGCTGAAACTCTGAATGATTTTTAAATCTTCCCTGGCCACATGAAAGGCACTTGAGGAATGGAGGACAGCAGATTTGATAACTTGATCCAAAAGGACTGTAGGGTTAAGCCAGGAGACAGAGGCTGATGGTGGAGGTTGTTTTTTTGTGATGAACTGCCCAGTTCATCAGATAGTTTACCTCCCACCTATTAATGGGATCAATAGGAGGTGCAGGCTCAAAAAGGCAGCCAATACCATCAAAGACCCACACTACCCTGTCGAAACTCGAATCTCACTGCTGCAATTGGGAAGAAGGTCCAGAAGCATAAAAATTTTGACCACAGGATCAAGAGCAGCTTTTTCCCAGCCGGCTCTTGAACACTGTACAACACTAACTTTAGCAACTAGATAATATGGTTACCTAATATTACGGTTATTTATTTATAACAGTGGCAGGTGGGAATATGAAATGAGGAGCCAGAGAAAGTGGTAGAGGGGGTATAATTACAATGTGTAACTGCTATGACTCAAACAGATGTAAAGATACAACATAATTTATTAAGCACCTACAGCTCAGGATCTGCAGTACGTTACATTTCCAGCTTCTACATCTACTGCCTGACGTAGGCGAGCTCTGATATTATAAAGCATGTATAAGGTGGGGCTTCTACTAACAAGCACTATGATTGACTAGCATGTTGCCATATCTGTCAGGTGGCCGACAAACCCTTCCAGCCCTCGTGTGGTAGGAGACCGCCTCACCTCCTTTCGCGGGGAACTGACATGGGAAGGGAGAGGGGATGCGAGCGGCGACCCGGCAGGGCTGGTAGGAGACTCCGCGGGCGAGGCAGGCACCGACCGACGCGGGAAACCCGCGGCAGCAGGAACGGCTGGTGGTGGGGTCGTCGCTGGAACAGCTGCGGGAGGGAACACAAGAGGTGGCGCATCTGGACCAGGAGTTGCAGGACATGGTCACTGGAAGGATATGTTGACGGTTCCGCCTGTAGAGGACTCTGTCCACTTCGACCAGGTATGAACGGGCCTCTTTGGACGGGCCGTAAATGTGTCCTACCCGTGTATGACCTTTGTCAGTTTGCAGGCGAACCGCTTGTCCTCTTACCAGTGGTTCGAGCGGCTTGCTGGATTTATCGAAGAAACACTTTTGCATGTCTCGTTTGAACTGTAGCTGCTTCTGCACCGCGGGTGGGGATCGAACGCGCAGCTTCAGCAGCTGCTGAGAGACAGGCAAAGGTGCACGCGTTTGGCGGGACATCAGTCGCTGGGCAGGAGAACCCAGGATGGGGTCCTGTGGAATGTTTCGTAGATTGAGTAAGTCCAGGTATACGTCAGAATTGGCAAGGTAGGAACGTTCCATGAGTTGTTTTGCACTGCGAGCAGCGCGTTCGGCGAGTCCATTTGACTGCGGGAACTCGGGGCTGCTGGTGATGTGTTGAAAGTCCCAACTTCTTGCAAAGTTCTTAAATGCTTGGCTGGTGAATTGCTTGCCATTGTCAGTTTGAATGCGTGCAGGCGGTCAGTGCACAGAGAGGTGCCGTTGTAGCTTCATGATCACAGCCTCTGAGGAAATGGGTTGTAGTAGGTCTATTTCAAACCATCCAGAGTAAGAGTCCACAAGAGCCAGACAGTGTTTTCCATGCCATTCAAAGAGGTCGGTAGCTAGCGAGGACCACGGAAGAGGAGGAACTGGTTGAGGCAGAAGAGGCTGCTTCTGCTGCTGTGGTGTTAAACTGTTGCAAATAGCGCACGCTTCAGTTCTATCAAATACGTATTTGGTTATTCCGGGCCAGTAAAACATGCTTTGCGCTCGTAGGAGAGTGGCCTCCGTGCCTGTGGCAATCGTTTTAATATTTGTCCCGTAGTGCGGTTGGGACCACCGCCTTGTGGCTCTTGACTATAATCCCATCCTGTAGCACTAGTTCGTTACGAACTAGAAAGTAGGGGCGTACCTCGAGCGGCGTGTTTGACTTTGTGGGGCCAGCCATCTCGTATGACTGGTCAGCAATTGTAAAGTCTCATCAGCAGCCATGTGTTCGGTGAGGCGGCGTAGACAATTGGTCGGCACAAACGAGACCTTCATGACTGTGTACTCGTCATGTTCGGCGAGGTGCTGTTCACTGGTACTGCTCGGGGCTCTGGATAGCGTGTCTGCTATGTGCATATCTTTACCTTTCTTGTAGACGATGCGAAAATTAAAACGCTGAGGCTGCATCATCATCCGTTGCAGTCGTGCTGGGGCAGCATGGATTGGCTTGTTCAAAATGGTAACCAAAGGTTGGTGGTCCGTCTCGATGGTAATGGTCTTACCAAAAATAAAGTCCTTGAATTTGGTGCATGCGAAAACCACAGCTAGTAGTTCCTTTTCAATCTGGGCGTATCGCTGTTCAGTATCAGTCAAAGTACGGGATGCGTATGATACGGGCTTGATGACGCTGTCGGTAGCGGTTTGTAGGCACGCTGCGCCTAGTCCGTATTGGGATGCATTGCAGGTGATCGTGACTGGTAGCTTCAGATCAAAATATGGTAGGTTGGCGCACCGGTTGTCAAAATCACTTTGGTGCTGTGGGTACCAGGACCATGATGCATCTTTGTGTGTCAGTTCACGTAGAGGAGCCAACAGGTCGCTGAGGTTGGGAATGGATTTACCCAGGTAGTTGACCATGCCGAGGAATCGCTGTAGACTCGTGACATCAGTTGGAACTGGCAGTTCGTTAATGGCTGCAGTTTTCAGTGGATCAGGCCTGAGGCCGCTGCTGGTGAAGACATGTCCGACGTAAGTGACCTCGGGAACTCGAAATCTTCACTTTAGTGGGTTCAGTTTGAGATTAATGTCTTTGGCATGGTCGAGCAATCTTTTCAGGTTGGCATCATGTTCAGCCATTAGCGACCATAGACGAGAATATCATCAATGATCGCGTACGGGAACTCTGCAAACAATTGTTCCATGTTGCGCTGGAAAACTTCGCTGGCGGAGTTGATGCCGAAGGGCATCCTTAGGAATTTGAAACGGCCAAAGGGGGTGGCAAAAGTAGTGAGGGTGGATGAGTCCTCGACTAACGGAATCTGCCAGAAGGAGTTTTTGGCATCCAGAACGGAAAACACTGCTGCGTTGCCAATCTGTGCAGTGACGTCTTCTATGGTTCTCATTGGATAGTGGGGGCACTTGATTGCAGTATGTAGATCATTAGGATTGATACAGATGGGTATCTCCTCTTTGTTTTTCTTGGTTGCAACGACCATGGTAGAGACCCAGTCAGATGGGTCGGTCACTTCAGCAATTACTCCCAATGAGACCATGCATCCAAGTTCATTTTGTATCCCGTCGTGCATGGCATGCGGGACACCATGAGGTGCTCAGACTACTGGTGTGACAGTGATCAACAGTGATTTGATATTTGATAGGCAGTTTGCCTAGACCAGGGGTTCTCAACCAGGGGGGAATTCCCCCCAGGGGGGGAATTTCAGGTTTTCAGGGGATTGCGACCACAGATTAGCAAACTCAAACTGTTAGAAATAAAGGATTTCCAGTATTATATGCATATTATTTGGAATGCACTTTTTGAGGCAGACAATCTTGGAAGGGGGGGAATGACATTCTGACATATGGTGAAATGCAGGCAAACAAGGTTGAGAACCACTGGCCTAGATCATCATCAAACTTTGTACTTGGAAATAAACCGTTGAACTGGCTTATCAGTTAGACATAATTTGTGGACTGCACATCCAAAATACACCAGGCCAAGATCACGGCATGCATTGACACCAAGTAAAGTCTCCGAGTCTGACTCGACAATGTAAAATAGCAGGTTGCAAGTTTGCTGGTTAACTGTACACTTTAAATCAGCTTTTCCGAGTGGGTATAAAATCTCTCCCCCTTAGGCCCGAAGGGGTGTGGAGTTCTTGAGTAGTCGTTCAGCATGTCAAATTTTTTAAAACTGTTATCGACATGCACCCGTATCGACCTTGGCGTGTATGGGCTTGTAATTCACGAAAACAGTTACTTCAGGGTCCAGGGGCTTATTAATGGATGGGAGGAGGGATTGAATAGCGGAGTTGTTATCAACAGTGTCTGAATACTGCTCGTGAGATGGCATTTTAAGTTCTTGGGAATCGTTATCTGAGAGCTCTTGTTGAATCAGGTGCAGGTTTGTCCTTGAAGCATTGGAAGTCCCATGAGAGCGGCAGCATTTCACGAAATGATTTTGTTTTTTACAATAATTACAAGTCTTTCCGTTTGCTACACAGGACTGACGTCCCTTTGTGTGGAAATAGTTACAATTCTGGCAACGCAAAGCCGGCACATTAGAAGGTTTATGGGACAAGTAGTCAGTAAAATAGTAAGATTAAATGAGAACTTACCAGTTTGAAGTTTGATCTTTATTTTATGAGGAGTTTCGATGAGGGATTACGTGAAGAACCCCGTACAGCCCTAGGTGCGTCAATCTTCAAAGCAGCGGAGTGAAATCACAGGTAACAATGACTGAAGTATAATGGTAAGATAACAAAGACTAGAACTACCAGATGAAATCTATGAGGATTGGGGGCGGAGGGCACGTAATCCCTCATCGTAACTCCTCATAAAATAAAGATCAAAATTCAAACTGGTAGGTTCTCGGTTAATCTTACTATTTTACTTCGGAGTCACGTGAGTGACTACGTGAAGACTTCAAAGCACTGTGATTTCATGCCGCAGACGCAAATCCGGCGTTCACGCTGCATTGATTGAGTCAAAAGTCGTTAACAATCAATAATGCATCAATAATAACATTTGTTAAATGAAGAACAGTTTATTTTTGTGGCTAAAAATAATGCAGACTCTGTTCCTCGTAGGGCTCTGGTGGCCTCAATGTAACGAGATAAATGTGAAACTACACACAGGCGAGCATCTGTGAGGTATGCTGAAAACACAATCTTACATTCTGTCATGCCTATTCTACTATGTTTAAGCAAATCATAGACATAAAATATAATGGCATCTGCCGATACATGCATTCTGTCCAGCCGTAGCTTTTGCACACGTTGGGCTGAAACCAACGCCATAAGCATGACCACCTTCATGGTTAATTTTGCTAGAGATAGGCTTGCAACAGGAGCCCATTGGCAAAGAAGCGTAAGAACTTCACTCACATTCCAAATACCGGCATACCTGGGTTTAGGAGGATTAGAATTGAAAACTCCCTTCATAAATCGAGAAACTAACGGATGTGTCCCTACTGAATGTAACTCTGAATTCATGCGTAAATAAGAAGACAAAGCACTTCTGGCTGTATTGATCACACTAAAGCTTAATTTTTTATCAAAATAAAGAGTGGACAAGAACTCCAATACGTCTGTGATCCCTGCAGTTTGATACGAGATATTCTGCTGTAGACTGAATTCCACCCACTTCCTTATCGAGGCGATGTACTGCTTCTGGGTACTATCTCTGCAGGCCGACGTGAGAACATCCACAGTACGATCAGACAGTCCTCTCCCCAGGTGTGGCATCCTTAAAATCTGCAAATTAACAGATCAATACGATCATGTAAAGGATGTTGATCCCCAGTTACTGGATTTACCAGTAGCTTTTTATGCTTGGGAATAATCATGTGAGGCTGACTAGCCATTTGTAATACGAGAGGAAACCATGGTTGTGTAGGCTAATCCAGCACTACCAATACTCCTGAAGCGGAGTCCTGCTTGATCTTTTGCAAGCATCTACTGATGAGACAGAATGGAGGAAATGCATAAACAAACATTCCACCCCAATGCAGCGAGAATGCATCCACCACTGCTGCACCAGAATCTGGTTCCCATGAAACATATCTGGGCAACTGATGGTTTAGTCTAGATGCAAACAAGTCACTATCTGGCATTCCATACTGAGCAATCACTTGATTAAATATGTCCTGATTTAACATCCATTCTATGTTATCATTGAACTGGCATGACCTAATGTCAGCTACAGTGTTGAGATTACCTGGCAAATATATTGCTGAAAGCCAGATATTTTGGTCAATGCACCAGCTCCAGATCTGATTAGCCAGTCTATCACAAGACTGTGACTTGACTCCACCCATGTGGTTTATATATGCCACGGCTGTGATGTTGTCAATCTGAACCTGCACATGCAAGTCCTTCCTGGTAGAGCAATAAGCTTTAAGTCCATATCAGGTTCCCAACAACTCCAAATAATTGATCCATCTTAATTGAAGAAGGGATGTCTCATCAGTATTCCATCTGCCTCCACAACTGGAAGACATATCTGTTGCACCCCAACCCAGTGCACTTATATCAGTCTGTAATATTATGGAAGGTGGTTCCACCAAAACCTTCCTAGAACTTTTTGAAACATTTACAATCCACCATTGAATGTCGGAAATTGCCCCAGCTGACAATTGCATAGGCCTGTCAAAATGGCCCACTTGTGTTCTCAGTGCCTGTTCTTTTGGTCGTTGTAATTGTTCATAATGCAGAGGACCATACTGCACAGCTGGAAAAGCAGCCACCAATTTACCAATTAAACTGGCTACTTGTCTAATTGAAGGCTGTTGTTCTCTAAGGAGATTATCACAATCCTCAATTAACTGTTGCATTTTTGTCCCTAGGCAAAGTTACCAACATGCGATTTGAATTAATGGTAAAATCCCAAATAATCAATGATTTGAACTGGTGCTAATTTGGATTTATCTGGATGAATGACGAACCCTAGTTGTTCATAAGTGAATTTAACAATTGAAACAGATGACTCAGCTTCAGCAAGAGTCTTTCCAACAATTAAAACATCGTCTAGATAGGCCATTACCACATGCCCCCGAGCTCTGAGTAATGCTAGAACAGGTTTTAACAATTTAGCAAATAATCTAGGAGCTGAAGTTAATCCATTAGGCAGTGCTTTGAATTGCCACAACCGAGTCATCCAGATAAATTTCAAATACCTCCTATCATCACCATGAATAGACACTGAATAATATGCATCCTTTAAATCAATGCTTGCCATATAACACCCTTTGGAAACAAGATGGTTGGCCGTGGAAAAAGTTTCCATTTTGAAATGCCTATAGCAAACAAATGTGTTCAAACTCGTCAGATCCAAGATAATTCTACATCCCCCAGTCTTTTTAGACCTCGGAAAAATACTTGACACAAATTGACAATTTTGATAAACTAACTTCTCAATCACCCCTTTCTTGTGTAATGTATTAATTTCTGCTTGTATGAGCACATTTTCTTCTTCTGAAAATATAAGTTTCCGACTTGGAACATGTTGATTAGGTGGACTCTCATTAGAGTAAAATTCAATTTTTACCTCTTCTATACTGTTAAGTATAAATTAATCTGATGTTAACTCCTGCCATTGTTTTAGAAACAAATGTAATCTTCCCCCAATTTGAACATCTATCTCTTTAAAAGGCATTTTTCTCACCTGCATACGTCCTTGCAGAGCTTGTTGGCCCTGGTCCCTTGTAGGAAAAGGCATCCTTCCCTTCACACCAGTGGCAGCCTGCCAGTTCCGATATTGCAGACCTGAATGGCTGGTTCCTTCCCCTGCGTCCGAACTGGTACCCCGCCGGTAAGGAAAAATCCTCTTCCCCTGTTTGCCACCCGGCTTAATGAGGCCCATCGTTTTTGCGTCCTCATGACACTCTTTAACTCGCTTAGTGAGATCTACTCCAAATAAAAGATTGGATGATTGCACTCTGGGCTGCTTGCACAAAGCCGCCAGATTGGGATTTATAACTGGCCTTATAGCACTTCTTATGATGTTATTTATCTCGAAATAAGCACTACAGAGGAGTCCCAGTGCATTATGATGGGCTTCAGACATATGACATTTATCCACTATCACAGCAAATGCCGTAAGCCCTGCTGAAAGTAGCTTGAGCACCTGAAATTTCAATTCCTGAGCCCTGACTGACACCCCCAATTGTGTCCAAATCTGATGGTTGACCATCGGCACCTTAAGTAAGCCACAATTGATAGGGGCTTCATATTTTTTAGCCGCCTCATCCATGGCCAATTCCTGTAGTTGGTGCGAGAGCATATACTGTATTGCTGAAGCCAATTCCTCCCCGAACGGCTCTCCTGCCTCTCTAGGCACTGCAAAATGTTTTGCAATGTTAGGGATAATTTCCAGCTGTACTCCCTTATTGCTCTCTCCCACCACTGATTCGGTGTCAGCAAACTGCATCGGTTGAATTTCCTCCTCAAAGGCAGGATATTCTTGCAGCCCTGTTAAAGGTGCTGCGAGCACAGGCTCTCCACTAGCCTGGTGTGGGCACCACTCCTCCTCACGGAGTTAGTCCCTGTCGAGCATTCTTTGCAATAGAATCTCGACTTGGGAGAGCCGTGAGCAAACGGTCTCTCCTGTTGAGGCTACAGCCTCCAGGCCCGACTCTGGGTCCACGGGCCTAATTGACTTCCCAGTAGCCTTATGCCCTACCAGCATGGCTACACTGCTCACAGGCAGCGGGTCCAGTGTCGCTAGCTCCATAGCTGGCGTCAGACTAGGTGTGCTAGACGGGCCTCCACTCACAATACTATCTTGGTCATCTACCTTTTTTGCACCGGAGCGCCTCGCCGCCACCTTCTTCACTTTCTGCAACAGCACTGAACGGGGTAACGACAACCGCTGCTACAGAAAATGAATCACTGAAAAAGTTTAAAACTTACCTTCCGTTTTAAACTTACTGCTTGGAGGAGCTCTGCTGCACAAACGGCCGACTACACCAAAGTGTCTGATGTAATGACGCACCAATGGCTGTACGGGGTTCTTCACATAGTCACTCACGTGACTCTGAAATAAAATTTATATTTTGTCGCTCTCTTGGATGAGATGTAGTCTGCATGGGGTATGCTTAGCTCTGAAATATGACACGAGTGTTCAGCTTGGGTCAAAGTAAGTTCAGTGTTACAGAGAAGCTCAGCTCTCAGTTTTCTATCAATCATCCCACCGACGATCTCATCTCTAACGAGCCGATTTGTTAACTCACCAAAGCGACAGCGCACGGCCATATGTTTCAAGTCATTAATAAATCGTTCAACTGGTTCATCAGGATGCGGCATGCGAGCATAAAAGTTAGTCCTTTCAATGATGTGAGTAGACGGCAGATCACACAGTTCTCTAAATTTTCTGAGCAACACTTCGGGGTCATCTATAGTTTCAGCAGGAACCTGGACCTGCCCTTGTGCATCCAGTGCAGCAGGAGCAAAAACAAAGTTGTCAGCACGGTTCATTGCCTCAGGACAAGCGAGGTTAAGCAGAAGTGATGCTTTCACATCAGCTGCATCATTACGATGAACGATACGGATATAATGAATGTAGTCACGTTCAAATAGACACCAGTGCTCAGCAATGTCAGAATCAAAGATCAAGGCGCTCGGTCTGCGACAAGAATTAGCCATGATAACAACTAATAAAACAAAATAAAACCCGATAAACTTAGCAGAGTGAGTCTGAGCCACTGTCTGACACCATATGACTGCTATGACTCAAACACATGTAAAGATACAACATATTTTATTAAGCACCTACAGCTCAGGATCTGCAGTACGTTACATTTCCAGCTGCCGCATCTACATGATGTAGGCAAGCTCTGATATTAGAAAGCATGTATAACGCGGGGCTTCTAATAACAAGCACATTAAAATATATTTGGACAGGTACAGGGAGGGGAAAGGTACAGGGAGGGGAAAGGTTTAAAAGGTAATGGGAAAAATGCGGGCAAAAAGGACTAGTTCGTGTAAGCAGCTTAGCTGGACAAGTTGGACATTGGACAATGGACAAGTTGGCTCAAAGGGACTGTTTCTGTGCTGTGTATTGCTATTACTCCATACCAATCAGTTTGCCAATCTACATGTATCTAATTCCATTTGCCTTTCGTACATTTGCATCCTTCTGTGCCTTGCCGATTTAAGTGCCTATCTAAATGTCTCTTAAGTGTAATGAATATTTCTAATTCCACAAATGCCTCTGGCAACTCCTTCCTAATATCATCCACTCTCTGTATAATACAACTTGTTCCTGTTACAGTACAGTAAAAATCGGTTTTGCTTTCTACTATCACAGACAAGTGATATTTTCTCCTATCACATCAAAAGTTGGACAGGATGCAGGTTGGAAAGGATGTTACCTGAATTTCCTGGCTTGAGTTATAGGGAGAAATAGGGAGAAATTATAGGGAGGATTTGGGGTTGAGAGGTGACCTCATTGAGCTGCACAAAATCACGAGGGATAGGGATCATGTGAATGTTCATCATCGTTTTCCCAGGGTAGAAGATTCTAAATCTGGAGGGCGTAAGCTCTAGGAGAGATGGAAGAGTTTTAAGAGAAACCTCAGGGGAAACTTTTTCATTCAGAGATTAAACTGTATTTGGAATGAGCTACCAGCAGAAGCTATAGAAGTGCATACAATTAAGACTTTCAAAAGACATTTGTATAGATATATGGAGAAGAAAGGTTTAGAGGGCTATGGGCCAAATGCAGGCAAGTGAAACTAATCCAGAATGCCAATTTAGTTGGCAAGGACAAGTTGAGCCAAAGGGCACGTTTGTGTTGTACAGCTCAATGACTCTTTGCCAAGTGCCTTTGTTGATTACTCCTCTCTGTTGATTAGCAATTTCATGTTGAGTGCATGAAAATCCACTGCAATCTTTAGACTTTAATTGCATTTATGGAATATATGCTTCATCTATTTCATCGTGTCCAATGTGCAGAGCGCTTTATATCTGATTGCATTAAATGTAGTCATTTTCCAAGAACACTATGTGGTTACCAACATTGTTCAAGTTAGTTTTAGTATGGCTACCTTTTTTCATGTGGGATTCCACCAGAGGATTATAGTTTACTGGACCAAGTGGGACCCATTGGGCCCCGTTCCCCCAACACAATATTGCACCACTCACCCGTTCCCCCAACGCAACCCATTTCCACTACTCCCCCATTCCCCCAACACAATCCGTTCCCCAACGCGAAATTCCACCACTCACCCATAGCCCCCAATTGTGCAGGTGTGGCTCATTTCCCCTCATCCCCAACGCTCTCTCCCCCTCTTCACTCTCCTCTACTCCTCTCCTTCACTCCCTCCCTCACCTCTCCCTCTGATTTCCCCTACCCTCAGTCACTCCCCCCCACCCTCCATAACACCTCTCACCTCCCTACCCCCATGACCCGTTGGGTCCCATTCCCCCAACGCAATTTTCCACCACTCACCCATTCCCCCAACACAACCCATTTCCATGACTCACCTGTTCCTCCAACACAACCCATTCCCAAACGCAGTATTCCACCAATCACCAATATTTAATGACTTTATTTGAAGCCCCGGTTGATGAAACAAAATGGAGGAAAACATAAAAGACCTTCCTTATCCTTGTGGCGAGAATGTATGTCTCGCCACTGTTATGCCACATATTTTGCAACCTGTGAATAAGCATGAAAATAAACATATCTATATTTGATGTTCCACGGAACCAGAGTTTCATAATACGGTGCGATTCAACACCAATTCTGTGTTGCCATTGACCTATACTTGATGATTCTCCTGTGGCAAACGAGATTATGTAACCATTACAGGAGTTTAATTGATTGCACCCATGTGACTAACATATGCCACCATCATAATGTATCAACATGAAGTTGAGTATGCAGATATGCATATTTGCTCAATCAGTCTTCAACCCATACAATGTCCATAGGGTCTATAGATAGTTGATACCAATAAGTGAAGAATTGTTAAGTCATGCAAATATACTCCACCTCCAAACTCGAGATGATATTCGCAATTTAGTGTCTGACATGACGGGCAACTGTGGCCCGATTTCCGAGCCAGTCTTGCAAGACAATCCTGGCCCTTATACTGAGCCTGCCCAATTATAACCCGCTTGGAATGCTAGTATTGTCCAGTTTTACATGGTGAGACCCATCAAGTAGATGATAATGTCTCAATCATTTGTATTATCCAACCAAGTGTACATCTTACCAAATTGTAAGTGGTCCCTTAGTTATAGAGTAATACAGGTAATATGCGTGGAACCTCTGGCCAACTTTCATGCTGCCACCAACTTCAGTGAACCACTACTGCCGATCTATGAAGCCTTACTCATTCAATAGCTTCTGCTTCGTCCTTCAGGTATCGCCTATGAAACAGGTCTTGCCTGAATAGAAGATTTGGCAGCCGGCTCTATTGTCCCCCTGATAGCGGTGTTCACTGCATATGTGTTTGAATGGCAACCTTGCTACCAAGCATGGTATGTCTGGCATGTGCCCTTCATCCCTTGGGCATGCTCCACGGCTATACCCGCAGACTCGGCGTTAGATTATAATGACCCGGCATGCTCCCCTCTTACATGAGGGAGACATTATGCAGCCCTGCTATAAAGCGCTGCTGGCGCGGCTTCAGCAATACGCCAACTTTGCCAGGGACCCGGCGTCAGACTAATACTGACGCGGCATGCTCTCCTCCTACATGAGGGAGACATTAAGCAGGCCTGCTACAAGGTGCTGCTGGCGCAATTTCCCATTTTTAGGGCCATTAGCACCATTTTGCAATATAATGAAATATTTACCTCAATATAATGAAAAACAACTACTGGAGCAGTCATGAATACTGTTTGTCCATCATTGTGACTTTAGTAACTTCAGCTGGTGATAACAAGTTGTGTTAACAATGACCTACATGGCACTTTATAGCTTACCATTTAACAGGATGACAGTTCTCCTACTTGCACAGCTGAATCCCATCTATACTATTGCCAATTAGTCTAATGAATAGAAGGGTGTTTTATAACAACAAGGCTGTTACAGGAGTCTATTGACTGTAATCTTTTGGCAAGGCCGGTGTCAACGGCCAATTGAATAGCTAAAGGTAAATCCCAATTTCCTACAAGTCTAATTGATAGCAACTTAATCTTAACTGGATAGAGGAACCCAATTTCTCAAATATAGTTTGAGATTTAAACAGTGGATTTTAGTACATACATAACCCGTGTTTTTGAACTCTGAGTAGTCCTCTTTGAATTTTTTTTTGTAATCATTCTGTTATATTGCCTTATCCTAGCAATGCCTCCTCATCCCCCATGATCACTGTAAATGCGAATACCCTACTAAGCAGCCTATTCCCATGGAGCATCCCTGAACAAGGTACTGCTGGCGCCCATGAAGCAGCCCTGAGCAAAGGTGCTGCTGGCGCGGCCTTTCCCATAGGCCAGTATTTGCCATAGATTTGGCGTTCTCATGAAGCAGCCCTGAGCAAAGGGGCAGCTGGCACAGCCTCTCCAATAGGCTAGCCTGCCATAACTTTGCATCCCCCTGGAGCAGTCCTGAACAAAGGTACTGCTGGCACAGCTTCTCCAATAAGCTAGCCTGCCATAACTTGGCATCCCCATGAAGCAGCCCTGAGCAAAGGTGCTGCTTCCACAGCCTCTCCAATAGGCTAGCCTGCCATAACTTGGCATCCCCCTGGAGCAGTCCCAAACAAAGGTACTGCTGGCAAAGCCTCTCCAATAGGCTGGCACTGCCATAACTTGGCATCCCCATGAAGCAGCCCTGAGCAAAGGTGCTGCTGGCACAGCCTCTCCAATAGGCTGACACTGTCATAAACTTTGCTGCTGGCGCGGGCTCTCACATTGACCCACGCTAGCCAACTCCTGCTGTAGGAGTGTCTCTAGATTCACATTCCCGGAGGGAAACCCTCCCAACATCCGGGCTGACCATTTTTGTCAGTTGTCCCCATATCCTGGGGATGACTGCGGTCTGGGAACCGCATATTATTGGATTTCCCCTCCCCGGGAACCCAACCTAACCGTTTAGGTCAGTTTTAACCCCATCTCCTGGGGACTACTGCAGTCTGGAAACTGCATATTCTTGGATTTCCCCTCCCCGGGAACCCAGGCTGACCGTTCAGGTCAGTTTAACCCCATCTCCTGGGGAGTACTGCGGTCCGGGAACCGCAACCCTCCCCGGGTACCCAAGTCTAGTCACTAACCATCTTATCAGTGACTCCGATCACGAAACCCGACATTCGCCAACTCCGCGCTTCCGCAGTCGGACCAGGATTTCCCCACAGCCCTTAGCTGGTTCCTTCGTCGACAGTCGCAAAACATCCGGCAAAAACCTCTGAAAACTGAGGTTCCTGCAGGAGACCTAAAACAGGTAAGAAATAGCACTTACCTGAAGTTTAAACTTACTGCTGGAGGGGCTGCGCTGCTCCAACCGGTCGATCTGCATAAATACGTCTGACGTAATGACGCACGTGTGGCTGGACGGGGTTCTTCATGTAGTCACTCACGTGACTCCGAAGTAAAACACAAATTATACATAAATTGTACAAGACAGTGAAAAGAAAAATACTGTGCAATTAAATCAAAACATTAGATCAAACAGCCCAAACTCCGGTGCAACTCGTTCCAGCCTTAATCCCTCTGCCCGCGATGATTTTGAACCAAATCTCCTCTCAGCCTTCGCTCCTCCTAAAAGACATTCTCCAGCAGTGAAGAATGACGAAACAACATCATCCCCGGTGAGAAGGAATGGATGATGTTTCGGGTCGAGACCCTTCTTCAGACTGAAGAAGGGGCTGGATCCAAAACGTCACCCATTCTTTCTCTCCAAGGATGCTGCCTGTCCCACTGAGTTACTCCAGCAATTTGCATCTACTTTCGATGTAAACCAGCATCTGCAGTTCGTTCCTACATTGTTCTAGTAAATCTTGTCTGCGCTCACTGCCGTGCTTTCACGCTGTATAGTGCAGTGCCCAATATCCCAGCCTTAATGGAACCAATATTTTAACGAAGTTCAACACAACCTCCTTGCCTTTGTACCCAGCATCTTCAGTTACAAACCCGTGTCAATGGTTGGCATTGTTGATACTGTATATTTTGCATTGTGCATATACTGCTTAGTGGAGTATCTTTCTCCGCTCTATTATCTTTGGCCAGTGCTCCGGCCTCCGGGTGGCATCCTTGAAGGGGTGGGATCTATGTGACACATGATTTGTTGCCTGCCATCCAGGGCGGGATGGGGGCGGGATGCATGTGTGCACATGATAGATGTGGCCCACCATCCGCTCACAGACATGCGTCCCGACCCCTATGCCGAACAAGGTTGCCGACCCGTGTCTTAAATCATAGCTGTAGGCAGCATTTTAAAAGTAGCTATGATTTGCTTTTCTAGGTATTTTGTCTGGTACAGCTAGCTACTTTTGCAAACATGTTAGCTGTTCATAGTGTTTCCTTTGCACACCAATCCCTCCAACACATTCTCATACTACTTTGGAGAGGAAGTATCAGGAAAGTATGTAGAATCTGCTACCAATATTTGGGCCAACTGGTACATTAGTGTCTGCACAGAATTGGTGAAAACTTAATAGAATTCATAAGATCGTGCCATGGAAGAAATAGGGCAGTGTGATAATATAAATTAATAGAGACCAAAGACGCAATCCTAAATAATATGCAGGAGCTGAGAAGCCTGGATATACCTACATTAAACCTTGAAAGTGGTAGGACATGTTTAAAGAATGGTTATAAAGCAGATAGTATCCTAGGATTGTAGAGACAGAGTAAAAAAGCAAGGAAGTGATATTGAACCTCTACAAAACACTACCTCTGCTATAACCAGAGTATTGTGTCTAACTTTGGTCACTTTGGGAAGATGTTAGAGATGACAATAAGAGATTTAATATACCAGTTTAAGAGTTGTGGAATTTCATCTGGATTGTTAGAATGGAGAAGCTGAGATTTGTTTCTTATTGGTGCAAAGTAGATCAAGACGAAATTTGGCAGAGGTGTACAAGAGAACGAATGGTTTCAATTGGTTAAGTAAAAGGAAGCCATTCATAGTGGCAGATGGTTCGAGGATCAGTTGGTAGATAAATTGGGTAGATGCAAAAAGGTGAAGATATATTGGGTAGATGCTAAGAGAAAGGTGAAGATGAATTATATGGGTCCCTGGTGATATTGGCTGCCTTTTTGAGACAGCGGCTCCTATAGATTCCTTCAATGGTGGGGAGGGAGGTTAGTACTCGTGATGGACTGGACAGTGTTCACCACTTTTTGGAATCTTATACATTCCTGGGCATTTGAGTTGCCAAACCAGGTCATCATGTGATCAGTGAATATTCTCTCGACTGTGCACCTGTAGAAGTTCAAGAGAGTAATCATCAACATACTGAATCTCCTCAGTTTTCTAAGGAAGTAGAGGCATTGATGGGCTTTCTTTATGATAGCATCAATGTGCTAATTTGAAGTCAGATCTTCAGAGGTATGCACACCCAGGAATTTGAAGCTTTTGACTCTCTCCACCACCATCTCGTTGATGAACAAAGATTTGTGGATCCTTAGCTTTCGTCTTCAAAAGTCAACAATCAAATCCCTCTGTTCTCCAACACTTTTTAGAACCCTACTGTTCACTGTGAATGTCCTGGCCTGAATGGGTGAATGAAAGTGTTGTCTGTCTGGATCATTTTACAAGATCTTGCTTAAATTGTCCTAGCATTTATTTAGTGTATTGGATCCTTTAACATTTAGGAGACAACGTGTACCATTCACCTGATGCATACAGTTCTTGCACCCCAGCAGGGAAAATCTTTTTTTTTTTGCTGAAGAGATAACCAAGTTTAACAAATAATTGACAAAAGAGTTCAATTTAAATTTGTCTTGTCATGAGCTGCATTACTCTAGATATTTGCTAAAATTGACCTGATTCCTCCTGGAAATCATTAGCTTCCTTGATTGAAAAAGAAATGTAAAAATCAGAAAGCTATAGTCCAGCTGTTTATGCTGGCAATTATATCCTTGGATGATGGCATTGGTCTGAAGACTGGCATGACTTCCTTAATAGACACACCAAATGTGTTTCAGCCAGAAAGATTTATAAATACCCCTGAATAAGAACAGTATTTTTGGTGAAGAGGCAGAGCAAATCTTGAATTGTTCTAAGAAAACAAGTTTTGGATGGGATGATATTGCAGGGATACTGTAAAAAGCCAATCACTTTTCAGACCTTCACTGATCTAGTTGTCAGGCTGAGTTAGGTCCTTAATTCAGCTCAAAATATTTCTACATAGTGGCTGGATATCATGTGCTGGGATGCCTCCTTTCCATAGTTATCGTCACTTTTATTATACTTACAAATGCCGAAACGTTTGTTTAGTTTTGATCAAATAAGTGTTGGCATATCGTGCATCTTAACTCATCAATTCTGCAAAGTTAATCTGTCATTATTGATAATATTCAGTTACAATTAACTTTAATAGGAAGTAGACCAAGCGGGACCCATTGGGCCCCGATCCCCCAACACAATATTCCACCATTCACCTGTTCCCCCATTTCAACCTGTTTCCATTATTCACCCGTTTCAACGCAACCCGTTCTCTCAACGCAATATTCCACCACTCATGCATAGCCCCCAACGTCACAGGCGCGGTTCATTTCCCCTCATCCCCCAACACTCCCTCCCCCTCCTCTTCACCCTTCCTCTTCTCTCCCTGCTCCACCACTCCTCATCTCTCCCCTATTACACTGTGACGTCATAGCTGGGAACTGCCAGTGCAGATTTGAAGAAATTCTTCTCAAAGTAGGATTTTCTCAAGCTAAAAATGTTACTAATTTGTAAAATATAACAGCAATCTGAACGAAACTTGAAACAATCCACCACATGACAATTCTGAGTAAGGTGGTGCAATAATGGTAGCGCTATCTTGTACCGTTTTGGCATATTTCCGGAATCACATACACAGATAGACACGCACGCAGGCATAGAAACATACAAGATGAGTTTTAGTAAAATACTAGACTAAGTGGGACCCGTTGGATCCCAGCATCACAGGGGAGGGCTGGTCTCCCAACGCAATATTCCACCTCTCCACCAATTCAAATATTGGTGGCCAGTGGGGGAAGTTTTCTGGAGTGCTAGTATGCGTGTTGTGGGCTGAAAGGACTGGTTTCCAGAGAGTTAGTATGGACATTGTGAACTGAATGGTTTCTTGGGCTGGCAGCTCAGTCACTCAAGCCTGTTGTGCTGGCAGCTCACTCACTCACGGCTGGTGGGCTGGCAGTTGACTCACGGTTATTCCTTGAAATTCCATTGCAAGCACGGCGCAAGGCCACCAAATTCAAGTGCAATTTCATACCATTTCAAGCAGCGTGCAAGGCCACTAAGACTGCGAGTCGTGACCTCTCCCTCCTCCATCTTGCAGAGACTAAGCCATGCCCACACTTCTGGGTTATGTAGTCCCCCCCCACCAGAAGGGGCGTGGCCTTCATGGTGTGATTGACGTGAGAGAGAATCTCAACATTTTTTAAACACTAATAACTCTTTTATTTTTCATCGATGGGAAAACTCCTCAGCACCTGATGAGCGGAGGGGGACTCTGAGTAGGATGGCCAAAAATCACAGCCGTATGTGTTAACGTTTTTTTCTAAAATCAATATAAAGCGCAAACAGGAAGTGGTCAAGATTAGACTTTTTATTATATAGAAGGCAAGGCAACTTTAATTAGGCAAGGCAACTTTAATTAGGGAAGGCAACTTTAATTAGACAAGGCAACCTTAATTAGGCAACACAGCTTTAGCATTTCCAAACCAAAGGCAACGCAGCTTTAGCATTTCCAAACCAAAGGCAACACAGCTTTAGCATTTCCAAACCAAAGCCAGCAGCCTTAGCATTTCCAAACCAAAGGCAACACAGCTTTAGCATTTCCAAACCAAAGGCAACACAGCTTTAGCATTTTCAAACCAAAGGCAACACAGCTTTAGCATTTCCAAACCAAAGGCAACACAGCTTTAGCATTTCCAAACCAAAGGCAACACAGCTTTAGCATTTCCAAACTATATTTTCAAACCACATTAAGGGCACTGACAGGTAAGTAAAACCACTCACAGTTTAGTAGCGTGTTCAGTGTTATTCACAGCTCAGACTGAGAGATGTGACCCTCTCACTCCCCCATCTTGCAGAGACTGATTGAGGCATTCAACACTTCCGGATTTTATAGTCCCTCCGGAAGGGGTGTGTCTTTCAGGAGAGAGAATATCAACATTTTTTAAACACTAATAATTCTTTTATTTTTCATTGATGGGAAAAATCCTCTTGTCCTGCGCCGCGGAGTGGGACTCTGAGTAAGATGGCCAAAAATCACAGCCGTAAGTGGCAGCGTTTTTTCTAAAACCAATATACAGAACAACAGGAAGTGGTCAAGATCAGACTTTTTGTAATATAGACAGATAGACAGATAATCATAGTATCATACCTGAGTGAAAAAGGTTCCCCTGAGCTTCCTCTTAAAACTCTTCCTTCTCACCTATGCCATCCAGTCTGAAGAAAGGTCTCAACGTGAAACATCACCCATTCATTTTTGCCGACTTACACATATCTCATGTGTCCACATTACGACTGTATCCTTCTTTGCCTTGCATATTTGAGTGTTTATCTAAATGTGCCTTAAACATAATAATTGTGTGATTCACCACCTCCATTCACCACCTCCATTCCAGATATCAGCCATTCTGAGTAAAATATTTGATCCTCTAATCCCCTTTAAAACTCCTTGCTTCACTAATCTTCTGGAATTTTTTAAAGATGTAACTCGGAAAATGGACAAGTGGATGTAGTGTACATGGAATTTCAGAAAACATTTGATAAGGTCTCACATAGGAGATTAGTGGGCAAATTTAGGGCACATGGTATTGGGGGTAGAGTGCTGACATGGATAGAGAAGTGGTTGGCAGACAGGAAACATAGAGTAGGGATTAATGGGTCCCTTTCAAATGGTAGGCAGTGACTAGTGGGGTACCGCAAGGCTCGGTGCTGGGACCGCAGTTATTTACAATATACATCAATGATTTGGATGAAGGGATTCAAAGTAACATTATCAAATTTGCAGATGACACAAAGCTGGGTGGCAGTGTGAACTGTGAGGAGGATGCTATGAGAATGCAGGGTGACTTGGACAGGTTGGGGGAGTGGGCAGATGCATGGCAGATGAAGTTTAATGTGGATAAATGTGAGGTTATCCACTTTGGTAGCAAAAACAGGAAGGCAGCTTACTATCTAAATGGTGTCAAGTTGGGAAAGGGAGAAGTACAATGGGGTCTGGGGGTCCTAGTACATCAGTCTATGAAAGTAAGCATGCAGGTACAGCAGGCAGTGAAGAAAGCGAATGGCATGTTGACTTTTATAAGAGGAATCGAATATAGGAACAAACATGTCCTTCTGCAGCTGTACAGAGCCCCAGCGAGACCACAACTGGAGTATTGTGTGCAGTTGGTCCCCTAATTTGAGGAAGGACATTCTCAATGTTGAGGGAATGCAGCATAGGTTTACAAGGTTAATTCCTGGGATGGCAGGACTGTCATATACTGAGAGAATAGAGCAGCTGGGCCTGTACACTCTGGAGTTTAGAAGGATGAGAGGGAATCACATTGAAACATATAAGATTGTTGAGTGCTTGGACACACTAGAGGCAGGAAACATGTTCCCGATGTTGGCGGAGTCCACAACCAGGGGCCACAGTTGAAGAATAAGGAGTAAGCCATTTAGATGAGATGAGGAAACTTTTTCTCACAGAGAGTGGCGAGTCTGAACAATTTTCTGCCTTGGAGGGCGGTGGAGGCAGGTTCGCTGGATGCTTTCAAGAGAGAGCTAGATAGGGCTCTTAAAAATAGCAGAGTCAGGGGATATGGGGAGAAGGCAGGAACTGGGTACTGATTGGGGATGATCAGCCATGATCACATTGAATGGCGGTGCTGGCTCGAAGGGCCAAATGGCCTGCTCCTGCACCTATTGCCTCTTGTCTATTGTCTAAAACTCCTTCTTTCCCCTTAAACATAAACCCTCTTTTTTTTGATACTCCCATTATGGGAGGAAGATTTTGATTATCTATTCTATTTATGACTTCCATAATTCAACATACTTCTATCTCCTGACTGCAAAATAATCAAACAAAAGCTTAGAATTTATGAATATATTGCATGCTAGTAGTTCTGTACTTCCTTCAATCTCTATACTTCAAATACCATGACTATTCTTCTTGACCAAATTAATTATTCCCTCTTCATAATAAGTGAGTTGCTGTTCTTTCATGGATCCACTATCTGTTTCAATTTCTCTTGCCACTTCATTCAAACCTTGTCTTTAAATTGAATAATGCTAACACAGGCAAAATGCATTCAACTGTGAAATTTCTTCTTGCATTCTACTGTTTCCAACATGTAGAATGTAATTTGTACAGCTGATATTTTCACCTTTGCTGCATTACTTGCTCCATCCTTTCTTATCTTTATTGTTGACATAGTGTTTTTGCATATTTTGTGGTGTCATAATTATCATGTTCATATTTGCTCTGTGCTGTTATTTTCCATTAACATTTATGACTTATTTTTGTGCTTTTTTTAAAGCTGTGCAATTTGTAAAAACAGAGAAAGATATAGCTTAAATTTACCACCAAAATATCTGAGAATATACTCGTCACAGAAATAATTCACATCTAGAAAAATTCAAATTTATATTATTAATTGCTTCCATGTAATTAAAATTGAAGTTCTACTTGCAAAACATAAATTGTCAAAAGCATAAACAAAAAATGTGTAGGAATGCACAAAAAATATGACTGTGAAACATTTAATGAAAAACTAAATTAAAATGATTTTATAATATAATACAACATCTAAAATAACTCACACATCTTTATTTCACATACAGACATAGGTCAGAATTAAAGGACGTTCTTTTAGGAAGATGAGGAGAAATTGTAAGCTGCCCAATGGTATGAATATTGATTTCTCCAACTTCAAGTAATCCCGGCATTCTCTCTCTCTCTCCATTCCTCCCCACCAAAGTCGCATCAGCTTCTTGTTTTCACCCAACAAACAGCTAACAATGGCCAGTTTGCTTTATCATCGTTATATTTTTGCATATCTTTCATTCATTGTTCTTTATCTCTCTACATCATCGTCTATACCTCTAGTTTCCCTTATCCCTAACTAGTATGAAGGGTCTTGACCTGAAACGCTACCCAAACCTTCTCTCCAGAGATGCTACCTGTCCCGCTGAGTTACTCCAGCTTTTTGTGTCTATCTTAGGAGGGAGAGATAGAGAGAGTAGACTTGATGGACTGAATGGCTTAATTCTACTCCTATTCCCTGTGGCCTTTTAAATAAAAATAACAACAAAAATCCAATCAATCAAGCAGTAGCAATGGAGAAAGAACTGAAGATTTCATGAATGACCTACCATCAGAATGTTGGCTCTTAAAGATAGTGGGCCAGATCATGTTTGACGCAGCCTGTTACCTTTGGTAGTCACTCGACTCTTAACAACTTCCAGACCTCATGGTGTTGGCCAACCTGCAAAGCAAAGTTAGGCCTGAGGTCATAGTGAAGGATCATAAAGTCAGAGTTATAGAGCTCTACAGCTCGAGAACAGGCACTTCATCCAACACGTCCATGCCGATCAAGATGCCCTGTCTTAAGCTAATCCCATCTACCTGGGCTTGGTCCATATTTCTCAAAACCTTTCCGTTCCATATGCCTGTATAAATGTATTTTAAATGTTGTCATTGTACCTGCCTCAAATACTGAGGATCATGGTGAATTGCTTCTGAGACTCACTGTATCAAGGTCTTAGCACTGTTTTCAATTGTCTTTGATTATCAGAAATATTTGTAAACAGCTAAAGTTAAATTACTACATAAGAGCATATTAAAATGTCAACAATGAAAAAGTAATACATTTATTTAAAATGCATTAAATAGCTGTTAATTAATTAAATAAAAACAAATATATCGTGATATTAAATAGGAACCTTGGTATTGTCAGTTCCAAGACATTTGGGCTGCAGATACAGAAGCTTGAAAGTGCGCACCACCCTCCGTAAACAGCTTCATCCCGTCTGTTATCAGGCTTCTGAAAAGTCCTCGGGTACTGTCCATTTCAACTTTATCCCATTGATCCACTACAATGCTGAGAACTATTTTCTGCACTCTGTATCTTTAAATGTGCTCTATCTGTTGTACTTGAGTTTGGCTTGACTGTATTTATGATAGTATTATCTGATCTGTCGGGATAGCATGCAAAGTATATCTTTTCAGTATATCTTGGTACACGTGATCCGATGACTCCTCCTGACACCTACAGAAGTTTTCAGATGACTCTGCAATTGTGGGCTGCATCAGTGAGGGGATGGAAGCTGAATACAGAGGTGTAGTCAACGACTTTGTTGAGTGGTCTGAGCTGAATCACCTGCAGCTCAACACGGCCAAGACTAAGGAGTTGGTGGTGAACTTTAGGAGGAGAGGAACACCCCTGTTCCCTGGTTCCATCAAAGGTGTGGATGTGCAGTTTACCAGGAGTACAAATACCTTGCAGTGTACCTGGACAGTAAACTGGACTGGTCCAGGAACACTGAGGCCCTGTACAAGAAGGGACAGAGCCAGCTGTACATTTTAAGAAGGCTCCGCTCCTTCAACGTCTGCAGTAAGATGCTGCGGATGTTCTACCAATTGGTGGTAGCCAGCAACCATCTTCTTTGTTGCCGTGTGCTGGGGGGCAGGGCGAAGGTTGAGCAATAGGGGGCGGAGTTGGATTCATGGGAGATGGTCTTGGAGGGGTGGATTCTCCTCAAACTGCATCCTGGACAATACAGCTCACCCCCTCCATGCACACTGGCTAACCTGCAGAGTTACAGACTGGTTCCACCAAGATGCAGGACAGAACATCACAGGAGATCCTTCTTCCCTGTGGCTATCAAATTTTACAACTCTTCCCCCTGTCGTGGGGTAGACTGAGACTGAATCCCCTCCCCCCCCATGCTCCAATCTTTGCACATCCTCCAAGCCTTTCCACACGTTACTTTAATGTCATGTTTCATGTATTTTGTGTTTTCATGACAGTTGGCAGATCAACTTCCCTCCTGGGATAAATAAAGTTATATTGTATCATATTGTGATAATAATTTACCTAATCTACTTGGAAGAAGACACTTCCCTATGCAGTATACCATATATTGCACCAATTTCCATTACCAAAACTTCTCTTAAATGAAACGAACTGTGGTGCTTACCAATAACAGGTGATTAAACCTCTTGTTTATGGGTTTCAGCAGGTCAAAGTTGGCACCTGTGGTGAGAGCTTGGTCACATTTCTTCAGAACTGAGCAAACTTAGAGACATATGTTAAGCTGTAGAGAAGGAGATGAAAGAGTAATGGAATTGCTAATAAAAAAACTGCAGATACTGCAAATGTGAAATAAAACAGAATGCTGGAAACATTCCAACCTATGAAAAACAGAAGAGTTAAATTTAGAAAATCAGTTTTGAAACAAACTGGAAATGCTGGTTAACTGAAATTGTAATCTTGAGAGCTGTATACATGTATGTCCGTTTGGATGATGAGATACTGTTTCTTGAATTTTAAAGGAGTACTAGACCAAGTGCAGACCCGTTGGGTCTGTTCACTCATCGCGTGGTTGCGAGGGGAGGGGGCGGCCTGAGGCGTCACACACACACTAACCAACCTCTCACACACACACACACACACACTAACCACTCCCATTGATATTGTATTAATATTATTAATTCACTCCTTTTACCCCATGCCCTGCCCTATCCACTTACACATAGCCCCCAATTCGCAGGCACGGAGGGGGAGATGGGCGCACAGAGAGGGAGACGGAGGCACAGAGAGGGAGACGGAGGCCCAGAGAGGGACACGGAGGCACAGAGAGGGAGACGGAGGCCCAGAGAGGGACACAGAGGCACAGAGAGGGATACGGAGGCACAGAGAGGGGCACAGAGAGGGACACGGAGGCACACACATAGGGACACAGAGGCACACAGAGGCACAGAGAGGCACACAGAGGGGCACAGAGAGGGACATGGAGGCATACAGAGAGGGACACGGAGCCACGCAGAGAAGGACACGGAGCCACACAGAGAGGGACATGGATGCACACAGAGAGGGACACGGAGGCACACAGAGGGACACAGGGAGGCACACGGAGGCACACAGAGACGGACATGGAGGCACACAGAGAGGGACAAGGAGGCACAGAGAGGGACACGGAGGCACAGAGAGGGACATGGAGTGAGCGGGCGTGATCCTGAGTGAGCCTGCGGGCCGGGGATGGGGGTGGAGGTGTAAGGAGAGCCGGGTGGCAGCAGGCGTTCCCGTTGCGCAGGGCACGGGCGGGCAGGCTGGAGTCCAGCTGCGGGAGGCATGGCGCGAGCGTACTTGGAGGCATACTGGAGGCAGGTGGGCCTGAATTGGTCGGCATGTGGGCATTGTGACATCAGCAGCTGGAATGAGCTGTTTAGATCTTAAAAATTGAGTTGTGTTTGAGTTTTGTGATCAATTTTACTCAAAATGTGATGAAATAATTGACCAAGGAGTGGATGTGCAAATGTAAAAATAAAATCGCTAGAGAAATGATAAAAACCTCGGCGTTTTTTAGTCTGGTTTGCGCGGAGTAACGGATCAAATGCAAAATGCCGTACACCCACACACACACACAGTTTTAAAAGTATACTTGACCAAGTGCAGACCCGTTGGGTCTGTTCCCCCAACGTGCAGTTGCGGGGGTGGGGGCTGGGGTGGGAAGCATGTCGCGTCACACACACTAACTACCACCCCGCACACACGCTAACAACCCCCCTTGATATTATATTAATATTATTAATTTGCTCTTTTTACACCATAACCACCCTATCCACTGACACTTAGCCCCCAACTCGCAGGCGTGTCTGGGGGGGGGGGAGGGGGCAGAGAGGGAGGGCAGAGAGAGAATGGGGAGAGACAGAGAGAGAGGGCCAGAGACAGAAGGGCAAAAAACAGAGGGCGAGGGGGTGGAGTGGAGGAGGAGAGGATGTGTGGGTGAGGGGGGGAGGGTGGGGAGGAGGGGAGAGGGAGATGGTGAGAGAGTGGGGAGGGAGAGGGGGATGAGGATGGGGAGGAGAGGAGAGCGGGGAGGGTAAAGGAGGAGACGGGGTAGGGGGAATGGGGTGGTAGAAGTAGGAGAGGAGAGCGTGGGTGAGGGGGGTAGAGAGAGGTGGGGGAAGGGGAGGGGAGAGTGGGGAGGAGGGGAGAGGGAGATTGGGAGAGAGTGGGGAGCGGGAGATGGGGAGAGAGTGGGGAGGGGAGGAGGGGGAGAGGGAATGGAGAGAGGGGGGGATGAGGATGGGGGCAGGGGAGGAGAGCGGGGAAGGTAAAGGAGGAGACAGTGGTGGGGAAGGGGGTGGGAGGGGGGGTAGAAAGGGGTGGGAGAAGGGGAGGGGAGAGGAGAGGGGAAGAGGGGGAGGTGAGAGGAGAGGGGTGGGGGAGAAGAGGGGAGGAAAGTGAGAGGGGAGGGGAGAGGAGACAGGAGGTAGGGGAGATGTGGAGAGAAAGTGGAGGGAGAGAGAGAGAGGAGGGAGAAAGAGAAGGGGGAGAGAGGAGGAGGAGAGAGAGGTGGGGAGGGAGCGGAGAGAGAGGTGGAAGAGTGGGGAGGGAGGGAGGGGAGAGGTGTACGGGGGAGTGCTGGAAGTGGGTGAGGGAGGGGAAGGGGAGGAGGGAGTGGTGGAAGAGGAAGAGAAGGGTAGGGGAAAGGGGTGGGGGGAGAGAGAGGGTGGGCAAGGGAGAGAGGTGGGGAGGGAGAGGGGTGGGGGAAGGGGGAGAGAAGTGGAAGAGTGGGGAGAGGGAGAGGGGGAGAGGTGTAGGGGGAGTGGTGGAAGTGGGAGAGAGGGACGGGGAGTGGTGGAAGAGGGAGACAGGTGTTTGAGAAAAGGGGTGGGGAAGAGAAGGGAGGGAGGGGGAAGGGTGGTGGAGGGAGAGGGGTGGGAAGGGAAAGGGGTGGGGAGGGAGAGGGGTGGGGGAAGGGGGAGAGGTGGGAGAGTGGGTAGGGAGGGGGGCAGGGAGACTGGTGAAAGAGGGACAGAGGGGTAGGTAGAAGGTGGTGGGGGGAGAGTGGGAAGGGGGGTGGGGGAGATAGGGATGGCATGGGAGGAGGAGGGAGGGGAGGGTTCTGGAGAGGGAGATGGAGAGTGGGAGGAGAGAGGGGTTGGGGAGGGGAGGTGAGAGGGGAGGGGGAGAGAGGTATTGGGGAAGGGGGAGGGAGGGGAGGAGGGAGATGGGGTAGGGAAGAGAGGGGGAAGCGTGTGGAGTGAGGGGGAAGAGTGGGGAGGGGATGGGGAAGGGGTGGGGGAGAGAGGGAAGGGGTGGGGGGAGAGGGAAGGGGGGTGGGGGAGAGGGATGGGGTGGGAGGAGGAGGGGAGGAGAGTGAGAGGGGTGTGGAGAGGGAGATGGAGAGGGGGAGGAGAGCGGTGGAGGAGAAGAGAGGGATGGTGAAGGGAAAAAGGGGTAGGGAAGGGAGAGTGAGGGGTGGGGAGGGAGATGGGTGGAGAGGAGAGGGATGGGGAGGGAGAGTGGTGGGTGAAGGGGGAGAGAAGTGGAAGAGTGGGGAGGGAGGGGGAGAGGGGTAGGGGAGTGGTGGAAGAGGGATAGGGGATGGGAAAGAGGGAAGGGGGGGGGAGAGAGGGAAGGGGGGTGGGGTAGAGAGGGATAAGGTGGGAGGAGGATGAGAGGGGGAGAGAGGTGTGAAGGTGGAGGAGAGAGGGTTGGGGAGGGGAGGAGAGAGGGGAGGAGGGAGATGGGGTAGGGGAGGGAGAGAGAAGAGTGTGGAGGGAGGGGAGAGGGGTGGCGGAGAGAGGGGAAAGAGTGGTGAGGTAGAGAGGGAGGGGGGAGGGGGGAGGGGGGAGGGGTAGGGGCGGTCCATCTATTCACCACTCCCTATCATCCCCAATCCTCTTTCTCTATTCCCACACACATGATTACGCGCTTCGACACAGGCTGAGGGGGGGCTGGGGCTGGGGCTGGGGTAAAGGCAGATGTAAATGAGATCCATTGCGATTGGACATCTGTGAGCATTGGGCATTGTGACATCACACAATGGAATGTTCAACAACATTCTATGTGTGAAAGCAGTTTGATTTTTAAAACATTTTGAAATATTGGGGGGGGGGAAGGATTTTATTAAAAATTGTGTACATAAAAATGTCTAAATGTAATGAGGAGTGCATTTGTGAATGTGAAAGCGTAATGTCTAGCAAAATGGAAAATATCACGGCGTTTGAGTTTCTGGTTTTGGCGGACCATGGAATCAAAGGCCAAAAATCTTATCTGAAAAAAAATGGAATGTGACATACACCCACAAGACACACACACGGCCGGCCGGCAAAAACGCACACAGGGAGTTTTAAAATTATACTAGACCAAGTGCACACCCGTTGGGTCTGTTCCCCCAATGTGCGGTTGCAGGGGGGTGGGGGCGGGGGGGGGCAGCATGTGGTGTCACACACACTAACTACCACCCCGCACACATGCTAACTATCACCCTTGATATTATATTAATATTATTAATTTGCTCCTTTTCCCCCATAACCGCCCTATCCACTAATGCATAGCCCCCAACTCGCAGGCACGTCTAGAGGGGGGAGGGGGGATTAGAGAGTGAGGGCAGAGAGAGAGTGGGGAGAAACAGAGAGAGAGGGGCAGAGACAGAAGGGCAAGAGACAGAGGGAGAGGGGGTGGAGGGAGGAGGAGAAGATGGATGGGTGAGGTGGGGAGGAGGGGAGAGGGAGATGGGAACAGAGTGGGAAGGGGGAGATGGGGAGAGAATGGGGAGGGGGAGATGGGGAGAAAATGGAGAGAGAGGGCGATGAGGATGGGGGAGGGGAGGAGTGCGGGGAGGGTAAACGAGGAGACAGGAGTGGGGGATTGGTGGAAGTGGGACAGAGGGATTGGGAGAGGGGTGGAAGAGGGAGAGAGGGGTAGGGAAAAGGGTGGGGGAGAGAGGGGAAGGGAGGGGGAGAGAGAGAGGTGAGGAGGGAGAGGAGTGAAGGAGGGAGAGGGGTGGGGAAGGGGGAGAGAAGTGGAAGAGTGGGGAGGGAGCTGTTTGAACCCAGAGCGCTGTTTGATTTTTTTAACATTTTGAAATATTGGGGGGGGGGGGGAAGGATTTTATTAAAAATGTGTACGTAAACATGTCTAAATGTAATGAGGAGTGCATTAGTGAATGTAAAAGCATATTGTCTAGCAAAATCGAAAAAATTGTGTCGTTTGAGCTTCTGGTTTTGGCAGACCATGGAATCAAAGGGCAAAAATGTTATCTGAAAAAAAAGTAGAATGTGACATACACCCACAATGCCGACACACACACACACACACACAGTTTAGATAGATAGATAGATAGATAGATAGATAGATAGATAGATAGATAGATAGATAGATAGATAGATAGATAGATAGATAGATAGATAGATAGATAGATAGATAGATAGATAGATAGATAGATAGATAGATAGATAGATAGATAGATAGATAGATAGATAGATAGATAGATAGATAGATAGATAGATAGATAGATAGATAGATCGATCGATAGATCGATCGATCGATCGATCGATCTATCATGTTCTTTGCCAAACAGTCAATTGTGGCTGATCGATAGATCAGCCACAATTGACTGTTTGGCAAAGAACATGATTTTTGGGGTGCTTTTTGGACCTTCATTAAAATTACAATTCTACACACAGTCAAACTTCTCTCTGTGTTACCAGTTTAGACTGGATTATTTCATCAGTTGGACTGCACATGAGTCTGTCTCTCAGTGCAGGATCTAAAAATATTTCAGTTAGAGTGCCTTCATTAGTCATTCAGTGGCAAAATATTCACTTACAGTATCACCCATTTTCAGATTGTGTGTGCCAGTTTATAGCTTTTCACAACAGCTGTAGGTTAAAACACTGTCCCACTATGTATGCTACTTCTCAGTAAATGAGATATCTTAAGCTTTCTCCAGAGCTGCTAAGTCAGTGAGTGCAAGTACTCCACGAAGATATATTTTGTGAGTAAAATCGCTTTCTGTCATTTGTTCACTACCATATCGTGCTTGTGCAGTCTTAACATGGACTACTTCCTTAGAATATTGTTGGCTGTGAAAAACATCTCAACCACTTCATCTTTTCAAATCAGAGACAAATAATTCATAAGCCTTGTTTTAAACCCACATAGTCAATGAAGCCTTTCTGCTATAAATTTATTTTATCCCACCAAAATATGCTGTTATACTCAAGAATGTTTACTCTTGAAACCCACCAGGCTAATTTGGCCAGTCTTGCTTTAATTTTACTGGTGCTTTTGCTCTTCGAACAACAGTTGCGAACTGTGGATCTATGAGTAACAATTGCAGCCGGCGCTTGCTTTTCTACCAGTGATTAGGACTGTGGCATGGTGGGGCAGCACAGTGGTGCAGTGGTACAGGTTCGATCCTGACCAAAGGTACTGTCTGTATGGAGTTTCTACATTCTCCCCGGGACCAAGTGGGTTTTCTCCGGGAGCTCTGGTTTCTTTCCACATTCCAAAGACTTACAGGTTAGTCGGCTTTGGTAAAATTGTAAATTGTCCATAGTGTGTAGGATAGTGCTGGTGTATAGGGTGACCGCTGGTCGGTGTGGACTCAGATGGCCGAAGGGCCTCCTTTCTGCACTGTATCAATAAACTAAACTAAACAACTGCAGCCCACCTCCATTCATTCTTACTCAGCTATGCCAATCCAGGGTCTTACTGTGTTTAGAACCTCCAACATTTCTGGCTTGCAACATTGCTGTTTAGAGTCAGAGTCATATAATGTGGAAACAGGCCCTTCAGCCCAACTTGCTTATGCCGACCAACATGCTCCATCTACACTAGTTCCAGCTACCTGTGTTTGGCCCATATCCCTCTAAACCAATTCTATCTATGTATCTGTCCAAATGTTTTTTTAAACGTTATGATAGTTGCTGTCTCAACTACCTCCTCTGGCAGTTCGTTCCATAAACCTATCACCATTTGTGTAAAAAAAAAAGCTCTCGGGTTCCAATTAAATCTTTGCCTCTCACCTTAAACCTATGTCCTCTGATCTTTATTCCCCAACTCTGGGTAAAAGATTCCGTGCATTTACCCTATCTATTCCTCTAATTATCATATACACCTCACTCCTCCTGTGCTCCGAATAAAGTCCTAGCTTGTTCAATCTCTCCCTATAGCTCAGGCCCTCCAGTCCTGGAAACATCCCTGTAAATCTTCTACACCCTTTCCAGCTTAAAACATCTTTCCTATAACAGGATGACTAAAGCTGAACACGATACTCTAAATGTGGCCCTTCCAATATCTTGTACAACTGTAACATGACCTCCCAACTTCTATTCTGACTGATGAAGGCTAATGAGCCAAAAGCCTTCTTGACAAACCTATCTACCTGTGACGCCACTTTCAAAGACCTACAGCCCCATACAAAGCTTTTCAAAAAGAGGGGTGGCATGGCAGGATTACAAACAGTTTATGTGAAATAATGTGCTAGAAGTCTCTTGTGGCCGGGGTCCAGGGCCTGCTTAAGCGCCCTGGAAGCTCTGGGGTTTTAAATGTTCTCTGGTGCATTCTGAGCCTTATTTTGGAGCATTTTTGCACCAGATTTATGACCAATATTTCAGAAATAATTTTGGTTGAGTCAAGAGTAATGAGTGGGTGGAATGGAATGATTGAGGTTATTGTTGTATACATTTAAAAAAATCAATAATTGAAGTTGTCCTTGTTTTAATAATCATGTTGTACTGTTGTAAAATGTTATGTAAAATGTTATAAAGGAGCATGCAAAAACTGCAAATAAAATACTGTAAGTTTTTGCAGTAAAGAAAACCTTTTTTTAGAAAATGTTTTGTGTGTTGATTTGATTGCCTGTTACTGTTCGACTGTGTTAGTGTGTGCAGTGCACCTTTAATGGTCCTCCTGACCTAATACAACATTTTGTTCGATTTCATATTCCATCATGAAAACTGAAGTCAAACTAAATAGTAAGATTAAACGAGAACTTACCCGTTTGAAGTTTGATCTTTATTTTATGAGAAGTTACGATGAGCGATTACGTGAAGAACCCCGCCAGTCCGCATGCGCGTCAATCTTCAAAACAGTGGTGTGAAATCACAGATAACAGTAACTGAAGTAACATAGTAGGATTATAAACTAGACCTTCCAGTTGACCTTTAATATTTTGAGGGCCGGGAGCGGTGGGCACGTAATCGCACATCGTAACTCCTCATAATATAAAGATCAAACTTCAAACTGGTAAGTTCTCATTTAATCTTACTATTTTACTTCGGAGTCAAGTGAGTGACTCCGTGAAGATTTCAAAGGTCTGTGATTTTACGCCGATCCAAATCCAGGCGTCTCACACTGCATACGTTGACTCAGGAGGAGTGAATAATGAGCAATACATTGAAACATGGTACTGATTAACATGTTAATGCTTTAATTCACAAAATAAACAAAAGAACACAATAGCGACTCCCAGGGAGAAGCTATGAAACAGAACTTAAAACAGAATGGGCGAACACCCCGGGTTCAATAAGTGGTTTATTATAAAATCTCTGAAAAGTCAATTCATTTGACCATCCTGTGGCCGCGAGGATATGGTCTAGAGGGATGTCCATTGCCCTCGCTGCTGGCGTTGATGCCGCCCTGGTGGACTGAGATTTTAAATTGTCAATAATAACTCCTGCACAGCCCAACAGTTGTTTCAGTCATCTTGAAATGGTCTGAACGGATATTTTCATATGCTGCTTTTTGTGGCTAATAAACAATGCTACCTCGGAGCCTCTTCGTGACCTCGATATAGTGCCTCAAGTGCGCCACTACACACAGCCGTAAATCCGTGGGATACGTTGACAGTACAAGCTTGAATCCTGACACCCCTGGTCTGCTTTGTTTAATTAGGTCATAGATGTAAAAATTAACGTCATTCCCTGATGACACCATCCTGTCCAGACGCAGTTTGTGCAAAGTCTGAACCTTTTGCCCTGATACCAGCGCCATGAGCATAACCAACTTTAGGGTAATCTTTGGCAAGGACAAGGATGTGGCTGTACCCCACTGATGAAGCAGCGTCAGTACCCTGCTCACATCCCAGATTTCAGAGCACCTAGGCCTGGGGGGATTGGAATTATAAAACACCTTTCATAAATCTGGATATTAACGGATGAGATCCTATAGACTGAAGTTCTGACCCCCGGCATAGGTACGATGACAGGGCACTCCTAGCACTATTGATGGCACTATAACTCAACCCTTCATCGAAATGTAACTTGGACAGAAATTCGAGCACATCTGGGATGGAGGCTGTGTGGTATGGAATGTTCCCATGTAAACAAAACTCCTCCCATTTCCTGACATGAGAGTTGTACTGCTTTTTCGTACTATCCCTCCAGGACGATGTGATGACATCCATGGTCCGATTGGATAGTCCCAGACCCAGGTATGGCCTTCTTAAAATCTGGAAATTAATAAATTAACACGATCATGCAATGGGTGTTGATCTCCAGTCTTAGGGTGCACCAATAGATTATGACGTTTTGGAACCACCATACTAGGTTGTGTAATAATGTCCGAAATGAGAGGGAACCATGGCTGTTTAGGCCAGTCAGGTACCACCAAAACTCCTGAAGCGGTGTCCCGCTTGATCTTGGTCAAGCACCGACAGATGAGGCAGAAGGGGGGAAATGCATATAAAAACATTCTGCCCCAGTGTAGCGAGAACACATCCATCGTGACTGTCCCTGCATCTGGTTCCCATGAAACATACTTCGGTACCTGGTGATTGAGTCTGGATGCAACAAATTGATATCTGGCATCCCATACCGAAGAACAATTTCACTAAATACCTCTTGATTCAACATCCAAACTGTGTTGTCATTGAATTAGCATGACCTGGTGTCTGCCACCATATTGAATCTGCCTGGCAAGTAGACAGCTGAATCCAAATGTTATTTTTAATGCACCAGTGCCAAATAAGGTTAGCCAATCCATCATAAGATTTCGACTTGATTCCACCTATGTGATTAACCTACGCCACTGCCGTGGTGTTGTCAATCTGAAGCTGAACATGTAAATGATTTTTAGTCTTACAGTAAGCCATGAGCCCGTAAAATGCTCCTAAAAGTTCTAAATAATTAATTCCATGTGATTGGAGAATAAATGCCTCGTGCATATTCCATCTGCCTCCACAGCTAGACCTGGTATCAGTAGCACCCCAACCTAGGGCACTAACATCAGTCTTCAAAATAACTTACGGTGTTTCCATCAGAATTTTGCTAGAACAATTTGAAATGTTTCTAATCCACCACTGTACTTCAGCAATGGCTTCAGATGGCAATTGCATGGGCCGGTTGAAATGACCTGCATGTATTCTGAGTGCCTGTACCTTTGCCCTCTGTAAATTTTGGTAATGCAAAGGTCCATATTGCACAGCTGGAAAAGCAGCTACCAATTTGCCAATTAAGCTGGCCACCCGTTTAATTGAAGGTGATTGCTCCCACAAAAGCTTTATACAGCCTTCAATTAAATCTAATCTCTTGCCCTTGGGCAGAGCCACAGACATGTGAGTTGAATTAACTGTGAATCCCAAATAGTCAATTTCTTTAACCAGCACCAATTTTGATTTAGCTGGGTGGATGATAAACCCCAACCTCTCAACCATGAGTTTAACAGCTGAAACTGATAACTCAGCTGCCACAAGGTTTTTTCCAATTATTAAGATGTCATCCAAATAAGCCATTACAATATGACCCTGTGCCCAGAGTAACCCCAGTACTGATTTTAGCAGCTTTGTAAATAATCTAGGGGCTGAGGTTAACCCATTAGGCAGTGCTTTAAATTGCCATAATTGTCCCATCCAGCTAAATTTCAAATATCTCCGTTCCTCTTTATGAACAGGCAATGAGTAATATGCATCCTGAAGGTCTATACATGCCATATAACCCCCTCTGGAAACCAATTGCTTGGCAGTAGCAAATGTTTCTATTTTCAAATGATTATACTGCGCAAACGGATTAAGTCCTGTCAGGTCCAAAATAATCTGACTCCCACCATCTTTCTTTGGTCTAGGAAAAATATTAGATACGAATTGATGAGTTTGATAAACTGTCTTCTCAATTACACCTTTAATATATAATTTTGCAATTTCAGCTTGAATCTCCAAATTCTCTTTTTGTGAGAAAACGAGTGCCCGCTCTGGCTTGTGCTGGGTGGGTGGACACAAATTGGGAATAAATTCAATTCGAAACCCTTGTATACTCTGCAGTATAAACAAGTTTGATGTTATTTAATACAATTCTTTCAGAAACCTGTGCAACCTCCCCCCAACTGGTAGGTAATTCTCACTCAATATGTTTCGACAAGAACCAGACCCACCTACCTCCATGGTTACTAGTGGAGTTCTTTGTCCCCTGTGTCTGGAAAGAAAAGGCATGCTTGCTTGTACTCCTGCTGGAGTGCGGCAGCTGCGCACATTGAGTGGCCGGCTTGGTCCTTGCCTGGACCCGGTTTCAGCAAACCGCTTGTAGGGGTACTGCCTCCGAAGGGTTCTGCTGGTCACTGGCGCCTTGATGAGCCCGACGGTATTTGCCTCATCGTTTAGCTCCTTCACCCGCTTTGCGAGGTCTTCCTCAAAGAGCAGGTTCGGTGGCTTGTTACTAGGCTTACACAGGGCAGGGAACCTCGGGTTAATGGTAGGGCGGATGGCGCTCTTCCTAAGGCAGTTTATCTCAAAGTGCACATTGCACATGAGAGCCAGGGCATCCTGCTGAACTTCAGTCAGGTGCCCACCATCCACCGACCTACCGAAAAGCCGTAATGCCCGATGCGAGCAGCTTCAGCACCCTTAGCAGTTTTACCTCCTGCGCCCTGATGCCTACTCCCATATGGCCCCAGATGGCAAGGTTTACGGCCGGTACTTTAAGCAGGATACAATTCGCCAGGGTTTCATACTTTTTGGCTGTTGTATCCATGGCCAGCTCCTGAAGCTGGTGTGAGGCAAAGTAATTTATACTGGCAGCCAGCTCTTCCCCCAGCGGCTCTCTGGAGTCTATTGGGACGGAAAACCTAGCCGCCAGGAATGGGACGTCTGGCTCATGCACTTCGTCTCGCAGGGCAGCTTCCAATGCTAAGCCCACAGATTCGGCGTCAGAATCGTACTGACCCGTTATGCTCTCCTCCTCCAAGATGGAGCATCCTCTCCAATAGGAGCTCCATCCTGGATATCCGTGCTATGGTATCCATTCTCGAGGGAGAACCCTCACAACCGGACTCGTCCGAGTCTATCGGCGGGACAGACTTTCTGGTGGCCTTACGCCCCTACGGCGCAGCCATGGTGGCCTCAGACACCAAGTCTGTAGTCGCTGGTCTTGTAACTAGCGACTCAGTAGATGAGCTAGGGTGGCTGCCCGCTACCCGCACTCTTTGGTTAGTTTTGCAACGGCTCGCCTTGCTCTGAACTATTTCTCCATGCTTGGACTTGTTCTCCTGTAACAAGATTTAACATGCACAGAAACAACCTCCAACATGTTTGACACTTAACTGAGGCTTTTTAAACTTACCGCTGGAGAAGCGCTGCTCCTCCCAGCCGGTCGCTGTGCCATGCGTCAGACATAATGACGCGCATGCGGACTGGCGGGGTTCTTCATGGTATCACTCACGTGACTCCGAAGTAAAATGATGCATTTACATTACTATGATCGCTTTCAAACTTACCTATTTTACTGTCATACTATTATAACAAATTCTAGTTCCATGATTACTCATAAACAAGATCACAAATCACAATTTGAGTTCTCAAACACAATGTGATTGTGAATAATTGCAGAACTGCCAAGTTTCACTGAGCATTTCCATATTTTGGTGGCTGAAAATCAGTATTTTGTTGGGGAAATTGGTATTTCTCACATAAATGCAATAGAATGTACTACACATAAACTGGATTTTTGAAAATCAGTATTTTGCATGCAACCTCATGTATTTTCAAATATCAGTATGGAATACTGAAAATCAGTACTACTGAATTGTGAAACCAGTTTTGAAATGTGAATTTATAATTCTTGATTTTGATTCAATCTATAATTATAAAACTCTGATCTTGGACGTGTGTGTATGTATGTGTGTATAATCACATCTGCTCAAAAAAACGACGCTCTAACGGTAACGTTTTTACATTTTTCGGTAGAGATTTATCCCATGGACTCCGAACTCGTCTTACCTGAAAAATTCATGCTTTATTTCTCGAGTTATTCATCAAAATGTTCAAAAATCTGTAATACCTTAGAAAATAAAAACGGCTGGCTTTGGCTGATGACGTCACAATGGGTCTGCACGCTATGTTTTCCACGTGCTGCGAGTGACGTCACCGGCCGCCCACTGCTGCCACCCGGTGCCGTCTGCCCCGCTCCCCTCCTCCCCTTCTCCTCTCCTGCCCCTCCTCCTCTCCCCCCTTCCTCCACTCCCCCCTCCCTCCCCCCTCTCTCCCCCCCCCTCGCTCTCTCCCCTCTCTCTCTCTGTCGCTGCCCCTCTCTCTCTATCTCTGCCCCTCTCTCTCTGTCTCTGCCCCCTCTCTCTCTGCCTTCTCTTTCTACCCCCCTCCCTCTCCTGACGCACCTGCGAGTTGGGGGCTATGCGTGAGTGGGTGGCGACGTGGTAAAAGGAGGAAATGAATAATATTAATATAATGTCAATGGAGGTGGTTAGTGTGTGTGTTTGTGTGGGGTGGTTAGTGTGTATGTGTGTGTGTGTGGGGGGGGGGGTTGTCAATGTGTGTGTGTGACACCACATGCCGCCCCCCCACCCCTCCCTCCTCCTTTGGTTGGCGTCCGCTCCCCGCTGCTCGCTGCTCCATTCCCCCCCTCCTCCTCACCCCCCTTCCTGTCTCACCCCTCCTCTCCACCCCTCCACTCTCCCCCATCCTCTCCCCTCCCCTCCTCTCGCCCCCCCCATCTCTCCTCCCCTGGCCTCTCTCCTCTCTTCTTCCCCTCCGCACCCCCCCAGTCGCCATGCCAGCAGCATCCCAGGGTGCACAAGTAACCACGCCAAGAAGCAATACGCCCCGAGAAGCAACAGCAGGTCGCCCCAAGGAGCCGCTCAAGCGGCAGGTTGATGAAGGCGGATTGCGGTGCTCACATTCCGACCTCAACTGCCACTTCTCCCGAACCTGCTCGCGCTTGGACAGTTTCTTCGAGCACTGCGGACTTGAGCCCGAGGTGATTGAGATCCTGGCCAGGGAGAAGTTTGCCACCACCGCCGCCTTCGAAAGCCTTGCCCTCATGTTTTGCAGCATGAGCTGCCACGACTTGGAGAGCGAGCTGTCCCTTGCCAGCATAGCAGCAGCGATAGCGGCAACGAGCTGCTTCGGGGGAAGAACAAGCCTTTTCCCACTCGGTCATCGAACGCAATGCCAGGGTTATCCAGTGGCTGTACGGCTGCAAGAGGGCCAAGGAGCCCAAAGGCAAGGCTCCCTCTGTCCTGATGTAGAATAAAAAAATATTACGCCCCAATTTATTTTTCACTCTGGATTTTTTTACTCTGGAAAAAAAGGGGGGTTCAAACGCACCCATCGCACCCCCCCCCCCCCCCCCCCCCCCCCCCTCGGACGGCTATGACCTATGTACCTGCACTCCTAGATTCCTCTGTTGCACAACACTCCCCTGCCATTCACGGTGTAGCTCTTGCCCTGGATGGGCTTCCTAAAATGCAATACCTCGCACTTTTCTATATTAAACTCCATCAACCATTCCTCAGTTCGCCTGCCCAACCAATCAAGATTCTGCTGCAATTTTGATAAACATCTACAATACTTCCTGCATTAGTGTTTGTTTCAGTACATGGTGATTTGCAATGAGAAAGTTTTAGAACACAAAAAAATTGAAGCAGAATTATGCCATCAGGCCCCTCAAACCTGCCTCACCGTTCAATAAATTCACAGCTGATATGTGCTGGCCTCAACTCCTCTTCTGCGCCTGTTCCTTAATCGTTCAAAAAATTATCTATCTCCACCCCAAATATATCCCTTGGGGGCAGCGAATTCCAGAAGATCACTGTCTTCTGAGAGAAAAAAAATTATCCACCCCATAACTTTAAATAACCACTCTCCCTGGACTTGTATGTTTGAATAAAGTTACTCCTCATTCTCTTATACTCCAATGAATACAGACCCAGAGAAATCCTAGGAAATAACTGCATCCAATGCTGTTATACCTTTTATCGTGTAGGGTGCAAAACTGTGCGTACTATTCTAGGTGTCTCATCAACACTCTCTACAACTGGAACAAAATCTCCTTACTTTGAACTCCACCCTTTCAATATAAAGGCCATTTGCTCTCTTAACCCGTCGTTAGATATGTCTGCTAACACGTTGTGATACATGCACTGAGATCCCACTGAAATTCACTCATTTGCAGTCCCTCTCCATTTAGATAATAATATATTTTTTGATTTCTCTTACCAAGTGCATGACCTCACAACTTAGTCACATTAAAGTGTTAAAGAAGGAACTGCAGATGCTGGAGAATCGAGGGTACACAAAAGGCTGGAGAAACTCAGCGGCTGCAGCAGCATCTAAGGAGCGAAGGAGATAGGCGACGTTTCGGGTCCAGACCCTTCTTCAGACTGGTCAGGGATCAGGGAAACGAGAGATATAGACGGTGATGTGGAGAGATAAAGATCAATGAATGAAAGATATGCAAAAAAGTATCGATGACAAAGGAAACAAGCCATTGTTAGCTGTTTGTAGTGTGAAAATGAGAAGCTAGTGCGATTAGGGTGGGGGAGAGATAGAGAGAGAGGGAATGCCAGGGCCCGAGGGCTGAGGGAAGGGGAGGAGAAGTTAACAGAATTGAGAACATTCAATGTTCAAGCCCAGAGAAGTTAACAGAATTGAAAACATTCAATGTTCAAGCCCAGAGGATGCAGACTCCCCAAGCGGAATATGAGGTGCTGTTCCTCCAACTTGCGGTGTTGCTCACTCCGGCCGTGGAGGAGGCCCAGGACCGAGAGGTCGGATACGGAATGGGAGGGGGAGTTGAAGTGCTGAGCCACCGGGAGGTCGGGTTGGTTATTGCGAACTGAACGGAGGTGTTCGGCGAAACAATCGCCAAGCCTCCGCTTGGTCTCACCGATATAGATGATCTGGCATCTGGAGCAGCGGACGCAGTAGATGAGGTTGGAGGAGGTAAAGGTGAACCTCTGTCGGGCCTGGAAGGACTGCTTGGGTTCCTGAAAGGAGAGGAGGGGGAAGCTGAAGGGACAAGTGTAGCATCTGTTGCGGTTGCAAGGGAAAGTTGGAGGACCAGGGGGACTCTGCCCTGGGAATGTTGCGAAAGTGGGGGAATGGGGAGAGAGGGCAGTGTTGCGGGGTATGGAGGAGACCCTGGTGTGAGCCTCATCTATAGTGGGGGAGGGGAATCCCCGTTCTCTGAAGAAAGTGGACATTTGTGATGACCTGGTGTGGAACACCTCATCCTGGGAGCAGATGCGGCGTAGACGGAGGAATTGGGAATAGGGGATGGAGTCCTTACAGGAAGTAGGGTGGGAGGAAGAGTAGTCCAGGTAGCTGTGGAGTCAGTTGGTTTGTAGTGGATGTCGGTCAGGAGTGTATCTCCTGCAATAGAGATGGTGAGGTCAAGAAATGGTAGGGAAATGTTGGAAATGGTCCAAGTGTATTTGAGTGCCGGATGGAAGTTGGTGGTGAAATGGTTAAAGTCAGTCAGTTGTGTGTGGGTGCAGGAGGTGACACCAAAGCAGTCGTCGATGTTACAGAGGTAGAGGTCGGGGATGGGGCCTGGGACGCCGAGAACAAGGATTGTTCGACGTACCCGACAAAGAGGCAAGCGTAGCTGGGGCCCATGCATGTGCCCATAGCTACGCCTTGTGTTTGGAGGAAATGGGAGGGGTCAAAAGAGAAGTTATTGAGGGTAAGGACCAACTCCGCTAGGCGGAGGAGGGTGTCAGTTGACGGGTATGGGTTGCTCCTCTGTTCGAGGAAGAACCAGAGGGCTTTGAGACCGTCCTGGTGGGGGATGGAGGTGTAGAGTGACTGGACGTCCATGGTAAAGATGAGAGGATGGGGGCCTGGAGAATGGAATGCGCGGAGCCGACGGATAGTGTCTGAGGTGTCTTGAACATAGGTGGGGAGGGATTTAACAAAGGGGGATAGGAAGGAGTCAAGGTATGTGGAAATGTGTTCGGTGGGGCATGAACAGGCAGCGAACGCGGACTCCTACCTTCGGGTCCGCCGATCCACGACACTCCACCGCCCTCCAGCAGCCCGCAGCCGCCGCCTCACCTGCAGGCTGGACTCTGCAATGGGCCTGAAGCCTCCACGTTATATGATATTACCCTATCTGTAATGTGAGGGGTATATTTGCAGTTCCAAGAGTAAGACCAATAACTGCAGGAAAATTAGTATTCTTGAAGTCTGAACCAGATTGCCATAATTATAATCATTTGTTCATAATTTTTTTTAGCAAAAAAAAGGTAACTGTTGTTCAATCCATGTACCTTTCGGGTAGTTTAAGAATAGGAATGACCTGTAAAATATTATTGGAGGCAGTAAATTTCAAATTAAACGTTATCTGGTGCTGGCAACAGGCAACTCACTCATTTTAAAATGATAACCCCTGCAGTACGGTGATATGGGTAATGCAAATTCCTTTCATAATTCATAAATCATCACCCAAAACTGTGCAACATGGAATAACATTCACTCTTGTGGAATTTGGTGAAAAAATAAATAAATAACAAACAAATAATTTTCAAGTCGCATTTCCTGATGCATGTGCAGGTGATGGAGCTTCATGTTATGGACAATTGCAATACCGTTTTCTAAGAATGCAACCTCCCTTCTCCATCAATAGCACAGGGTTGCCTGTATTGATCTGGTATTGCATTAACAAATATCTCTGAACAATGCAAAAAATGGTTTACAAATTGCATTTCCTTGACAACACATCAGTGACATTGTCAAATTATATTAACATTGATATCATATAAAAATACACATTTCAGTGAGCCAGGAAAAGAATATAAGCATGTTGATATCAATATTTCTCTTTCTACAAATAGGTCTGAATATCAGCACTTATTCATGAGAATAAAATGCTTCAGTCATGCTTCTAAGAGCTGACACCTGCACAATCTACTGAATTATATGTATCAAACTAGAGGCAAAGATCAGATCATCTACTGGAAGTTCTCTTTGAGATATCATTTCTACCCGCATACACAGTGAAACTAATTTTAAAAGGTTCAATTCGCAGCACATCTGTTCCAATCAGTAAATTCCAAATCAATGAACTGAAAGGAGTACAGTTATTCTCAATATCTATTTTTCCTTTCAACATTCTCATTCATATTCAGATACTCAGTGGAATCTGCTACTTGTAGTAATACAAGGCTTATCAATGATACACATTAGTGCCTTTAGTTTATTGTGTTACTGCATACAGCACATTGCATTGCTGCACAATTCAAATATTGGGACAATACAATGTCAAGTCACACAAATGTGTAATTTCAATTATTCTGAGCAACATTAATAGACTATATGCATTGAAGCATGTCCAGATGTATTTATTTTTCAACAGCAGACCAAGCTAGCTTACTGGTATGCAATAAGAATACCAATGGCAAAGTCAGGCAATCGGTTACAATTCATAATTATAATATGGAACATATTCAATTGTTTGAAGGTTATTTAATAATGATAGATATAGCCAGAACTAAACAGGTCAGGCAGCAGCTATTTCCTATGTATTCCTTAACACACTGGTATGCTCATATTGCTACATCTGCAATTCCTTCACAAACCATCACTGTTACTCTGCCTAAGGCTGCTGATCCACTCTCTGCATCTATAAACATGTTTTTTTTCTGATATAGTTACATGCACTCACTTAGTGTCAGAAGCTCGTAAAAGATTTTGTGGTAGAAATGTAAAAGGAAACTACTCATTCTACTCTGCTTCGGAAATTTAGTTCTATTGAAAACTATCGCCTAAAAATCAGATTATACCTATTTTGATAAGCAGTACTAATGTTATTAGTATGCAAACGTTAGTATCAGTCACCCACAAAAAGTCATAAGATTTGACAAGTGTAACTAGGGAGAGAATAGGACAACTTAAAGATCAACAAGGTAATCTAAATATGGATCCAGAGGAGATGGGCGAAGTGTGAAATTAATATTTCACATCTGAAAGGCAGGAATGCTTTGGAACTCGGGGAAGTTAATCATGATGACTTGAAGAGAATGCACATTACAGAAGACGAGATCCTGGAGGTTTTAATACATATAGAACATAAAACAGTACAGCACAGGAACAGGCCCTTCGGCCCACAACGTTTGTGGCAAGGTGATGACAAGTTAAAGTAATCTCATCTACCTGTACATAATCCATATCCCTCAATGCACTTCCATGTGCCTATCCAAAAGCCTCTTAAACGCCACTATTGTATGGCACCCTTGGCAATGCGTTCCAGGCCCCCACCACTAAAGCACCAATGGAATGCCACAAACTTAACCAAAACTTAACTAAAACAAATATAAAATGTAAACAATGTGAATGAAGTGAACTGTCGACCTATCCCTGGTTCCCACCACCGCACCACCCCGCCCCGGCCTGTTTCTTGCTGTCAGAAGTGGCTCTGTATACTCCCCGCTTAACCGTCACTGCCTCCTCCTGTCGGGGCTACAAAGTGAGCCACAACAGCTCTGTGAACTGATGAAGAAGGTCCTGCTGGTGCAGGCCAGCGGCATTGGCGCCTAGTTTTAAAGTGAAACTAGACTAAGTGGGACCTGTTGGGTCCCAGCTTCACACGGGAGGGCTGGTCCCCCAACGCAATATTCCATCTCTCCACCAATTCCAATAATGCTGGCCAGTGAGGGGGGAGGGGGGGGGGGGGGGGGGGGGGCTTTCTGGAGCACTAGCATGGTGTTGTGGGCTGAAGGGACTGGTTTCCAGAGGAAACCATGGACATTGTGGGCCAAATGGATTCTTGGGCTGGCAGCTCAATCACTGAGACCACTCACACTCACACACACACACAAACACTCACGCACACATACACTCACGAACACACATGCATACACACATACACTCACAAACACACACACATACACACTCACTGACTCACACACCATATATATGGCAGTAAACTTTCTTGCATACTCACACGGCTGAGCACGGCCTCTCCACTTTGGGGCTTCCGCAGTCAGCGGCACTTCAGCAATCAGCGTGACCTCTGCACTTACCGGAAATTATGCAATCAGCGTGACCTCTGCACTCACCGGAAATTACGCAATCAGCGCAACCTGTCCACTAAGCGGAGGTCACGAAATGAGCGGGACTTTTGAACCAGACACACTCAGACCTAATAAAGCATTTATTCCTTCCAACACAGTCGGACCTAATAAAGCATTGCAGTTTCAAGCATTGTCATTAAGGGCTACAAATCATTTATTGCAAGTACATTGCAGACTCAGAGTTCAGTTGATTCACAGCTTAGAATGAGAGTCGTGCCTTCTCCCTCATGATCTTGCAGAGTGACTGACTCACGTCCAGGCATCCGGGGTTTTATAGTCCTGCTCCCCCCCACCAGAAGGGGCGTTACCTTCATCGCGGTGATTGACAGGCGAGAGGATCTCAAGGTTTCTTAAACACTCATAACTTTTTTATTTTTAATCGATGGGAAAAATCCTCGGGGCCTGCTCAGCGGAGGACTGTGAGTAAGATGCCCAAAAATCATAGTGATATAGGGTAGCGTTTTTTCTAAAATCAATATACAGCGCAGGCAGGAAGTGGTCAAGGTGAGATATTTAATTATATAGGTGACACAAATGGCTGGAGTAATTCAGCTGACTGAATCACTGTTCGATGTCACTTATCCATGTTCTCCTGAGATCTTGACCCACTGAATTACTCCAGCACTGTGTCTTTTGCCTATTAACCGTCAGCTGCAGTCATCGGCGATAACTGACACTATTCCCTCTGCTAAAGTTCCATTTACAGTCAACTATTGCTATAAAGGGACAGTAGTTCAGTTTAGTTTATTGTCACGTGTACCGAGGTATTATGGAAAGCTTTTGTTGCATGCTATCCTATCAGCAGAAAGACAATACATGAATATATGTATGAGAAGCAGCTGCGGCAGACACCTTCTGAAGGTGCCGCTACGGCAGACACCGGTAGTGGAGCCTCTTGGGTCGGTGCCTCTAGAGTCGGAGCCCGGGATTCGCGGGCCGACAGTGGAACTTCGCAGGCTGGAGCCTAGGCCCACGGTGGAGCATCGCGACCTGGGCCTCGCAAGCCGGAACCTCGTGGGCCGAGAAAGCCTGTGGCGATCGATGCCTGGGTCCATGGAGCCCGCGGCGGGGGCCTGTGTCATCACCACGGAGGCATCCGGAGAGGACCCAGCAGCGTTTGTGGAGAGGTCGGTGCGGTGGTTGCCAATGGCACCGACCGACGGATGAGGACAGACAAGGCAGAAGTGAGGATGCCGCTACTGAGGAAAGGAACAAAGGAAGGAGTGGTGTCCATTATTGCCAATTGTGCGCTATAACTGAGTAAGGTGCTATAATTGCATATATTTGAAGCAAAGAACTGCAGATGATAGGTTAAAGAGACAAAAAAAAACACTATGTGCTGGAGTAATTCAGCAGGTCAGGTTACCAATAAAATGTCATTACTTACACGTGTAAGCTCTTGTCACCACGTTACAGAAAGGATGTGGTAAGATTAGAAAGAATGAAGAAGTGACTAACTAGAGTTTTGCCATGAATGGAGAGATTGGACAGGCTTGGTCTGCTCTCACTGAAGTATAGGAGACCGAGGGTGATCTTCAAGGTTTGTAAGATTATGAGGAGTATAAATAGCACAGATTAATAGGTAGGCATAGGGTCAGTATGGCCAAATTGGCTCAAAAGGCTAGTTTCTATAGCGGCTTCCATGACTATGTGAACATATTTTAAATGTAATCTCTTTTTACATTTAATTCTCGTCATGCTTCTTAAACATAATAATTGCATCATATTCACATTATTAGCAGCTTCTCCCAGATATCTCTGTAAATATCGTACCCCACCGATCCCCTTTAAAATTCCTGCTTCCCCCTTTAACTTATGCCTGTTGTTTTGATATATCTATTATTGGTCTCTCTACCCTCCCTATGCTTTTCATAATCTTACATAATTCTGTCAGCTCTCAGCCTTCTCTGCTCCAGGGAAAACAAGACCAGCCTGTCTAATCTTTCCATATGGCTAAAGATCTCCAATCCAGGCAACGTCCCGACAAATGTCTCTCCAGCTCCCCGACGCAATTACATTCTTCCTATAGTCTAATGAACAATCACATTTCTATTCTATTCTTTTCAACTCAACACCAACTTTTCTATTCTCCTCCCTGATCTATGAAGACAAACATGTTATATTATTTTTTTCTCCAGCCAGTCAACCTGTGCTACTATGGACTATAGATCCTTTGGTCATTCTGTTTATCAACATATATTCGTGCTTGAGTATTTCCTGCCCTTGTCTAACCCCTATTTGACCTCCCAAAAGGCATCCTCATCCTTGCCAATATGTAATTCTACCTGCCAATGCTTTGCCTGACTTTCCAAATGATCTTTATCCTGCTGTGGCCTCAGAGAATTTTCCTCGCTATTAATGCCACCAGTTTTTGTGTCATCTGAAAACCTAAAAATCAACCTCCTACATTGACATCTAAGTCATGAACATAGATCACAAAAGCAAAGGTCCCAGCACTGAACTTTGCGGTCTCACCACTAGTCCGAACAACATTCTTCCATCACTACTCTCTGCCTCTACCATCAAGTCAGCTCACCTTCGCTCGTGTGTCTTAACGTTCTGAACAGCTTACCATGCCTTAATAGTGTCCATATAGATATCTATTGCACTCACTTCATCAATCTCCTTTGTTAACATGAACAAATCAAAGGCTGCAACAGTGAAAGGAAAACTAATCACCAAGAATCCATAAAAAGCCATCTGCATGGATCTTTCAATGTATTCTTCGTGGCATCTGCTGTACCAATCTGTCTTCCTATATTTGTTGCTTTCCAGCTCCAGTAAGAAATCTGGCAGTACATTATTAGGAGGACCTGGGGAGGTGTAAATCTGTAGGTCCCGCCCCATCAGTGCAAGATTGAATCATATAAATATACACAGGAATCATCACATCATGTTCATTCTTGCCAAATTTCTAGGCGTATGTTCATACATGACAGTCACCCATTCCTTCTCTCTAGAGATGCTGCCTGCCCCGCTGAGTTACTCCAGCTTTTTGGGTCTATCTTCGGTTTAAACCAGCATCTGCAGTTCTTTCCTACACATGTTTTATTGGTTACAGCTCTTCAGGTGGCTACCCAGGTGCTCTAAATGTGATAATGGTTTCCATCTCGACCACCTTTTCAAGTTGTAAGTTAACGAAACCTCGTCACTCTTTGGGTGAAAATAAAATCCTCAGTTTCCATCTATGCACCTTATATTGCCTGATAATTGTATATCATTGCCCCTAATATTGATACATTTTCTTGCTGTTTATCCAGTCTTGACCCATCATAAGCTTATAGAACTCATAATTGTGTACATCTTTCCTCAGCCTCCTTTGTTCCAAAATGAGCAACACTCACGAAGCCAGTTTATCCTCCTACGTAAGATTCTCCAGCTCTGAAATCATCCTCATTAAACTACTTTGTACCTTATCTAATATTGTTTGTACGATACAATAGAACTTTATTTATCCCAGGAGGGAATTTGGTCAGTTAAATTGGTCTATTATACATATCCTGTAAGGTGACCCGAACTGCACAGAGTAATCAAGCTTTGCCCTAAATACTATTATATGCTGTTCTAATTTGATAATCCTAATTTTACATTTGGTACCTCAGGTAACAAAACAATTATCTAATTGTTAATTAGTCTGAAGAGGACGAGAGTCGTCCATTCTTTCTCTCCAGAGATGCTGCCTGTCCCGTTGAGTTATTCCAGCATTTTGTGTCTACCTTCAATTAAAACCAGCATCTGCAGTTCTTTCGTACACAAAACAATTATCTAGTACGCTTGCTTAACTGCCTTACGTCCCTGGGTCACTATTCTCAGGTTCTGTGGTCATAGATTGCAAAGTGTTGGAAGAACTCAGTGGATCAGGCAGCAATTGTGCAGGGAATGTATTGGCAACATTTCAGGTGGGACCTTCATCAGACTAATAGGAGTGTGGATACATGTAGGGAATAGGCTTGGTAGATGGTGGAGTAAGCAACAAAGGTTAGAGGTGAAAAGGAAACACAAGGGTGTCGGAAGAGGAGGGGAGTGAAACTACTCACACACCTGCTCAGTCGGGTACCTCCTACCTCATCCATGGAAGATACTATAACTTTATTCTTGGTCTCAGACTCCACAAAATCAGAGTGGAAGCAAGTCATCTTCACTTTGAAGGTAAAGTTTAGAAAAAAAGGCGTGTATTATACACAGTACCTATTTGTGGGGATCCAGCAGTTTTAGACAAAAACCTTTTTCAATGACAATTTCCAGTTTTATTACAAGCTGAAAAATCCATTCACAGAAACTGCTAGTGCATAGGAATTATGAACAAAGCTTTAGGGCCAGTAATAAAAGAAGGAAAATATCACTGTAACAACCAGGCGAACAAAGTACCAATTACTTCACAATTGTTACATGCAAAAGTAATGTCTAACCTTATTATATATCTTAAATAAAAATGAAGCATTAAAAAAAATGATACCAATAAAATAGAATATAGACATTCCAAGATATATTTTCTATTTTTGTGCAATTGTAGCCTCTACTTGAAATTGAATTCATTGGGCTAGGCTTTGTTTTTAACTGAAATTTAACATAATCACAAATTAAAAATTATCCATAAATTAGTACAATCATGAAATATAATAGAATGTGATTGTCTCATTTTGTTTTTTTCAACAAGCATCCCATGACACATGAGTCAGATAACATGGCTTGTTTTATTAACATTGATTTACAATAAATAATTTACAATAATAACAAAGAATATTTTTTAATAAGCATATCGAGCTCTCCTCACTCAACGATGAAGACTTTAGGGGAAAAAAACGACTTTGAACAGTTCAGGTGATAAACATCTCGTTTCTTCATAAAATGCAATGTTTTTAGAAAGTAAAATATCACTAAATGCTGAAGAAAATAAATAAAATTTGTAAAGTCTTGCTAAAATAGTTTAATTGGTGAAATATCAATTTTAAATATTGTTTGCAGTTAGTTTTTTTTCAAATAACATGATTAGAGTTATAAGATTGTTATGCAAAAGCTTTGAGAAGCAAATATATAATTTCCAGTTATAATTCCTGCTTCTAAAATTCCTGACTCTGACTAAATCAACTCCATCCAGGCTGTAAGGATTGGAAACAATACATATTGATGTTTTCTTATTTTAATACGTTTTTATTTTAACAAGCAAATATTTAAACTTGTTTTCTGCTAATTAGTAACAAGGAAATGTCTGAGGATATCGATGAAAGAATGAAGGAAAGGTTAAAAAATATTGTTCTTTACTGAATTTTGAGAACATCCACATATTGCATACAATAATGATTTAAAAGAATTTTTTTGATAAGAAAGAATCAGAAGCATACTTATCTATGAGTGAGACATTGGAAGAGTAGGTGGTGAGGGGCAGTTCTTGAGAATGTATTGGAATGTACTGAGATTATTTTCCAACAAAATAATTCTAGACTATATAGGTGGAGGTAGAGAGGCTTTTCAGAAGAGAGAAAAGCCGGAAATCTCCAGAACCTGACAATGTTTCCCCTTCCACTCTCAAGCTCTGTGCCAAACAACTGGCACCGGTCTATACAGACATTTTTAACCAGTCCCTGCAAACATGTACTGTCCCTGCCTGCTTCAAAGTCTCCACTATGGTCCCTGTACCCAAAAAGGCAAGGATTACGTATCTTAATGACTACAGGCCTGTTGCACTGACCTCTGTAGACATGAAGACACTCGAAAGGCTTGTGCTAGCCAAGCTGAAAAATATCACAAACTCCCTGCTGGACCCTCTGCAGTTTGCATATTGGGTCAATAGATCTGTGGATGATGCAGTCAACCTGGGCCTGCACTTCATCCTATAGCACCTAGACCACCAGGGGACCTATGCGAGGCTCCTGTTTGTTGATTTTAGCTCTGCATTCAACACCATTGTGCCAGAGCTACTACACTCCAAACTTTCCGAGTTGACTGTGCCTGAACCCCTCTTTCGGTGGATCACCAGCTTCCTGACAGACAGGAAGCAGCATGTGAGGCTGGGAAAGCACATCTTGGACCCGCAAATGCTCAGCATAGGAGCACCGCAAGGCTGTGTACTCTCTACTCTCCTCTACTCTCTCTACACCAATGACTGCACCTCCACAGACACCTCTGTCAAGCTTCTCAAGTTTGTGGACGACACAACCCTGATTGGTCTGATCCATAATGGGGAGGAATCTGCCTACAGACAGGAAGTGTCACAGCTGGCATCCTGGTGCTATCGCAACAACATAGAGCTCAATGCTCTTAGGACAGTGGAATTGATTGTAGACTTTGGGAGAGCTCCCCCTCCCCTCACCCCACTCACCATCAGCAACACCAGTCACATCTGTGGAGTCTTTTAAGTTCCTGGGAACCATCATCTCCAAGGATCTTAAGTGGGGAGCTACCATTGACTCTACAGTCAAAAAGGCACAGCAGAGGATGTGCTTCCTACGGCAGCTGAGGAAGTACAATCTGCCAAAGGCAATGATGGTCCAATTCTACACGGCCATTGTAGAGTCTGTCCTTACCTTCTCCATCATGGTCTCGCTTGGCTCAGCCACCAAGCATGACACCTGGAGGCTGCAGCAAATCGTCCGATCAGCTGAGAAGGTTATTGGCTGCAACCATCCCTCCATTGATGAACTGTACACTGCAAGGGCCAGGAAGCGAGCGGGCAAGATAATCTCTGACCCCTCTCACCCTGGCCACAAACTCTTTGAATTACTTCCCTCTGGAAGGCGACTCGGGACTGTCAAAGCTGCCACAGCCAGACATAAAAAAGTTTTTATCCACGAGTAGTTGCTCTACTCAACAGCCAAAAAGCTGTAGCCTCCCTTTGATCTGGTATTTTTGTTGGTTCACATGCTTGATCAATTGTGTTTTATCATTAATGTTTTATTATTATTAATGTTTAGTGTTTTCTGAGTCATTCATAACTGTCACTGTATGTCATGTTGCTACTTATGGGCGGAGCACCAAGCCAAATTCCTTGTATGTGAATACTTGGCCAATAAACTTACTTACTTACTTTCACATTCACATGGCAGGGGCAGTGGACAAGTAGTGTTTATTTTTGTTTGGTTATGATATGATGGTTAATTCCAATCATATTTGTCCATTGTCATCTTTGTGCTCTGTTAGATTTAAAAAGTATGTTGCAATTTTACAGCATTACTATGATGTTGTTAACAATGGCTATTTTAGTTTCGATCTCTGATATTTAATGGACAACACATGGTGAACCGTGATTTTAGTACATTGGTTTTGTAGTTAAAGGAACGGGCACCATATAAAGCCGCCTGTTCAGTTTAAAAAAGAATGACCAATCATCCATATTGAACATCAAGTATATTTGCAATGTAGTCCTAAGAGCAAATGAATAGCTAATCAACGCTATGTCACTTTATTTTACCATGAATCAAATTCACATTATTCCAAATCAATTGATATGCTTATTTATGACTGTAAATAGAAAACACCAATCACGTTCAATATAGCTAACTGGGACTAAACAGAATTAAAATGTCGCTTTAGTTAAATTACAAATCTTAAAAAAGACTTTAGCCTTATGGGTGAATTTTCAAACGGTACTGTGCATTGCCATTCTAATTAAATAATGAAAGCAAAATTAAAACCATTTCAACATGTGGCCTAAATGGACATGGAGAAGCACTACTGGTGGTTACCTCTGAGCACCAATGACAAATGTAAAGAATTCTTAGAAATCTGAAACACAAATTGCTCAGCAGGATACATAGAACATTTTCTCTGTACTTCAAACAACTTTTGTTTTATTTATGTGCTATTTCAGAAGGAATATAAAGGGTCCCTAATTTAGCAGCAACTTCTGTCCATGGTTATTTTATAACAGTGACCACTTGTATTTATTTTACACTTCTGCTGATGAAAAATGTCTCAAAATGCTTCAGAGAATTAGGGTGATCATCCATCCCACAAACTAAATATTAAGAGGGCAAATCAAAGGCTTGGTTTAAGACGGTTATTAAAATGAGGAAAGACATGAAAAGCTGACAGGGTTAGGGAGGAGTTTTTATAATATTTTACATACTGTGCCAAGCAACTATATCACCCAGCAGTTGGTGAAGGTATTCCTGAAACATTCTTGGTAATGGAAAAATAAGTAAGTTACTAATGTTACAATACCAAGGAACTGCAGATGCTCCTAAGAGAGACAGTAAAGGTTCACAAAAGAAAGATAAAAATTAGGTGATGTTTCGGGTCAGTGCTTCTTCAGTGATTGCAGGGGGAGTGCAAAAAACGCTGGGAAAGATGAGGGGAGGATGGAGCATGGCCGATAATAGGTGAATCACAGGAGACAGTGTTTTTGATAGGCAGATTTTTGGACAAAGGACGAAAAGACAGGTATAAGCCCGAATAGAATAAACAGTTGCAAATTGAGAAAAGTTATTAATTGTGTAGCCATTGGAAGGAATGAAGTTGGATGGGGAAGGGAGAAACGAGGGTGCAAGGTCAGTCATGTTTCAGGTAAGGATTGTGAGGGTGTGAAAGGCGGGGAGGTGATCGTAAGTGGGGGGGAGGGGCTCCTGGGAAGAAAAAGGGGATTTGGAAGGGGCACGCTTGTGGGTTAGTTACCTAAAATTGGAGAATTCAATATTCACTAATGGTGCCCCTATTTCTTTTTTTTTTCTTTTTTTTTTTAAAATGTATTTATTATAGAAACAAAATAATAACAGAGTACATTATTTTACTATAGTAAAAAATACATAATATTAATGATCAATTCATACTATTAATATTATTTGTATTGTTCTTAATTATAAATTTCAAGGTTATATATTTTATATAACTAAAAATACATGATACTAATAATACATTTATAATATTAGCAATATACTCATACTATTAATACTATTTATTTTGTCTCTAATTTTAAGTATAATGCTAAATATTATGTGATTAATAATATGAAATACTAGTAAAACTTTTATAATATTCATTATATTTTAGTAAAGTTAACAATATTTTGTGTTATTATATAATTGAAAATACACAATTTTATATAATTAAAAATATAAGATACTAATAATATTCTCATGAAATTAATAATATTTGTATTCGTACCGGTATTAAGAGATTAAGATCATTTGTTTCTATACTATTTTCTAGTTTTTTTATATAGATAAAAGAAAATAAGAAAATAGAATAAAGAATAAAAAGGTTTGATGGAGAATAGAATATTCGTCATTAATTCGCCCTTAAAGATATATTCATGAATTATTATATATATTTCTTCATCCATTCAAATATCCAGGCCTCAGTCAAGTCCTCACGCCGAACCGTTATGACCCTGTAAATATTTAATATATGGAGACCAAATCCTTCTGAAGAGGTCTAACCCATCTATAAGGATAAGCCTCAATCTCTCCAAATGGAGTGTCTCCGACATTTCTATATTCCACATTTTGATTTGTTGGGAATGCAGGGCCTTTCCAAAATTTTAATATTAATTTTTTCCCAATTATTTAGACAGTAGTCAATAAAAGTTCTTTGATTCATTGTTATTAATTGGTCAGTTTCAAATATTCCAAGTATATTTAACTTTGGGTCAGGAGTCATACTTATATTGACAACATTCGAAATTATCTTAAATATTTCATTCCAGTATTCTACAATTTTATATACAGTTAGTAAATGAATGTGACAAATTTGCTTCTGAAATTTGACATTTATCACATGTAGGAGATATCTTTGGGAAAATATAATGTAATTTAGATTTAGAATAATGTAATCTATGTAGTATTTTAAACTGTATAAGGGAATGTTTAGCATTTAACGAACAGTGATGTATATGTTGTAGACTTTCATCCCATATTTCTGGTCTTATATTTGACCTAATTCCTTTTCCCAAGACTCTCTATATGTTTCTGTTGATGGGGTATCATTTTCCAATAAAAATATTATATATATATGATATCATTTTTTTCCGTATTTGGATGTTTTATTCAAGCATTCATCTAAAATTTCTGTCTTTCTATTTCTAAATTCTTGTATATTTGCAGAAGCCTAATTTCTAATTTGTAAATATCTAAAATATTCTTTATTGTGTAGCCCCATAAAATTTGTTGTAACTCTTGAAATGAAAGAAAAATATATAAAGATCACCCCATCTTAGAAATTCCTTTAGTTTTAACATTGAAGGTTTAAACTTATTCAATTGTAAGACCTAATGGATAGATATAGATTTTAGTTTTAATGCTTTTCTTTATTTGTTTCCAGATGCGGATTCCATTTTCTATTATCGGATTTTCATTATTAAACTTTCTTAGCTACATTAGTGTTAGCAAATATTATAGAGCTAATTTTCAAATGGAGAACAATCTTCTTTTTCCATATTTAACCAAGTTGGTTTATTATCTAATTCTTCTATCCAAAAATTCATATTTTTAATATTAACTGCCCAGTAAATAGAACATAAGATTTGGTAATGCTAAATTCCTCCGTTTATTTTAGATTTACATAAGTGTTTTTTATTTATTCTATGGCTCTTATAATCCCAGATAAAGTTAGGTAATTATGGAGTCTACTTTTTTTTAAAAAAATTTTTGGGAAGATATATCGGAATTAATTGAAATAAATATAATAATTGTGGGAGAAAAATCATTTTTATTGCATTAATTTTACCTATCATTGAAATAGGTAAACTTTTCCAGTATAAAAATTATTCTTATTTAATTTATGCAATAATGGAGGGAAATTAAATTTAAATAAAGAGTCAAATCTTTTTGTAACAAAAATTCCAAGATATTTAATATTTTCATTTGTTATCTTAAAAGGAACTTGTTGTAATATATGTAAATTCTTCACCGTTATTGGCATAAGTTCACTTTTATTCCAATTAATACTATATCCTGAAAGTGATCCAAATTCCGTTTATTAGTTTTAACAAATTTTCCGGATACTTATTTCTGGCTCAGTAATATAAAGTAATACATCATCCCGCATATAAGGAGATTTTTATCTTAGTATCTTTAGTATCATAGCGATATAATTCCGGTGTAGTCTCACCCTCTGGGCAAGAGGTTCTATTGCTAATAATGCAAACAATAGAGGTGATAGAGGACAACCTTGTCTACAACCTCGAGATAAATTAAATTTAGTTGATAACATTCGATTTGTTGTTATTCTAGCTGTTGGTTTGCATATAGTAATTTAATCCAAGTAATAAACTCCTCCCCCAGTTTTCTTAAAAGCTTCCATCACCGAAAATAAATAAGGCCATTCTACTTGGTCAAAAGCTTTTTCTGCATCAAGCAAAATGACTACTAAATCTTTTTTTATCACCTCTTTTCGAATAAATAATATCGAACAACCGTCTTAGGTTGTATGAAAGAGTATCTTTTTGGTATAAATCCTGTTTGGTCGGGATGGATTAGTTCGTTACGACTGAACTCAATCTTTTTGCTAATATTTTTTGTTAATATCTTTTGATCTGTATTTAATAGAACTATTGCTCTATATGATCCTGGTTCATCCAAATCTTTATTTATTTTAGGTATAAGTGTTATAATAGATTCATTCAACGTATCTGGTAATTTCTGTTGTGCATGTATCTGTTCATATAATGATTTTCAGGTAATGGAATCCATATAATCATGAAATAATTTTATAAAATTCCGAACCTATACCATCGGGTCCCGGTGTTTTTAAACCGTTTTTTAATGATCTAATTGATTCTTCAATTTCATTTATTGAAATATCAGCCTTTAATAATTCTCTGTTTTGTAAATCCAGTCCTTTCAGGTTACATTTTTTTAAGAATGCATCTATTTCTATTTTATTTACTGTTGCTTTAGCAGTGTATAAATTTTTATAATATTGCTTAAATCTTTCATTAATATCTTGAGGTTGTATTAATAATTTCACCGTTTTGTGATTTAATCCTATGTATGATTTTTTTCCGCTTCAATTTTCCTTAGTTGTTGAGCCAATAATTTTTGGGGTTTGTCCCCAAATTCAAAACTGTAATTGTTTAGTGTGTTGATAAAATTTTATCACTTGATCCGTATATATTTTGTTTAATTTATATTTCAATGTTACAATTTTATTATGTAATATTATATCTGGTTTTGTTGCATTCTGTATATCTAATTGTTTAATCTCCTTTCTAAATCTTGTTGTTCTTTCCGAATCTTTTTGTTATGGAATGCTTGTGAAGAGATCATGATTCCCCGGAGAAATGCTTTAAATGTTTCCCATAATAAAGAACGGGATATCTCAGGTTGATCATTTTATTTCAAAAAAAAAATCTTAATTTGAGTTGTGATATATTCCTGGGTGGCTTTATTTTTTAAAATTTGTGGGTTAAGTTTCCACTGTCCTGAATTTTCTATTTTACCATTGATTTTAATTTTAAATGTTAATGGCGCATGATCTGAGATTATAATATTATCATATTTAGATTCATAAGTAAGTGAAATAAGTTTTGCATCCACCAAAAAATAATCTATTCTTGAATAAGTTTTATGTACTGGAGAGTAAAAAGAATATTCTCGTCCCGTAGGGTTTTCTGTTCTCCAAACATCTTTAATATTGGTCGTTTGCATGTATGCATTTAATAAATCACTAGAATGTGATTTAATTTTCCTTTGTTTTATAGATCTGTCTAAATAGGGATCCAATGTACAGTTTAAAATCTCCTCCAATTATCAAATTATATTGTGTTAATTCCGGGATATTTGTTAAATACTTTTCTTAAAAAACAATGGGCTATCAAATTTGGTCCATATATATTAACAAAAATCATTTTTTCTGTATTTAATTCTCCTATCACAATAATGTATCTGCCATCTTTATCAGCTATGGTTGATGTATGTATTAAATAAAATGCCTTTACGAAATAATATTGCTACGCCTCTTGATTTATGTGTAAAAGAATGAATGATATATTTTATCTGTCCATTTTAGCTTTCAACCTGTTTTCCGCATCTTTTTTTAAGTGGGTTTCTTGAATATAAATTACGTCAGCTTTAATTGCCTTTAAATGTGCCAATACTTTTCCTCTCTTTATCGGTTCATTAATACCTTTAACATTCCAACTGCAAAACGTTAATCCCTCATTCCCCATATTTCTTTTTAAGTCTTGCATTTTAAATTTGTAGAGATCTAATAGAGTCTAAGGATCAGCGCGATAGACCCAACCCTACACCTGAACCTTGAATAGATGAATTTTAAATCACTTTTTTTTTGTCCCTCACGAATATATCTCCATTGGTACAATATCTTACTCCATTCAAACCGAGAAATACAATAGATATGAAAGATAAATAAAGGATAGATTAAAGTGTTATGTGTAAAGGAGGAAAGAACTACATCTGGAATAGATGTAGTTTGTGTTAGCCATATTAACATGACTATCCATCTAATGACTTCCGTCATTGATGTTTGTTAACTAGGCCAGCTCCTAGATTTGGGGAATTATTATTCCATAGCAATATTTTAACGGGGGTATAATATTAAGGGAAAAAGAAAAGGGGGTGGTAATAGAAAAAGGAAGGGGGAAAAGGATAGGATTAATCCTATAAAAGTATCTATATCTAAAGATGACTTAAAAATCTAAGTAATATTAAACATATCAAATATAAATGCAATATAAAAAAGAAAAATAACATACAATTAAGTCAATTCAAAAAAGGAAAATCAGTTGTTAATTATTAGTAATAATGATTAGTAATAGTGAACAATCTTAATTAATAAAAATAAAGGGAACAATAATCCTAATAATAAAACTACGTTGTGATCTTAAAGTATATGTTATTTATTTATGTTAGTTATATGTTAGGACTAATTATCAATTATCAATATCCAGATAACAATTTCGGATCTCTCCATCATTTTATTCCTCTCCATTCCGTTCGACATTGTCCATTCCATCAAGTCCAATATTATCTTGTAGAATCTCAGTGGGTGTTAAGAGTCCATGTTGGATATTTAAAAGTAATAAGAGTAGTAAAAGTCAATATATTTGCTTGTAGATACTCTTCAGGTCTTGAACTGTTGGGCAAATTCCAAAGCAGCTGCTGGGGTTTTAAAGAAGTGTTCGGCGTTGTTATAAGTAACTCTTAGGATAGCTGGATAATTCAAACCGTATCTCAGGTTTCCTACTCCCCTCATAAGACCTTTGGCTTCATTAAATGCTTTCCGTTTCCTGGCGACCTCTGGTGGATAGTCTCGATAGATACTAATCCTTTGACCCTCGAATGTCAAGTCTTTGATTCTTGAAGCTTTTCGCATAATCTCATCCAGTACAAAGTCATATTGTACCTTTAAAATCATTTGTCTCGGAGGGGCCCCTGGTCTGGTCTGGCGTCTGCTGACTCTATGAGCACGAGCTAGTAAAGGCACTTCATCCAGAGATAGTACTTCTTTGAGTAATTTAGCAGTGAATTCTCGAGGGCCGTCGATATTCTCTCGACCCTCAGGAATCCCCGCAATTCTCAGGTTTTGCCTTCTCTGATGCCCTTCTAGCTCAGTACATTTCTCTGTTGTTTTAGTCAGCAGGTTCATTAGGCGTTCATTTTCTGTAATCAGCTGCGCTGTAGTCAAAACATTCTTCTCAGCTATTTGTTCAAGGTTCCTTATTCCAGCCATCTGGTGTTGTTGTACTTCTTCAATAGGATTAATCCTATTATGGAAGTCTTTTTTAAGCTTTTCAAGTTTTTTGTCCATCTTCTTTTCCATATCATTAAACATTTCAATAAATTCTTCCTTCAAATCCTCCGATAATTTCTTGACCTTTTTTTCAATGTTTGACTTTGTATCCCGTTGTAATTGGTTCAGTTGATTTTTCATCTGATTCAACTGAGTATCCATCTGAGTATTCATTTGACTTATTTCTTCCTTTATATCCTTTATTTCTTCCTTTATTTCTTCCTTTAAGCCAGCCATCTGTTGAGAAATGAAAGTTTTCAATTCCTCACCTTCCATTTTTGTCCCTGATTTTTTGGATACATCCTCCAGGGATCGAGTCCTACTCGACTCCGAGGCTTCAGCTGGGCCTTCTCCCGGTCTCTGCCGGGTTTGTCGACCTTTGGCCTTGTCGGTAGGGCTCCGTGCCGTCGACATAGTTTGTCGCGCGCCTGATGACGTCACTCGGCACAGTCGGTGAAGAAACGGCAGGCAGTGTGCAGCAGACAGCCGGTAAGTCCTTTTAAACCCCCGTTTTTTCCGATTTTTTTGCGGAGCTGGCTGGCGCTATCCTCTAGGTCTCCATAGCGCCACCGGAAGTCTATTTCTCCTAGTGATTTGTTCAAGTGGTGTTTAGCGCAGCTGTACTGCAGAAGGAAAGTAGATGCTTTTTGGCAGGAGGTTACCTGGCCTACGTTTAGATCTAATGCCACCAGACTTCACAAAGTCCACCGGCAACATTACACACTATTAGGATGACTTCTAACCCTACGCCACTCACTTTGATTTGGGTGGGATAGCGGTTAGTAGATTATTTGTGGAATGTGATGGGAAGAGGATGGGGAGGCTGAAGTTACCAGGTGGTTGAGGGAATGGTACAGAGGCTGGTAGATGATATGGAGAACTAGGTATGGAGGGGATGATAGGCAGATAGAACCAGGTGGGGAGATGGGCTGAGAAAGATGAACAATGGGAGAAAAAAACGAGGTTGACTGGTTAGTGTGAGTGGGAGGAGAGCATAGGGCGTATGACAATGCAAAATTCAATGTTCGTAGCATTGGGTTGTAAGCTATCCAAGCAGAACACAAGATGTTGTTCTTCCAATTTGCACTTGATGTCTCTGTGTTATGACGATGGACAAGGACATGCAGGTAGATCAGCGTTAGAGTGGAAAGGAGGGTTAAACCAACATGCAACTGTAAGCTCGTGATGGCTATTAGGGGCAAAGAGTAAGCACTCCACACAATGGTAGCTTAGTCTATGTTTGGTTACATCAATGTAGGGAAATCATCTGATAATTTACCTCATTATACTTCAAAAGTACTGAATTGGCAATGGAGTGCTTTGCAACATCATGGAAAAAGCACAATGCAGTAAACCCTCATTATAATAGACAATGGGGGGTTGGGGGGAAGATGTGATGTCCATTGTTGATTGTAGAAACAAACAAATACCGCTGCTTCTTAATACACAAAAGAACACAAAGTGCTAAAGCAATTCAGCTGGTCAAGCAGCATCTCTGGAGAACATGGATAGCTTAAGTCTATTGTCAACATCCTTCTTCAGCCACTTGGTCTGGAAATGGACCTGGAATCTAGGTGAGTTGATGGCCGGGAGTGAGGCGAGGATCGGCACAATCATTGTTCACGTCCTGCAGGTGGCCAGAGTGCAGTTAAGGGTTGACGGTGCTGATGGTGACGCCAGAGATTATGGCGGTTGCTGTGCCGATTGCAGCGGTATTGGTGGTAGCAGTGATGGTGGTGGCGAATGCAGCAGTGGCAGGAGCAGGAACGGCGAAGGAGGTGTTGGCAGCCCAGCCTAGCCGTGAAGGTCAGTACGGCAGTTCACTATAACCAAAATCCATTAAAAAGAGGCCTGTAAAAACAAGGGTTTACTGCATTACGAAAAACAAAACACTTTCAGCTAAAGCCAGTTGGATTACAAAACCAATCGGAGAAAAATTTTGCACCGGAGCAACCGTCTTCCTGATATCTTCCACCAACAGGTGTCTAGCCTAAAATCTTCAATAGAGTTCTACAGTCTAGAAATTCCAATGTTTGTGATGGAAATATGGCATTTGAGGCTTGTGGTAGCTGGACCTTGATCAGAAATTTCATTCAAGGACAAAGCTGGTCCAATAGGACATAAATAGTCAATGCACTGTTGGGACCTCTCCCTTTTAGATGATCAAGATGACATAAGATATTGAGGCCCCGGAAATAAAAGGAGATATAGGTCAGGTATAGCCAGGTAAGGTCAATTGAATCCCTGGAGTAGTATAGGGCATGGCAGAATATTTTAAGAACAAAATCAGAAAACAAAAAAAGGGGCATGAGATAGCTTTGGCTGAGATTACGGAGTATCCAATTGTTTTATAAATATTAAAAGAAAAATAGTAATGCGGGAGAGAATGGTGCCCCTCAAAGACCAAAGAGAACATTTATACCATGAGTCAGAAGAGAAAGGGGTGGTCCTCAATGAATAATTCTCCTATGTTTTGACTGCAGAAAAAGACATGAGGGCTCGGGAAAGTTAATGGGGATGTCTTGGTAATAGTCCGCATTGCAGGTACTGGACATCATAAAATGTATGAAGGTAAATAAATCTCCGGGGTCTGATCAGGTATATCCAAGTACACTGTGGGATGCTAGAGTAAAAATTGCGGAAATCCTGGCTGAGATATATGCATCTTTGTTATCCATCGTTGAGCTGCTGGAAAATTGAAGGGTGGCTATTGTGTGCTTTTATTTAAGGCTGGGAGCTGCAAAGCCTAACATCTGTGGTAGGAAAGTTACTGGAGGGGATTCTGAGGGATTTGGACAGAGGTTGATTCATGATGGTCAGCATGGTTTTGTGGCAAAAAATTAGATATGTATGCTCCGAGGAGCAAAGACAACCAGACATCACAAGACGAAAGGGGAGCAGAACAAATTTTTGTTTCTTGGCAAGATGCCACATGGGCCAGTGAAGTGGCCACGTTTTAAAGTTTTACTAGACCAAGGGGGACACACACATACTAACCAACCCCCCCCCCCCACATACACACACACACACACACTAACACCCCCCTTGATATTATATTAATATTATTAATTCGCTCCTTTTATGCCATCCCCCACCCTATCCACTCTCGCATAACCCCCAACTGCGCAGGTGCGGCTAGAGGGGGGGGGGGGGGGGGGGTTGGAGAGGGGGGTAGAGAGGGAGAAGGAGGGGGTAGAGATTGAGGGGTGGGGGGGGCGCGGCGTCATAGTGGAGGGCTGGTTCCCGAATGCAATACTCCACCACTCACCCATAGGTCCCAATATTCACCACTCCCTAGAGGGAGAGGGCAGAGAGGGGGGGGGGGGGCAGAGAGGGAGGGGAGCAGAGAGGGAGGGAGGGGCAGAGAAGAAGGGGGAGCAGAGAGGAAGGGGGGCAGAGGGAGGGGGTGCATAGAGGGAAGGCCCCCTCCCCCCTCTCCCTCCCCCCCTCTCCTCCTCCCTCTCCTCCCCCCCTCTCCCCCCCTCCCTCCACCCCCCCCTCAACCCCCCTCTCTAACTCTTTCTCTGCCCCCGGGAGGGGGTAGAGAAGGAAGGGGAGCGGGTAGAGGCAGCACCTACCTAGGTCATAGAGCAGAAGCCTCCCCACCAGGCGCCGGGCCCGAGCTAGGCTGCGGCCCTCGTGGACCAGAGCGAGGCCTGGAGCAATCGGAGGACAGTGAAAAGCAGCAGAGGGCTGGCCGATAATGCCTTCCATGAGGGTAATCTCACCCACCAGCGTGACAGCCAATTGGGCGGGGGAGATGGAGAGGTCGTCCCTTGACGGCCGCTACGGCCACTTTTGCACTGCACTTGTCCGCGCCCGAGCTGCGATACTGACTGCTGCCGCCATGTTGTAGAACTTGAAGGAGCCCAGCGGAGCACGACTTGAGCACATGTTCAATGGCTTTAATCCAGGGTGGTAGGGCGGCTGGGCCACGTAACTTGCAGCTCGTGGAAAACAGTGCCCCTGCGCATTGAAAATTCTGCACGACTTAACGCGAGGAGAAGAGGCATTGTGACGTCATCCAGCTTGCTTCAGCTCGTTACATTTTAAAAAGATGGCAGATTAGTGAACAATTTTAGTAAAAACTCGGGAAATAATTAATTGAATTTTCAGATGAGGGGATTTTTGAAATAATTAGGTAAATCTCCAGCGGAATATGTAAAAATGTCACCGTTACCTCTTCGGGTTTTTGAAGAGACGTGATGTCTGTCTGTCTGTCTGTCTGTCTGTCTGTCTGTCTGTCTGTCTGTCTGTCCATCCGTCCATCCATCCATCCATCCATCCATCCATCCATAACAAAAACTCTGATCTTGTGCTCTTCCGATTTGCGCAGTTTTCTATTTACGGAAAACCGGTAAGCGATTGCGCTACGATTTTTCGTCAGCTCACTCACCGTTCTCCTGTGCACCATTTCATTCCAACCAGTAGTATGTTGTAAAAGTTAGCGAGGTTTAAAAATCATAAAAAACGCACGTGCGCAGATCGATCTCCTCTCCTGCCAATCAGCGCTGTGCGGATTGGTCGCTTCTCCTGTCACTCACCGGGACGGTCCGCCCCTTCCTGCGCCATCGTGTCTTTGTTGGAGCATAGGAAGGCCGGCGGAGGTCTCCAACAATTATCGGAGGGACCGGAAGCGGCCCGGCCGGCCTGAAGTCGCCGATGTTGCCAAACGGAAAGCGGAGAGTCTGACCCCGGCAGAGGAGAGCGTCCAGCGCCCACTGTGAGTCCAAAATGCACCACCACTATAGCGCCCGCAGCTCCAGCCACTCACTGGCTCCTGCCCCACTCCCCCATGATACACCCCTCTTCCCCATGGTTCTTCCCCCATCTTCTCTCCGAGCTCTCCCCACACGCTGGCGCGGCCGTAACTTCTGGTGCTTCTGGGCTGAGCCGAGGCATGGCTCTGAGGGCACCGACAGCTGATGCTCCTCCGGGGCATGCAAGACGGAAGAGGAGCGGCAACCACGAGATCCTGGGGAGGGAGAGTGGGGGAGGAGAGGGGATAGTGGGAGAGGAGGGGAGTAGGGAGGGGAGAGGAGTTATGGAAGGAGGGAGTGACTGAGAGTAGGGGAAAGGAGAGGTTAGATAGGAATTGGGGGAGGGTAGGAGAACAGGGAAAAGAAGAGGTGAGGAGGGAGGGTGGGGAAGGAGGGGGAATAGAGGTAGAGAAGGGGGGAGTAAGAGGACAGGGGTGTGGGGTGGGGAGGTAGGGAGTGGGAAATAGAGGGAGAGGATGGCAGTGGGTGAGGTGAGGAGGGGTAGGGGAGGTGACGAGTAGGGAAGGAGGGATAGAGAGATAGGTGGGGGATAGGAAGGGGAGAGGAGTTGTGGAGGGAGGGAGTGATTAGAGGGTAGGGGAAAGGAGAGGGAGATAAAGGTGAAGGAGGGATTTCGGAAGGAGAGGGGAAGGAAGAGTGAGGGTGAAGAGGAGGAGGTGAGAGTGTTATGGATGAGGGGAAATGAGCTGCTTCTGTGCAGTTGGGGGCTATGGGTGAGTGGTGGAATATCGTGTTGGGGGACCATGCATCCTGTGTGACAGGGACCAACGGGTCCCAATTAGTCTATCTCTATAATTAGAGAACTCTGATCATGGATGTGAGTGTGTGTCCATCCCCCTCCCTCTCCCACCTCCCTACACCCCCCTCCCTCCCCTCCCCCTCCTCCTCTCCCCCGCTTCTTTACCCCCCTCCTCCCACCTCCTCATCCGCTCCCCCTCCTCCTCCCCCCTCCTCCTCCTCTCCCCCCCCTCCCCTCTCCCCCTCCCTCATCCTCTCTCCCCCCAAAGAGCCAATTAATAATATCAATATAATACCAAGGGGGGTAGTTAGTGTGTGTGTGGGGGGTAGTTAGTGTGTGTGTGGGGGGTAGTTAGTGTGTGTGGGGGGGTAGTTAGTGTGTGTGTGTGGTGGGGGGGGGGTGGGTGGTTAGTGTGTGTGTGATGCCGCAGGCCACCCCCTCCCCTCTCCGCCCTGTAACCGTGCATTGAGGGGACGGGACCCAACTGGTCCCACTTGGTCTAGTAATTCATAAAAGGTTTGTATGTACAGAAAATTGTTAGTAAAGTAAATAGAATATTATTCTTTATTTCAAGGAAATTGAATCTTAAAGTAGGAGTGGGGTTATGCTCAGTTCTACATTGGTGAGATTATCTCCAGACTACTGTGTACAATATTGGTCTTTTTTTAAGAACAATGTTAATATTTGTAAAACAAAACAGTGGCATTTACTGGACTTACTGGGATGGGAGAGTTACCTTAAGAGAAAAGAAATGGCCAGGCTTGGCTTGTATCCAGTGGAGTTTAGAAGAGTCAGAAGTGACTTCATTAAAACATGCAAAATATTGATGGATCTCAGATAAGGTAGATATGGTGAGATGCTTCCTCGAGGTAGAATCTAGTACTAGAGGTGAGTGTCTTTGAATATTTAAAGACAGAGGTGGATAAAGACTTGATAAGCAAAGCAGTGTAAGATTACTGTAGGTAGAAAGCAATGCAGAGTTGGTTATATACAGATCAGCTGTGATCTTATTAAATGGTAAAGGCCGCTTGAAGGGTTAAGCGACCTGCTCTTGCTCCTAATTTGCGTATTTGTATGCTCCTACTGATTATGATCTGAAATGCCCATTACCTCTTTGGTTTCTTTGTCCAATGTCAAAACATAAGTGTGATACCCATGGCCATCTTCAGGAAGTAATCTAATTTAATGGGGCATCAGAGGCACAGCTATTTGAGCAGCTACCTCACAGCTCCAGTGACCTGGGTTCAATCCTGTCTTGTGGAATTTGCACATTATCCCTGTGACTCCGTGCACTTCTTCCTAATGCTCCAGTAACTTTCTGCATTTTAAAGGCTAATTAGCCACTGAGCATTGCTTCAGTATACAACCAAGTGGTAGAATTTTGCTAGGAGGGGAGCAGAAAGCAGTTGCTGGGAAAGTGCGAGAACAGAATAGGTTAGAGTTAATGTATAAATGGATGCTTAACGGTCAGTATGGATTCAGTGGGCCATAGAGCCTGCATCCATATTGAGTTTCCCTTTTACTCTCCACGACTGAACATCATCTTCAGTAGAAAATAAATTTAGACCAATAAGCTGTTTCTTTAAACAATCTGTTGTAGCACAAATAGATTTTCTTTTGTAGCACTATCTTGAAATTTTAGTTTGCCAAATGGATCAAATATTGAATGGAAATGATGCTGTCTCTGATCATCTTGTGGCAGTGATATGATGTACTAAGAAAATAACTGTAAAATGTTATCACTTCCTGCTGTCTCAGCCTCGAGGGAAAAAAGAGATTCTCCTGAAGTGTTTTTGGATTATATAATTTAGAGCCTTCGACCTGCTGTCATTCTCTGATCGTGTTCCACTTTCCTTAGCTCAGTTGCTCTGCAGCCTTTGACAGTGTTTACACCACCATCCTTATCAAGCAACTTTCCTCTGATATGATATTATTATTTTACCTGTCCAAATAAAGCCAATGCACATCCAGCAATGGTTTATCTTCCTATCTGTATATGGTTACCGCTGAAGTCTAGTTCATCTGCATGTGTGCAATTCACAAGTGCAATTCACAAATTCGACCAACTTCAAAATGTATGCTGAGAATACCCAAATGGATTTCTCCAATGCCTTCCTGTCCCCTTTAACTACATACGAGATCTCAAAGACACTGTGTCCTTGATAAATCATGATATTCTCTTGCATGGAAATCAATGCTTCTCATTCCATCTGCCAACACAACTACTATATCAGGATCAACCTGACCGTTCACTATCATGTTTAATCCTGCACTGAACTTCCTTCCAGAGCCTTGGGATTCCAAAGATGTCTTACTTTGTCCTCAAACACAATCTACCTCTCCTCTTACTTCATGCCTTCTGCTGCTGAATTTCACATCCATTTTTTTAATCTCCAGGTTTGAAGATGCAGGAGCATCTTGGCTAAACTATTCATCTTATTCTATAAATTGTAGCTCATTCAGCACTCCCACACCCATATCCAGATCACACATAGTTACTGCAAATGACTTATAAATGCCTGAGTTGTTGTTGTATTCATATAGCTTTGCAGCGTCGCCGTGCACCATTCTCCGGTCTTGAATAAACTGAAATATTCTGCTCTTTCTACAGTGCTCGGGTATGTTATCCACCACCAATCCCACCCGCCTCTTCCTTTGTTCAGATATTTGTATCTGTACAGTTGGCTGTTTATACATAATCTTCCATAAGCCTTTCACCACTCTCTCCTCTCCACCTTAAAACTCCTTTTTTTTTTAAAGCAATCTCTTTGATTAAGCCTTTACTATTCTTTTTCTTTCTTTGGCTTTGTGCCATACCTCCCTGATTAAACATCAGCAAAGAGCTTTGGAACATCTTTCAATATTGAAGGTTATTACACGGTCCTACCATATTGCAATCTCTTTCTCCTACAAACAAAGGACTAGTAAACTCTCAGCCACTCTGCCTTTTTGTTATATTTCACCATGTTATGCTTTTCACGATACAACAATAACAACAATCAACAATCAAACTTTATTGTCATTTAGAAATACATCGATATATGCAATTCCAAACGAAATTCCATTGCATTTGGCTCCCCTTGCAACACGATAATAAACAGAAGGATAAAATGGATAAAAAGATAAAATGGATACAAAGATAAAATAGACAATGGTGGCAGCCCATTACATGGCATTCAGGAGTCTGATGGCTCGTGAGAAGAAGCTGTTGCAAAACCTTGATGTTCTGCTCCTTATGCTACAATATCTTTTGCCCGAGGGCAGCAGAGTGACCAGTCCATGATGGAGATGTGCGGGGTACTTTATAATACTGCTGGCCTAAGACAAGCAATGTTTGCTCGCAATGTCCCCGATTGAGGGGAGAGAAGTCCCGATGATTTTTTCAGCCGTCCTCACCACTCTCTGCACGGACTTCCAGTCGGAGGCTGTACATTCCCCAAACCAGACAGAAATACAGCTGGTCAGAATACTCTCTATGGTGTCCCTGTAGAAAATGGTGAGGACGGGATGGGGGACATGAGCTCTTCTCATCGGGCTCAGAAAGTGCAGCCGCTGCTATGCTCTCTTAACTATTGATGTGATGTTATTTGACCAGGTCAGTCTGTTAGTGATCTGCACTCCCAGGAACTTAGTGCTACCGACCAACTCCACATCGCTGTCATTGATGTGAAGTGTTGTGTGACTGTGCCAGTTTTTCTAAAGTCGACGATGACCTCCTTTGTTTTTTCGACATTCAGGATCAGATTGTTCATATTGCACCAGTCCACCAGTTGTTTCACCTCCTCCCTGTAAGCAAGCTCATTGTCGTCCCGGACGAGGCCCACCACTGTTGTGTCATCTGCATACTTCATGATGTGGTTTGTATTAAACCTGGCACAACAGTCGTGGGTCATCAGGGTAAACAGCAGTGGACTCAGGACACAGCCCTGAGGGGAGCCGGTGCTCAGAGAGATGATGTTAGAGGTGTTGTTTCCAACCCGCACTGAATGGGGTCTGTCAGTGAGGAAGTCCAGTAGACAGTTACACATGGGGGTGCTGAGGCCCAATGGACCCAGTTTGCTTATCAGGTGCTGAGGGATGATTGTGTTGAACGCTGAACTAAAAACCACGAACTGCATTCGCACATAAGTGTTCTTCTCCTCTAGATGTTCCAGGCTCAGATGGAGTAAGGAGGATATAGCGTTCTCTGTGGAGTGGTTTGGCCTGTAAGCAAACTGGTATGGGTCAAGTGTGGAGGGGACTCTGGAATATGTTCCCTGAACAGCCTCTCGATGCAGAGTAACCTACCTGTTCTTCTTGCTTTCTATATATTTTATCAAAAAAGTATTTATGGGTCATATTTTTAAGCACTTATTTGTTTATTAAGGCCCCATCTGTCTGTGTCTGACATATCAGCCTTCAGTACTCTGATATAACGTACAGGCAACTCCCATGTTATGACTGTTCGGATAATGGAAGTTTCTCCTGACATAATACACAAGGCACTACTTAAAATTTTCAAATATGTAGCAAAGTTTGCTCTTTTGGAATTTATGTAAACTTTACATTTTTCAACTTACGTTTCTCGACGTATGCGCAGTTGACAGAGCTTTCAAGGAATGCAACCCCAACCCTGTACCATGGATAGCTTGCATTATATTGTATTGTAATGCATTAGGTTAGTGTTGAAAGGAAAATACTTAGCTCAAGATAATCCGACAAAGTTGGGTTGAATGTGATAAACAATTGAATGTTAAGAGAATATTTTAGAAAACTAAAGTAAAATTGAATCTAAAGTCTTAATCACCCGACATTTTGAGCTTACTAGTCTGATGCTAAGAAGTTTTGTTTTCCATTGTTGCATTTGTACATTCATATAGTATTGACAATACCAGAAATGCATCTAATTAAAATAGAAAATAACTGTGTTTGTGTCTGTCTGCCTGTCTGCCTGTCTGCCTGTCTGTCTGTCTGTCTGTCTGTCTGTCTGTCTGTCTGTCTGTCTGTCTGTCTGTCTACCTACCTACCTACCATTAAAAGTCTCATCTTGTTTGTTTACCTGTCTGTGAGATCAAGGAACTACTCCAAAACGGTACACAATAGCGCAAAAATGTTTGCAGAATCTTACTCAACTTTTTCCCTTCGTCGTTAGTATCAAGTTTCTTCACATTTGATGTTATATTTCATTGATATTTATTTATATTTGATAGTTATTGATATTTAAAGTTTGAGAAGAATAACTAAACGCAGCTTCCAGGTACGACATCACAATGGCATCTCGCAGTCCTCCAATCACAATGGCATTCATTTATATATGCTGCTGTGAACATTCCGCAAGCCAACAATGACATCACAATGGGATCTCAGCTGCCACTCCTCACAGCCCAGAGCCCACTCCCCACAGCCCAGAGCCCACTCCCCACAGCTCAGAGCCCACTCCCCACCGCCAACTCCCCTCAGCCGACACCCCACAGCCCACTCCCTGCAGCCCAATCAGCACTGCTTCCAGGGGGTGTGAGATTTTTAAAAATCCGTCACACTGCCAACGGTAACGGCAGCCCCGCACATGTCGCAGTCGCTGCCCTTAATGGCAACCTGCTGCTCGCTGCCATGTTCAGTCCGACTGGACCGCGCACAGGAATGCGACGTCATCGACAACAGGAGCAATGGCAATGTCCCCTCTCTGGCCATGGTGGCCCAATCGTTGAGAAGCAGCATCAGCAGCAGCAGAGAGAGAGAGATAGAGAGAGAGAGAGAGAAATACAGACAGAGAGAGAGAGAGACAGACAGAGAGACAGAGAGAGACAGAGAGACAGACAGAGATATAGAAAGACATAGAGAGACAGACAGAGAGAGACAGACAGAGAGAGAGAGAGACAGATAGACGGAAACAGAGAGAGAGAAAGAGAGACAGACAGAGAGAGAGACAGACAGAGAGAACGAGACAGAGAGAGACCGAGAGGAAAACAGAGAGACAGACACACAGACACAGAGAGCAAGACAGAGAGAGACAGCAAGAGAGAGCGAGAGAGAGATATTGTGATAGGGAGAGAGACAGACAGAGAGAGATTGAGACAGGGTGGGGTTAGTGTGTGTGGGCGGGGGGTTAGTGCGTGTAGGTGGGTTAGTGTGTGTAGGGGGATTAGTGTGTGAGGGGGTGGTTAGCATGTGGGGGGGTTAGTGTGTGTGGGCCGGGGTTAGTGTGCGTGGGGGGAGTTAGCGTGTGTGTGGGGGGTGTTTACGGGGTTAGTGTGTGTGTGTGGGGGGGGAGTTAGTGTGTGTGTGGGGGGTGTTGCGGGGGGTTAGTGTGTGTGTGTGGGGGGGGGGGGCGTTATGTCACAACAGGAACCCATCAGCCGTGCCTGCGCAGTTTGGGGCTATGGGTGAATGGTGGAATATTGCGTTTGGGGTCCAGCCCTCCCTTGTGACCCCCCCCCCCATTGGGGGACGCGACCCAATTGCTCCCACTTGGTTAGTATTATACTAAAAGTCTTGTCTTGTTTGTCTGTCTCTGTCCATGAGATCAAGGAACTACACCAAAATGGTACACAATAGCGCAACATTGTTTGCTGAATCTTACTCAACTTTTTTTCCAAGTTTCTTTACATTTAAAGTTTTTTAAAAGGCAACTTTGAAAATAATAACTGCCTGTGAGAGTGATACTTTTCTAACAGCTTCCAGTGATGATGTCACATTGGCATCTCACAGTTGTCCAATCACAATGGGATCTCATTTACACAAGCTTCCGTGAAGATTCCGAAAACCGAAAATGACATCACAATGTGATCTCAGGCACCCGCTGTAGTGAACATTCCAAAACTGAAAATGACATCACAATGTTATCACTGTTGCCAATACAGAAGCTATGAGAGTTGATGGAGTGGGGGATGGGAGGAGAAGAAATGTTATTTAAACATTGTCTTTAATGGTGAGTGACTGAGGGTAGGGATAAGGAGAGGGTGAGAGAGGTGACAGAGAGGCAATGGGGTCAGCATCTTCAAGGGATGTAAGAAGAGTGATATTTTTGCCCCCCCCCCCCCCCGTGGGAAGGATTGACTGGTTCCAGTGAGCGCCGACGCTGACTCAAAAGTTGAGTCCATTCATTGTTTCTATGAAGCGCCGACTGCCCTGCCCCATGTGGGAAAGATTCATTGCCTCCAAGGAGCGCTGACGCCAACCGAAAAGTCGAGTCAATTTCTTTGGCTTCGGGAAGCGGTGACTGCCACCCCCCCCCCCCACATGTGGGAAGGATTGGTTGCTTTGGGAGAACGGGTTGCGTTGGTGGAACGGGTGAGTGGTGGAAACGGGTTGCGTTGGGGATACAGGTGAGTGGTGGAATATTGCGTTGGAGAAACGGGGCCCAACGGGTCAGAGGGGTAGGCATGGGAGAGGGATTATGGAGGGTGGGAGGGAGTGACTGAGGGCAGGGAGTGCCTGAGGGTCATCGTCGTGGCTATCCCTCGAGGTCGAGGATGATGGTCTACGTTCTATTGTTTTTATGGACTCTCAGGTGGCTTATGAGTTCAATCCTGGCTTTGAAAGTTCTTCGCCATTCAGGACAGTTAATTCCAGATGGCAGATCGGGCTTTGGTTGTTGCTGACTCTCATTCCGTTTTCTTCTCTTTTCTTCTAATTTACATTTCTTGGCTTAGAAAATCGCTGTTCCTTCTTGGATTTTGGTTCGCTAGAGTTTCCTGTCCTTGACATTGGTTTCACAATTGTTAATGTTGATTTTACATTTCTTCAAGTTGGCTTTCAAGGCATCTTTGAATCTCTTCTTTTGTCCGCCTCTTTTACATTTGCCTTCTTTAAGCTGGGAATAGAAGGTTTGCTTTGGTAGACACTCGTCTTCCATTCGAACAACATGACCGACCCATGACAAAGGCTTTGATGCTAGATGTTTTGTTCGGATGTCACGATTTTGAAAGACTCTCGTCAAAGACGTCCAAAAGCTGTTCCAGCACACTTAAGACGATGTTTGATCACGTCATCAGAGTCGACATTGGAGAAGAAATGATTTCCAAGGTACGGAAAGTAATCCACATTTTCCAGGGTTGTTTCACCAAGTTGAATTGATGGTTCTTTCCGATTTGTTTCAGTTGGTGACGATTGGTAGATAAGTTTCGTGTATGCACTGTTGAAGGCAGTCAGATGATTTTCTGAAAGAGCTGCAACACAGTTGTCGTCTGCGTATTGGAACTCGATGAGTGAGCTCATTGACGTCTTAGTTTTGGACTTGAGATGGACAAGATTGAAAAGTCTGCCATCTGTTCTGTAGATGATTTCGATTCCTGGGGGTAGGTCATCCTGGATGATGTGGATGGTTGTCGCAATGAAGATGGTGAACAGTGTTGGGCAATCACGCATCCCTGTTTCACACCTGATCTGATTTGTTGCTGGTTGCTGGCCATGACTGTGGCAAGCATGTCATCATGGAGCAGTCTCAGGATTTGAATGTACTTTTCAGGACATCCATAGGTGGATAGGATGTCCCATAAGAGTTCTCATGATACTGAGTCGAAGGCCTTCAGAGGTCGATGAATGCCAAGTACAAAGGTTGAAGTTGTTCATGACATTTTTCTTTTAGTTGACGCATAGTGAAGATCATGTCGGCTGTTCCACGTGAGGATCTAAAACCGCTTGTGGTCTCCGGAAGGATCTTTCCTCGGCTAAAGGCTTGAGTTGGTTGTTCATGAGGGCGAGCGAGGGACCTTGCCTGCTGTTGATAGGGAAATTCCATGATAGTTTTCACAGCCAGATCAATCGCCCTTTCCTTTCGTAGATGGTAAGGATTGCTGAGTCTCTAAACTCTCCAGGTATGTCTGATAAAATTTACTACTTAAAACAGACAACAACACAAAGGGTTAAAGGTAAACCATGCCAAGTTTTACTCAATTCGTCATGACGGGTATGGTGGGGACTAGTACAGAGAGTATACCGATATACTCAGTGCTTCCCGTCGCCCTTCCCCGATAGCCGAAAGTCTTGAGAAGTTTTGTGATGCTCACAGAACGAAGACGCCCTGTGCATGTGCTTGTTTAATGTGTACTTGATGTTGCACTCCCAAGAAGCACATGGTTCTTCACAAATCAATCAACTAATTCCAATGGCAAGGGAACCAATACGATTGGAGATGATAGATACCCTGAGTATAGGGGAAAGGAGAGGGAGAGGTGAAGGAGTGGAGTTGGTGAGTGGAAAGAGGGAAGGTGAAGAGGGGGACGGAGTGTTGGGGGGATAAGGGGAAATGAGCCACGCCTGCGCAGTTGGGGGCTATGGGTGAGTGGTGGAATATTGTGTTGGCGAATGGCTTATATTGGGGGAACGGGTGATGGGGGTGATTGGCTCCGGGGGCGCTTATCTCCGAGGTGAGCGCTGATACCACGTTCGGGGACCAGTCCTCCCGCCTGACGCCGCGCCCCCCCCCCTTCCCGCTTGCGTAGTGGGATGGGTCCAACAGGTCCCACTTGGTCTAGTATATTACTAAAATTTTTGTCTTGTTTCTATCCATCTATCTATATGTATGTGATCTGGGACCTATGCGAAAACAGTAGATTCAGATTCAGATTCAAAACATTATTGTCACTGTGCAGTGTACAAGTACAGAAATGTAGTTAGTATCTCACCCAGAAGTGCGAACACAGAATAATGGAACTGTAAAATATATATATATGTATATACGGTAGCAGTAGTGCAAATTTCTGGGGAGGGAGATCAGTCACTGGGGGAAGGAGTGTCTGGGGGGGGGGGGGGGGGTTAAGTAGTTAAGGTGCAGATTTAAGTAGCGTAACAGCCGTAGGGAAGAAGCTGTTCCTGAACCTGTTGGTCCGGCAATGGAGAGACCTGTAGCGCCTCCCAGATGGGAGGAGGGTAAACAGTCTGTGGTTGGGGTGAGAGCAGTCCTTGATGATGCTGCGCGCCCTTCGCTGACATCGCTTGCTCTGGACAGACTCAATGGAGGGGAGTGAGGAACCGGTGATGCGTTGGTTAGTTTCCACCACCCTCTGCAGTGCCTTCCGGTCGGAGACAGAGCAGTTGCCATACCATACTGTGATGCAGTTCGTAAGGATGCTCTCGATGGCGCAGCGGTAGAAGTTCACCAGAATCTGAGGAGACAGACGGACCTTCTTTAGTCTCCTCAGGAGGAAGAGACACTGGTGAGCCTTCTTGGTCGGTGTTGAGGTATTGGCAGTGGGTCCAAGAGAGGTCATCAGAGATGTTGACCCCCAGAAACCTGAAGCTGGAAACATGCTCCACCGCCGTCCCATTAATATGGATGGGGGTGTGCGTGTCACCCCTAGACCTTCTGTAGTCCACAATGAGCTCCTTGGTCTTCTTGGTGTTAAGGGCCAGGTTGTTGTCAGTGCACCATGCTGCTAGGAGCTGGACCTCCTCCCTATAGGCCGACTCATCATTGTTGCTGATAAGGCCAATCATTGTATCATCTGCATCCAGTATCCAGTTGCACAGAGAGGGGTCGATGCCCAGGTCGATGAGTTTGGTGATCAGTTTGGAGGGGATAATGCAGAGTCGATGAACAGCATTCTCACGTAAGTGTCTCTGTTGTCGAGAGTGGAGTGAAGTGCCGTGAAGATGGCATCCTCCGTACTCTTGTTCTTGTGGTAGGCGAGCTGATAGGGGTCCAGTGTGGGAGGTAGGCAGCCTTTGAGGTGTGCCAGGACCAGCCTCTCGAAGCACTTAGTGATGATGGGAGTAAGTGCAACTGGGCGGAAGTCGTTGAGGCTCGCCGCAGTGGAGTGTTTTGCACCGGCACAATGGAGGTGGTTTTAAGGCACGTGGGGACAGCTGCTTGGGCAAGTGACAGGTTGAAGATGCCAGTCCAGACATCTGTCAGCAGCGCAGCACAGGCCCTGAGGACGCGCCCGGGGCTGCCGTCAGGGCCAACAGCCTTTCGTGCATTAATCCTGCTCATTGCCACATACACGTCGATGGGGGTGAGTGTGAGGGGCTGGTGATCAGCAGGGAATTACAGCATTGATGGACCATCTCTTGATTGTCCCTGTCTCGATCGTTAGCTTGTAAACTGTGCTTGGCCTTCTTGATGCCCCTCTTCAGGTTAGACCCTGGATGAACGGTAGGCTCTCGAGCATCGCCTGACTTGAAAGCGGTGTCACTTGCCTTCAGCAGTAGCCTGACCTCTCTGTTCATCCATGGCTTCTGATTTGGGAATGTGGTAATCCGTTTGAGGGAGGTGACACTGTTAATGGTGGAGTTGATAACGTCCAAAACAGGAGGAATAAGAGTCAATGTCCGTGTGGGAGTCAAGGGTGGCCTGAGCTGCAAACACATTCCAGTCAGTGTTTCCAAAACGCTGCTGAAGTGTGGAGTCTGCTCCCTCTGACCAAACTTTAACTGTCCTCACTGTGGATTTAACACGTCTGATGAGTGGAGAGTACTTTGGGAGCAGGAACAATGAGAGGTGTGAGATGATCAGACTGTCCAATGTGGGGGAGGGGGACGGCTTTGTAAGCTTCAGCCATGTTTATGTGAACTTTGTCAAGTATCTTGTCTTCTCTCGTGGCGAAGGAGACATGTTGGTGGAATTTGGGGGAGTACAGTCTTCGAGTTGGAATGATTGAAGTCACCCGCATTAATGAAGGCTGCCTCGGGGTTGTGAGTCTGTTGTTTGCTAATGGCAGTATGCAGTTCTTTCATTGCAAGCTTAGCATTAGCATCCGGAGGAACATAGGCTGCAGTCCACAACAGTGGAAGTAAACTCTCTGGGCAGATAGAACGAGACAGAGAGAGACAGCAAGAGAGAGCGAGAGAGAGATATTGTGATAGGGAGAGAGACAGACAGAGAGAGATTGAGACAGGGTGGGGTTAGTGTGTGTGGGCGGGGGGTTAGTGCGTGTAGGTGGGGTTAGTGTGTGTAGGGGGGATTAGTGTGTGAGGGGGTGGTTAGCATGTGGGGGGGTTAGTGTGTGGGCCGGGGTTTAGTGTGCGTGGGGGGCAGTTAGCGTGTGTGTGGGGGGTGTTACGGGGGTTAGTGTGTGTGTGTGGGGGGAGTTAGTGTGTGTTGAGGGGGTGTTGCGGGGGTTAGTGTGTGTGTGGGGGGGGGGGGGGCGGTTATGTCACAACAGGAACCCATCAGCCGTGCCTGCGCAGTTTGGGGCTATGGGTGAATGGTGGAATATTGCGTTTGGGTCCCAGCCCTCCCTTGTGACCCCCCCCCCCCCCCATTGGGGGACGCGACCCAATTGCTCCCACTTGGTTAGTATTATACTAAAAGTCTTGTCTTGTTTGTCTGTCTCTGTCCATGAGATCAAGGAACTACACCAAAATGGTACACAATAGCGCAACATTGTTTGCTGAATCTTACTCAACTTTTTTTCCAAGTTTCTTTACATTTAAAGTTTTTTAAAAGGCAACTTTGAAAAATAATAACTGCCTGTGAGAGTGATACTTTTCTAACAGCTTCCAGTGATGATGTCACATTGGCATCTCACAGTTGTCCAATCACAATGGGATCTCATTTACACAAGCTTCCGTGAAGATTCCGAAAACCGAAAATGACATCACAATGTGATCTCAGGCACCCGCTGTAGTGAACATTCCAAAACTGAAAATGACATCACAATGTTATCACTGTTGCCAATACAGAAGCTATGAGAGTTGATGGAGTGGGGGATGGGAGGAGAAGAAATGTTATTTAAACATTGTCTTTAATGGTGAGGGAGTGACTGAGGGTAGGGATAAGGAGAGGGTGAGAGAGGTGACAGAGAGGCAATGGGGTCAGCATCTTCAAGGGATGTAAGAAGAGTGATATTTTTGCCCCCCCCCCCCCCCGTGGGAAGGATTGACTGGTTCCAGTGAGCGCCGACGCTGACTCAAAAGTTGAGTCCATTCATTGTTTCTATGAAGCGCCGACTGCCCTGCCCCATGTGGGAAAGATTCATTGCCTCCAAGGAGCGCTGACGCCAACCGAAAAGTCGAGTCAATTTCTTTGGCTTCGGGAAGCGGTGACTGCCACCCCCCCCCCCCCCCCCCACATGTGGGAAGGATTGGTTGCTTTGGGAGAACGGGTTGCGTTGGTGGAACGGGTGAGTGGTGGAAACGGGTTGCGTTGGGGATACAGGTGAGTGGTGGAATATTGCGTTGGAGAAACGGGGCCCAACGGGTCAGAGGGGTAGGCATGGGAGAGGGATTATGGAGGGTGGGAGGGAGTGACTGAGGGCAGGGAGTGCCTGAGGGTCATCGTCGTGGCTATCCCTCGAGGTCGAGGATGATGGTCTACGTTCTATTGTTTTTATGGACTCTCAGGTGGCTTATGAGTTCAATCCTGGCTTTGAAAGTTCTTCGCCATTCAGGACAGTTAATTCCAGATGGCAGATCGGGCTTTGGTTGTTGCTGACTCTCATTCCGTTTTCTTCTCTTTTCTTCTAATTTACATTTCTTGGCTTAGAAAATCGCTGTTCCTTCTTGGATTTTGGTTCGCTAGAGTTTCCTGTCCTTGACATTGGTTTCACAATTGTTAATGTTGATTTTACATTTCTTCAAGTTGGCTTTCAAGGCATCTTTGAATCTCTTCTTTTTGTCCGCCTCTTTACATTTGCCTTCTTTAAGCTGGGAATAGAAGGTTTGCTTTGGTAGACACTCGTCTTCCATTCGAACAACATGACCGACCCATGACAAAGGCTTTGATGCTAGATGTTTTGTTCGGATGTCACGATTTTGAAAGACTCTCGTCAAAGACGTCCAAAAGCTGTTCCAGCACACTTAAGACGATGTTTGATCACGTCATCAGAGTCGACATTGGAGAAGAAATGATTTCCAAGGTACGGAAAGTAATCCACATTTTCCAGGGTTGTTTCACCAAGTTGAATTGATGGTTCTTTCCGATTTGTTTCAGTTGGTGACGATTGGTAGATAAGTTTCGTGTATGCACTGTTGAAGGCAGTCAGATGATTTTCTGAAAGAGCTGCAACACAGTTGTCGTCTGCGTATTGGAACTCGATGAGTGAGCTCATTGACGTCTTAGTTTTGGACTTGAGATGGACAAGATTGAAAAGTCTGCCATCTGTTCTGTAGATGATTTCGATTCCTGGGGGTAGGTCATCCTGGATGATGTGGATGGTTGTCGCAATGAAGATGGTGAACAGTGTTGGGCAATCACGCATCCCTGTTTCACACCTGATCTGATTTGAAACAGCACGGTTGCTGTTGCTGGCCATGACTGTGGCAAGCATGTCATCATGGAGCAGTCTCAGGATTTGAATGTACTTTTCAGGACATCCATAGGTGGATAGGATGTCCCATAAGAGTTCTCATGATACTGAGTCGAAGGCCTTCAGAGGTCGATGAATGCCAAGTACAAAGGTTGAAGTTGTTCATGACATTTTTCTTTTAGTTGACGCATAGTGAAGATCATGTCGGCTGTTCCACGTGAGGATCTAAAACCGGCTTGTGTCTCCGGAAGGATCTTCTCGGCTAAAGGCTTGAGTTGGTTGTTCATGAGGGCGAGCGAGGACCTTGCCTGCTGTTGATAGGGAAATTCCATGATAGTTTTCACAGCCAGATCAATCGCCTTTCCTTTCGTAGATGGTAAGGATTGCTGAGTCTCTAAACTCTCCAGGTATGTCTGATAAAGTTTACTACTTAAAACAGACAACAACACAAAGGGTTAAAGGTAAACCATGCCAAGTTTTACTCAATTCGTCATGACGGGTATGGTGGGGACTAGTACAGAGAGTATACCGATATACTCAGTGCTTCCCGTCGCCCTTCCCCGATAGCCGAAAGTCTTGAGAAGTTTTGTGATGCTCACAGAACGAAGACGCCTGTGCATGTGCTTGTTTAATGTGTACTTGATGTTGCACTCCAAGAAGCACATGGTTCTTCACAAATCAATCAACTAATTCCAATGGCAAGGGAACCAATACGATTGGAGATGATAGATACCCTGAGTATAGGGGAAAGGAGAGGGAGAGGTGAAGGAGTGGAGTTGGTGAGTGGAAAGAGGGAAGGTGAAGAGGGGGACGGAGTGTTGGGGGATAAGGGGAAATGAGCCACGCCTGCGCAGTTGGGGGCTATGGGTGAGTGGTGGAATATTGTGTTGGGCGAATGGCTTATATTGGGGGAACGGGTGATGGGGGTGATTGGCTCCGGGGGCGCTTATCTCCGAGGTGAGCGCTGATACCACGTTCGGGGACCAGTCCTCCCGCCTGACGCCGCGCCCCCCCCCCCTTCCCCCTTGCGTAGTGGGATGGGTCCAACAGGTCCCACTTGGTCTAGTATATTACTAAAATTTTTGTCTTGTTTCTATCCATCTATCTATATGTATGTGATCTGGGACCTATGCGAAAACAGTAGATTCAGATTCAGATTCAAAACATTATTGTCACTGTGCAGTGTACAAGTACAGAAATGTAGTTAGTATCTCACCCAGAAGTGCGAACACAGAATAATGGAACTGTAAAATATATATATGTATATACGGTAGCAGTAGTGCAAATTTCTGGGGAGGGGGAGATCAGTCACTGGGGGAAGGAGTGTCTGGGGGGGGGGGGGGGGGTTAAGTAGTTAAGGTGCAGATTTAAGTAGCGTAACAGCCGTAGGGAAGAAGCTGTTCCTGAATCTGTTGGTCCGGCAATGGAGAGACCTGTAGCGCCTCCCAGATGGGAGGAGGGTAAACAGTCTGTGGTTGGGGTGAGAGCAGTCCTTGATGATGCTGCGCGCCCTTCGCTGACATCGCTTGCTCTGGACAGACTCAATGGAGGGGAGTGAGGAACCGGTGATGCGTTGGTTAGTTTCCACCACCCTCTGCAGTGCCTTCCGGTCGGAGACAGAGCAGTTGCCATACCATACTGTGATGCAGTTCGTAAGGATGCTCTCGATGGCGCAGCGGTAGAAGTTCACCAGAATCTGAGGAGACAGACGGACCTTCTTTAGTCTCCTCAGGAGGAAGAGACACTGGTGAGCCTTCTTGGTCGGTGTTGAGGTATTGGCAGTGGGTCCAAGAGAGGTCATCAGAGATGTTGACCCCAAGAAACCTGAAGCTGGAAACATGCTCCACCTCCGTCCCATTAATATGGATGGGGGTGTGCGTGTCACCCCTAGACCTTCTGTAGTCCACAATGAGCTCCTTGGTCTTCTTGGTGTTAAGGGCCAGGTTGTTGTCAGTGCACCATGCTGCTAGGAGCTGGACCTCCTCCCTATAGGCCGACTCATCATTGTTGCTGATAAGGCCAATCATTGTATCATCTGCATCCAGTATCCAGTTGCACAGAGAGGGGTCGATGCCCAGGTCGATGAGTTTGGTGATCAGTTTGGAGGGGATAATGCAGAGTCGATGAACAGCATTCTCACGTAAGTGTCTCTGTTGTCGAGAGTGGAGTGAAGTGCCGTGAAGATGGCATCCTCCGTACTCTTGTTCTTGTGGTAGGCGAGCTGATAGGGGTCCAGTGTGGGAGGTAGGCAGCCTTTGAGGTGTGCCAGGACCAGCCTCTCGAAGCACTTAGTGATGATGGGAGTAAGTGCAACTGGGCGGAAGTCGTTGAGGCTCACCGCAGTGGAGTGTTTTTGCACCGGCACAATGGAGGTGGTTTTAAGGCACGTGGGGACAGCTGCTTGGGCAAGTGACAGGTTGAAGATGCCAGTCCAGACATCTGTCAGCAGCGCAGCACAGGCCCTGAGGACGCGCCCGGGGCTGCCGTCAGGGCCAACAGCCTTTCGTGCATTAATCCTGCTCATTGCCACATACACGTCGATGGGGGTGAGTGTGAGGGGCTGGTGATCAGCAGGGAATACAGCATTGATGACCATCTCTTGATTGTCCCTGTCTCGATCGTTAGCTTGTAACTGTGCTTGGCCTTCTTGATGCCCCTCTTCAGGTTAGCCCTGGATGAACGGTAGGCTCGAGCATCGCCTGACTTGAAAGCGGTGTCACTTGCCTTCAGCAGTAGCCTGACCTCTCTGTTCATCCATGGCTTCTGATTTGGGAATGTGGTAATCCGTTTGAGGGAGGTGACACTGTTAATGGTGGAGTTGATAACGTCCAAAACAGGAGGAATAAGAGTCAATGTCCGTGTGGGAGTCAAGGGTGGCCTGAGCTGCAAACACATTCCAGTCAGTGTTTCCAAAACGCTGCTGAAGTGTGGAGTCTGCTCCCTCTGACCAAACTTTAACTGTCCTCACTGTGGATTTAACACGTCTGATGAGTGGAGAGTACTTTGGGAGCAGGAACAATGAGAGGTGAGATGATCAGACTGTCCAATGTGGGGGAGGGGGACGGCTTTGTAAGCTTCAGCCATGTTTATGTGAACTTTGTCAAGTATCTTGTCTTCTCTCGTGGCGAAGGAGACATGTTGGTGGAATTTGGGGAGTACAGTCTTCGAGTTGGAATGATTGAAGTCACCCGCATTAATGAAGGCTGCCTCGGGGTTGTGAGTCTGTTGTTTGCTAATGGCAGTATGCAGTTCTTTCATTGCAAGCTTAGCATTAGCATCCGGAGGAACATAGGCTGCAGTCACAACAGTGGAAGTAAACTCTCTGGGCAGATAGAACGGTCTGCATTTAACCATGAGAAACTCAAGGTTAGCTGAGCAGTGACTCTCGATGATGGTAGTGTCCGTGCACCAAGCTTTATATACATAAATGCACAGACCCCCACCTCTGGTCAAACCGGAGTCTGTTGTTCTGTCCGCTCGGAGTATATGACGCCCCATTAGTTCGATGGCGCTGTCAGGAACGTCGATGTTAAGCCATGTTTCTGTGAAGATCATGATGCTGCTGTCTTTAATCCAGTTGTGGGAAGTAATCCGTAGCCGGAGTTCGTCCATTTTGTTCGCCAGCGAGTGTACGTTGGCAAGGAAAAGGCTAGGAATCGATAGCCTGTTAACTCTAACCTAGCCTTTAACCCACCTCGGCATCCACGGCGGTGTTTGCGTTTGCGTCGCCCTCTATGGGTGCTTCCGAGTCGGCCGAGCTGGCTTGGTACGCTCTGCTGTTCCGCTGCTCCACTGTTCTGACTAGTTCAGGAGCGAGACGGAGTTCGCCCAGCTGCAGGAACCGATGTTCAGAGGTTCCTGTCGGCTGTACGATAGGAACGCAAGACTGCTTTGTGTGAACAGACTTGAAACAAGTAAGTAAATTATTGCTAGTTCGTTGATTCTCGTGAGACACAGGGTGTCGCTATATGCCTGCTCCTCCGCCATCTTGAGTACACTGTAGCGCTAACATTTTGTACCAGCTTACTCACCTTTGTCCCGTGGTCGTTTGAACAAAGTTTCGTTCAGATTAATGTTATATTTCACAAGTTATTGATATTTACAAGTTTAAAAAACCCCACTTGAGAAGAATAACTTGAAAGATGCTGTGACAGTTGATCTCCAATTCTGGCAGTTAGCCACTATGACCTCACAATGCGGGGTTTTCATTGTGGGGATGGGGTGTAATAGGGGAGAGGTTTCATTTCCAGAACTTTCCTTGTGGGGGGGTGGGATGGGGGTAGGGGCAGTTGGGGGCTACAGATGAGGGGTGGAATATTGCATTGGGAAACGGGTTAATTTGGGGGAATGGGTGAGTGGAGGAAACGGGTTGTATTGGGGGAACGAGTGAGTGGTGGATTATTGCGTTGGGGGGATTGGGCCCAAAGGGTCCCACTTGGTCTAGTATCTATCATATCATTATATCAATCTATCTATCATATTATATCTATCTGTCTATCAATCTGTATTTAAAACTCTGTGTGTGTGTGTGTGTGTGCATGTGTGTGTGTTTGTGGGTGTATATCCATTTTTTTTTTCATATAAGATTTTTGGCTTTGAATCCATGGTCCGTCAAAACCACATGCTCAAACTCCGTTATTTTTTCCATTGCGCTAGCGATTTCGCTTTTACATTCACGGAATTACTCATTACATTTAGACATTTTTAAGTACACATTTTTAAATAAAATACTCCTCCCCCCCCCCCCCCACACTCATTTTAAAATCGAAACGGGACCTCACGGGCTGCTTACGTCACAATCCCACATGCCGACCAATCCCAAGCCGCTTCTCTCTTCATTTGGCCTTCCCTCATCCACTGCCCTCCCCTAAACTCCCTTCCCCCTCACCCTCCCCCCCTTCCCCCACCTCTCCCCTCCCCCATCTCCCCTCTCTCCTCCCATCTCTCTCCCCTCCTTCCCATGCTCCTCCTCTCCTCCACCCCCCCCATCTCTTTCCCTTGTGTCTCTGCCTCTCTCACTGTCTCTCCCCACTCTCTCTCTGCCCTCACTCTCTACCCCCCTCCCCCCGCTACCTCTCTAGACATGCTTGCGAGTTGGGGGTTATGCGTCAGTGGCTAGGGCGGTTATGGGGTAAAAGGATCTAATTAATAATATTAATATAATATCAAGGGGGTAGTTAGTGTGGGGGTCGTTAGTGTGTGTGACGCCGCATGCCCCCCACGCAAAAGTGCTATGGAGGAACAGACCCGATCTAGTATACTTTAAAAACTGTGTGTGTGTGTGTGTGTGTGTGTACGCATTTTGCCTTTGAAACGTATTTCCTCGAAAACCTGATGCAAAAACGCAGATATTTTTACAGTTTCGATTTATCTTATGAGTTCAGAAATCCATTCCTTGGTTAATTATTTCCCCAGATTTCGAATAAAATTGATCACAACTCACTAAAAAAAAAATCGCCGCTTGAGCTGCTGACGTCACAATGCCCACATGCCCACCAATCGAGGCCCACCTACCTAGAGGCCCCACCCGCCCGCCACTGTGGACTAAAGCCCCGCGTCCAGCACAAGTACGCTCGCGCTACACCTCCCGCAGCCGGACTCCAACGCCCGCCCACTTCCAAACCCCCCGCCGGTTCTCAAACAGCGCAAAAGAACGAGCGTTCTGCAAATCGGGAGGTCACCGGAGGTCACAGCAGGTTACGGCCGGTCACCGGAGGCCACCGGCTTCCTTCTGAATCCACTCTGTCTCCTCCACTTGATTGTAGAACATGACGGCGGCAGTTATCGTCGCGCGGGGCACGCGATGAGGTGGCCTGGTGGCCATTACTCACGCTGGGAAACCTGCAATTCCTCCATTGATCGCAGGGACATGGGGAATCGTCACGCGAGAGCTGCCGAGGCTCTCCACGCCGCCCGAGGTCGGCCCCGTCCGAGCCGCCCGCTCACTGAGTTCAGGTCCGCCCTTTCCCTCTCTCTTCCCCATCCTCCTTCCCGCTCCCTCCTCCCCCAACTCGCACTCTACCACCCTCCTTCTTCCCTCTCAATTCCCCCAACACCCTCCTCATCTCCCGCCCCTTCCCCTTCTCTCTCCACCCACTCCTTCTCCCCTCCCTACTCTTCCCCCTCTCTCCCACCCTGTCCATCTCCATACCCTTACCCCCATCCTTCCCCCAATCTTCCCGGTCTATCTCCTTTCTCTCCCCCACCACTCCCCCCCACCCCTTCGTTCCTCCCACCCATACCCTCCCCTCCACTCTCACCCATCCCTTCACGATCTGCCCCTCCTTCCCCCCCCATCTGCCCCCCTTCCTTCCCACCCTCCCTCTCCTCCCCTCCAGCCCCCTCTCCCTCTGTCTCTTGTCCCTCTCTCTGTCTATCCCTTCTCTCTCTCCAGCCCCCCCCCCCCCTCCCTCTCTGGAAGCGCCTGTGATATGGGGGCTATGCATCAGTGGATAGGGCCATTATGGGGTAAAAGGAGCAAATTAATAATATTCATATAATATCAAAGGGATAGTTAGCGTGTGTGGAGGGTAGGAAACCGCATGTTGCCCCCCCTCCCCGCATTCGCAAGTTGGGGGAACAGACCTGATGGCTCTGCATTTGGTCTAGTATCTATTAAAACTGTGTGTGTGTGCGTATGTCATTTTGCCTTTGAAACGTATCTCCATGAAAAACAGACGCAAAAACGCAGAGATTTTTACATTTTCGGTAGGGATTTAACTTACGATTTCATAAATGCACTCCTCTCTAAATTCGGTAAATTATTTCACCAGATTTTGAATAACGTTGTTCACAAAACTCACTTTTTAAAATATAATCGCCGCTTACCAGCTGCTGACGCCATAATGCCCACCAATCTAGGCGCACCTGCCTCCTGGTCCCGCCGTTGTGGATTAACGGCGCAGAAAGATCGAGAAAGTTCCGCAGAACAAAGATTCTACAGCTCCGTTCCGCTATAGGATCTTTCTTCTGCAGATCTCGGATCAGTGGCGCCTCTCGCGCTGAACCTCCTCCTCACTGCCGGCGCAGCACGTGAAGCCCCGCCGTTCCCATCCCCTGCGCTCTCAGCTGCTGATGTCACAATGCCCACCTGCCTCCTGCCCCCCCCCCCCCCCCCCCCCCGCTGTGGTTTAAAGCATTGTTTATTTATTTTTTCATACCATTGAATGTTATTGTTACTCTGTATCCCTCTCCATGTCCCCTCCCCCCATCCCCGGCCCGGCTCTGGATTATTTCTGAGAGAGGATGCGCCGAGGATCCGAGGCCAAGCAGCTGAAGCTGTCTCTGAGGCCGACGGCTGCTGGGCGGCCCTACCCCTCTTCACCCGATCCCTTCCCCCCCCTCTCTACTCTCCCACCCCCTCTCCCCCTCCTCTCTCTCTATCTCTCTCTCTCTCTCTCTCCCCTTCCCTCTCACTCTCCCCCCTCCACCCCTCCCCAACCCCCTACATGTCTCTCTCTCTCCCCTCTCACACCACCACCCCTCCTCTTAACCCCCTTCCCCCATCCCTCCCTTTCTCATCCACCCTAGTCCTCCCTTTCTCCCCCACCCTACCACTTGATTCTCCCTCTTTTGCCCCTCACCCCTCCCCCTGGTCCGCCGGTCTCATCTCCCCTCCCTCCTTCTTTCTCCCCCACCATCCCTCCCCCTCCACGCCACTCCCCCTCCCACTCCCCTCCCTCCCTCCTCCCTCTCCATCTCCCTCCTGCCCCTCCCCTCCCCCCCCCCTCCCCCCCCCCTTCCGCCCTCCCCTCCCCCCTCTTCGCCCTCCCCCCCCTTTCCCCCTCCCCTCCTCCTCCCTCTCCCCTCCTCCCTCCTCCCCCCTCCTCTCCCTCCTCCCTCTCCTCTCCTCTCCCCTCTTCGCCCCTCCCCTCCTCCCTCTCCCCCTCTCTCTCTCTCTCCTCCCTCTCTCCCCCTGCACCCCCTCTCTCTCTTTCCCTCTCTCATCCCCCTCTCTCTCCCCTCCTCTCTCCTCCTCCCCCTCTCTCTCTCTCTCCCTCCCTACCCCACCCCTCCCTCCTCTCCCCCTCCCTCCCCACCCCCCTCCTCTCTCCCCCCTCCCATTCCCCTTACCCTCCACCCCTCCCTCCCCTTAACGCCCTTTCCCCTGCCTCCACCCCATCCCCTCCTTTTCTCCCCCTCCCCCTTCCTCCCCCCTCCCTCTCCCTTCCCCCACCCTTTGGGAAATAGACCCAACGGGTCTGCACTTGGTCTAGTACTTATTAAAAGTCTGATCGTGTACACGTGTATATGTGTGTGTATCTGTAGTTGTCTTTACATCTTCACAAAAACACTACGCAGTAACGATTACATTTTTACATATGCCGATTGACATTTTCCCCCTCGAGGCCAAGATCACCTTCACTGAACATTTTATGCTTTATTTCTTGACTTACTTGTGACTCATTACTGATTAAAAGTCTAAAAAAGTCAAAAGACTTTGAAATTAAAGCGACTAGCTTCAACTGATGACGTCACAATGGCTTGTCTAGCAGTGATCAGTCTCACTGAAGATTTCATCCTATATTTGACACATTCACGATTAAAGTTTAAAAAATGCCAACTTTCACGAGATTTTTACATATTCTGATTCACATTTTTCCTCTTTAGGCAGAGAACACCTTCACTGAACATTTAATGCTTTATTTCTTGACATTATTGATTATATGTGTTTGTTTTTTTTTCTACCTTCATCAAAATGCTACGCGCTAGAGTTGAAATTTTTACAGATTATTATCCACATTAAACCGGGCGACGCAATAAACAGGTCCCCTTCACATTTCGTGCTATATTTCAAAAGTTATTCATCATTAAAGTTTTTTAAAAAGCCAAAACGATTCTTTAAGTAGCTTCGAGTGACGACAAGGGGAGGGGGTCTCTGTTTTTGTTATGGTCTTAACTTCATAAACCACTGATTCTTCACAAGGGGGGGGGGGCGCATTTTCTGGAAACCTCCCCCCCTCCCTTGCCTGGCCCAGTCGCACGGAAGATGCGGCCTCGCTCAAGTCGGTCTGCGACCTTGCTCGGGTCGGCATCAGCCCGCGGCCTCGCTTGGGTCCATGCCTGCCCGCGGCCTCGCGCGGGTCCTCGCCTGCCTGCAGTCTCGCTCAGGTCGTCGGGTCCTTGCCCGCCCGGGGCCTCGCTCGGATCAGCATCCGCCCGCAGCCTCGCTTGGGTCGGTGCCTGCAGCCTCTGCCTCCCTCCCTCCCACAGCGCCGTGCTCCCTCCTCATCACCCCTCCCACAACGTGGTGCTCCCTCCTCAGTGCCCCACCCTCCCACAGCGCCATGCTCCCTCCTCACTGCCCCTCCCTCCCCCTCCCTCCCTCCCTCTCAAACTTCCCATCGTGGATCAAATATGCTTTGAAAGTAACACGGCCAACTCTCAACACCATGATAAAGGAATTCAATCTCATTTAGAGACCGACTGCTGATAAAGTTATTCAAGGTCATTCTTCAACTTCACATTCCTGACAACAGCTCAGAAATCATAGAGCCTTCAATGCACATAGTTCTGAAATTTGCTGAGCACGAGGGCCAAAATTGCAAGCCATAAAGTTATCCCTTCCACCCCACACCTCCTCCCAAATATATCTCACAAGTTGCTCAGGTTAAACTTCATCTGCCATTTTTCCACCCATTTCTGCAGCTGATCTATAACCTGCTGTATATTCTGACCCATTTCTGCAGCTGATCTATATCCCGCTGTATAGCCTTCAGAAAGCACAATCTGATACTCCTCTCATTTTGATGTCGTCACCACTTACTCATTAACCCATCCACAGTTATATGGCTTACGCAATTCACAAACTGTGGAGGTCTCAGCACAGATCGTTGTGGAACTCCACGGGTCACAGACCTCCAGCCAGAATATCCAACTTCCATCGCAAGCCAGTTCTGAATCCATACGGCTAAGTCATTGTGAATCCTATACATCTTGATCTTCTGGACCAGTCCACCTTGAGGGACCTTATAAAAAGCCTTATGCAAATCCATGTATATACCAATAGACAATAGGTGCAGGAGTAGGCCATTTGGCCCTATGAGCCAGCACCACCATTCAATGTGATCATGGCTGATCATCCTCAATCAGTACCCCCGACTCTCCTATTTTTAAGGGCCCTATCTAGCTCTCTCTTGAAAGTATCCAGAGAACCGGCCTTACCATCCTCTGAGGCAGCGAATTCCAGACTCACAACTCTCTGTGAGATAAAGTGTTACCTCATCTCCGTTCCAAATGGCTTACCCCTTATTCTTAAACTGTGGCCCCTGGTTCTGGACTTCCCCAATATCGGGAACTTGTTTCCTGCCTCTAGCATGTCCAAACCCTTAATCATCTTATATGTTTCAATAAGATCGCCGCTCATCCTTCTAAACTCCAGAGTATACAAGCCCAGCCGCTCAATTCTCTCAGCATATGACAGTCCCACCATCCCGAGAATTAACCTTGTAAACCTATGCTGCACTCCCTCAATAGCAAGAATATTCTTCCTCAAATTAGGGGACCAAAACTGTACACAATACTCCAGGTGTGGTCTCACTAGGGCCCTATACAACTGCAGAAGGACCCCTCTTTGCTCCTATACTTAACTCCTCTTGATATGAAGGCCAACATGCATTCGCTTTCTTCACTGCCTGCTGTACCTGCATGCTAACTTTCATTGACTGGTGAACAAGGATCCCCAGATCCCGTTGTACTTCCTCTTTTCCCAACATGACACCATTTAGATAATAATCTGCCTTCCTTCTTTTTGCTACCAAAGTGGATAACCTCACATTTATCCACATTAAACTCCATCTGCCATGCATCTGCCCACTTGCCCACCCTGTCCATGTCACCCTTCATTCTCATAGCATCCTCCTCACAGTTCATACTGCCACCCAGCTTTGTGTCATCTGCAAATTTGCTAATGTAACTTTGAATCCCTTCATCTAAATCATTGTATATTGTAAATAGCTGCGGTCCCAGCACCGAGCCTTGCGGTACCCCACTAGTCACTGCCATTCTGAAAGGGACCCGTTAATCTTTACTCTTTGTTTCCTGTCTACCAACCAATTTTCTATCCATGTTAGCACTCTACCCCAAATACCATGTGCCCTAATTTTGCCTACTAATCTCCTATGTGGGACCCTATCAAATGCTTTCTGAACGCCCAGGTACACTACATCCACAGGCTCTCCCTTGTCCATTTTCCAAGTTAAATCCTCAAAAAATTCCAGAAGGTTAGTCCAGCTTGATTACCCTTTCGTAAATCCATGCTGTCTCGGACCGATCCTGCTACTAACATCCAAATGTGTCGCTATTTCATCTTTGAAAATTGACTCCAGCATCTTCCCCACCACCGATGTAAGGCTAACTGGTCTATAATTCTGTTTTCTCTCTCTCGCCTTTCTTAAAAAGTGGGATAACATTAGCTACCCTCTAATCCCCAGGAACTGATCCTGAATCTATAGAACTTTGGAAAATTATCACCAATGCATCCACGATTTTTAGAGCCACTTCCTTAAGTACCCCGAGCTGCAGACGATCAAGCCCTGGGGATGTGGATTTCATTCAGTTCCTCGTCACTCAGCCACTAGTATATCAGGAAGATTGTTTGTGTCCTCCTAAGTGAAGATGGATCCAAAGTACTGTTCAACTCATCTGCCATTTCCTTGTTCCCCATAATAAATTCACCTTTTTTCAGTCTTCAAGGGTCCAACTTTGGTCTTAACTAATTTTTTCCTCTTCATACCGAAGGAAGCATTTACTATCATCCTTTATATTCTTGGCTAGCTTACCTTCGTAACTCATCTTTTCTCCCCTTCTTGCATTTTTAGTTATCTTCTGTTGCTCTTTAAACATTACCCAATCCTCTTGCTTCCTGCTCATCTTTATCCACTTTACCTTCATAAAACCACCACTTCACAAAACAACTCTCCGTTGCATCTGACCTCAAATCCTCTTCCATCGATGGAGGTCAATTTAAAATTTTCTTAGCCACCATAGGTGGCTTTTTCGTAAGATATCACTTTTTTGATAACTTACACTGATTTTCTTTTGTTTATTCACTATTATGAGTTGTATGATTTACCAACCTTTATAAACACTTCATTTTATGTTTTTCTCTTTCCCTTAATTATGTTTAATAGTGTCAGGAGATGTAAATCTAGTGCAGAAATTATGAAGAACCCTGGACTCAGGATTTCGAGGTACTTGGCTGCATCACATGAATCATACATTCTGGTAATAATAGCCAACGCAAGATAATATCGAATAAACACCGGTACTTTCTGTAGTTGGAACATTAGAGGTGCGATTGAGCCAATTAAGAGGGGTAAAATTCTGGCACAATTAAAATCATTAAACACGAACATTGCATTTCTACAAGAAACGCATTTGAAACAACAAACTCAGATCAGATTAAGGGCAAACTGGATAGGTCAAACTTACTACGCGTTCACTTCTAAAGCAAGAGGCACGGCCATTATAATTCGGAAAGGTATATCTTTTAAATTAAAGAAGTCTATATCTGATAAAGAGGGAAGATACATTATAGTCACGGGAGAAATTTATAATACACCATTAACCATGATAAATATTTACGCACCTAATTTTGATCACCCCCAATTTTTTAAGAAAATAGTAGATATAATTCTATCTACTAAAGCATAATTATCAAAATATAATAATGGGGGAGATTTCAACTGTGTTATAGACCCATATTTAGATAAATTAATAAAGGTAGGGAAGCGTCTTGTTAAAACTAAGACCTGTGAATTCTTACTACAAACCCAATTGGAAAGGAATTATTGTTTTACGCATCGGTTCATGAAACTTACTCACGAATTGACTATTTCTTATTGGATACAAAATTAATCCCGTATACGACTAAACCATCATACCATAATAGTATTATTTCCGATCATTCACCACTGACTTTTATACTATAAAATCGAGGGAATGCTGGATATAAAACCTTTTTGGAGATTCAACGCACAAATATTAAATAACCCGCAGGGTTATGAGTATATAAAAGAACAAACAAAAAATGTTTTCGAGATAAATGAGAGGCCGGGTATTTCTGTATCGCTATTATGGGAAACCTTTAAGGCATACATCCGCGGTGCTATAATCTCTTATCAAAGTTTTCAAAATAAAGAAAATAAAAGAGAACTTCAGAACATTGAACAGGAAATAAAATTATTAGAACTGGACAATGCAAACATAATAAGATAACTTTATTGAAATATAAACTCAATAAAATATTATCGGCAACAGTAATAAGACTATTCCAAATTACAAAACAGGCACACTTCAAATTTGGGGATAAGCCACATAAATTATTAGCGAGGCAACTGAAGCAACAAGAAAAGGAAAATACTATCACTAAAATTAAATCCGATAAGGGCGAGCTTCTAACACTACCAAAGGATATTAATAAAATGTTTGCCCAATTTTATCATAATTTATACACAACTAAAATAAATACAGATGATAATAAAATTACAAATTTTTTAGATAATTGCAACCTCCCTAAATTGGATAGTTTAGAACAAGAGGAATTAGGAGCACGGATTACTAGTGAAGAAATAAAACAAACAATAAACTAATTGAAAAATGGGAAGACCCCAGGACCAGATGGTTTTAGCAATGAATTTTATAAACAATTTCAGGAGTCAATTGTACCAAGATTATTCAACTTATACACACAGGCTTATACCGAAAGTAAACTACCAGAAACTTTAGCTGAATCAACAATAACGCTTATACCAAAAAAAGATAAAGACTTAGAGGAAGCGGGTTATTACAGAGCTATATCACTTCTAAACACGGATCAGAAAAGTTTAGCAAAGATTCTAGCAAGAAGACTGAATAATTATATTAACAAATTGGTAAACCCGGAACGGGATTTATACCCAAGGATTTGAAGGATTTATACCCAAGGCTTAGCAGTTGCTCCAGCGTGACCTGCTTATGCAGGGGCAGAGTCACGGTGGGTCTCTTCGCAGACCCACGGCAGCATCCTTACAAAGACTGCCAAATGTCTCACCCTCTTCGCAGGGGAGCATTAGGGGTCAGAGCTGGGCTGACCCTGAAGAAGGGGCAATGGCTGAACAGTCATCTGTGTTAGGGGTGCCAGAAGAACTACTGGGCATGGCAAACAAACATGCTATGCCAACACAGAAAGGACTGCCCATACATCCAAAGCTGGCAGCCAGCATAAATTATATGGCTACAAACCAGCTGCAGGACCAAGCCATTAACTCCACGGCTGAGAAATACCTTGCTCCAGAGAATTGCAATTCTCTTAATGTTCCAGCAGTCAACAACCCCATCTGGGGCAATATGAGCCCATCCATAAGAAGCCAGGAGGTGAAACTACAAAGGATCCTCAAACTGCTGGCTGCAGGGATCACAGCAGTGACCAGAACAGCTGATGGGGTGGAGTTGCCAGAAGATCTACAAGATGCTCTAGTATTACTGTGTAATACTCAGTTTGAAATCAACAACTATAGGAAGAGCATCATTAAACCAGCACTTAATCCCAAATTTGCGGGATTATGCAGGACCAGTAGTGCTCAGCCGCCAAATTTGCTGTTTGGGGACAACCTTTCGAAGCAGGTGAAAGAATTAGATGAAGACGCCAAGGCCATAGGCCTGATCAAGGTGCCAAACACTTCGAAATCTCACTATCAACAGCGGCAGCACCCCTACACAACCACCAGACATCGATATAATGAAAGAACACCTGGTGGTGAAAGCTTGAGGGCCGGTCCACCTGCACAGCGGTCTTTTTTAGGCCATGGCCCAGCCCGGCCTTCTTGGAAAATGCGCCACCCCCACAACGAAGCAACACAACATCAGAAGAAACAAGGACAGAGACAACACACACAACACCGGCGGTAACCATGGAGGTAGGTGAGTCTGGTTGTCTCAAAAACATTGCATGTTTAGGTGCATCAAAAATTGGTGGACGGTTGCACTTGTTTCATCACGTGTGGAGCACTTTTATATCTGATACTTACATACTCGAATGTATTCAGGGTTACAAACTAGAATTTGTGAACGAACTCCCCATCCCAGTTCAGCATACGCCAAGCCGGAAGTTCATACTTTCGCAAAAAGAGAGAACAGCAGGCCATGCTGAACTGTTGAGATTAATCAATAAAGGGGTAATTGAGAAAACTATCAGGGAATCTCAAGAGTTCGTATTTAATATATTTACAAAAAACAAAAAAGATGGTGGTTGCCGCATTATTATAGATTTGACCGAACTAAATAATTACATTCAGTATACCCATTTCAAAATGGACACGTTTGTCACAGCCACACAGTTGATTTCTGAGAGGTACTACATGGCTTGCATCGATCTTAAAGATGCGTACTACTCAGTACCAATACACAAGGATCATCGTAAATACCTGAAATTTGTCTGGATGGGACAGCTTTGGCAGTATAAGGCCTTACCCAATGGGTTATCATCAGCACCACGGCTGTTTACTAAATTATTAAAACCAGCTTTAGCATACTTAAGAGAACATAACCATATCGTCATGGCTTACCTTGATGATATTCTCATTGTAGGTGAGAATTTGGAAATGGCTACTTTGGCAGTATCAGCCACAAAACATCTTTTTCAAAAGCTGGGATTTATCATACATCCAGATAAATCAAAATTGGAACCCTCCACTATAATGGATTATTTGGGCTTCACTATTGACTCAGTTCGAATGTCTATCACCTTGCCACTACACAAAAGTAACAGACTTGGTGATAGCATGCAAAAGCCTTACTGGGCATCAGGGAACCATCTATTCGGCAAGTAGCCAGAGTGATTGGGAAATTAGTGGCTGCGTTCCCAGCAGCACAATTTGGGTACCACTCCATTATACAAAATCTGCAAAGAGCAAAAATTTCAGCTCTCAAAAATCATGCAGGCCATTTCGATAGGCCTATGGAACTACCAGAGAAAACAAAATCGGAACTAAAATGGTGGATAGAAAATGTTCAGCATTGTTCTAACCCCATCACTATCATGAACCCCCTCGGTTACATTACAAACTGATGCCAGTGCTAAAGGTTGGGGAGCAACTAATACCATCACAAGTTGTGGTTGCAAGATGGAGTACACAAGAATTAACCCTGTTCAAAGCAATAGGGATTAATTATTTAGAAATGCTGGGAGCATTTTATGGACTGAGGGCCTACTGCTCTGATATGCGCCAGTTGCATGTACGGTTACAAATTGATAATACCACAGTGGTGGCCTATATTAATCATATGGGAGGAATAAAGTCGATATCATGTGATCAATTGGTTAATAAATCTGGCACTGGTGTCTGGAAAGAGAGATTTGGATTTCAGCCACTTACCTCCCAGGTAAGCAAAATACCGTGGCAGACACCAGATCACGTAAAATTCAATGACAACATTGAATGGATATTGGATCGGAAAGTGTTTACAGATATTATAGAACGGTATGGGACACCAGATATCGACCTTTTTGCATCCAGACTTAAATCACCAACTTCCAACATATGTTGCTTGGGAACCAGACCCAGGGGCAGCAGCGATGGATGCTTTCTTGCTGTATTGGGGGGATTTGTTTTGCTATGTATTTTCCCCCTTCTGCTCATCAGTCGGGTCTTACAAAAAATTAAACAAGACTCGCAACGGGTATTTTGGTTGTACCCGACTGGCCTACCCAACCATGGTTCCCAGCAGTACAAAGGATGGCCTCAGAACCCTGCATCCGGATCAACAAACAGCCGAGTTTGTTGGTACAACAACCCCGTGACAGGGGAAAAGTCATCCGTGCCATGACCGCGTGAACTTATTGATTTGCAGATTCTGAACAGGCCATTCCTGGGATACGGCACTCACGATAGGACGATCAATGCCATCTCAGCATCATGCAGGAGTCCACGAGGAAACAGTTCCTGACATATGTTAGAAAATGGGAAGTGTTCTGCACCAGGACGAACACTACATATGACTCAGCCACCATCACTGAAGTACTGGAGTTTCTGGCCACCCTTCATTTCGATGAAGGATTGAGTTACAGTGCCATTAATTGTGCAAGAAGTCCCCTTTCTAATTATCTGGGCAGAGGGAGTGATCACTTGGCTATAGGATCACACCCACTAGTATCTAAACTTATGAGGGGTATATTTAATTCTAATCCTCCCAGGCGCAGATACACCCATACATGGGATATAGGCATCGTATTAACTATGTTACGAGGATGGACACCCATATCGGGGCTCACGCTGGACTAACTAACATACAAGATGGTAATGATAATGGCACTTGTAACAGCACAACGGGTCCAGTCCTTACACAAGCTAAATATGGACGCAATGTATATCACAAGTGGCAAGATACTTTTCTAATACAGGGGTTACTCAAACAAGACCGACCTGGTTCCACTGGCCAAAAATTAGAGTTTCTGGCCTATCCTGCATAGTCGGTTCTGCATTGTGCCACATATTTTACAATACATAGAAGTCACCAAGACTCTAAGGGGCACGGAGAGAGCTTTACTCATAAGCCATAAATGCCCTCACCATAAGGTCACAGCGCAAACCATATCCAGATGGTTAAGGGTGGTATTAGATGCAGCGGGGTGTGATACTAATGTTTTCAAATCTCACTTCCACCAGGGCGGCATCTACATCGGCGGCTATGGATGATGGAAGTGTCCTTTGGACCACATCCTTGCCACAGCGGGTTGGAGCAATGAACAAACTTTTCAACACTTTTATAATAAAACCCGTAGCCGTTCCTGACACGTTTGCAGGAAATCTTTTGAGTTCTGTAAAATAAATCACCCAATGTGGGGCATACTGTTAGGTATGAATAAATACCTTTTCTTTGTTTTTCAGCACGGTGTCATGACTGAATTACGTTCATCCTCTTTTCTCCTAGCATGGCAGGGTGTAAGCATGGACTCGTTCCAGGGCATGAAATCACAGAGCTTTGAAATCTTCACGTAGTCACTCACGTGACTCCGAAGTAAAATAGTAAGATTAAATGAGAACTTATCAGTTTGCAGTTTGATCTTTATTTTATGAGGAGTTACGATGAGGGATTACGTGCCCTCCACTCCCAAAACCCTCTATTATAAAGATCAACTGGTATGGAGGTTCTCTCTTACCTTACTATATTCGTCACTCTGGTATCTGTGATTTCACACCACTGCTTTGAAGAATGTCGTGCGTACAGGCGGGGTCTTCACGTAATCCCTCATCGTAACTCCTCATAAAATAAAGATCAAACTTCAAACTGGTAAGTTCTCATTTAATCTTACTATTATAGAGCACACAGAATTCAACGAAAGCATCTGTGCAAACCTAAAGAAGTTGGGGGTTTATCATTACCTAACTTTATGTATTACTACTGGGCAGTGCATATAAAGAACATAATGTACTGGTTGGAAAACTCCACTCACCAGTCGGAGTGGATAAGAATGGAGAAAGATATACGATATAGGAACTATCTTGTTCTCACCAATAAAATTGAACAGTATAATATATAAGAATAACCCAATTATTCACAATACAATAAGAATATGGAAACAAATAAAATTATCCTTGAAATTAAATTATCTATCAGTATTAACCCGAATATTGAATAATCCTGCATTCAAACCATCTCTTATTGACAAAGCATATAAACATTGGGATACACTGGGAATTAGGAAAGCATGAATTGGGATGAATATGTATGAATTGGGTAAATTGTTATCATTTCAACAATTAAAATCAAAATTTAAACTGAATGATAATCAATATTTTAAATATATACAGATATGTGACTTTATGAAGAAATATATAAATAGATTCCAAACTATATTTTTAGACCCTTTAGAAGAAGCAATGAATATTAAGGCCGATTCACAAAAAACAATATCATATTTTTATAATAGTATATTAAATAGAGAATTACCCTCAACAGAGGCACTAAGAGAAGATTGGGAACATGAACCAAGATTGGGAACATGAACCAAGATTGGGAACATAAAGATTCCAAAAGATAGATGGGAAAAGTATCTGATGAACACACATAATTGTTCCATTGCAAGACATAATCTAATTAAATTTAAATTATTACATAGACTATATTATTCAAAAGCGAGGTTGAATAAATTCTACTCAAATGTTTCTCCTAGATGCGATAAATGTTTGTTTCAAAATGTAGGATGTATAAAGTTGAATAAATTTTGGAGTGATATATTTGATATATATATATACAAAGCTCTTCAAGTCAAGAATAGAACCAAATACGGAATGGATTATATTTAGAATAATAGTAGAAGATATCAAGTTAAACAAAGACCAAAAGTATTCTTTACTTATGGATTAACAATTGGAAAGAAATTGATACTTAAATTTTGGAAAAATACAGCTATACCAACTATTAAAATGTGGATTAGTAATATGACGGACATAGCTCACCTTGAAGAAATGAGACTCCGCCTAATAGATAAATATGACCAATTCTCAAGGAGTTGGTCCCCTTTCATCGACTTTTTGGAATCATGTGATGCAGCAGCACCGTAAAGATTACTGATTTCAGGTCAGGTCGTGGGTAGAATTACATCTCCGAACAAAGATTTGAAAATTTTCTTTTTTAAGGGTCTTTTTCTCCTATTTCTACTTTCTACTTTTTCTTTTCTTATATACACACTTCACGTTTTTCTATTTTCTACTATCTATTTTTCCTCTTTTTCTTCTCTCTATTTCTTGTCTTTTTTAATTTCCTTTTCAAAAACATAAAAACTGGAGGTTGTACATAGAATGTATTATGTTATGACATAGTTGACACCTAAAATTAGGTGCCACTGTATTGTTTTGTACTGCATTAACTTCTAATAAAATAAACAAACAAAACAAATCCTCTTCCATAGACAAGAGCCATCATTGAAAACCAAATATGTTAGCAATAGTCCAGAGTCGAATAAGATCTCGCAACATGTAATGTGACATCTCCGAGGTTACCTTGCACATTCATTACAATGTGGTCATATCAACACATTGCAAGACATCTCCATTCACCAGGGTTACACAAAAAGCAGGAGAAACTCAGCGGGTGCAGCAGCATCTAAGGAGCGAAGGAGATAGGCCCTTCTTCAGACTGGTCAGGGATCAGGGAAACGAGAGATATAGACGGTGATGTGGAGAGATACAGAACAATGAATGAAAGATGTGCAAAAAAGTATCGATGATAAAGGGAACAAGCCATTGTAAGCTGTTTGTGGTGTGAAAATGAGAAGCTGGTGCGACTAGGGTGGGGGAGGGAGATAGAGATAGAGGGAATGCCAGGGCCCGAGGGCTGAGGGAGAGGTGGGAGGGGGAGGAGACAGCAGGGGTTAAAAGAATTGAGAAAATTCAATGTTCAAGCTTACAATGGCTTGTTCCCTTTATCATCGATACTTTTTTGCATATCTTTCATTCATTGTTCTGTATCTCTCCACATCACCGTCTATCTCTCTCGTTTCCCTGATCCCTGACCAGTCTGAAGAAGGGTCTCGACCCGAAATGTCGCCTATTTCCTTCGCTCCTTAGATGCTGCTGCACCCGCTGAGTTTCTCCAGCTTTTTGTGTAACCCTCGATTCTCCAGCATCTGCAGTTTCTTCGTTAACACATCTCCATTCACCATGCAGGATGGCCCAGAGCTTCCCTCTCAGTTTAATTCTCCATTCCATTTCTACGCTGATGTACCTGCCTCGGCCATTTGTAACATGCAAATGCATCTATCCTTTCCTCTGGACAAATAAGAATCTTTGGGATGCAATACTGAAATTAAATCATGTCGTCCATTCGACGCCAGTATTGACCAGTTCTGATACAGGTCATCAACCTGAAACGTTACCTCTGTTTCTCTCTCCACAGGTGCTGCCTGGCCCTTGAGCATATCCGCAATTACTATTACTTTCGTCCAGTTTTTGTTTGATTTTGTGCTTACGTCGGTGGACGAGGGTCTTGAGGTCGGATTCAAAGGAGAGTTGTGACCTATATGGGCTCTAAAAGATAGCGGAGTCAGGGGATATGGGGAGAAGGCAGGAACTGATTGGCGATGATCAGCCGTGATCACATTGAATGGCGGTGCTGGCTCGAAGGGCCGAATGGCCTACTACTGCACCTATTGTCTATTGACCCAGTGACGAGTTGCTGATATTTCCTCAATACTCCTCCCTCATCAAAACAGCGCGGTGAAACGTGGGAACTGGACATCTGCTCGAAAACAGTCGAGGCCACAACTCTTGTGGAAACGTAGGAACTCCACCAAAGTTCCGGCCACTGCTCCGTTTCCGCCACAGCCCGATACAACCCCGGCCACTGCCCCGGCGAAACGTGGGAACTCGGCATTGGAGGAGCAGGGGAGTGAGTGGCAGCTACGATATAGCTCGGCTGGCCGCAACTACGACCATAGCCCCGGTCCCGACTGGAGCCCGCAGCTACACCCCCACCGGCTGAAGGGTTACTCTACCCGCAGCTGCAAGCTCGATCCCCGCCCAGACGCCGCCCGATCTGGTGGACATCGACGAGATTTTGTGGTTTTACCTCAGCCTCCGGCACCCACGGAGGTGGGCGGGCGGCGGAGCACGTCTCCAGCGTCCCGCTCTGGGGTGGCCTCATCAAGACCGCCAGGGCAGCGGCGCGCGAGCACCTATCACGAAGAATGGCAGTGATGGGTGGAGAGGTGGCCCGCTGTCAGTTGGGGTGGAGGTGGCGGTGGCGGTGGCGGTGGCGGCACGCGGGCTCTTGGCAGTTGGGGTGGAGGCGGCATGCGGACTGCTGTCACGTGACGGGTTGAGGCGGCCTGTGTTGCTGTCAAGTGGGGGCGATAGCGCGGGGCAGCCTGTGATTGGAGGTAGGGGTGGCACTCAGGCCGCCGGTGATTGGCAGTTGTGCGCGCGGGCCGCTGTCAGTTGGGCGCACGCCTCGGACGGGAGCGCGCGGGGCTGCCGGCATTTGGCTCGTACCGCGGGTTGTAGGTGGTTGACGGGGGTGCGCGCGCGCGCGCGCCGCTGCTGCTGGCAGTTGGCCCCGAGTTGCCAGCGGAGCGGGCATCATCATCATCAGCAGCAGCAGCAGCATGTGCCTGTCGTGTGCGGCGGACAGGACACGGAGCAGCGCACTAAACGAGCCCGAGCAGTGGCACCCGGACCCGCCGCTGCAGGCGCCGCCCGGGGCGCTGAGGGGGTCGGAGGGAGTAACGGTGGGGGGAGCACGCACGCACGCACGCCGGCAGCCAACAGTGAGCAGCGAACCCGAGTTCGGGATGGGAAACTTCACCCGGATAAAGTCGGCGGCGGAGGCACCCAACTCTCGTTAGAGCCGCGGAGGTAGGCAGACCGTGCCATAGCAGCGGGTGAGGGGCAACGGGGTCTGGAGTCTGCCCTCGGTCTGGGACAGTCTGGGGTCTGCCGCGGGTCAGGGACAGTCTGGTCGACAATAAATCTCTGCCTGGTTGCAGACTTGCCCGACCGTGCCCGCTGCAAATGGGATGTTCCGGGGGAGGTCGGTCGGACCACCCACTCCCGGACGTTAAAGGGTTCCGCCACCTGTCACATCTCATCGGGTTTGGCAGCTCCCGCAGTGGGCACGAAACCCACACTGACCGCCCGGGCACCGGGACACCCAGACACTCCGCTCTCCGGAGCCCGGCCCGCGTCGTGAGTTGTCTGGTGTTGGGCTTACATCGTCCCATCTGCGTCTGCTCGCGGTCCCCGCCAGGGCCGCTCCAAGCGGCCGCAGTCCGAGATCTACACCGAGACCTACCGAGCCCGTTATCAATAACAGCGAATACCCCGAGTGGTGCCCGTCGCTCCCTCCCTCCTTCCGAATGGCTCCGGGAAAGGGCTTCCGTCTTATCGGAGATAGCAGCTGCTGGGATCTGGAGTGAATAACGGAGCGGGACGGGCAGCGTTTGTGCAGGGTAAAGTCCTGACCCGAACACCGCCCATCCATCCCTGATCCCGGCTCCTAGAGTTTCCCTCCCTGGCCGTCATGACGATGTCTCTCGGTCGAGCGGCGCACGGACCACACACTGTCCGTGACCCGAACCAAGCATCGAAAGGAAGAGCGACTGACCCACTGCGCTGCTACTCTCGGCTCTCTGACCTGTCGCCATATCGTCTCCCTGCTCTCCCACTACCAGGGATACCCCTTCTTCTACCCCCCACCCCCCGCTTCTCCCTTCCCTCTCCCCCCGCTTCTCCTTCCCTCTCCCCCGCTTCTCCTTCCCTCTCCCCCCGCTTCTCCTTCCCCTCCCTCCCCGCTTCTCCTTCCCTCCCTCCCCCTTCCCCCTCAACTTTCTTTCCCCCTATCCTCCCCCCCTTCCCCTATCCTCCCCCTTTCCCCTATTCCTCCCCCCGCTTTCACATCCCCTCCCTCCACCATTCCACCCCGTCTCCCCTTCACCCCCCTCACGCCCCCCTTCACCCCTCCCCACTGCCCGCATCTCCCCCATCCCCTCTCCCCCCCGCCTTACCCCTCTCATCCTCTCTCCCCCGCCTTACCCCTTTCCTCCCCCGCACCCCCCTTCCCCATCTCCCACCCCCCTTCCCCTCCCCACTCCCGTCTCTCTCCCCAGCCCCTTCCCCCACGCCTCTACGCCCCCTTCCCCATCTACGCCCCCCCCCCTTCCCCATCTACACCCCCTTCCCACCCACCTCTCATCCTCCTTTCCTCTCATCCCCTCTCCCTCTCTCCCCCACCCACTCTCTCCCCCCCACCCCCTCCTCCCACCCCCACCCCTCTCCCAACCCCTTCCACACCCCTCTCATCCTCTCCTCCCCTTCCCCACCCCTTCATCCACCCCCTTCCCCCACCCCTCCATCCACCCCCCTTTCCCACCTCCTCTCATCCTCCCATCCATCCCCTCTCACCGTCTCCCCTCCTTCCTTCCCTCAACTCTTTCCTCTCCCCTTCCCCCCCACCTTCCCCTCCCCCCCCCCCCCACCCCTTTCCCCTCCCCCACCCTTTTCCCCTCCCCCCCCCACCACCCTACCCCCTTTCCATCTCATTCTACCCCCTCCCCCTGCATGATCCCCCTTCCCTGATCCCCCTTCCCCTCCCTCCTTCCCCCCCCTCCCTCTTCCCCTCCCCATCTTCTCCTCCCCCTCCCCCTCCCCCCCCTCTCCCCCTTCCCCACCCCCTTCTTCCAACCCCTCTTACCCCATCCCCCTTCCCCAACCACTTTCCTTTAACCCCCTTCCCCCTCCTCCCCCTTCTATCCTCCACCTACCCCCCTCCCGTCCTCCACCCACCTCCCCTTCCCCATCCCCATCTTCTTCCACCCCCCCCCCTTCCCATTGCCTCCTCTACCCACCCCATCTCCTTCACCCCCTCCCCCCCTTCCCCTTGCCTCCCTCCGCCCCCTTCGCGCCAGCCTACACTCCCATCCTCTCCAACCTCCCCTCCAGCCTGCATGCATGTGGGCAGGCCATGTCTCCCCGCCCCTCGCCCTCCCCCTCCCTGCCCATCTGTCAGCCGGGGAGCGGGAGCGCCCGGCCGGGCAGTGCCGCCGCTCGGCTCAGCTGCCGACCCCGCTCCCCGGCGTTGGGTTCCAGACGACTCGGCAGCTGAAGTTTATCAGTGGGGGCGTGCCTGCACTTCCAAAGCTATATCCCTCTCTCCTGTCGCGGGGAGCAGAGAGGTGAGTGCCCGCGCTATTTGTCCCGGAATGCAGATAGCGCCCTAAATGTCCAAGGCGTGGAATTGTGTTCCGACAGCGTGAAACAAAAAGTAAATCACTGCCAGCCTCTCCATTGAACTGCATTGCTCAGGGACGTGGGGCCGTCTGCGTTCAACTTGCCGTTGTATTTTCGCATGGATATCGGGATGTCCAGATGCGTAAAAATAACTATTCGGAGGTGCGAAGAGGATTGTTTCAAGGCATTTAATGTTTTCTGGCCAGCCTAAAGTTGGGTTTTTAATTAAGGTTTCTGTGGAAACGTGTAGGATTTGTGTTCTGCTCGGCAAATAATTTACATTAGATGGCCTGCAATTGTGACAAAACACACGTAAAATGATGCAGGGTTCAGTCAGGATAACTTGAATACAGGAATTGAACTAATACTGATGGAAATAGAAGAGTTCTCCCCAGCCCAAGTGTGACATTCGTGCTTAACAAAACTGACAAACATCTCTGTCTCATAATCTAATCGAATCGAATTTGTAGAATTCTTCAGCCGGATAAATTAATTTATGACTTTCAGTTCTAATGTGGTATTTCGTCCAAAAGACCAGTCCCCTTGTTCTCATTAAATGCACCGACTCACTTTGTTTTCAACGTTTCTCTTCCGATTCTCGCGCATAAAGTTTTTGATTTATTCTTTGTTTCCATGTTCTTATACCCCTAGTCAGCTTTCTCTAGGTCTCACATTTTGTGTATCTTTTTGCCTAAAATATATTTTTGTTTTGATGCGGGTTCATTGGTTGTCAAATTGCTAAAGGCAAATTGCTCTGCATAAATGTGCGAGGCAGATCAAACAATACCAACAATGAAGCCCAGGGAAAATATTAAAGTTTGGTAAGGGTGGGGAAGTAGATAGGAAAATTGCAGTTATGCCAAGCTATGCCACTGTCTTTATTAAATGCAGTAAACAAATCATTCACTTCTGCACTTTCTGTTATGTTTTTGAAATATTTAAATGTGAAATATTAAAAATTATGATCTTAGAATAACAATGAAATATTTGTTTCTTTTTAATGATTGTGACAAAGGTATCTTTTTGTATGGCTCTTGATAACATCTTTGTGTGTGTCTTGGAATATTTGAAAACATTAGCATAAGATATTGAGTTGCAACATTGGAATGAAAAACTGAATCCTCAGTTTGTTTTTCTGCAGGGGTTTCTGTTTATTCTCTTTTATGGAAGGAAAAGCAAAAATTACTCTTTTGTTTCCTGTTATTTTTAGGGTTCTAATAGTAGTTCACTCTCACAAATATACAGTCATTTGATGTACAATATTGTGCCCTGTTGCTGGAGAAGTAGTGAATAAACTAAGGTATGGATTAACAGAGATAGAAAAATTGTTGTTGGAAAGGATAATGTATTTAATTTCTAGAATAAATCTTAATCTAAGTATTTCAGTCATTTAAAGGAAATGCCATAGCTAGTAGGCATGCAACAGATTTAGCAGTCAGGATCAAGTGAATCCCTCTGCAAGTATAAGAAGTGTGGGAATATACAAGGCAATCTGGTGGGGCCAAAAAAGCACATGAAATGGATTTGGCAGGTAAACGGGTATTTTAAGAGATTCCACGGGTATAATAAGAGTAAGTGGGTGACTAGTGAAATAATACATCTCCTTAAAGTTCAGCGTGGCTGTGTTTGTGTAGAGCCACAAGAAATGGTGGAGTTATTAAATGAATATTTCTAATTCATTACAAGAGAAGAAGATCATGGAAATGAAGGAATTGAAGCATAGATCCCTTCGACAATATACAAATTATCAAAGAGGACAACAATGGTGGTTTTAAAGCTCATTAGGAGGATAAATCCCCAGGGCTTGAGCAATTTCATCCTTGGACCATGTGGGTAGCTAGGGATAAAATTATAGAGACCCTTGCATGTATATATATATCATGTTTAGCCACAGGTGAAGCCATAGAAGACTAGAGGGTAGCTAATGTTGCATTGTCATTTAAGAAGAGTAGGAAGGGCAAATTGGGAAACTACAGACCGGCAAGCTTGATTTGTTGTGGGAAAGTAGTTAGAGGGGGCTCTTCGATATAGGATCTCCACACATTTGGATAGGCACAGACTGCGCAGATAGACGTTAGAAATCGTGTGTTACCAACCTGGTAGAGTTTTTTGAAAAGGTCAGCAAAAGGTTTAATGAAGCTGACAACCCAGCGGTATGAATATTGATTTAGCTAATTTCAAGTAACCCTTGCATTTCCTCTCTCTCCATCCCTTCCCCGCCATAGTCATCTTGCTAGTTTCACTGTTCTTATCCTTTTGTTTTCACCTTTTCCTCAGCCAGCAATGGACCATTGTGGGCTTTTTGCCAATCAATGCCGTCTGCTTTGTTCTGTACATTTTCATACCTCCAGTTTCCCTCTCCCCTCTCAGTCTGAACGTGGGTCTCGACCCGAAAAGTCACCTAATTATTTTCTCCAGAGATGCTGCCTGACCCGCAGAGTTACTCCAGCTTTATGTGTCTACCTTTGGTGTAAACCAGCATTTGAAGTTCTATCCGACACAAAAAGAGGCATTTTGACACACAATGTTTGTGAAAAACATGATGCCAAGATCAACTCTTATCTGTCTGCACTTAACCCATATCCTTCCATTCTGTGTATATCCATATGCCCATCAAAAGTCTCTTAAATGCCACTCTTGTATCTGCCTCAACCACCCATTAATAGTTTCCAGGCACCCACCGTCCTATGTGCAAAAACAAATGTTGCTCTCTTAAAGCTATGCGTTCTAGGATTTGAATTTTCCATCCCGGGAAAAATGTTCTGACTATCTATCCTATCCACCCCTCTGATAAATGTATGTACTACTTAGCTCTCCCCGCAACCGCAGCGCTCCAGATAAAACAATCCACGTCTGTCCAACCTCTCCCTGTATCTAATACCCAATAATCCTGGCATAACGAGAACTACACCTCCAAATGCAGTTTAAAAAAAAAAGTCCTGTAAAGGTTCTGCATCATGACTTTCTGACTCTTGTACTCAATGTCTCAACCTATGAAAGCAAGCATACCATATGCCTTATTTTCCACTCTATCTACTTTTGTTGCCACTTTCAGGAATTATGGACTTGGGCCCTAAGATCCCTCTGTACAGCAATACTGTTGAAGGGCCATGGCATTATTTGTATATTTTCCCCTTACATTCAACCTCCCAGTGCAACACCTTAGACTTGCTTGGATTAAACTCCATCTGCAATTTCTCCGCCCATTTCTGTAGCTGATCTATTCATTTGTATACTTTGACAGCCTTCCTCACAGTTTGTGAGCTCAGCAATCTTGGTTTCATAGAAACAAAGAAACATAGAAAATAGGTGCAGGAGTAGGCCATTCGGCCCTTCGAGCCTGCACCGCCATTCAATATGATCATGGCTGATCATCCAACTCAGTATCCTGTACCTGCCTTCTCTCCATACCCCCTGATCCCTTTAGCCACAAGGGCCACATCTAACGCCCTCTTAAATATAGCCAATGAACTGGCCTCAACTACCTTCTGTGGCAGAGAATTCCAGAGACTCACCACTCTCTGTGTGAAAAATGTTTTCCTCATCTCTGTCCTAAAGGAATTTCCCCTTATCCTTAAACTGTGACCCCTTGTCCTGGACCTCCCCAACATCGGGAACAATCTTCCTGCATCTAGCCTATTCAACCCCTTAAGAATTTTGTAAGTTTCTATAAGATCCCCCCTCAGTCTAAATTCTAGCGAGTACAAGCCTAGTCTATCCAGTCTTTCCTCATATGAAAGTCCTCACATCCCAGGAATCAGTCTGGTGAACCTTCTCTGTATCCCCTCTATGGCAAGAATGTCTTTCCTCAGATTTGGAGACCAAAAATGTTTGCAATACTCCAGGTGTGGTCTCACCAAAACCCTGTACAACTGCAGTAGCACCTCCCTGCTCCTATACTCAAATCCTTTCGCTATGAATGCCAACATACCATTTGCTTTCTTCACTGCCTGCTACACCTTCAATGATTGGTGTACCATGTGCATTGGGCTGAATACTGGCCCAAAAGACCCAAATGAATAACAATGAAAGTTCAATGTTTTTTAATCCAATATATTTTGCCCTGCACTGTCATATTAATATTAAGAAGCTTTGTGTCACCCCATGCAAGAGATGCCTTGAAAATAATTACAGGTACATTATGTAATCTTCCACTTGGTACAGATCTTAATAGGTCAACAATTAAATCATGGGAGAAAGTAGTGGAGTTGTGTGTGTGGATGAAAGAGCATTCCTCTCGCTGTCTCTCGTTGATAGAGTCGATGTGCAGGATAATTGAACACCACAAATGTGGCCAAACTGCCATCTTGTAGAACTGTAACATAAAATCCCAACTTCTATACTCTATATGTGTAAGAAGGAACTGCAGGTGCTGGTTTAAACCGAAGATAGACACAAAAAGCTGCGGTAACTCAGCAGGACAGTCAGAATCTCTGGTGAGAAGGAATGGGTGACGTTTCGGGTTTAGAGTCAGGTTTTTATGTCTTCTAAACCGTACACCAAGGGTTGTTCTGCCAACCAACCTTGTTCTGCATAGGGGCCAGGACGCATGTCTGTGAGCGGAACGCGGGCCACATCTATGCCATAGTTAATAAATGGAAGTAATAATAACAGATACTAGCTAAACTGTGACTTCTATTCATATATTAAGCAATATAATGTTTACTGAACATAGCAGTTGGTTTGAGACACTGGTATTGAAACTACCCTCACCCCTGTGAATGTAGGAGGTATGATTACTAAGTTTACACATGACACACATGTTTATGGTGGTGTGGATAGCGAGGAAGGTTGTTCAAGGCTAGAGGATATAGATCAGATGGAGAGTTGGGCCGGAGCTTTGGCCAATGGAATGTAATCTTAAAAGTGCAAGGTGATTCATTTTGAGAAGGTAGATTGGGATAGACATATACAAAGAATGATGGGGTGTTAAGAAATGTTGATAATCAGAGGGACATCGGAGTTCAAATCTAGAGTTCCCTGAAATTGGCAACATGGGTAGATAGGATGGTGAAGAAGGCATATGGCATGCTCACCTTCATATTTTGGGGCGTTGAATATAAAGGTTGGGATGTTATTTGAGAGATAGAGCATGAAAACAGGCCTTCTGATCCACCAAGTCTGTGCTGTCCATCAATCACTCGTTTTGCATAAATCCGACATTAATCCAATTTTTATTTTCATATTACTTTCAAACCCCTTTCTCCTCCCAAAATTCTATCACTTACCCACTCGGGAAATTTACAAAGACAACAAATCTACCATCCATTATGTCAGGTTGGCAACCTTGTTCTGCGTAGGGACCAGGACCCATGCCTGTGAGCGGATGGCGGGCTACATCTATCGCCATACTTAATAAATGGAGGTGATAATAATACATACTAACTAAACTTTGATATATGTATATAGTTAAGCGATATTATGTCTACTGAACATAGCAGTTAGTTTGAGACACTGGTATTGAAACGACCCTCACCCTTCTCTGTCCTAAACCATGCAGATCCTCTCCCCTCCCCTCCCCCTCCCCTCCCCCCCTCTCCCCCCTCTCCCCCCTCTCCCCCTTCACTTCCCCCCCCTCCCCCCTCCCCTCCTCCCCTCCCCCACTCCCCCTCATGTAGTTGCATGATCAATGTATGTAAAACTATAAGGGCCATATAGAATCTTCTTCCCCATGGTAGGGGGTATAATAGCAAGTTTAAGGTGAGAGGAAGAAGTTTTAAAGGGGATGCATGAGCATTTTTTCAATGGAGTTGTTGATAGCTCGAACTTACTGCCAAAGGAGGTGGTAGAATCAGATACAATCACAACATTGTGGTATGGGATAGATGGTTAGTTAGGAACATGATCATGCTCTGGTGTGGTAGTAGTATGGATTGTGATGGAAGGTGTGGAGGAGTAACCAGCTATTGAGCTATCAACAACTCCCAATTCAGGGTCTTAAATCTTAAAATCTTAATGTGCACATCAGAATGAAAGGCATGGATGGCAAGACTGGCCACTTCTTCCTGTTCCTCCGATCACTGATTACTTCTCGGTATCTCCCGATCCCCAATCCCCTGCTCTGTTCTTAATGTCACTGCAGGTTTCAAATGAATTCCTTTGTAAAGCATATCAAATTATTATGTTACTTGAAAGAGTTTCAAGGCTCCAGTCTAATTTGATTTGGGATTTAGGTGATTTACATACAGAATAATTAACTTGATGGGGCTGAGTAAGAGAATGTGGCTAAAGGAGGCGTTGGAGTGATTTGCAAGCACAATCATTGAAAGTAATTAGAGTAATGGATGCATTAGTGGTAATCTTCCAAAATTTCCTAGATTTTGGAAAAATCCCAGCAAATTGAAAGGTAGCAAATGTAACAATGTTTTTCAAAAGAGAATGGGGAAGCTCATGAATTATAGTCCAGATATCAACATCACTTATATATCGGACAAACATTATGGGTGTGATAACAACGTACACACGCACACACATAGATATGGCAGAGTTAGCATGGTTTAAGAAAACAATATTGCAATTGACAAATATTTATGTTTTTTGTGGCTGTCACCAGCAGGATATATAAGGGGAGCCCTTTGTAAATCTTGTTAATCAGAATGTAAAGCAAAAATAGAAAGGAATAGATTTTTTGGATGACAGTTTGTTACTTGTGGGGTGTCTGAAGGATTAGTATTGTACCTTCAGCAATGTTCAATTTATGCTAATGAACATGATAACATAATGTCATGTTCAAAATAAAATGCAGTGTATTATATCAATGTTTACCGATATAAATATCTAAATTAAAGTAAGCTAAAAGGTTGTGGGTTCCACAACATGTAGGCAGTAAGTGAGCAAGAAAGTGCCAGGTGTAAAAATATGAAATAATTCATTTCGATCACAACCTGAAGCATTGACAATTACTTCCACCCACCATACTAACGAGTGACATGCAAATGCCTCAAGACTAAACTTACAAGAAGGTTTTTCCTCCAAGGCCTTGAATCATGACAATCACAAGGAAGGTGCTTGGGGGACCAAATTAGATCAATGGTTAATGATAGGAATGGAACAGGGAAAGTGAAGTGAGATGTGGAAGACGATACCATTGTCTGTCATTAGTTGTGGGGATCAGCTGTGAACATTGTTTGATGCTAGGAATTGGTTTTGGAAAGGATCATAGGGATAACGTTCCATAGTTGCCCTAGGAACATGAAAGCAGAGGATGGGGCTGTGGCGATAACTTGGGTTTGCTGAGTACTCAGTTTCGGAGATTTTGCTCTGCATTGTGCAGCACTTGGGTTTATCTAATTAATCATAGCTATCAAGTGTTTACCAATTGTAATTTGCACTGCCAACAACAATAAATAAAGATAAAGGCTTTTTCTGCATTTTGTATCTGCAAGTACAAGCCATTAATGTATTTTTGCCATTTGTGTTTTACTCTGGTGTATAGAACCCCTGAATGTTGCATTGTAACTATCAGTTATCAACTAATCCCACAGCTGTCAAGGAAACAGTTAATTCAAATTTCTAATTGAGTCTGCCATTTAGAATATGTTTCAATAAACTATGTGTGATGCTTTCAGCTGCAGAGCTGCATCCATGGACTGTTAAAATGGTGACAGATATGCCTAACATCATTCAATGAACATGCATTCCAAGCTATCTTTGGTTCGGGCACTGACAGGACCTGGCATCACTGATAATGTATGAAAAAAACATTCCTATTGCACGGTGATGGTGAAGATTTACAATATATTTATGGCACAAAATAACATATTTAGAAGCAAAAGCTGCACTGACTGCACATTTCACTCCACAGCAGAGTGTAGTATTTAAGACAATTGTGTTTTGTTGCACAACGAAAAATGGAAAAGAAACAATTTGCACACATCTGAGACATCATGGCCAAATGTGATTTATCTGTTCTTGAGTGTAAGCTGAAAATTCAGCTCATCGAAAAATCTTCAGTGAATAGCTCTTGAAAAGGATATCAAATTGTTTGATGTAGACAAGATCATTGTCACTTTCAGAGAATAGAGCAGTTGAGGTAAAAATACCACAAAATGCTATTATGAATAGGATCCAAAGAGAAAATAAATAACTTTAACAAAGAACATTAATTAATTAATTGATTAATTAATTGCAACGGTCACCTATCTCATTGTTGTGGTAGCTATCCTCAAAGCTAAAGGTGAAAAAATATAGGTGCTCTGGAACACTCAACCATTTCAGGTAAGTTGTTAATTACTTGGTGTTTCAGAATTCATAAGACTATAGTGAGTGGTGAAACCAATGCACAATCACAGATACTGAATACAGATTTACTATTTGCCACACTCATTGGAGCACTCAGGTATAGATAAAAAATGAATATGCACATGGTGAATCAATGCACTAGATAGAGGTGGATCAGTTAACATGATGAGTGAACAATCCTTCAATAATTTATACTGTCTCAACAGTCCTGAGTGGGGAAGTTGGAGACTATTTCTTTATAAGCAGACAAAATCATTTACAGTTCCTGGAATATTTTCTTTATAAAGGACATTCCATGTCACATTGGATGTCTGTAATCTCTTGTGTCGTGACACTGATAGCTCCATACATTATCAGGTTGAGTGCACAGTGCCTACATTTAATGATGTCCACACCAGATCCACAAATATGTGTATGAAAGAACTGCAGATGCTGGATTAAATCAAAGGTAGACACAAAATGCTGGAGTACCTCAGCGGGACAGGCATCATCTCTGGAGAGCAGGAATGGGTGACGTTTCGGGTCGAGACCCTTCTTCAGTCTGATTTCAGGGGAGTGGGCAGGATAGAGATAGAATGTAGTCAGAGATAGTAAGACTGGTGGGAGAACTGGGAAGGGGGAGGGGATGGAGAACTCGAAGGGCTGAATGGCCTACTCCTGCACCTATTGTCTATTGAGAGAGAGAGAGAGAGAGAGAGAGAGAGAGAGAGGGAAGGCAAGGGTTATTAGAGGAGTCAATGTTCCCAAGTAAAATGCTACCCAAGTAAAATATGAAGTGCTGTTCCTCCAATTTGACCTTTCCAGAAAAATCAGATTGGGAATGGGAGGGGGAGTTAAAGTGCTGAGCAACTGAGAGATTAAGTAGGGTAAGGCAGTCCGAGCGGAGGTGTCCAGCGAAACGATGGCCGAGCCTGTGCTTGGTCTCGCCGATATACAGGAGTTGACACCTGGAACAGCGGATACAGTAGATGTGGTTGGAGGAGGTGCAAGTGAACCTCAAATTAACCACAAATATTATGGTAATTGGAAGGCTGAATATCTTGTCGATCAGGATCTCGTTATCCTAGGACTTTGTGGGAAGCTAGGGAAGAAACTGCAGGGCCCATGCTAGAGATGATTGTGTCATCTTTGGCCACAAGAGAGGTTCAAGAGGACTAGAGAGTGGCTAGTCCTCACCTTTCATCCCATCAGCCATCGCTGACAGCACATAATCAATCATCCAACAAATTTGTGGGAGACAGTTCCTCCAATGGGATCCCATCACTAGCCACATCTTCCCATGTCCATCCCTTTCCGCTTTCCGCAAAGACCGTTCCCTCCGCAACTCCCCAGTTAACTCGTCCCTTCCCACCCTTCCCACCCCGTCCCTAGGTACTTTTCCCTGCAACCGCAGGAGATGCAACACCATTCCGTATACCTTCCTCGACTCCGTCCAAGGATCCTGACATTCTGGCAGGGGTTCACTTGTACCTCCTCCAACCTCATCTACTGTATCCGCTATTCCAGGAGTGGACTCTTATATATCGGCGAGACCAAGAGCAGGCTCGGTGATCGTTTCGCTGAACACCTCCGCTCAGTCCGCCTAAACTTACCTGATCTCCCGGTTGCTAAACACTTTAACTTCCCCTCCCATTCCCATACTGACCTTTCTGTCCTGGAACTCCTCCACTGTCAGAGTGAGGCCTAGCGCAAATTGGAGGAATAGTACCCCATATTTCGCTTGGAAAGTTTACACCCCAGTGGTATGAATATTGACTTCTAATTTCAAGTAACCCTTGCTTTCTCTCTCTCTCCCCCCCATCCCTCCTCCTTCCTAGTTCTCTGGCCAGTCTGACTGTCCCCTGATTAAATTTTATCTCTGTATGCTTCGTTGTCACCTTCTCCTAGCTAACTGATCTATTCTACATTTTCCTTGAACCCATCTCTTTTGATGACCTTACCCTTCCTTATGTCTGTGCCTACCTCTCCCGTGACTCTCAGTCTGAAGAAGGGTCTCGACCCGAAACGACACACATTCTTTCTATCCAGAGATTCTGTCTGTCCTGCTGAGTTACTCCAGCAATGTGTGTCTATCTTCGGTGTAAACCAGCATCTGCAGTTCCTTTCTGCACAAAGAGTGGCTATTGTTGTGATTTTATTTAAGGATGGCTGCAAGGACAACCCAGGGACCTGCAAGCCAGTTGAGCTAACGTCAGTGGTGGGAAAGACAGTGAAAGGGAGTCTGAGGGACAGGATAAACCAGGATTAGGAAAGGAATGGATGAGTTGAATGTGCAGATAGCTATTAATAATTATGATTTAGTTGGGCTCCAGGGTGACCAAGGCTGGGAGCTGTACATCCAGGGATATTCAATATTCAGGAAGGATAGACAGAGAGGAAAAGGAGGTGGGGTAGCGTTGCTGGTTAGAGAGGAGATTAATGCAATAGAAAGGAATGACATTAGCTTGGAGGATGTGGAATCGATATGGGTGGAGCTGCGAAACACTAAGGGGCAGAAAACGCTAGTGGGTGTTGTGTACAGGCCACCTAACGGTAGTAGTGGAATTGGGGATGGCATCAAACAGGAAATTAGAAATGCGTGCAACGAAGGTAAAACCGTTATAATGGGTGACTTCAATCTACATATAGATTGGGTGAATCAAATTGGCAGGGGTGCTGAGGAAGAGGATTTTTTGGAATGTATGCGGGATAGCTTTCTAAACCAACATGTGGAGGAACCAACGAGGGAGCAGGCTATTCGAGACTGGATATTGAGTAATGAGGAAGGGTTAGTTAGCAGCCTTGTTGTACGTGGCCCCTTGGGCAAGAGTGACCATAATATGGTTGAGTTCTTCATTAGGATGGAGAGTGACATTGTTAATTCAGAAACACGGGTCCTGAACTTAAAGAAAGGTAACTTTGAGGGTATGAGACGTGAATTGGCCAAGATGGACTGGCAATTGATTCTTGAAGGGTTGACGGTGGATATGCAATGGAAGGCATTTAAAGATTGCATGGATGAACTACAACAATTGTTCATCCCAGTATGGCAAAAGAATAAATCAGGGAAGGTGGCGCATCAGTGGATAACGAGGGAAATCAGGGATAGTATCAAAGAAAAAGATGAAGCGTACAAATTAGCCAGAAAAAGCAGCCTACCAGGGGACTGGGAGAAATTCAGAGACCAACAGAGGAGGACAAAGGGCTTAATTAGGAAAAGGAAAATGGAGTATGAAAGAAAACTGGCAGGAAACATAAAAACTGACTGCAAAAGTTTTTATCGATATGTGAAGCGCAAAAGATTAGTTAAAACAAATGTTGGTCCCTTGCAGTCAGAAACAGGTGAATTAATCATGGGGAACAAGGACATGGCAGACCAATTGAATAACTACTTTGGTTCTGTCTTCACTAAGGAAGACATAAATAATTTGCCGGAAATAGCAGGGGATCGTGGGTCAAATGAGATGGAGGAAATGAGTGAAATCCAGGTTAGCCGGAAAGTGGTGTTGGGTAAATTGAATGGATTAAAGGCCGATAAATCCCCACGGCCAGATAGGCTGCATCTCAGGGTACTTAAGGAAGTAGCCCCAGAAATGTCAGATGCCTTAGTGATAATTTTTCAAAACTCTTTAGATTCTGGAGTAGTTCCTGAGGATTGGAGGGTAGCTAATGTAACCCCACTTTTTAAAAAGGGAGGGAGAGAGAATACGGGGAATTACAGACCAGTTAGTCTAACATCGGTAGTGGGGAAACTGCTAGAGTCAATTATTAAAGATGGGATAGCAGCGCATTTGGAAAGTGGTGAAATCATTGGACAAAGTCAGCATGGATTTACGAAGGGTAAATCACGTCTGATGAATCTTATTGAATTTTTTGAGGATGTAACTAGTAGAGTGGATAAGGGAGAAGTGGTCCCAGACAAGAGATATACAAACTTAAAGCACACGGTATTGGTGGTTCAGTATTGATGTGGATAGAGAACTGGCTGGCAGACAGGAAGCAAAGAATAGGAGTGAACGGGTCCTTTTCAGGATGGCAGACAGTGACTAGTGGGGTGCCGCAAGGCTCAGTGCTGGGACCCCAGCTATTTACAATATACATTAATGATTTGGACGAGGGAATTAAATGCAACATCTCGAAGTTTGCAGATGACACGAAGCTGGGGGACAGTGTTAGCTGTGAGGAGGATGCTAGGAGGCTGCAGGATGACTTGGATAGACTGGGTGAGTGGGCAAATGCATGGCAGATGCAGTATAATGTGGATAAATGTGAGGTTATCCACTTTGGTGGCAAAAACAGGAAGGTAGACTATTATTTGAATGGTGACCGATTAGGAAAAGGGGAGATGCAGCGAGACCTGGGTGTCATGGTACACCATCATTGAAAGTAGGCATGCAGGTGCAGCAGGCTGTGAATAAAGCGAGTGGTATGTTGGCATTCATAGCAAAAGGATTTGAGTACAAGAGCAGGGAGGTTCTACTGCAGTTGTACAGTGTCTTGGTGAGGCCACACCTGGAGTATTGCGTACAGTTTTGGTCTCCTAATCTGAGGAACGACATTCTTGCCATAGAGGGAGTACAGAGAAGGTTTACCAGACTGATTCCTGGGATGGCAGGACTTCCATATGAAGAAAGGCTGGATAGACTTGGCTTGTACTCGCTGGAATTTAGAAGATTGAGGGGTGATCTCATAGAGACTTACAAAATTCTTAAGGGGTTGGACAGGCTAGATGCAGGAAGATTGTTCCTGATGTTGGGGTAGTCCAGGACAAAGGGTCACAGTTTAAGGATAAGTGGGAAGTCTTTTAGGACCGAGATGAGAAAATCGTTTTTCACACAGAGAGTGGTGAATCTGTGGAATTCTCTGCCACAGAAGGTAGTTGTGGCCAGTTCGTTGGCCATATTTAAGAGGGAGTTGGATGTGGCCCTTGTGGCTGAAGGGATCAGGGGGTATGGAGAGAAGGCAGGTACAGGATACTGAGTTGGATGATCAGCCATGATCATATTGAATGGCGGTGCAGGCTCGAAGGGCCGAATGGCCTGCTCCTGCACCTAATTTCTATGTTTCTATGAATGGTTCTGTGTATGGGATAAAATGTCTGATAAATTTGATCAAGTTTTTTTGAAGTGGTGACTAAGAGGACTGACGAGGGCAGGATGATTGATGTTATCTACATGCACGTTGCAAAGTCTTTGACAATGTCCATCGTGGCAGTCTGGTCTGGTAGTGTTAGACAACATGGGATTCAGGGTGAACTTACCAATTAAATACAAAATTGGCTTAATGGAAGGAGTCGGGGTTGTAGCAGAGTTGTTTTTCAAATTGGAGGCCTGTGATCAGTGATATGGTTTAGGTTTATTATTGTCATATGTACCAAGTGCAGTGAAAGCTTTATTCTGAATACTATCCAAATAGATCAGATGTACTATGCATAGATATAATCCGTTCAAACCCATACAATCAATAGAGCATTCAGGAAGAACAGAATGCTGAATATAGTTCTTGGCATTATAGCGTTTTAGTTCCATAGACAAAGTCCAATGACCTCAATGGGGTGGTGGTGAATTGAACAGTAGCTTAGCTCATGGAAGAACCGTTAAGAAGTCTGGTAACAGAGGGGAAGAAGCTGTTCCTGAGTCAGGTGATGCTTGCTTTCAAGCTTCTGTACCTCTGCCAGACGGGAGAAGAGAGAAGCAGGAATAATCGGGTTGGGTGCTTTTCCAATTCAGCTTGAATTGTAGAGGGAGTCAATGCCTGGAAGTATGGTTACTAAGATTACAACAGGATCAGTTAATAGATGGGACATCCAGGGCAGGACGTTAATGGAAATGATAGACATTGGAGAATTCTGTAGAACAGAGAGCTATGGTATAAGGATCATGGGGGTGTTATTGGGACTGCAGCACCTGCAATATTAAGAGAGGCTGGATAGACAGAGACTTTTCCACCTGGAGTGTAGGAGGCTGATGGGTGACCATATAAAGTTATGTAAAACCATAAGGGGCATAGATAAGGTGGATGGTAACATTATTTTATTCTAGGGTAGGGGTGTCTAAACCTCGAGGGCATAGATTTGGGGTGAGAGGGAAAAGATTTAAAAGGGAACGACCTGAGGGGAAACTTTTTCCACACAGAGGGTGGTGAATATATGGAATTAATTGCCAGATAAAAGGCAGAGGTTGGTACAAATACAATTTTTAAAGACATTTAGATACAGTAGGTACATGATTAGTATAGGTTCAGAAGGGCATTGGCCAGATGCTGGAAAATGGGATATCTTAATTGGTATGGATGAATTGAGTTAAAGGGCATGTTTCTGTGGTGTATATCTCCATAACAGTATAAGTGGCACATTGACCATATCACACAGAAAGCTGCCTAGTCACATAACAGGATTTCTTTACATGTTCAAAAACAGAAAAAAACTCAACATTAGTGACAGAGTTGAATGTTACACAATTCCATGTCAAGACTATAATTTTGAATGTTAGCAGCTGGAACTTTAAGAGGAACTTTCTTGCCCAAACATTTTGTTGGACTTATCAGACAGAAGAGGCTTAACTTTAGAATGAGCTTCTTAGCTGAAATCTTTCAGAATCTCGTCCAGTTGGCTCTCCAAGGACTTGAAGGTAGGCTGAACATCAAACACAACACATGACCATTCAGAAAATGAACTCCAAATGTAACAAAGCATGTTTTCATCAACTTCAGGGTAGCAGTCTTGCATTAACAGAAACAAATATTTGCTTGGTGAGCATTGTGTTGAACTCTTCATTTACAGTGGCTTGCAAAAGTATTCATACCCCTTGAACTTTTCCACATTTTGTCACGATACAACCACAAATATAAATGTATTTTATTGGGATTTTATATGATAGACCAACACAAAGTGGCACATAATTGTGAAGTGGAAGGAAAATGATACATGGTTTTCAATTTTTTTTTACAAATAAAAAACTGAAAAGTGTGGCATGCAAAAGTATTCTGCCCCCTTTACTCTGATACCCCTAAATAAAATCCAGTGCAAACAATTGCCTTCAGAAGTCACCTAATTAGTAAATAGAGTCCACTTGTGTGTAATCTAATCTCAGTATAAATACAGCTGTTCTGTGAAGGCCTCAGAGGTTTGTTAGAGAACATTACTGAACAAACAATGTTCCTTGGGCATCATGAAGCCCAAGGAACACACCAGACAGGTCAGGGATAAAGTTGTGGAGAGGTTTAAAGCAAGGTTAGGTTATAAAAAAATATCCCAAGCTTTGAACATCTCACGGAGCACTGTTCAATCCATCATTCGAAAATGGAAAGAGTATGGCACAACTGCAAACCTACCAAGACATGGCCGTCCACCTAAACTGACAGGCCGGGCAAGGAGAGCATTGATCAGAGAAGCAGCCAAGAGGCCCATGGTAACTCTGGAGGAGCTGCAGAGATCTACAGCTCAGGTGGGAGGATCTGCCCACGGGACAACTATTAGTCGTGCACTCCACAAATTGGGCCTTTATGGAAGAGTGGCAAGAAGAAAGCCATTGTTGTAACAAAGCCATAAGATGTCCCGTTTGCAGTTTGCCACAAGCCATGTGGGGGACACAGCAAAAATGTGGAGGAAGGTGCTCTGGTCTGATGAGACCAAAATTGAAGTTTTTGGCCTAAATGCAAAACGCTTTGTGTGGCGGAAAACTAACACTGCACATCACCCTGAACACACCAATCCCCACTGTGAAACGTGGTGGCAGCATCATGCTGTGGGGATGCTTTTCTTCAGCAGGGACAGGGAAGTTGGTCAGAGTTGATGGGAAGATGGATGGAGCCAAATACAGGGCAATCTTGGAAGAAAACCTGTTAGAGTCTGCAAAAGACTTGAGACTGGGGCGGAGGTTCACCTTCCAGCATGACAACGACCCTAAACATACAGCTACAATGGAATGGTTTATAGAATGTGTTAGAATGACTCAGTCAAAGTCCAGACCTAAATCCAATTGAGAATCTCTGGCAAGACTTGAAAATTGCTGTTCACAGACGCTCTCCATCCAATCTGACTGAGCTTGAGCTATTTTGCAAAGAAGAATGGGCAAAAATTTCAGACTCTAGATGTGCAAAGCTGGTAGAGACATACCCCAAAAGACTTGCAGCTGTAATTGCAGCGAAAGATGGTTCTACAAAGTATTGACTCAGGAGGGCTGAATACTTTTGCATGCCACACTTTTCAGTTTTTTATTTGTAAAAAAAGTTGAACACCATGTATCATTTCCTTCCACTTCACAATTATGCGCCACTTTGTGTTGGTCTATCACATACAATCCCAATAAAATACATTTACGTTTGAGGTTGTAACGTGACAAAATTTGGAAAAGTTCAAGGGGTATGAATACTTTTGCAAGCCACTGTATGTCTTCTGCGGTGATGGTGTCTTGCTGTATCTGAATAAATTTCAGACTATTGTGGATTCTGTGGACCGTATCAACGTGCAAAATGTTGCAATTTGTTCGGTCATCAGTTGCAACTGCTTTATTCCTGCTTTTTTCTGCTGATTTAGTAGGCAGCACAGTGATGCAGCAGTAGAGTTGCTGCCTTATAGCGCCAGAGACCCTGGTTCGATCCTGAGTACACGTGCTGTCAGCACGTAAAAATACTTATGTCAGGCTGTTGTTTTTTGAGCACAGCTCGGCATTCAATACCATCATCCCCTCCAAGCTGGTTACGCAAGGAGGTGTGGTGATTCGGAGCTCTCGTCTACACATAAGAACTAGTGTATTAAACATCTTGGAATTCAGAGGAGTCACAGCGATACATTTACATATTTTTGTGCGATGTTGCAGAGACTTGTTTTAAAGTTTCTGTTTGTATTTGGGACTGCGAGACAGTCTTATCAACTATCTGTCGAGCTGCCACAACTGGCTGGCAACCTGCCAGGAACTGCGGCTCACCAAAAGGGAGGAGAAAAAAATTCTGGAGTTTTACACCTGCATCCAGAACAACCCCCCCCTCCCCCCCTTCTGCCTCTTCGGTGCTGACCGGGCAGGTCTGGCTTTCGTGTGGTGTGGGGGGTTTTCTGCACCTGCACCGTCTCGACCTGTTTCTGCGGCCTTGGAGCCTGGAGCTGACGACTAAGCTTCCTTTCTCTCGGTAAGACCAACGGAGATAGGAGGTTTCCAACAACAGTCCCTTTCGCTGCTGTAGGAGCGGCAAAGAAAAGCTGGGATTGCCTGCAAAGGTCAGCAGCTTGCCAGGGATCGCAGGAGAGCCAAGATAGCTGGGTGGAGGTGGTGATGCAGCAGCTTTTCGGGGGAGCCGCCATTATCAACGTTCGAGGCAACACCATTTGCTGCCCTCTCTCGAACTGTTCCATTTGTTTTTGTGTTTGGACTTGGCCTCATGCCATTTGGACTGTGTGTCAATGTGTTGAAGTACTATGTTTTAAATTGTAGTGCTTGATACCATGCAGGATCAGTGTTCTGGGGAAAGGGTGCCTTCCAGGAGCTATGCGGAGGTGGCTGCTTCGGCTGCTCCTCTGGGGCCCCCGGTTCTCGATGAGGAACCTGCCTCTTGAGCATGGTATAAGGGGCTACTTGCCCCCTCATATGAACCTGGAGTACATGGCTGCCATAGTGCCAAGCCCACAGGCGTCCTGTACATGGGCAGGATGTTCGGGAAGGCCGTGTTCTTTCTTGAGTCCATTGAGGGGGTGAACGCGGCCGTGAAGAATGGGATCTCCGTGCGGGGAACATTCCTGCAGGTCGAGCCCTTGGCGACCACCGCGCAGCGGGTGGTCCTGGCCAACGTCCCGCCCGGCATCACAAATGAGGCCCTCCTTTCCCCACCTTCACACCCTGGGGAAGACACTCACGGACATCACCCTGATATCCCAAGGGTTCTGCAAGAAGGAGTTGCGGCACGTTTTTTTCCCTCCGGCAGCAGCTGACGATGCTGCTGGATGGGAGGAGGTAGTTGACGGGCGGTTCTGTGTCCAGCAGGATGGGCATGATTTCACTGTCTACTGGACATCGAAGCGCCCAAGGTGCCATGCCTGTAAGGAAGTGGGGCATATTCGGAGGAATTGCCCCAAATTCCGAGCGGAGGCCTCCGCCTCCGGTGCCACTAATCCCCTCCCCCCCCCCCCCCCCCCACCCCGCTCCCATTCCCCCCCCCCCCCTGTTGAGTCGGGGAACCCAGGGGTTGCGTAGAGCACGGGTGTGGGTGGGGAGAGTCAAAAGAAGGGGGGAAAGGTGGCAAAGAAGATTAAACACATGGTAAACAATACTCCCTAAGACAAGTACATTCCACCCATCCCGTCGGCTCCCATTAGGGAGCACTGCAAGCCCCATAATGCAGCCGGGGCATTGGGAATCGGATGGGAGGAGGGGGTACCCGGGTACATCTGGGGAATGCCCCTCTGCCACTGCCCCAGGGTTGGGGCTGAGGTGGAGGAGAGACCAGCGGGTGGGGCAGAGGCAATGGGAGTGGCTGGATTATCGAGCACTAAGGGTATGTCTCCACTACCCTCTAGGCAAGTTACTGTGAGGTGAGGCAGGAGAGGTTTGCCATCCCGGACTGACAGGAGAAGAGACCAACCTGCGTGGCGCTGACATACAGGAGAAGAGACCTAAACCTTAATAACTTTTTAAATATACCATTGATCTGAACAAAGCTTTGTGCACTTGCAGCACAAGAGAATCTAACGCTATGGTGTACCGTTGGCTCCTGTCCCCTCAACACACGGTTGGGGGGGGGGGTGAGATATTATATTAATATGATTAATTTGCCTCTTTTCCCCCATTCCCACCCTATCCAGTCTTCGAGAGGGAGAGGGGTTGGTTTTCATTCATCCCTTGATTGCATTCGTTTTGCAATTTCCCAATTGTGATGTAATATGTAAATTATATTCATTGTGATTGGACGTCTGTGTGATGGCACTGTGACATCATCAATGGAAAGCGCTGCAAGAGTCTCCGACTGATGGAAATATAGGTTGAATGTGACGGGAAGATTTCTTCCCATCGAGGGAAAAAATGTGAGTAGCACGTGTGAAAATGGGAAGGCTGTGGCCAAGCGTTTTGGAAGAAGATGCAAATTAAGGAGATTAAAAGAAAGCCGACACAACCCTGCATTCACACGCAACGGGAAGAGTTGTCATATCATATTCTGTTGTGCTGCAGCAAGTAATAATTTCATTGTTCTATCTGGGACATATGATTAAAACACTCTTGACTCTTGTCTGTAAGGAGTTTGTACATTCTCTCTTTGACTGCGTGTTTTTTTTCCAGTTGCTCTGGTTTCCTCCAACATTCCAAGGAACTGTCGAATTGTAGGTTAATTGGCTTCTGTCAATTGCCCCTGATGTGTAGGATGCAAAATTGGGATAACATATAACTAGTGTACAGGTGATCATTGGTCGATGTAACTGTCCTCCCTACATGTTTGTGAGCAGTAGAACGTAGATTGACAGCCAGCCAAACTCAATAACAAAATGCGAGTCAGGAAGTTAGCATCTCAGCTCTCAAGTTTAATGACTTTCCAGTGCTGACACATTCTTGTCATTGAAAAAGAGTGAAAACTATAAAGGAAAAGGAAGATACACAAATTACTGTCCTTTACAGAAATATACATTTAGATGGAAATAAACAAATCTTCTGATACAAAGAAATATATAGGGCAAAATATATAATCAACAATATACTTAAATCCAGCTAATGCCACTGCAAATCCTATTCACTGTATGTTTACTATGCTACAACATGACTGCATACTAGCAAACTGAACATTCACAAATGCTAACAGCCATTGCTTTCTTTAGCGTAACAAGCCAGGATTGGAAAGGATTGCTTCTGATGTTAATGCATGGCAGGCAAACAAAAGACAGGAGACTACTTCCTACTTCCTGTGTGCAATGGCCATTTCACAATAAAGGTCCAACAGATGGTGCAATTGCACATTAATTCAAGCAGAGGACAGAATAGTCGACGCTGTGGGTTGAAAGGCCTGCCTCCACAATGTTACTCTAAGCTCCCTTCACCATTTAACCAAAGCATCAATAAAACCAAAATCTGATGTTAATTTCATCAAATGGTGATTAACTGCTGGCTGTACTGCATGACATCCGCAGATTCTGCACACCTGTCTTATGGGCACTCCTACCTACAAATTAACTCCCATAACAGTTTTGATGTCTATGGTACGCACATGCATGGCACGTGTTTCGTGAAATGGAAGAATTATATCCCGTGATGCGCTGCGGTAGCAGCAGAAAGCTCCCGCAGAACCCAACTAGAACCTACATGATGACTGCTACAAACAGGTTGACGAGAGCAAGGATGAACTTAGTGGGCTGCTTGCGGCCCACGTGTGGTGGCACGCTGCGAAGAAGGACTGACAGGCTGCTGCCTGCAGGAGAAGACGACGGCCACAAGGAATGGGGCAGTAGAAGTGAGGCCGGGGTATTGCCTCCATAAATACCTTGTGGAGGCAACCTTGCGGTTGCAGGAGTGTTCCCTGGGACACAGAAGCAGTCGGGCAAGGAGAGCGACATCGGTTGGCGGGCCGTGCTGGTCGAGGGAGATAGAGGAGGACCTGCAGCAGCCTGGGGCTTACCCAGGCTCACGGCGCTCCAGTACATCCAGCATGTAGACTGGACTTTTTCTTTTGTAAATGGCACCAATATATGGCGAAAGGTGCAAGAATTTCACTGCAGTGCATATGTGACAAAAAAGAATCATTGTACCATTGAAGAATTAGCTTCCTCTCTTTTAGTAATTCCCCTTTTTTAACAGTCATGAGCTTAACATCTGTAGCTGGAAAGTTTATAGACAGTATTCTGAGGGTTAGGATATACAGGCATTTGGATAGACAGGCTGATTAGGGATTGTCAGCATGGCTTTTTACGTGGGAGGTCGTGTCTCACAGATCTGATTCAGTTTTTTGAAAATGTGACCAAAATAGTCGATGAAGACAGAGCTGTAGATGTTCTATACATGCATTTCAGCAAGGCATTGAACAAGGTTGTGCATTGTAGGCTGCTCCGGAAGGTTAGATTGCATGGGATCCAAGGAGAGATAGCTGAATGGATAGAAAATTGGCTTCATGGAAGGAGGCAGATGGTGATGGTGGAAGATTGCTTGTCGACTGGAGGCCTGTGACCAGTGGTGTGTCTCAGGGTTCAGTGCTGGGCCTGTTATTGGTTGTCATCTACATGAATGATTTGGATGAGAACATACATGGCAAGATTAGCAAGTTTGCTGATGATACAAAAGTGGGTGGTTTTGCAGATAGTGAAGATGGTTGTGAAAAATTACAGTAGGATCTTGATCAATTTGCCAGGTGTGCTGAGGAATGTCTGATGGAATTTAATACAGAGAAATGTGAGGTGTTGCATTTTGGGAAGTCTAACATGGGCAGGACCTATACAGTGAATGGTCGGGCTCTGGGGAGTCTTGTATAGCAGAAGGATTTAGGAGTGCAGGTGCATGGTTCCCTGAAGATTGAGTTGCAGGTAGATAGGGTGGTGGAAAAGACTTTTGGCACATTGGCCTTCATCAGTCAAAGTATATTGAATATAAAAGTTTGGAGATCATATTACAGTTGTATAGGACATTGGTGAGGCCGCATTTAGAGTATTATGTTCAGTTCTCAACACCATGTTATTGGAAAGTTGTCAAGCTGGAAAGGGTACCATTGAAGAGGATGTTGCCAGGACTAGAGGGTCTGAGCTATAGGGAAAGGTTGAGTAGGCTGGGACTCTATTCCTTAGTACAGGAGGGTGAGGGGTGATCTTATGGAGGTATATTAAAATCATGAGAATAGATCTGGTAGAGGCGTAGAGTCTCTTGCCCAGAGTAGGTGAATTGAGGACCAGAAGACACAGGTTTAAGGTGAAGGGGAAAAGATTTAATAGGAATCTGAGCGGAGGGTGTATGGACCAAGTTGCCAGAGGAAGTAGTTTAGGCCAACATTTAAGAAACAGTTAGACAAGTACATGGATAAAACAGGTTTGGAGAGATATGGACCAAATGCAGGCAGCTGTGACTAGTGTAGTTGGGATGTTGGCTGGTGTGAGCACATTGGGCCGAAGGGCCTGTTTTCAAGCTGTATTACTCTATCACTATATGACTATGGCATATGTGCTTTTCATGACATTTATTAAAATTCTGTGGACCTGCTGAGGCTGCTGAGAAAACAAAGGGGGACCCGGCGTGGGAGGGCCGTTGAGAAAAACAATGGGGGAGGAACCTGAGAACAAAGAGGGGTAATTGGCGAAGAAATTGAATACTTTGTCGGCGCCCTATATGTGGCGACTCTTTGTATACTTGTGTAAGCAAGACAAAGAATCTCACCGAGACATGTCACATGTGATAATAAAGTATCATTCATTCATAAATTGATGTTGTGCCAACTGCCAAAAGATAATTGTATTATTCTGCAATATATTTTAGATGGAAGGATCGGAAATTTGCATAGTAAATTTCCACGATGATCAGTAATGGAACCATGCCTTTTATGATAAATATTAATCACTTATAGGGAAACGGAATTTGATGTGGATGGCACAGGAATTGTCGAAAGCCATAGGAGATATAGATTGATTGGAACGTTGGACAGAGCTTGTTAAAGGCGAAAATATGATGAACAGGAATAGATTGGTTGCATAAAAGTGAAGAAATGTCTAGTATGGCAGGCAAGTAAGGAGATTTTTTTTGGGCGACCACAGGTGACTGTCGCAAAATTTTCAACGCGTTGAAAAATATTCAGCGATAGTGGCGACAATTTCTGCTGTCGTAGGTTGACGTAGGTGTTGCCGTACGTTGTCTTAGGTGCTGTCATAGGTTGTCGCCAGATGTCATAGGTGAATTCCCTTAAAACTAGTCCCTGGCAGTCGTCTAAAGAGTCGCCTAAGTGGGACAGGCCCATAAAATTTGTGTTAATTTTGCAGATGTACATTCTGATAATTTGGTTTTGGTTTTTGATGATTATGTCAGGTATTCCGTTATGAAAATCATTAGTTTTATTTCTTTGATTGCTACCATTCCAAAATGTTTTTGCATTCTTCAGTGTACTACCAAGAGTGAGTGTAGGTAAATGGTTGGCAGTTCAACAGTCGTGTTTGCAAGCAGTTGCAAGATACTTGGGTGTCATAAAGGATGCAGGATAGTTGGGATCATACCTTTCTGGCCACAAGCCAATGATGAAATGAGAGATTTGCACAAAACTAAAGATAATTATTTGCAGTGCTCATGCCAAAATCATTGAAGCAAGAACTTTATAACTGTTAATGGAATTACAGAACAATACCACATTGAATAACACAACAAACCAGACTTGATCTTGCACAACCTATTTATATGCGGCTTCCAGAGATAACTCCATGGGGGGCACGATTAATGTGTGTGTGCAAATCAAGTAGAAACTAATACAGAGAAATACATGAGATTCAAACCTACACATTGAAAGCAAGGGGGATACAGTCTTTGTGAAGCATAATGGCATGCAGTCATTTGAAGATACTGGCACAATAGGTTTCATGATCACTACACTGCTTGGGTCACAAAGCATCATGCAAAATATGCCATTCATCAAAACACTGAAAACCATCTTTGTTTGGGAAAAGGATCACATGCAGGGATATTAAGTTGGAAAGAGTGCAAACAAGATTTGCAAGAATATTGCCAGGACTTGATGCCTAAGATGGAAGAGGACGGGCAGGCTAGGACTTATTCCTTGGAGTACAGGCTGAGGGGTTACCTTAGAGAGGTGTATAAGATTATGAAGGGAATTAAAAGCGTGTGTGCACTGTATCGTTTACTCAGTGTAGAGGAATCAAGAACAGAGGACATAGGTTTAAAGTGAGAAGGGAAAGATTTGATAGGAATCAGTGATGCTCCCATGGCCAGAACTGTCTTATTAAAGCTGATAGTGGGACATGAACAGCTGTGTACTCTGTTACATAGAGACATGGCTCACCCTCATGTCCTCAGACACAATGCTCCAACCCGAAGGTTTTCCATCCAACACAGGAATCGGACAATGATCTCAGGAAAAGGAAGAGGTGGCAGCGAGTGGTTCATGAGAAACTCTTCTTGGTGCTCGAACGTGGCAGTCTCGTCCCATTGCTCCCTGACGGTGTATCTGGCTGTTCGATACCAACCATTCTACCTGCCAAGGGAGTTATCTGCCATCATTCTGACTGCAGTCAACATCCCACTTTAGGCTGGTATCTAGCTTGAAAAATTGAACACCATGATCAGCAAGCATGAAGCAGTGTATCCTGGAGCTGTCCTCGTCATCACTGGAAGCTTCAACCAGGAGATCTTGAAGAAGTATCTGTTGAACTGCTATCAACACATCCCCTTCAATACTAGAAAACCCACCACACTTGACCACTGCTTTAGAAAAACACTTTGGAAAATCTTACCACTTGTCTATGCATCTTCCTGCCTACAGATAGAGATGGAAGAGTGATAATGGCGAAAAGGACAATTAAATGTTGCCGTGGAAGGGACAGGAATGGTTATGGAGTGGTAATCTAGGGCATTTTGTTGAAGGATTGCTCGGTGAAATTGAATGAATATGCCACAGGTGTCGCCAATTTCATAACAAAATGCGTAGTGCCAACAAAGACGATCCTAGTCTTCCCCAAAAAGAATCACTAGAAGAACTGGGAGATTGGTAAACTGCTGAAGGCTAAATCTGTGTTTTGGACAATTCATACAAGATGTGCCGGTACAACATCCTGAAAGCCACCAAGCGATTGAAAACAATTCTAGATAGAGTCATAGATGGACACTCAACTGTTGTACCAGAGCTTGCATGGTGTTACTCTTTACAAGGTGAAAGTAGGTAACATAAGTAACAATGACACATCACTTTCAAATGAACAATGCCTTTCATGCACGTTGAGAGGGAGAACAATGAAACACTAATACAAGCCCCAATTGGCACTATCACCTCTGTCTCAGCCAGGAAATAGTGGGTTTCTTGGTCTCTGCTGCAAATGGAGTGAATTGAATAGTTTGTGGACTGGCTTTAATGATGCCTGGAAGCTGAGGTCAAAGCTAATAAGTATCGTCCACTTAGCATTTCTGATTGAAGACACTTGTAAGTGACTTGTCTTTGGTTTCTAGGTGATAGGCACCTCCTTTGTTGAGGCCGGGTATGTTTCAAAAAAAACTTTCTGTTCCTTTTTGTTCTTTTATTGTGTACCTCTATTCATTGTCAGATCTGATGGGGCTGAAAGATTGTTCCCTTTGTGAATTCCTTTAGCTCTGTCCATTATGTGCTCTTTTTGAGGTTTAACATGCAGGTGGCTCAGGTTGTAGCTGCGCATATTTAATCTGCCTTGAGCTGTTCTTGGCATACCCTGCTGCACCCTTTATTGAAACAGGGTTGGTTCCCTGGCTATATTGTAGTTAGAGATACGCTGGTTAATTGATAGATTGGTTGCTATTAATGGCTCCTGGCATCTCGTGTATACTCAGTTTTGGAGAGTGTACACGTTCTGAATCTACCCTATTTAACATGATGCTGGTGCAAAAAAAATATGATAGTGTGATTTTGATGTGAAGATGGAATATTGTCTCTACAAGGAGCATGCAATGAATACTGTTACCCTTGTTGTCAGAGACAAATTATATCCCAATAGCTAGATTGCTGAGGATATGGTATGGGAACAGCTCCTTTCAAGATCGCAAGAAATTGCAGTTGTAGATGTAGCCCAGAGCATCTCACAAACCAACCTCCTTCCATTGACTCCATCTATACCTCACACTGTTTCGGCAAGGCCACCAGCATAATCAAAGACCAGTTTCACCTTGGTCACCTCTTCTCCCCTCTGGCAAGAGCTACAGAGGTTTGTAAATGCATACCTCCAGATTCAGGGATTGTTTCTTCCCAGCTGTTATCGGGCAACTGAACTGTCTTTTCACCAGCTAGAAAGTTGTCCTGACCTATCTACCTCATTGGAGACAATAGACAATAGGTGCAGGAGTAGGCCATTCGGCCCTTCGAGCCAGCCCATTCAATGTGATCATGGCTGATCATCCCCAATCAGTACCCTGTTCCTGCCTTCTCTCCATATCCCCTGACTCTGCTATTTTTAAGCCCTATCTAGCTCTCTCTTGAAAGCATCTCTCTTGAAAGCACCTTTGAACTATCTTTAATCAGACTTTATTGGACTTTATCTTGCATTAACGATTACATCCTCTATCCAGTATCTACACTGTGGACAGCTTGATTATAATGCTTTTTGTTGCGTGCTATCCATTTCGTTGATTGGATAGCACGCAACAAAAAGATTTTCACTGTACCTCAGTACATGTGACAATAATAAACTAACCTAAACAAGGTCAACTAGTATGTCCCCAAATATGCACTTACATTAGTGGCACACTACTGATAAATTGATAAAAGGTGTGTCTATTCATATTAATAGCAGAGACACCATACATACACAAACATCTTGTACAGTCTTATATGTCTTGTCAAGACATTACGTCACCAATTAGAGACTTGTAGCTTCCATTTGTTGTCATGATCCCGATATGTAACTATTGGTTTTAATCTGTTGCAATTTTTGTTTCTGTGCCGTTCCATGGTATGGTAAGGATTCTGTTTCCAGAAATCAATTCCCTCCTATTTCTTTATTCTCCATTGTGATGATTAATCCTTCATTTAATCTAAGTCGTGTTGCTCGTCATTGTCCTGTTCGAGATGGACTTTTCGCTGCTGTTCGTTGTTTAATTTCAGTACATTTGACAATTAAACACTCCCGATTCTTGATGGGGCCATGGATCAGTAATAGATGCTCCTTTTAGCTCCGCTCCAAGAAATGTGTTAAAATGCATTAAAATACCTGAAAAAAAACGTACCGAATGAAAAGTACTTACCGGCAGATGCCCGACGGCGCGTAAGTGACGTCATCAGAAATCGACGTATACTGGATTTTAAATGATTCCGCTTTCCACCTCAGACTAGACAAAGAACCCGACTGCAGGTTCTGCAAGAGCAAGAGAAAGAAACTTCTGAAGAACCTGAGGGAAAAGTCTGAGGAAGAAGGACTTATCTCTACCATGGAAGAGCAAATACAAGAACAAGAACAAACTTTAAGACGGGCTATGGCAAAAGACTTTGGAGAAATTCTGACTGGAAAGCTAGAAACAAAACTTGAAGGAGAGAATAAAGAAATTTGCGGAAAAATTGACATTCTACAAGTTCGCATCGAAGAAGTAAACACCGTTTTGAAAGGAGAAATTAAACGGGTCGAAGAAGATATTATCAAAAAGTTGGAGCCCATTCTCCTCACTTCAAAAAATCAAAACGACGCTATCAGAGAACTCAAACCTACTACTATGGACATCTCTGACACAATGCAAAGACTGAAGAAAGATCTAGACCGTGTTTCTGGGCAACTGGCCAGAATGACCGACAAATGCCTAGATCTTGAAGCTTGGTCCAGATGTCAGAATTGTTGTAGGGAAGGAAGGGAAGGAAAGTGGAAAAGATTCTTGGGTCTTCACTGCCAACTTACTTCAACAGATATTTAAGCTGCCTGAGAAACCTAAAATTGATCAGGCACATCGAGTCCAGAAAGCCCGATCAGGTGCTGGAGCCCCACCAAGACAAATTATTTTTTAAACTACATGACCTATCAGTCTTGAAGATATCATGAAGAAAGTGACAAGCGCAGGAACCCTGACGTTTGAAGGGGAAAATACAAGAATCTTTAGCGACTATCCAGCAGAGGTTGTCAAGAAGCGAGCACTTTTCACCAAAACACGTGTTATTCTCAAAGACATCCCAGACTTAAGATATGGAATAATGTATCCTGCCAAATTAAGGGTTACATACAGAGGATCGGAGCATTTCTTTATCGACCCAGAAGATGCATTTAAATATGCGCAAGATTTTAAAAAGGACTTAAAGGCATAAGTAGATAAGAAATAATTGGCATAGCTCTGTATGATTAACAGGGCTATGGCCTACTGAACTTTCACTGAACCTGTTTGTTAAATCGTGTTTTTAACATACACCTTTTATATGTATTTATAAAGGGTAGACTGATATAATCTGTTTTTTTAATCTAAAATATATATAAAAACCTGCAAATAAGATGGCCGACAGGTTATCAGAGATAGATTGGAATGTAAGCGGGGAGAATGTTCAAGGTCCCCGTATTTACGAGGAGCGCGTTCAAGATTTTTGAACTATTCAGCATTGAAAACAATTTAAACGTATGGTAATGATATAATACACGAACAAATTATATAATTAAAGCTATTATTACCACATAAAATACTAACAAACGTACTAAACCGTTTATTGTAACGTAATATCTAATACTAACCCGTTTATTTTAATCTAATACCTAATTGTTATGAGATTTACTAATTATAGCTAATGGTAAATGTATCGGTTTATATTTAAAATATGGTTAAAATCTATCCGATTGGGGGGGGTCGGAATATCCAGCAATTACCAGGTCAGAGCGAGAGGGAATATGTTAGAAAACTGGTTGAGGAGGTGTAAGGGAATCTATAGGTAGGGGGCAGAGGAAGGAGATGTGAGATGGGGGCAAGTCACAGGCTGGCTCTAGCAGAGGAAGAGGGGTCAAGCAGCTGTAGACGGGTACTGGTAAGTGGTAGTATGAGGTGAGGAGGTTTAGAAGTGTATTAGACTGATAAGAAAGCGGTGGAATTGTTGATGGTGGTCTGACGGGGGGGGAGAGAGAGAGAGAGAGAGAGTTCTCGTTCTGCCGGTGAGACTGCTGGAGGTTCTAATTAACCCCTTCAAGCCTAACGGTTTTTAACTGGTTATGTATCTAACGTACGAATATTAATAAGAAATTTTTTAAAATTTAAATAGGGTATTAAATAATAAATACCAACTCAGAGGCAAGATATAAGAAGAAATGTAACTCTTAGAGGAAATTTTTTACAGTCCGCGTTCTGTTTTTTCTGTTTACATAATATCTTGTTTAGTCCGTTTTTTCACATTATTACTTTGTAAGGGGCGGAGCTAATTGTAATTAACATCCACGGAAGCTCACACGAAATATCCCACCAGGGGGTGGGCTGCACGCACGGTATCTTCACGCACGGTATCTTTAAATGCTTTTTTTGTATTATTTACGTTATTTAGCACTTTTTTCACTTATTCTTCTCAAGGCACTTTTTCTTGTGATATACCAGCAGGGTTTTGCAATTGGGATCTCCCACCCACCAACCAGATGGTTGAGTTATTGTGTTGCCCCATCTGAAACAATGGAATCCATGTAAGCTATAATGCAAGATGACCCTCTGAAGAAAACTGGTGGAATTACATTTTGTAGCTGGAATATTAGGGGCGTTAATCAGCCAATCAAAAGGGGTAAGGTTCTTGCCCAATTAAAATCGATTAATGCTGATATAATATTTTTACAGGAGACGCACCTCAAAGATCGAGCTTTTATCAGGCTGAAGGCTAACTTGATCAGTCAAATATATCACTCCGCTTTTCTCTCCAAAACCAGAGGTACTGCAATTATAATTCATAAGGGTATACCATTTAAACATAAAACTACTATAGCAGATAAAGATGGTAGGTACGTCATAGTATCTGGGGAGATATATTCTACCGCACTTATTATGGTGAATATCTACGCTCCCAATTTTGATAATCCACAATTTTTTACAAAATTTTTAATATAATCTCACATTCCACCCAGCAAAACCTGATAATCGGGGGAGATTTCAATTGCGTTTTGGATCAATATTTGGATAAATCCTCACAACAAAAGAGATATAACACAAAATCAAAATCCAGCGAACTTCTAAATTTGTACATAAAAAATACAAATATAACAGACGTATGGAGGATTACAAATCCATCTGGAAGAGAATATTCCTTTTATTCATCCGTACATAAAACTTATACACGTATTGACTATTTTCTGGTGGACACAAAATTAATACCTGTAACAACAAATCCCAAATATCATTATAGTATTGTTTCTGATCATTCCCTGCTAACCTTCTCCCTAAAACTAGAAGGAATGTACAATAAAAAATAGTTCTTGAGGTTTAATCCCCAAACACTAAATAACCCAGATTGCTGTCAATATTTAAAACCGATGGAATTATTTTTTGAGACCAATGATACTCCAGGTATTTCGCCCTCGTTATTATGGGAATCCTTTCAGGCTTTTATTAGAGGTTCTATCATTTCATATCAAGCGTATCAAATCAAAAAGAATAGGATGGAAAAATTGCAATTAGAAGAACAGATCAGACAGCTGGACTCAGAAAATGCGACAGATCCGTCCATGGATAAACAAAATAAGATAGCAGTATTAAAATTCAAGCTAAATCGAATTCTCGCTGCAAGAGTTATCAGGCTATTTCAAATTACTAAACAGGAAAACTTTGAATTTGGCGACAAACCGCATAACATGGTTGCAGGAGGGCTGTGATTGGAAACTAAATATTCCAGGATTTCGTTGCTTCAGGTGCGATAGAATTGGAGGGACCAGAGGGGGAGGTGTTGCATTGCTTGTCAGAGAAGATATTACAGCAGTGCTTTGGCAGGATAGATTAGAGGGCTCGTCTAGGGAGGCTATTTGGGTGGAACTGAGAAGTGGGAACGGTGTAGCAACACTTTTAGGGGTGTATTATAGACCGCCAAATGGGGAGCGTGAATTGGAAGAGCAAATATGTAAGGAGATAGCAGATATTAGTAGTAAGCACAAGGTAGTGATTGTGGGAGATTTCAATTTTCCAAAAATAGACTGGGAAACACATTCTGTAAATGGGCTGGATGGTTTGGAGTTTGTAAAATGTGTGCAGGATAGTTTTTTGCAGCAGTACATAGAGGTATCGACCAGAGAAGGGGCAGTGCTGGACCTCCTGTTAGGAAATGAGGCAGGTCAGGTGACGGAGGTATGCGTTGGTGAGCACTTTGGGACCAGTGATCACAATACCATTAGTTTTAATATAATTATGGAGAGAGTCAGAACTGGACCTAGGGTGGAGATTTTTGATTGGAGAAAGGCTAACTTTGAGGGAATGCGTAAGGATTTTAAAGGAGTGAATTGGGACACTTTGTTTCATGGGAAGGATGTAGAAGAGAAATGGAGGACATTTAAAGGGGAAATTATAAGAGTACAGAATCTTTATGTCCCTGTTAGGTTGAAAGGAAATAGTAAAAATTGGAAAGAGCCATGGTTTAAGGGAAATTGGACACGTTTCGAAAAAAGAGAGATATCTACAATAATTATAGGAGGCATGGAGTAAATGAGGTGCTAGAGGAGTATAAAGAATGTAAAAAGAATCTTAAGAAAGAAATTAGGAAGGCTAAAAGAAGATATGAGGTTGCTTTGGCAAGAAAGGTGAAAGTAAACCCAAAGGGTTTCTACAGCTATATTAATAGCAAAAGGATAACGAGGGATAAAATTGGACCATTAGAGAACCAGAATGGACAGCTATCTGCAGAGCCAAAAGAGATGGGGGAGATATTGAACAATTTATTTTCTTCGGTATTCACCAAGGAGAAGGATATTGAACTCTGTGAGTTAAGGGGAAAAAGTAGAGTAGCTATGGAAACTATGAGATTCAAAGAGGAGGAAGTACTGACACTTTTGAAAAATATAAAAGTGGATAAGTCTCCAGGTCCTGACAGGATATTCCCTAGGACATTGAGGGAAGTTAGTGTAGAAATAGCAGGAGCTATGACAGAAATATTTCAAATGTCATTAGAAACGGGAATAGTGCCGGAGGATTGGCGTACTGCGCATGTTGTTCCATTGTTTAAAAAGGGTTCAAAGAATAAACCTAGCAATTATAGACCTATTAGTTTGAAGTCAGTGGCAGGCAAATTAATGGAAAGGATACTTAGAGATAATATATATAAGCATCTGGATAAACAGGGTCTGATCAGGAACAGTCAACATGGATTTGTGCCTGGAAGGTCATGTTTGACAAACCTTCTTGAATTTTTTGAAGCAGTAACTAGGGAAATTGATGAGGGTAAAGCAGTGGATGTTGTCTATATGGATTTCAGTAAGGCCTTTGACAATGTTCCCCATGGAAGGTTGGTTAAGAAGGTTCAATCTTTGGGTGTTAATGGCGGAGTAGCAAGATGGATTCAACAGTGGCTGAATGGGAGATGTCAGAGAGTAATGGTGGATGGCTGTTTGTCAGGTTGGAAGCCGGTGACCAGTGGGGTGCCTCAGGGATCTGTGTTGGGTCCACTGTTGTTTGTCATGTACATCAATGATCTGGATGATGGGGTGGAAAATTGGATAAGTAAGTATGCAGATGATACTAAGATAGGTGGTGTTGTGGATAATGAAGTAGATTTTCAAAGTCTACAGAGAGATTTGGGCCATTTGGAAAAGTGGGCTGAAAGATGGCAGATGGAATTTAATGCTGATAAGTGTGAAGTGCTACATCTTGGCAGGACAAATCAAAATAGGACGTACATGGTAAATGGTAGGGAATTGAGGAATGCTGTGGAACAGAGGGATCTAGGAATAACTGTGCATAGTTCCCTGAAGGTGGAATCGCATGTAGATAGGGTGGTAAAGAAAGCCTTTGGTGTGCTGGCCTTTATAAATCAGAGCATTGAATATAGTAGTAGGGAAGTAATGTTAAAATTGTACAAGGCATTGGTAAGACCAATTCTGGAGTATGGTGTACAATTTTGGTCGCCTAGTTATAGGAAGGATGTCAACAAAATAGAGAGAGTACAGAGGAGATTTACTAGAATGTTGCCAGGGTTCCAGCAACTATGTTAGAGAGAAAGGTTGAACAAGTTAGGTCTTTATTCTTTGGAGCGCAGAAGATTAAGGGGGGACATGATTGAGGTCTTTAAAATGATGAAAGGGATAGACAGAGTTGACGTGGATACGTTTTTCCCATTGAGGGTAGGGAAGATTCAAACAAGAGGGCATGACATGAGAATTAAGGGACAGAGGTTTCGGGGTAACGTGAGGGAGAACTTCTTTACTCAGAGGGTGGTGGCTGTGTGGAATGAGCTTCCAGCAGAAGTGGTGGAGGCAGGATCGATTTTAACATTTAAGAGTAAAGTGGATAGGTATATGGACGTGAAGGGAATGGAGGGGTATGGTCTGAGTGCAGGTAGATGGGACTAGGGGAAAACAAATGGTCGGCACGGACTGGAAGGGCCAAGAGGGCCTGTTTCCGTGCTGTAATTGTTATATGGTTATATGGTTATAAACATCTAGCATGTCAGTTGAGAAAAGTGGAAAAGGATCATACTATTCAAAAAATCAGATCAGAGAAAGGTGAACTGTTCACACTTCCAAAAGATATTAACGAAAGATTTGCCCAATTCTATCAAAATTTATATACATCCAAACATCAACAGAAATGAGAAAATGTGCACGTTTCTTTGATAACTGTAATCTTCCGACACTTAACGTGGCGGAACGCGATGAATTGGGAGCACAGTTTACAATTAAAGAAATCGAAGAGACTATCAATTCATTGAATAATGGCAAAACACCAGGGCCAGACCGGTTTAGTAATTAATTTTATTAAAAAATTATGAGGTAATCTCCCTGCATTTACATAACCTTTATATACACGTATTTCATGAACATACGCTACCACAAATCTTAGCCGAATCAACTATCACACTGATACCCAAAAAAGATAAAGATCTGGAAGACCCGGGATCATACAGAGCAATTGCCCTGTTAAATACAGATCAGAAAATATTAGCTAAAACCCTGGCAAGAAGATTAAGTAAATACGTTAATAAATTAATACATTCTGATCAAACCGGGTTTATACAATTTGAGATGCCTGTTTAATATAATGTATTCACATCGAACGATAAAAAAAGACATCAATTATTTCATTAGATGCAGAAAAAGCATTTGACCAAGGAGCATGGAAATATCTTTTTACAGTATTGCAAAAATTCCAGTTGGGATAACATTTTATTTCATGGATAATATTGCTATATGACAAGCCGAGCGCCAGAATACCGACTAAGCATGTACTCTCACCTAAATTTCAACTATCCAGGGGCAATAGACAGGGATGTGCATTATCACCCCTGTTATTTGCCCTCGCCATTAAACCTTTGGCGGAAAATATAAAAGAGTACATCCGAATATTCACGGCTATAATACTAAATATTCCAATAATAAAATATAATTATATGAAGATGATGTATTACTTTATTTCATCAATTCCCAAGTTAGCATTCCAAGTATACTAAACCTTATAGAGGAATTTGGTTCCTTTTCAGGATATACAATAAATGGGAACAAAAATGAAATTATGTCAATAAAACCTCAAGAGCCGGCACACCTCCTAAAATTCCCTTTTAGAATTGCTACTGAAAAATTTAAATATCTTGGAGTTCACGTAACTAGAAAATACACTTCTCTATTTCAACAAACTTTCCTCCCTTAATTACCAAACTAAATGCTCTTACTCAATTTTGGAAAACGCTACCGATGTCTCTCATAGGCAGAATAAATGCTATAAAGATGATCTTCCTTCCACAAATCCTATACTTATTTCAATCCTGTACTTATTTCAATCAACATTTATCTTCTTAAACATTTTTTTTTAAACTTGACTCTCGGATCACAAACTTTATTTGGGATTATAAAACACATAGAATCCGTAAACGACATCTATGTAAACCCAAAGACGTTGGCGGTCTGGCTCTCCCCAATTTTTAATACTATTATTGGGCTACGAATATTAAAAATGTAATCTATTGGATGGACAACACATGCCAACAGGTAAAATGGTTAATAATGGAGAGAGAGGATTGCTCGCCTTTTAATATAGGCGCGATTCTTCTCTCTCCAATAAATTTGAAGAAAACACTATATGAGAAAAATCTGATTATCCACAGTACCCTACGGATCTTGAAACAAGTGAAGTCAACCCTTAAACTGAGAAATGTATCTCTTCTCTCACCGATTGCCAACAACCCTTTGTTCAAACCGTGTATTTTAGACAAAACGTTCACACATTGGGAAAGATTAGGAATTTAAAAACTCGGAGATCTTTATGAGATGGGAACTCTTCTCTCATTTCAAGAATTACAGTCGAAATATCATCTGAAAGGTAGTCAATATTTTAGATACCTTCAAATACGAGACTATCTGAAATCATATATCCAAGACTATCAATCTATGTTGCCAGACACACTAGAGGAATGCATGAATAGAAACTTGGATTCAAACAAGTTAATATCATATCTGTATAACACCCTTTTAAATATAGAAACCCCATCGTCAAAAGTAATTAGAAGAGCTTGGGTAGATGAGCTTGGCCTAAAAATTTTTAAAGACAGATGGGAGGAAAATCTATATATACACAACTGTTCGTTTAACATTAGGCATTCGTTAATTCAATTTAAAATCCTACACAGACTATTATTCAAAGTCTAAATTGAATAAGATCTTTCCAAATGTATCTCCTATTTGCGATAAATGTCTTCTTCAGGAAGCAACTATAACCCATTTCTTTGCCTCTTGTGTAAAGTTAAATAATTACTGGAGAGGGATTTTTTCAAAAACACTAAAAATAAAATTGGATCCCGATGCGGAACTGGTCACTCTAGGTACTTCAGAAGTCTGCTCTGAGCTATCACTATTTCAAAGATGTTTCCTTAATTATGGCCTGATGACGGTGAAAAAAAATACTTAAATTTTGGAAACATACATCAGTCCCTACTCTTAAGATGTGGATTATAAACATGTCCGAGACACTACATCTTGAAAATATTAGACTTGTCTTGGCAGAAAAACCAGATCATTTTTCCAAGACATGGACACCATTCATTGATTTATTACAAGGATAGTATGGTGAAACACAATTGTGGATTTAAATCTAATTATGGGCTGGGTGAGGTGGGTGGGGAAGGATGAGAGGCAGGTATATCACCACTTTCTCTTTTTTCTTTTTGTCCTTTTTTTTCTATTCCTCTCTTTCTTTCTTTCTGTTATTCAGTCTTTGGCTACACTACTTTGGTAGTCTGGGGGCTCTATCTTTGCACATCTCACCTTTTCTCTTTCTTGCTTTATCTCCTTTCTTTTCATAGCTTAAAAAGTTGAAATTGAAGCTGTACAATAACTGTATAACTTTTTATGCCATTGGTTCTATGTTTGTACATTTGCTTCTAATAAATAAAAATTTAAAAAACAAAACTCCTGACTCTTTATGTTTCTACCTTGCCTATTGTGTAGCACCATTGTTATTGCTTCTGACCCATTCGACCATAAAACATAGGAGCAAAATTAGGCCATTCAGCCCATCGAGTCTATACGTCAGTCAATCATGGCCGATTTATTTTTCCCTCTCAACTCCATTCTCCTGCCTCCTCCCCATAACCTTTGATGACCTTCCTAATCAAGACCCTATCAATCTATGCCTTAAAAAATACCCAATGTTGTGGCCTCCACAGCTATCCTTGACAATAAATACCACAGATTCACCATCTCTGGCTAAAGAAATTCCTCCTCAACTTCATTCTGAAGCTATGTCCTTTTATTCTGAAGTCGTGCCCTCTGGTGTTACACTCTCCCATTACTGGAAACATTCTTTCCACATCCACTTAATTCAGGCTTTTCATTATCCGATAGGTTCCAATCAGAACTCCCTCAACCTTCTAAACTCCAGTGAGTACAGGCCCAGAGCCATCAAGCACTCATCATACATTAACTCAATCATCCCAGGATAAATCTCGTAAACCTCATCTGGATCCTCCCTAAAGCCACACATCCTCAGATACGGGGCAACAACTGCTCACAATATTCCAAATGTGGCCTCTCCTAATAAAGGTTCAGCATTATATCCTTACTTTTATTTTCTATTCCCCTCAAAATTAATATTAACATTGCATTTGCCTTCCTTACTGCCAATTTAACTTGTGAATTAACCTTTTGGGAATTCTGCACCAGCATTCCCAAGTCCCATTTGCACGTCCGATTCCTGAATCCTCTCCTCATTTAGAAAATAATCTACATTTCGAGATTCAAGAGAGTTTATTGTCATGTGTCCCTGATCGGACAATGAAATTCCTGCTTTGCTTGAGCACAACTTTTTATTCCTTCCTCCAAAGTACATGGCCATACAATATGGTACACTGCATTTAATTTCCCGCTTCAATGCCCACTTTCACAACCTGTCCAAGTACTTCTGCAGTCTCCCTGCTTCCTCAACACTACTTGTCCCTCCAGCTATTCTTGTATGATATGCAAAACTTTGTCACAATTCCCTTATTCAGATCATTAAAATATAATGTGAAAAGTAACGAGCGAACTCTTTACTTCGGCCATTCAGCCAATCTCCTATCCATCCTAGTATCTTGCCTCTATAACCATGTGCTCCTATCTTGTTTCACAGCCTTAGGTGTGATACCTTATTAAAGGCCTTCTGAAAATCCAAGTAAAAAACATTCATTGACTATCCTTTGTTTACAGGCCCGTACGAAGCTTTTTAAAAAGGGGGGGTGACATGGCAGGATTACAAACATTTTATGTGAAATAAGTGCACGCAGCGCATATCACAAGCGCAAAGCTCAAAGACTCTTGCTCTGCGGTTTGAGATGCTCTCTGGTGCATTCTGAGCCTTATTTTGGAGCATTTTTGCATCAAATTTATGACCAATATTTCAGAAATAATTTTGGTTAAGAGTAATGAGTAGTTGTAATGGGATGATTGGGGTAATACATTTTTTAAATCAAGAATTGAAGCTGTCCTTGTTTTAATAATCAGGTTGTACTGTAAAATGTTGTGTAAAATGTTATAAAGGAGCATGCAAACTGCAAATAAAATACTGCAAGTTTTTGCAGTAAATAAAACCTTTTTTTAGAAAATGTTTTGTAGGTTGATTTGATTGTCTGTTACTGTTCGACTATGTTAGTGTGTGCACATTAAAAATTTGATGCAAAATGAAAGTCGCAAACTATGGAATACATATTTTTCAGTATTGTTCTCAAGGAAAAGAAAGCAGTTACAAGTGTTTGATATTATTCATATGGAGACAATGTAATTGCTCTAAAACCTACTTTAATTTTGCAATCTCATAAAAGATAACACATCTTGGCAGGACAAATCAAAATAGGACGTACATGGTAAATGGTAGGGAATTGAGGAATGCTGTGGAACAGAGGGATCTAGGAATAACTGTGCATAGTTCCCTGAAGGTGGAATCGCATGTAGATAGGGTGGTAAAGAAAGCCTTTGGTGTGCTGGCCTTTATAAATCAGAGCATTGAATATAGGAGTAGGGAAGTAATGTTAAAATTGTACAAGGCATTGGTAAGACCAATTCTGGAGTATGGTGTACAATTTTGGTCGCCTAGTTATAGGAAGGATATCAACAAAATAGAGAGAGTACAGAGGAGATTTACTAGAATGTTGTCAGGGTTCCAGCAACTATGTTACAGAGAAAGGTTGAACAAGTTAGGTCTTTATTCTTTGGAGCGCAGAAGGTTAAGGGGGGACTTGATTGAGGTCTTTAAAATGATGAAAGGGATAGACAGAGTTGACGTGGATACGTTTTTCCCATTGAGGGTAGGGAAGATTCAAACAAGAGGGCATGACATGAGAATTAAGGGACAGAGGTTTTCGGGGTAACGTGAGGGGGAACTTCTTTACTCAGAGGGTGGTGGCTGTGTGGAATCAGCTTCCAGCAGAAGTGGTGGAGGCAGGATCGATTTTAACATTTAAGAGTAAAGTGGATAGGTATATGGACGTGAAGGGAATGGAGGGGTATGGTCTGAGTGCAGGTAGATGGGACTAGGGGAAAACAAATGGTCGGCACGGACTGGAAGGGCCGAGAGGGCCTGTTTCCGTGCTGTAATTGTTATATGGTTATATGGTTATAATCCCCTTTCCCTCTCCCCCTCCTCCTTCCACCTCTCTCTCACCTTCCCCTCTACCTCTCCTCCCCTCCCTCTCCCCTTCTGTCTCAAACCACCTTTCCCCCTCTCACATCCTCCGCTCTCTTTCCCTCCCATGCAGCGAGGCTCCGACTCCACACCGCAGACACCGCAGTCCCCCACTCCCCGGCCCAGTGAAACGGGCACTCCCGCAACGCAATATTCCACTACTTACCTGGAGTAGACACGAGGCATCGAGGTGATTGTGTGGAGTGCAAATGGAAACATGAACCCGCCCAGGTCCACTGTGCACGCGCAGAGAGACAGCGTCATTTTGCGTCGCTACTGCGTCACCGGCTTCCCCCAAGTAGTTTTCTCTGGATTTATTTTACTCTGGGGAAAAAACACCTTAGCCGGAGGCCCCCTAGATTTTGAGGCCTGAGGCTTCAGCCTATGAAGCCTATAGGTAAATCCGACCCCGCCGAGCCCCCCCTAGATCTCGAGGCCTTAAGCTTGTGAAGCTTATACGTAAATCCGGCCCTGATCTTACAGCTTTAAGTGGGATTGTTGTTGTATTTTTGTCCCAGTTTGAACGCCTGCCCTCCCTCATGGAGAGAGTGTGAAAGGAAGAGTGTGAAACAGAGAATTGTTTCCTCGAAGACAGACACAAAAAGCTGGAGTAACTCAGCGGAACAGGCAGCATCTCTGGAGAGGAGGAATGGGTGACGTTTCAGGTCGAGATCTGAATTAGTATTGTGAGAGGGAGAGGGAGAGAGGAGGGGGGACAGTTAGTATTCTGTTAGAGAGAGAGGGGAGAGATGGAGAGAGAGGGGAGAGGGAGAGGATTTTGAGAAGGATTTCAAATCCTAAACACGGGCAGGTAGGACTAGTGTAGATGGTGCATGTTCGCCAGTGTGGGCAAGTTGGGCTGAAGGGCCTGTTTCCGCACTATACGACTCCACTACTAGCCGGGTGTTATGGACAGGAATGTACACTGGAGAAACAAGAGGGGATTTGGCCCAAATATCGGCAAATTTTGGGCCAACCAATAAATGTCAACTGGATCAGTTGTGTATCTCGAGTGGGAGAGAGGGTGACAGGGACGGAGAGAGGGAGGGACAGAGGAAGATGGAGAGGGGGGGGGGGAAGGAGGAGGAGGGGGGGGAGGAGGAGGAGGAGGGGGTGGAGGAGGAGAGGGGGGAGGAGGAGAGGGGGGAGGAGGAGAGAGTGAGTGAAATGTGGAAGGAGAGGAATGAAGGATAGTGAGAGGGAGGGACAGAGAGGGAGAGGGGGAGGGGTGGTAACATGATTGTTCTTGGAAAACTGGGGAAAAAAGGGAGTGCGATTGCACCCAACGTACCCCCCCCCCCCTTCGGACGGCCATGGTTTATCCTGCTTATTAATTCCTCAAAGAATTTCAACAGATGTGTCAGGCAAGATATCTCCTTCATAAAACCATGCTGATGTCGGTCTATTTTATCATGTGCTTCCAAGTAACTCAGACCTCATCCTTAGTATTGGACTCTAAAAAGTTACCAACCACAGAAGTCAGACTAACTTGGCTATAATTTCATTTCTTCCGCCTCGCTCCCTTCTTAAACAGTGGAGTTACATTCGCAATTATCCAGTCCTCTGGAACCATTCCTGAATCCAGTGATCCTTGAAAGATCACTACTAATGCCTCCACAGTCTCAACAGCTACTTCTTTCAGATGCCTAGGGTGTAGTCCACCTATTCCAGATGACATCCACCTTCAGACTGAAAGGTAATGATGCTTGAGAGGGTCACTTCATGCAGGTGTGCCTCTTAAATAGTGCCTTGTTACAAACATCTTGACAGTCAATTGATTATAGGTAAAGATAGATAAAATACATTCTGTGCATAGAATAATTTCGCTGACTGCATAATGAATATATGGATTTTACGATCCATAATCCAACAGGCACCACTAACATACCAGTATACCTTTCACTATTTATTCATATTATGATGTATGATGTTATTCTCCTCTAATCATCACCATTTATAAACTAAAGATAGACACAAAATGCTGGAGTAATTCAGTGGGTCAGGCAACATCTCTTGAGAAATTAGAGAGGTGACCTTTCTGGTCAGGACCCTTCTTCAGACTGTGGTAGGGGGAATGGGAAACAATTGGAGGCAAAAAGAGACAGGACAAATCATGGCTGGCAACAAATGACCTCAGGTGAGGGGGTTTCCTGATTAGGCAGATCGTTGAACAAAGATTAGAGATAGAAACAGGTGTGAGCCCAAGAGGGATAAATAACTGTGAAGCTAGTTAATAGATTCTTAGTGAATGGGTGGTGTGGAAAAAAAAAAAACAGAAACAATGTCTGCCAGGGTTCAGGGGAAGGTTGTGGAAGTTCAGGGGAAATTACTAAAAAAATGGGGAATTTGATATTCATACTGTTGGATTGATCTATCAATATGAGGTGCTGTTCCTCCAGTTTGCATGTGACTTCACTCAGGCCCAGGACAGAAAGATTAGTCTGGAAATTGAAATGGAAACGGGAATTAAAGTGGTTAGCAAATGGGAGCTCCAGTTGGCCTTGGTGGACCAAATGCTATAGAAATAAAATTGACTTGACACCCTAACAGGCCTGTTTAGCCCACCCTATCTATATAGGGCAAAGGCAAATGTGTTCTACCTGTGCTGCCATTTACATGGAACTATGCATCTGTATCCCCAGGTCTTTCTGTTGTGAAGACATTCAAATCTATGAAATTATTAAAAACATCAGTGGAGATTGAGATTATTGGTAAATCTTTTTTCAATAGTGGAGATGATAAACTGATGGTGGCCAGTGCTGGAGCCTCTAATTTATTTCATTTAAATATTAAAAAATTGCAGATGAGGCAAATCATAGTAAACTGAGGAAGAAGTATAGACTTCATGAAGACACAGATTTGTAGAATGACCAGAATAAAGGGTAATGAAACCTAACAGAGAGAGTTCTGAAATGAGACATGATATGCTGGAGTAACTCAGTGGATCAGGCAACGGATCAATGAAGAAGGATAGGTGATGTTTCAGATCGGGACCCTTCTTCAGTATCTGAAAAAAGGTCCTGACCTAAAAGATTACCTATCCTTTTTCTCCAGAGATGTTGTCTGACCCACTGAGTTATTCCAGCACTGTGTCTATCTTTGATATAAACTAGCATCTGCAGTTCTTTGTTTCTTCATACTGAGTTATGTATTTTAGCAAAAGAGTAAGGAGATACAATCAATCTATATACTTATAAAAGTCTTGTCTTGTTTCTATGTGTGTGTGTGTGTCTGTCTGTTATTGTCTTTTCGCCAACACGGTACACGATAGTGCTAACATTTTTGCAGAATCTTACTTAGCTTTTTCCCATTGTCCATCTAATGTTTCCTTCAGATTTGATGTTATATTTCACGTTATTGATATTTCAAGAATTAAAAAACCCAACTTTAACAAGATTTTTACTGTTAAAATCCTTCTTGCCAGCTTCCAACAAACTTCGATACAAAGTTGCAATACAGGAACACTCTGTGCTTCCACCATCACAGTCCTCCACCCGACATTTGCAACAATGTTGCCATCATACAACACTTACTCCAACTCATAGCAGCAAGTTCTTCAACAGGAGGGGCGGATGAATTGGTATTGCAATTGAAAGTACTGTGGCAGGCAGGTGAAGTCCAATTGGATTTTTAAGTCCAGTGCTGGGGGAGGCAGGGGAGTGGTGAAATCTTATGTTGGGGAACGGGTTGAGTTGGGGGACCACGCCTCCTGTGGGGGCTATGGGTTAGTGGTGGAATAGTGCGTTGGGGGACTAGGCCTCCCAAGTTACAGGACCCAGTTGGTCTAGAATACTATTAAAAGTCTCGACTTGTTTGTCTGTCTGTCTGTGATCTCAGGAGCTACGCCAAAACGGTACTCAAGGCACTAAATTTTTTGCAGAATCTTACTCTGCTTTTTCCCGTGGTCGCTCGTATCATATTTTTTCACATTTGATATTACATTTCACGTTATTGATATTTAAAGCTTTAAAAAATCCAACTTTATCAAGATTTTTACTTCATTAAAATCCTTCCTGCTAGCTTCCAACAAACTTCGATATAAAGTTGCAATACAGGAACACTCTGTGCTTCCACCAACTTTTCACCTGAATGGGATATCACTAGAGCCAGGATGTTTAGGTACTAAAAAACTGAAATAAGCACTAAAAATCTCTGAAATAGGCAGGCAAAAAGGCATAATAAAAAAGGCACGAAAAGGCATTTAGTGACAAAAAAACATAAAAAGGCATGTATTTCCACCACCAAAATATGGTTAAAAATGACAATATAAAGGTAAACTACATTAAATGACCAAACATAATTACTAGCATTTTTTTCCAAATAATCTGGTGCTAAACTATGCCGTCTGCCAGAGAGAATATGCTTCAGTTGTGAAAAACGTCTTTCTACCTCAACTGAGGTCACTAGTGCATACCCGAAACAAGCTACAGACTCTATATTCCTGTTGATATCTTGTGAATTACAACTCCCTTTAAGAACTTTAGCTATGTTTTGCATTTCTTCAAGATCTTTGTTGGCTAAAATCACTCACATTTTCCGTGTATGTCTTTACCTACATCAACAAGAACTTTACGAATATCGTCAGTTTCTTTGTTGAAAACCTGCAGGTTATTCACTAATGTTTCACCACGTTTCTCAAGGGAAGTGATAGCTTGTGGGAAGTTTGCAAAATTGGAAGCAATAAACACAAGATCACGGTGGAGGGATTTTTTTTGCATGATTTCACTGACGAACCTAACTGCAGCAGATTCTTCTTCTTCAAAACAGTTGACGATTTCTTTCATCTTTTCAAAAATTGCAGCATAGTAGAGTACAGCAGAAAGCCATGTACCCCACCGAGTCAAAACAAGCAGAGAAGGTAGCGGAATCTCAGGTGCCATTTCCTTGAACAACTGCACACGTGACGATGCGTTGAGGAAGATTTTCTTGACATTGGAAACTAGGCAATCAACATTTGGAAACAAGCTACGTATGTGCTTGGCAATTCTATGAAGTCCTTGAGCTAACCATGTCAATTGCAACATTTTGGGGGGGGGGTGGGGGTGCTATCTGGAGCGCTAGTATGGGTGTTGTGGGCTGAAGGGACTGGTTTCCTGAGGGCTAGTATGGACATTGTGGGCCAAATGGATTCTTGGGCTGGCGGCTCAGTCACTCAAGCACTCAACACAGCTTTAGCATTTCCAAACCAAAGGCAGCACAGCGTTAGCATTTCCAAACAAAAGGCAACACAGCTTTAGCATTTCCAAACCAAAGGCAACACAGCTTCAGCATTTACAAACCAAAGGCAATACAGCTTTTGCATTTCCAAACCAAAGGAAACACAGCTTTAGCATTTACAAACTATATTTTCAACCCACATTAAGGGGACTGACAGGTTAGTAAAACCACTCATAGTTTAGTAGACATGTGTTCAGTGTTATTCACAGCTCAGACTGAGAGACGTGACCCTCTTGCTCCCCCATCTTGCAGAGACTGACTGAGGCACTCAACACTTCCAGGTTTTATGGTCCCTCCGGAAGCGGTGTGGCCTTCAGGAAAGAGAATCTCAACATTTGCTAAACACTAATAACTTATTTTTCATCGATGGGAAAAATCCTCTTGTCCTGCGCAGCTGAAGGCTGATTTAGGCACTCGATCGTGAAAAATGTTTTATCCTGGTGAAATCATCAAAAAAGGCACATGGCATTTATGGCAAAATCCTGGCTCTAGATATCACTGTCCTCCACCCGACATTTGCAACAATGTTGCCATCGTACAACACTTACTCCAGGACAGGAGGGGGAGGGTGAATTGGTATTGGAATTGGGAAAGTTAAGGTATGTACGATTGCGATTCATAAATAAAAATGCATTATATGAAGGCAGGTAAATTATGTTGAACCTGTATAAAACATTGTTTTAAAGTAGATGGAATTTGACAATAGATGATTACATCTGATGCAGTCTGAAAGATATTTGCAAGAGGAAATCCCTCCAGAGTGAGGGATTTCTACTATAAATTGGAGAAACTGAGGTTGTTCTCCTTAGGCAGGGGAAGCTGAGTAGCGATATAAATAGGTAAACAGCATCATGACTGGCCTTATAAATGAAGGAACGTTGATCGCATTTATATATAGTTCAAGGACCTGCATGTGCAGATTTATAATTTTGCAAAATGTATTTTCTGATACAGATGTGTTAATGATCAATACCTTTGAGTGGAATCAGTCAATGTTTCCAGGAATGGGGAATGCACTTGTAAAATATGCTGTGGGGCAAGAGCAGAAAAATAAGCTATATTTGAAGGTGGAATAAGTTCAATGAACCAAATAGCCTCCTTCAGTGCCATAACAATTTTTTTGCTTCTTTGATTTCTACTTAGCCCCAACCCTGCCATCAAAATCACATTTTTTAATAATTTTGGATCAGCCAGGAGATTGATTACAAGTTAAATCAGTCCGAAGAAGGTTCTTGACCCGAAACGTCACCCATTCCTTCTCTCCAGAGATGCTGCCTGTTCCGCTGAGTTACTCCAGCATTTTGTGTCTATCCACGAGTTAAATACAACTGAAATTGTAGTGTTTGGCCCATTACTGGTTATTCATTTCAACGTCAATCTTGAACAGGATTTATCTAATGCTGCTGTGACCATTTGCGATATTGCAATATTGTGAGCAGTTTTGAGCTCCATATCTGGGGAAGGATGTACTTGATTTCAAGAGAGTCCAGAGGAACATGCTGGACTTGTGTGGTGCAGAACTTAGCGATGGCTGGAAATTTAAGCAATCAAGAATAATAGAAATATCCAAAAGATCAAACAACATTAGCATTAAGAAATAAAACTGTTATTGTTGCATGTACTGGGAAGAGTTGCTTCTAACTCTTTGAGGGATTACGTGAAGAAGGCCGTCCCCACGTATGCGCGTCAATCTTCAAAGCAGCGGTGTGAAATCTCAGAAAAGATTTGTTGAACTAAAATAGTAAGATTAGAGTTGACTAGAACTTACAGAAAGATCGTTATGTTACGAGGGTAGGGAGCGGAGGGCACGTAATCCATCATAGTAACTCCTGATAAAATAACGATCAAACTGCACACTGGTAAGTTCTCGTTTAATCTTACTATTTTACTTCAGAGTCACGTGATTTTGAAGGTCTGTGATTTCATGCTGGGGAAAAACGAGTCCACACAAGCACGACTGCATCAGTTGACCATAGATGAGGGAAACATTCATAATGCATGCATACATGACAAATTTAAAACATGCTGATGCTTATAAAAGAACAAACAATAATAACAGTAACCCCTCTCAACCGAGGGGAACTATAAATTGAATCTAAATAGAGTTGGCAAATACCCCTGGTCAGGCTATGGGTGAAAATAAAATGTTGGATACCTCATTCGTTAGACCATCCTGCAGTTGACAGGATGTGGTCCAGAGGACCGCACATAACCCTTGCTGCTGGTGTTGCAGCAGCCCTGGTGGAGTGAGATTAGAAATCAGTATGTACTCCTGTATAAGCCAAACCTCGCATAACCACCTGGAGAAGGTCTGAACTAGTATCAGAGCCTCTAAGGCTCTAGATGACCTTGACGTAATGATGTAAATGTGTGACCACATGTAACCGAAGGTGCATGGGGTATGTAAACATGAATTATGATATTGCAGGTGTAATGATCCTGTCCATTCGCAATTTATCTAATGACTGGGCCCGTGCGCTGAGGGCAGCGCCAGGGAATAACCTACCTATGAGAGCCGAACCAAAGATAGAGATATAGCTGGAGCCCCATGGTGAATAAATGTTAACACAATGTCAATATCCTTATACTTCCATGTACTTGGGTCTGGAAGAACTTGTGTTAATGATATCCTAAATACTGGACACCAGAGGGTGAAACCGAGAGAGCGGGTCCCACTTGCTGCAGCAACTATGATGAGAAGCACGTTGGGTACAGTTAATGGGACTATAACTTAATTTATTATCAAAGACCCATAGAAAATGAACTCTAAGACGTAAGTGTCCATGCCGTATTATGTGTAACATAACATTTAACAGAAAACGCTTCCCATCTCCTGAAGAGGCAAAGTACTGCTTTTTTGTTGCTATCCCTGCACTCTGCAGTGAGACATGCATGGATCAGTCTGACAGCCCGAGCCGCAGGAGCAGTCTTCTCAGATTCTGTAAAGCAATGAGTTGATTAATCATGTAGAGGCTGGTTCCCCGAATCCCAGGCTAAACCAGCAAAGTTTTATGTTTAGAACCCCATATAAGGTTCTATATTATTCCCAACATTTGCGGGAAACCATGGCTGCGTAGGCCAGTCAGACAGTACGAGAACCCTAAATGCGGGATCTTGCTGAATTATTGCAAGTCCCGACTGATGAGGCAAAATGGAGAACCACATAAAAGAACATTCCTCCCCTGTGTACCGAGAGTGAGCCTGCATGCAAACATATCGATATTGGGTGCCATCGAGCCATAGATCCTAAAATGCTTTGTGATCCAACATCAATATTGTGTTGTCATTGACTTTGCAGGATGATACACCAGCGCCAAATAAGGTGGGGTAAATTATGACAGGATACTTTGACTTTATTGCATCCATGTGACTAACATATGCCACCACCACAGTGTATCAACTTGGAACTAAGCATGCAGGTTTTGCATATTCGCACAATAACCCTTTAACCCATAGTATACACCTCGTGTCTATAGGTAGTTGATACCAATAACTGAAGAATTGGTGAATCTTGCAAATCCCATCCGCCTTCATTACTAGAGATGGCATTCGTGATTTTCCATCTTTGAGCTCTAGCACGTGTAAGTAATGTAACTGAAGATTATGTGACCAAAACTACTGGAGCAATGCTGATTATAGTTCGACCACCATTGTGACTTTGGTAGCTTCAGCTGATAATAGCATAGGTCTGTTAACAATGACCTATATGGCAGAAGGGAGGTTACTACTTGCACGTTGAAAGTTCTAATAATGCAAGACCCAATTGCACAGCTGAAACACAGCTGCTATAGCCAATTACACTTGATAAATAGAAGACTGCTTGATAACAAGGTTGTTACAGGCTGCAATTGATTCCAATCTGTTGCTCCAGGGCGGTATCACAGGTAATTAATAGTTAAAGGTATATCTGATAAACAATAACTTCCAGTTGGTATCAACTTAAATTTGACTGGATGGCTGAAAACAGTTGAGTTAAGCAAAACACAGCGTAAGAAATATCCTCCAGATCAATTTAAAATGTCTCCGGTGATCACTTGTGAATGGGTCCTAAATAGTATGCATCTATGAGATCGATGCATGCCATAAAGATCCTAAGGAAATTAGTAGTTAGACAGTAGAGAAATTCTATACTGAAAAGCTTAGTTGCAATGGGAGTAAATGAAATATGAACCGACATTTTTCCATCTTTCACAAGGAACAGGCCACGCCTGCCATAATTCCGTGCCTGCCTTGAATGCAGCTCTGGCCATACTACTGGCCTGCCTTAAAACTGCTCCGGCCGTAGTTCTGAGCCTGCCTTGAAAGACAACGCTGGCCATATTAAAGAGCTTGTCACGGAAGGCAATGCTGGCCATAATCCTGAGCCTGCTCGAAAGACAATTCTGGCCCCAATTCCAAGCCATGCTTGTTACCCTTGTATACTGTGTAATAATTACCCATCACATGTTATCATTTTCGTTTCTACAAAACAAGTGTAAATATTGTGAACTTGTAAATGGTCCACTTACCCCATGTTTCGAAAGAACCAGACCCACCTACCTCCATGGTTACCGGTGGTCTTATGGTAAGCCGAAAGGCCCCTGATGTGGGTTCCATTCCCATCCTTGACTTCCATAGTCCTGAGACCAGCTTGGCCCAGCTTTCAAGCGCCCATCAACTTCAGTGAACTGCTTACTGCCGTTGAGGCGTGGGGGTGTTACCGCAGATACGATGGTTTCATTTGATAGCTCTGTTCACTGCCGGCACTTATAGCGTGAGGGAATCTGGCCCCTTCTGGGTTTTCTGTCTCTTCCCTTGCGAGTATGTCCTCGCACTCCCCTCCACCGAGAGGGAGACTCGTAGACAGCCCGAGACAGGTGCTGCCGTAGGCCCCTGAGGATACCTGTGCTGACCTAGAGCAGAATATAACTCTGAGCCAGAGCGAAACTGACCCCTGATGCTCCCCCCCTCAGAGAGGGAGACATTGTGCAGCCCTGAAACAGGTGCCGCTGCCAGCGGGTTTTTCATAATACCCGGGCTCAGATTGCTCTCTTCTGGAGCATATCTCTCTGGGGCAACCTCTCTATCAGGTGCTCCAGGTGGGTTTTAGGCGTTCACAGACGCTACCCATAGAAGGAGGGGGGGACCTCCTGGCCCGACTCGACCGAGTCCCAAGGCCTGACCAGCTTCCTCGTGGTTTAACCCCTTTTCTGGGGGAACCATAGCGGTCTGTGAGTTGCTGACCCCATAGTTAGTGACTGGGTCACAAGACCAGCTTACTGCCAGTTTTCCCCTTATATGGGGAGACCTTAGCAGTCTGGGGGCTGCTGACCCCATTGTCAGTGACTGGGGTAGCGAGACCGGTTTACTGCCAGTCTAACCCCTATCTGGGAAGCCCTAAACGGTCTGGGAGCTGCTGACCCCATTGTCTGCGACTGGAGTAGCGTGACCAGCTTACAGCCAGTCTGATCGCTTTCTCTAGGAAGACCTAAGCGGTCTGGGGCTGCTGACACCATAGTTCGCAACAGGGGGAGCGAGACCGGCGTACTGACAGTCTAACCGCTTTATCTCGGAAGACCTAAGCGGAGTGGGGGTTGCTGACCCCATTGTCCGAGACTGGGGTAGCTAGACCGGCTTGCTGCCAGTCTAACCCCTATTTCTGGGAACCATAATGGTGTAGCAGCTGCAGACCCCACAGTGAATGGCTGGGGTTGCAAGACCGGCTGACTGCCAGTCTAACCCCTTGCTCTGGGGTACCATTGCGGTGTGGGAGCTGCTAACCCCATTAACAGAGACTGGGGTAGTAAGACCGACTAACTGCTAGTCTAATCCCTTTCTCTGGGGGGGGGAGGGGCATAGCGGTCTGGGAGCCCAACTGGGAGAACCCCCACTCGCATTCCCCTCCTGGGTGTCGCTGACCTCCTTGTCGGCGACTTGAGAGCGAACCCGACGGCCGCCGGTTACCCGCGTTTCCGCGGTCCGGACCTGGATTTCCCCACGGTCCATAACCGGTTTCTCTAACTCACCTTGACAGATACCTCTCTGGAAATTGATACGTTCAGATGATGGAGCCTCTTTGGTCCAATGCTTCTAATCCTTCCAGATGCCAAGCTTACTGTCTGGAGATATTAAAGTGTCTTTAAAATAGCCTTTAAATTGTAGCTCATTGAGAAATTGACTATATACGGATGTATTTGCATTACAATAAAGCCTCACTATAACGGACCACGGGGGGAAGATACTATCTGTTATTACAGATTGTCTGCTACAACTGAATAAGGGGGTAATTTCTCCAGCTTTTTATCTACCTTTGATTATTCCAGCATCTGCAGTTCTTTCATAAACAAGGGGGTAAATATGTACAGTACTAAAAAAAAAACAGCCAATAAAAATACACTACACAATAAACAGTTAAGGACATAAAATACACAATATCTTGCAACAGCTCAGTGTCGCCACAGCAGAGTTGTTACCTTACAGCGCCAGAGACCTGAGTTTGATCCTGGCCTCGGGTGCTCCTTGTGGCAGCGTGCATTTCGTCCGGGTGCTCGGGTTTATGCCCACAGTGTGGAGACGTGCAGGTTTGTGGTTTTGTGGGTGTCTATGGGTTGTGTGAGTTCTGCGGGTCGCTGACGGAGCTGCTACTTCGTGGCTCCAGGGGCGCGAGTCCAATCCGGGCCTCGGTATTTCCTGTCGCTGTGGGTTTCTTCCCGGTGTGCCGCTGCGCTGGTTCTACCGCACATACTCGTGTGTGGGGTGGAACTGCTGTGCTGGGGTACCCGGGGGTGGAGTTGTGGGGGTAGAGTTGAGGAGTGGCTCTGCCGGCGTTTGTGGAGGCCAGATGGGTTGCAGACCTGCACATCTTTACGGGGAGAACCCACGTTGTCACAATGTCTTTGTCTTTTCAATGAAAGATAGAACCACAACACATGTTATGTGAGAGCAAATATAGAATCACTGTAGTAGTTCTACACACTGTGGATTGTCACTAGTGTGTAGGATAGAACTAGTAGTACAGGTGACCGCTTGTCAGCGTGCTCTCTGTGTTTCCATGCGGTATCTCTAAACTGAACTAAACTAAAATGATTCAAAAATGAAATTCAATTGTATAATTCGCCAAAGCATTCAAAATGTTTTTATTAGTACAATAGTAAGGAAAGAAGAAGAAATGGAGCAACATCTAAGTAGAGTACCTTCATCTCTAAAACTAAACCAAAACGAGAATCGGTCCACTATAACCAAAATCCTTTTTAAAGAAGTGCATTATTTAGTTTACTGTACTCTCTACTTTTAGATTGAAAGAAAATTATCACTCTTACAGGATAAAATTATATATAAGGAATAATATTAGCAAGATGTTTAGGGTTTGTCAGAAATGCTAGTCTTTTAAAAAAAATTGATAACAGGTATACTATTTTCATATATGATGGATAAGTACTATTAATAGGATGTACGATGCAATGAAAGTATTAGTAAACATATTGTATAAATTTTAATATTCATTCCCTCTCATTTCAGGACACATGACATAGGATGAACACTGCTCATCGCCTGATATTATCTGTGTTGTTGTCCCTTGTTCTACTCACATTGGGGTTTGATGTCAGTGAAAACGTATGTTCCACATTGATATCTGGAATACTGTACAGATCATTCTCTCTTCAAGATGCATTTCCAAAAGCTTTTTCTGGTTGTTCCTGGACTGTTGAAAACCCAGATCCAACAAAATATTCAATTTACTTAAAATTTCACAAAGAGAAACAGATTTGCTCCCATCTCTCTCTGATGGTACTGCAGTTGGATCACTACATTCCAAATCAGACTTGCAGCACATTGGATTACATTGATTATGATGCTATTAACTTATGTGAAACAAGGAATTTATTTACATTTTTACAGTTTGATAAGGATTTTGTACAATTTTGTCTGACTTCAGAATCAGTTTTGAATGAACACATAGGAAAAAATGTAATGGAATTTCAATTATTGGAGGTTATTTTACTGAATAATGAGAATTCCAGCCAGTTTGGCTGTGGAGTATTATGTCATTGGCTTGAGAACTGCTTGAGCAACAGGAATCGTCACGAACCATGTGGAATTAATTACTCAGGTTGTGGATGTCCCGACATGCATGAAAATGAGTCAGATTCAACCACGGTACTACCTTCCCTCAAGAATGAGTTTGTATCATCAAAATTACTTTCCAGGAATGTGAATGAGTTGGATGTTAAGAGTGGTGCAGCAAAAGTTGGTAAGTATAAGTTTATTTTGTGCAATTTTCTGTGAAATAAATTCTATGAAATGAAAGAAATTCTGTGAAAAATGTTAAGGTATATTATTGTCTCTAACTAAATTCTTTAGACAATAAACAAGACGTGAGCACATCATTAAAATTTAAACAATTATAGTACAAACTCATTCATTTCCTATAATTTGTGATCTTTTGCATAATTTAAATTATGGTATCAAAGAAAAGATGAGCAGCCTGTAAGAGTTAAGAATGAAACCAAAACCATATTATTGTGCATGTCATTTTATGGAGTTTATGCCATGGTACAGAGAAGAGTATGAAATTCAAAACATTTGTGATTACTAAATGATTACTAAATTACAGCTCATTGAGTCTAAACGGTCTGTATTGGTTTATTATTGTCATGTGCACCAGATACAATGAAAAACTTCAGTGTTTCCAGTCAAATCATACCATGCATGAGTACAATTATGTCATACACAAGTACAAGTAATGAAAAGTAAGATAAAAATACCATACTATAGCGTTATAGCATTGCAGTTACAGAGAAAGTTCACATTTTAAAAAGTGCAAGGTCTGGCAATTATGTAGTTTGGGAAATCAGGAGTACACCTTAGCTTATGGGAGGATTGTACAGTAGTCTGATAATTGTCAGGAAGAAATTGTTCTTGAATCTGGTGGTATGTGCTTTTAAGCCTTTGTATCTTCTGGGAGAGGAGAGTAGAGGAATGACAGGATGAAAATGGTCTTTGATTATGTTATTTGCTTTTCCTAGGCTGAGTGGTATAGATGTGCGGGAGCCTAGTTTTTGTGATTAACTTGGTTACATTTAAAACACTGCAATTTCTTGTGGTCTTGGGCAGAGCTGTTAACGAACAAAGGTGTTGTTCCCAATGTTGGGGGAGTCCAGAACTAGGGGCCACAGTTTAAGAATAAGGGGTAAGCCATTTAGAATGGAGATGAGGAAACACTTTTTCACACAGAAAGTTGTAAGTCTGTGGAATTCTCTGCCTCAGAGGGCGGTGGAGGCCGGTTCTCTGGAAATTTCAAGAGAGAGCTAGATAGGGCTCAGGGGACATGAGAAGGCAGGAACGGGGTACTGATAGCGGAGTCAGGGGATATGGGGAGAAGGCAGGAGCGGAGTACTGATTGTAGATAATCAGCCATGATCACATTGAATGGCGGTGCTGGCTCGAAGGGCTGAATGGCTTACTACTGCACCTATTGTCTATTGTCTATTGTTGTGAATCCCAAAAGGATGGTTCTGATGGTACATCTGTAGATGCTGTTAAGAGTCATTGGAGGCATGCTGAACTTCGAGTCAAGAGTGTTTTATTGTCATATACATCCCGAAACGGTCTACTGAGGAAGTAGAGGCATTGGTGTGCGTTCTTGGCCATAGCTTCAATACAGTTGGTCTAGGACAAAATGTTGATGATACATATACCTCGGAACTTGAAGAACACTGATGCTGAATGGGGCATATATACCACCTTGTTTTCTGAAGTCAATGACTAGCTCCCATGCATCACTGACATTAAGGGAAAATATGTTATCTTGACACTATGGTTACTAAACGGCCTGTCCCACTTGCCGATTATTTTCGGCAACTGCCGGCATTGTTGACTGACATATCAGGTCACCAAAAAATTTGCGGCCTGACGCAGCGTGATGACGTATTGACGCGTGGTATTTTTTCAAGCGTTGCAACATTTTTTGTCGCCGCTGGATTTTGAAATGTTCAAAATCTTTTGGCGACACTGATATGGCGCCAGCAGTCACCAAAATATTCGCCAAGCGGGACAGGCTCTTAAGCTTCCTGCATATTTTGGTGACTGCTGGCGCCATATCCGCCTCATCATTATTTTTGAGATCGGGCCCACTACAGTGGTGTCATCTGCAGTCTTTTGAGTCATTTGAGGGTAAATAGGCTTGAGGCACTATATCGCTGCTCCGGATCCTCTTTCTGCTTACCCACTGAGAAACAGCTGTCACTAGATGCAAATCTGCTCATTTTAAGTAACATCCTCTACATCGTGTATTGCAGCCTTTTGATTCTATTTGTTTAATACATTCTCTAGATTCTCCATTGCTTTCGCAATTTACACCTTTCTGTATCAAGCTGCAACACTAATGTACTTATTAAATTAGTGAGAATCAACATTGAAGAATTGGTGATACAATCAAGATCTTAAATAAGAATCAGGAAGTGATATTTGGATAATGTCTAGCCTATAACAATTATTTAAGAAAGAAAAAACGAGCTGTTTTGAATTTATTTTGCACTAAATATTTGCTATTAGTTCATATTAGCCTTTGGGCATTTTTATTACACCTGGCCAAGGTCTTTTGGATCTAAATTCATCCAGCTGTATGTGCGAATATTCAACTCACGAATATGGTGAAATTTAAATCAGGAATTATGTGATGTGAAAATTTAAAAAACATTAAACTCAACTCAACCTGCAGGCTTCCATTGTTTTAGCAGCGTCCTCCCAATTAATTTTTCATCTATCATTGTCCTTTTTAAACCCCTTAAAACCTATGGACACTTTCTCCAACATTTTTATTTTTAGTTTAGTTTAATTTTGAGATACTTGTTTTATCCTAAACACTAGGGACAATTTACAGGCCAGTTAAACGACAAACCTGCAAGTGTTTGGAATGTGGGAGGAAACCGGAGCAGCCAGAGGAAACCCATGAGATCATAGAGAGAACGTACCATCTCCATACAGACAGCACCTGTAGTCAGGAACAAACCCGGGTCTCTGACACTGGAGGGCACCAAAACTACCAGTGCCACACTATTGACAAATCCTGCACTTGCTCAGCTAAACGCCTAATGTTAAGATTCAGCATTACCCCTTCTCAACTAGGGCTATCTATGTGTGGGCTTTAAATGCTCTGCTGGATATCTATATACATATAACTAAAAGTCACATTTTGCTTGTTTGTTCCCGAAATACAGCCAAAACGTTACACAATAGCGCAACAATTTTTGGGGCACCTTACTCGCCTGCTGTGTGCAGTATGAAGTTTCATTATATTTTAAAAAGTAATTCACTTCATAAACTTTAATGAATTTTATACTGTTAACGGGACAAGTTTCAACGTTGAATATGTACTAATTTAATAAGTACATTAGTATCGGGCCTGCGCAGTACGCTCCCTCTTGTTGGACCGTCAGCTGTGCCTGCGCAGTTGGGGGAGGGTTGCCAGGCCTGGCGGCGTGCCCAGAAGGAATGAAGAGATGGAATTTGAAATAGCGGAATGTCTCGAGAATCTCTGGCGTCGCAACGTGGACCCAACGGGTTCACTAGTCATCTAGTACATAACTAAAAGTCTCATCTAGTATGTATGTATGCATGTATGCTCCCAAAATACAGCCAAAACGGTACACGATCGCGCAACAATTTTAAGGATGCCTTACCATTCACCTGTGATGTGCAGTACCAAGTTTCGTTATATATTTAAAAGTAAATCACTTTATAAACGTTAATGAACTTTATACTGTGAATGGGACAAGTTATAACATGGCAGTCGCACCTGCACAGTGCGCTTCCACTGGCTGGACCCATCAGCGACTGCGTACTTGGGGGAGGGTTGCCGGGCCCGGCGGTGGCTGGCCCAGAAGGAATGGAGACGGTAATTGAAATAACTGAACATCTCGAGGATCTCCGGCGTCACAACAGGGACCCAACGGGTCCACGGGTCGTCTAATAATAAATTTCACACTCTCTATGCATTTTCACAATAAATAGATTCCATTTAGTATTCAAATCACCAATTATTTCCCAATTACTTTTGCACTTCTCTGTGATTTGCTCTACTATCTCCTGCTGACTATTCAGCTCCTGCTATAGTGTAAATCAGAAATGTTATTCCATTTTCATTACTAAGGTTCAATCATACAGCCTTGTATGGAATCTTCAAGGATGTGCTCACTCATTTTCATAGTAATAAACTGTTTGATGCATAATGCATCAAACAGTTCCTTGTCCTATCTGAACAATGGATTCTGCAGCAGTGACTTGCCTGTTCTGTTCATCGGTGATCCACATCTCCCCGATTGCAGCAATATCACAATTTCCATATGTTAATCCTTGCCTTTGGTTCATTAGCCCTGTTTGTAAAATACTTTGCATTAAATTAGATACACTCCAGCCTTATGGCCCTGTCTCACGGTGCGAGTTGACCCACGAGGTACCCCGAGCGAAAGACTCGTGGTTGTGTACGAGACTTCAAGTTTATGATCAAGTGTTTAACCGAGTTCCCACGGGTATGTCATTCCTGCGATGTTCCAACTTCCTCTCCCGAGTTACCAAGTCCTCTCCCGTTACTCGTGAATGAAGGTATGTTTTAATAAAGCAACAATGTTAAAGAAGACATCTCCATCCTGTGGCTTTGAGTTATTTCAGCGCGGCTGCATCTATTGATATGACCTACAAAGGGAAAATGCGCACCCTCCAGTAACCAATAATGTGGTAAGTGCATTTCTTGGTGCTTTATGTTTTTAACTACTGTATTTCCTGGGGTGGGGGGAGAGCTCAGTTCACAGTGTTTGGGGAGTCTGGCGTTGTGAAGGAGGGGATTGGGGTCAGTAACCCACTTGCCACGCTCCTGTCTGAGTGCAGGTAGATGGGACTAGGTGACAGTGTTTTGTTCTGGTGTAGAGCTGCACGGGAACACCAATGTGTTGCGTGTCACTGGAATATGGACGACGGCAGCCTGTCCCGCTGAGTGACTCCAGCATTTTGCGTCTATCTTTGGTTTAAAACAGCATCTGCAGCTGCTTCCTACAGCCTGACACCAGGTTGGCCCGAGGATGGTGCCCTATCTATTGTGTATCAGGTTAGAAACCCGACGTTCATACTATATTGTGCGGGAAGGAAACTGCAGATGCTGGTTTACACCGAAGATAGACACAAAAAGCTGGAGTAACACAGCGGCTCAGGCAGCATCTCTGGAGAAAAGAAATAGGTGACGTTTCTGGTCTGTTCTTCAGGCACTATACCATCTTATCCCTTTCATGTGTGTAGTTCACTAAGTAGAATTTCGATTCAAATTTTTTAAAGAGCAAATCTCTCCCCGAGCACAACAGCCAGGTATTATCTCATGACTGCCTCCCATTGGGATCGGGATACCTTCTAGGCTGGGCATCATCATTACCGTGGCTCAGCCGTGAGTTTTTGATGCTGGTCGAGATGGAACCTGCTCTTCCCCTCGTTGCAAGGCTGCACCCTGGAACCGAACGAAACTCCGGGCGAGTTGGACAGGTATGTTTCTAGGTCACTGGAAGAACGTGCAAACTCCATATGGACAGCACCAGTCTTCAGGATTGAACTCGGGTTTCTGGCGCTGTGAGGCAGCAACTCTACTGCTGCGCCGCCAATGTGACATTCCAATTTTTTGAATGAAGTTAGCCGCTTCACCGAGGAGCTGGTGCAGTAGAACGAGAATGAACGGATTTGCCAGCGGTGACATTGCAGCCGAGGTCTGGGGAAGACAGAGAGGGGAACAATGAGGACACGGATGTTTAGTGGGGAATCTCATTGGTTATTGTGTGGGAAGGAAGTCCAGATGCTGGTTTAAAGATAGACAAAATGCTGGAGTAACTCAGCGGGACAGGCAGCATCTCTGGGTAGTAGTCTAAGGAAGGGTCTCGACCCGATACATCATCAATCCTTCTCTCCGGAGATGCTGCCTGTCCCGCTGAGTTACTCCAGCATTGTGTGTGTGCGAGAGTTACTGCAGCATTGTTCGTGTGTGTGTGTGAGTTACTCCAGCATTGTGTGTATGTGTGTGTGAGTTACCTTAGCATTGTGTGTGTGTGTGAGTGTGTGTGTGTGTGTGTTACTCCAGCATTGTTCGTGTGTGTGTGTGTGTGTGTGTTACCCCAACATTGTGTGTGTGCGTGCGCGAGTTACCCCAGCATTGTGTGTGTCACCCCAGCATTGTGTGTGTGTGCGAGTTACTCCAGCATTGTGTGTGTGCGCGTGTGTGTTACCCCAGCATTGTGTGTGTGTGTGTGTGTGTGTGTGAGTTACTCCAGCATTGTGTGTGTGTGAGTTACCTCAGCATTGTGTGTGTGTGTGTGTGTGTGTGTGTGTTACCCTAGCATTGTGTGTGTGTGAATCATGAATTGCCAAGACACAAGGCACTGTAAATACAAATAATGTCATACACAAGAAAGGGCAGATGCTAGTTGAAAAAAGTGAACACATGGGGCTGGAGAACTTTGGAAATGTCATTCCGTCACCCATTCCTTCTATCCAGAGATGCTGCCTGCCCGCTGAGTTAAAAGAGTTCCCACGGTAGACTCACGAATCAGAGGTAAACGCACGGGCCACCACGTTATAAACGAGTTTAAAATGTTTCAATTTTTAACTTGAACTGTAAATTTGACTCGTGGAAATATCAAACAAGTTTGATATTTTTCACGAATTACCAAGTTTCACGGGTACCTGCCGTTAGCGCCACGAGTCGCTAAGTTGCTCGCAAGAGTTCCGACGTTCCCGCTACATTTAGTGTACATGATTACCGCGAGTGACAACTCGGGGTCACTCGTGGGTCAACTCGCACCGTGAGACAGGGGTTTTACATTCGTTCCAGATGCATGGAAATGTAGTTTTCCTTTGTCCACTATATTTCCCAAGCTGACTGGACTACCTTAGTTTTACTTGTATATTTGGCTGTAACTTATGGTACCCCTACTTTCACATTGTCCCTCATCTTATCCTTGGATAGCTCAAAGGAACCCTGGATGCCAAAGGGTTGGGGGGGAAAAAAGGAAATTTATGACAGGTTGGGAGAATTGAAAACAGGTGAAGAAGCTCTACAACAGTAAAATAGTGAGGTACTAAAAATGTAATTCAGTGATTGAAAAGGGGAAGCAATATAAGTAAGTTTAAGGAAAACCCCCAAAGCAATTTATATTAAGGGTGAGAGTATAATTGCAGTCGCCCAAAAAGTTTCCTAAGTGGGACACGCCCATTACGCATTAGCTCTTTGACTGGACTATAATCGTACCACTACTTAGTTACTTATAGAAACATAGACATAGAAGCATAGAAAATAGGTGCAGGAGTAGGCCATTCGGCCCTTCGAGCCTGCACCACCATTCAATATGATCATGGCTGATCATCCAACTCAGTATCCCGTACCTGTCTTCTCTCCATACCCCTGATCCCTTTAGCCACAAGGGCCACATCTAACTCCCTCTTAAATAGCCAATGAACTGGCGTCAATTACCTTCTGTGGCAGAGAATTCCAGAGATTCACCACTCTCTGTGTGAAAAATGTTTTTCTCATCTCGGTAAAAGATTTCCCCCTTATCCTTAAACTGTGACCCCTTGTCCTGGACTTCCCCAACATCGAGAACAATCTTCCTGCATCAAGCTTGTCCAACCCCTTAAGAATTTTGTAAGTTTCTATAAGATCCCCCCTCAATCTTCTAAACTCTAGCGAGTACAAGCCGAGTCTATCCAATCCTTCTTCATATGAAAGTCCTGACATCCCAGGAATCAGTCTGGTGAACCTTCTCTGTACTCCCTCTATGGCAAGAATGTCTTTCCTCAGATTTGGAGACGAAAACTGTACGCAATACTCCAGGTGTGGTCTCATCAAGACCCTGTACAACTACAGTAGAACCTCCCTGCTCCTATACTAAAATCCTTTTGCTATGAATGCTAACATACCATTCGCTTTTTTCACTGCCTGCTGCACCTGCATGCCTACTTTCAATGACTGGTGTACCATGACACCCAGGTCTTGTTGCATCTCCCCTTTTCCTAATCGGCCACCATTCAGATAATAGTCTACTTTACTGTTTTTGCCAGCAAAGTGGATAACCTCACATTTATCCACATTATACTGCATCTGCCATGCATTTGCCCACTCACCCAGCCTATCCAAGTCACCTTGCAGCCTCCTAGCATCCCCCTCACAGCTGACACTGCCCCCCTGCTTCGTGTCCCACAAGTCACTGCCTGCCATTCTGAAAAGGACCCGTTTACTCCTACTCTTTGCTTCCTGTTTGCCAGCCAGTTCTCTATCCACATCAATACTGAACCCCCAATACCGTATGCTTTAAGGTTGTATATTAATCTCTTATGTGGGACCTTGTCGAAAGCCTTCTTAAAGTCCAGATATAACACATCCATTGGTTCTCTGTTATCCACTCTACTAGTTACATCCTCGAAAAATTCTATACGATTCGTCAGACATGATTTACCTTTCGTAAATCCATGCTGACTTTGTCCAATGATTTCACCACTTTCCAAATGTGCTGCTATCCCATGTTTAATAACTGACTCTAGCAGTTTCCCCGCTACCGATGTTAGACTAACTGGTCTGTAATTCCCCGTTTTCTCTCTCCCTTCATTTAAAAAAAAGTGGGGTTACATTAGCTACCCTCCAATCCTCAGGAACTACTCCAGAATTTAAAGAGTTTTGAAAAATTATCATTAAGGCATCCACTATTTCTGGGGCTACTTCCTTAAGTACTCTGGGATGCAGCCTATCTGGCCCTGGGGATTTATCGGCCTTTAATCCATTCAATTTACCTAACACCACTTCCCGGCTAACCTGGATTTCATTCAGTTCCTCCATCTCAATTGACCCGCGATCCCCTGCTATTTCCGGCAGATTATTTATGTCTTCCTTAGTAAACACAGAACCAAAGTAGTTATTCAATTGGTCTGCCATGTCCTTGTTCCCCATGATCAATTCAACTATTTCTGACTGCAAGGGACCTACATTTGTTTTAACTAATCTTTTTCTCTTCACATATCTATAAAAACTTTTGCAGTCAGTTTTTATGTTTCCTGCCAGTTTTTTTTCATAATCTATTTTCCCTTTCCTAATTAAGCTCTTTGTCCTCCTCTGCTGGATTCTGAATTTCTCCCAGTCCTCTCCCAGTCTTTTTCTGGCTAATTTGTATGCTTCATCTTTTGTTTTGATACTATCCCTGATTTCCCTTGTTATCCATGGATGCACTACCTTCCTTGATTTATTATTTTGCCAAACTGGGATGAACAATTGTTGTAGTTCATCCATGCAGTCTTTAAATGCCTTCCATTGCATATCCACTGTCAACCCTTTAAGAATCAATTGCCAGTCTATCTTGGCCAACTCACGTCTCATATCCTCAAAGTTACTTTTCTTTAAGTTCAGGACTCGTTTTTCTGAATTAACAATGTCACTCTCCATCCTAATGAAGAACTCAACCATATTATGGTCACACTTGCCCTAGGGGCCACACACAACAAGGCTGCTAACTAACCCTTCCTCATTACTCAATACCCAGTCTAGAATAGCCTGCTCTCTCGTTGGTTCCTCTACATGTTGGTTTAGAAAACTATCCTGCATACATTCCAAGAAATGCTCTTCCACAGCACCCCTGCCAATTTGATTCACCCAATCTATATGTAGATTGAAGTCACCCATTATAACTGTTTTACCTTTGTTGCACGCATTTCTAATTTCCTGTTTGATGCCATCCCCAACTCCACTACTACTGTTAGGTGGTCTGTACACAACACCCACTAGCGCTTTCTGCCCCTTAGTGTTTTGCAGCTCTACCCATATCGATTCCACATCCTCCAAGCTAATGTCCTTCCTTCCTATTGCGTTAATCTCCTCTCTAACCAGCAATGCTACCCTACCTCCTTTTCCTTTCTGTCTATCCCTCCTGAATATTGAATATTGGATGTTCAGCTCCCAGCCTTGGTTACCCTGGAGCCATGTCTCCGTGATCCCAACTATATCATAATCATTAATAGCTATCTGCATATTCAACTCATCCACCTTATTACGAATGATCTTCACAAAGCCTTCAGACTTGTTTTTATAACGCTCTTACCCCTTATACAATTATGTTGAAAATTGGCCCTTTCTTCACTTTTCAATAGTGACATGGAAAAACTTGGAGCAGGCAATTGCTCAGTGATAAGACAAAGCCTATAACCTATGCTGTCCATTCATATTCACACACATGGAGGCCTTAGACTAACAGGTTACCATAGGGGCAGTAAGACATCAAGAGAAGTAAGTTTTGGTGCTACAGGTTTACCTAAAACTTGACAAGTGAATGTCATTCATGTCGTTTAACAAGCCGAAAGAAAACCTACCTAAGTTCCATATTCATCACCAAGTTTTAATGAGTCCTAAGATGCATTAAGGTCCAGTTTATAATATATGTAGTGAGAAGTTTATTTGTAAGGCAGAATAGTTAATATATATGTTGATTTTTTTTTTTATAGCTCCTATTAGAAACCACATATTTCAGTCTGTTTATTTCACAATGTAACAAAACACACATGTAGTATGAAAAAGTAATAGTGGAACTCAGTGGGTCAGGAAGCATGAATGGAGGGAATGGACATGTGACTGTTAAGGTTTGGACCCTTTTTTAGGCTAGTTGGAGTAGAGGGGGGAGAGCTAGAAAAGAGGTGGAAGTGAAACAAAGCCTCTCAAGTGATAGGTGGTGTGATGGCGCATCTTCCGAAAATGCCGTTCTGATCCTAGTTAACGGCAGACAGGCCTGGAGGAACTGAAGCCCAGCATAGACAGCACCTGCCTGGCACAAAACACCGGCACCCTGGAAAGAGCTCTGGACTGTGCAGAGGCCACAGTCAGAGGAGCAACAGCTGCATCCAGTTAGCTGGGATTAGATTAACTCATCTGCACCTCATCAACCCTACTCAGAGGACAGTGCTCCCAAACAGAGTGCAAACCCGAGACCGCCAGCATCCTCTTATCATCCTCCTCTTCGAGGCAAGACTAAGCCACATTGGACAAGCCTGAGACTGTTAGGCCTCCTCACCTCCCCACAGGCGACAAGGGACTTCACGATCATACAACAAGCAAGGCTGAGACACCAGGACAAGCCTGAGACCACCAGTCCCACTTTTGAGGCAAGACTAAGCCCCTGGACAGGCCTGGGGCCACCAGCATCTCCCTTTCAAGACAAGACTCAGCTCCTGGGACAGGTCTGAGATTGCCAACAGTTCCTCGCCTGCCCATAGGTGATGAGGGACTATGCCACACATGGAGAGCAAGACTCAACAGCTGGGACACGACTGAGACCGCAAGCGCTTCCTCACCTGCCAAAAGACGACAACGGGCAGCGCCCTAACAAGACGAGACAAATGAGACACCAGAAGCCTGAGATCGCCAGACCTTCCCTTTAAAAGCGAGACTGTGCCACCAGGACAAGCCCCATCACCTGCCAAAGGAGTAAGGAACTGCACCCTCACTCGGCGAGTAAGACTGCGCCACTGGGACAAGCCCGTAACCACTGGTTCCTACCTTTTGAGGCAAGACTGACCTACCGGGATGTCCGACACTACCAGCATCACCTCACGTGCCCATAGAAGATGAGGGACTATGCTCCCAAAAAGAGAGCAAGACTGAGCTGCCAGGACAAGCCCAAGACTGCCAGTGTCTCCCCACCTGCACACAGACGACAAGGAACTGTGCCCCCACACGGAGAGCAAAAATGAGCTATGGGCAGGCTTGAGATCGCCATCACCTCTCTTTCGAGGCAAGACTGACCCACCAGGGCAAATCCGACCACCAGCACATCCTCACCTGCCCACAGACTGTGAGGATTTGCACCTCCACTCGGAAAGCAAGACAAAGCCGGGACAAACCCGAGACTGCCAGAGCTTCCCTTTCGATTCAAGACCGAGCCACCGGGACAAGCCCGAGACCGCCAGTGCAACCTCACCTGCCGACAGAGACAAGGAACTGCGTACTCACACGCAGAGCAAAACTGAGCCACTGGAACCAGCTCAAAACTGCCTCATCTGCCTGCAGATGACGAAGGACTGCCCTCAGATGAACCCAAACCTTCTTCTCGCCATCCTCCTTCACTGTAAATACATATTTTCACTTGAGTTCACCCTACCATCAGTGTGTCGGCGTAGTCATTGTCCACACGTTAACTTCCCCATCCACAGTGGATACGGGTGTGTGTAAGGGGGGGGGGGGGGGGGGTGGATTCAGTTGACTGGCAGATGGGTTGAATAAGTGATCAAGGCTAGCAGGGAAAAGGTGCCAAAAGGGTGTCAGTGGTGGAACTCGGTGGAAAGGAACAGGCGGAGAGGAAAGAGAGAAGATGGGAAGGACCAAGGTAGACAAAAGTGCTGGGGAAACTCAGCAGGTGCAGCACCATCTGCAGTTCCTTCTTAAACACGGAAGGACCAAGGTGACTGGTGATGAGAGATGGTGGGAGAAATGGGTGCGCAATGGGGGTGGGGGAAAGGAGAAACAGTTTGAGAAATATCACCTGTCGGCCATTCTCTCCAAAGATGCTGCCTGGCCCACTGATTTCCTCCAGCAATTAATTGCTCAAGAATCCAGCCTCTGTAGATTCTTGTAATAGTACATTATATGACTACCTTATTCAATAGGTTCACAGTACATCCATGTGTTCAGGTGATACCGCAGAGACAAGATGTCGCCTGAGAGACTGGGGAGCCATATGTGAGAAATATAAATGCTGAGTGCATTAATCACCTTCATGTTCTCTTTTGGCATTGTGTGCATTCTGGATCAGTTTCATATTATTCTTGCTCCTTTGCAGACAAAATTGACAACATATGAGGCGAAGGATATGCCATTATAATGCTGGCAGATCTATGTTGTGAAGACATATTCATGACACATATAAACTTATTTGACAGCTTACAGATGTGGTCGTTCTTTTGAGGGACTTTTACTTTTATTTCATCTGACATCAGTCCTCGTGCTAGAATTGAACATTTCCACATTCTTCATTATTATGTAGAATCATAGACATACCATGCACAAAGCATGGCTAATTATTGAAGTAAGCATTCCTTCGGTTCTGGATTTTAGTTCTACTGAGCTGAGAAGAACATAGGGAACTTGCATCTCTCTATATAGATTCCGAACAATAGATTCATCACTGGATTGCATTCCTTTAGCATGAGTTACAACAGCTTATGAGAAAGTGATGAAGCGCATAGAAAGTAAGCGCCAGGTGCTGTTTAAATTTACATGTGCTTGAAGTGAGATAATTTTGAGTATCTCAATAAGGCAGAGGAAATGGGAAGGTTTCTTGGGTACTTAAAGCACAATGTGTAGTTCAATCAGCAAATGTGCTCTCTATATCTGGCTTGATTAGATCTTTGACTTTCTGACTTTACAACCAAGATCTGGCATGACTCTGTTACCTCCTAACTTGGCTTTAATTTCTGCACAATATCTTTAAATATGGCATTTTCTGAAATTATTGCTAACTAGGAATGGAGTATGCCCCTCTTGCCTCTTGTTACATCCAGTAATAATTTCAGCATAAGACAGTGCTAGAGTAGCTCAGCAAGTCAGGCAGCATCTAAGGAGAACATGGATAAGTGACTTTGGGCGGAGATCCTTCTGACTGAATGTAAGGGGGGGGGGGGGGTGGGTCGAGGTTAGAAAGCTGGAAATCAGAGGGCAGGACAAAATTTGGCGGGTAATAGGCTGACACAGTTATCTGATGGCAGTTATTTGGACAAAGGCGAGACGAAAGGACAGAAGGTGTGCGACAAAAGGTTTGAAAAGATGTGAAATGTGAAGCTAGAGGAAGGGATGTAGGTGAGACGGGGAGGGGAGAAATAGGTGTGAGTCCAAGTAGGGCACAAGAGAATGGGGGGGGGGGGGGGGTTATATGAGGGAAGAGGGAGATAGGGAGGGCTATGTAGTTCCCTAAAATGGGAGAATGAAATGTTCAAACCAATGGGTTGTAAGTGGAATATGAGGTGTTGTTCCTTCAGTTTGTGTGTGGTCTCACTCCAGCAATGGAGGAGGCCCAGGACAGAAAGGTCAATATGGGAATAAGAATAGGAATTAAAATGGATAGCAATTGGGAGAACCAGCTGACCTTGGCGGACCAGGCGAAACAGTGGCCGAGTCTACATTTGGTCTCCTCAATGTACCGGAGGCCACATTGAGAATTCCAGATGCAGTAGATAGGTTTAGATGAGGTGTGTGTGAACCTCTGTCCCACAAAGGACTGCTGATGTCCCTGGATTGAGATGAGGGGGAGATATAGGATATTTTGTAAACCAGCATCGGCAGTATCATGTTTCTAATAATTTTGGGAAATGCCTTATTTCCAAACATTGTGCAGAAATTGGATGATTAATGCCAGGTAGTCATTGAATTTCATTGTAGTCATTGGATTGTGTGCTTCCCATGTTCTGTGCTGATCAGTTCTAATTTCCATGTGTTTACTATTGTGATAGATAGATAGATAGATAAATACTTTATTAATCCCCACAGGGAAATTCAGTCCAGTAGCCAACGCAGTCAGAACGTAAAGCAGACAATACATAAAATACAGACAATACATAAAAGCAATAAATACTTAATAATAACTCAATAAATCTATCTATCTATATATTAAAACTCTCTGTGTGTGTGCCGGCATTGTGGATGTCACATTCCATTTTTTATTTCAGATAACATTTTTGCCCTTTGATTCCGTGGTCCGCCAAAACCAGCTCAAACGCCGCGATTTTTTCCATTTTGCTAGACATTACGCTTTTACATTCACTAATGCACTCCTAATTACATTTAGACATTTTTACGTACACATTTTTAATAAAATCCTCCCCCCCCCCCAATATTTCCAAATGTTAAAAAAATCAAACTGCTCTCACCCATAGAATGTTCGTGAACGTTCCATCGTGTCACAACAAAGGCCATCTCAACCACAGTGTCGAAAGGCATGATCAGAATAGGAGATTTGACATCTGCCTTGTGCACCAGCCCCTACCCCTCACGCGGCCGCAGCCTAAATAGAGTCGAAGCGCGTCGATCACAGTGGAAAAGATGCGGAAAAATAAAAAGCAGGAAAGAAAAAGGTAAGACTGGATGAAGTAAAAGAGTGGATATGGAAGTGGAGAGAGATAGAAGGACAGACTAACACGCCAAAGAGAGATACTTCTACAAAAAGGACCGATCACAAGCCATCCTCCCCCGAACCATAACACAGGAGGATCTCCTTCCTTCCCCTCCCTCCCAAACGAAGAGAGAAGAAATCACCGCCGACATGAGAATCCCCCGCTCCAAAAATAAAAACCCCTTACTCTCCGCCCCCTCCGTCTGAGCCCCTTCCCTCTCTCACCCCGACCCTCCCCACAAGCCCCCCCCACTTATTCCCCTCTCCCGCCGGATCACCCCGTCTCTCTAGGAGGAATGGGAGAGAAAAAGGAATAATAACCCCCCTTAAAGGGAGGGGGGAAGAAAGAGGGGGGACACCCCCTTGTACCCCTCCTCTTACACACCCCCTTCCCCTCCCCTCGACCACTGCCACCTACCCCTCTTCCCGCGGCCATCCATCCTCAGCGCTCCCATCCCCATCCCCTACCCGGCGGCCTCCAAAACCCCGCACTCTGAGAAAGATCCCCTCGCAATCTATGCCCCTCTCCCTATATCCCACACCCCTCCCCTTCTTCCGACACAAAGTGCGTAATCTTCCCCTTCTCCCCCCCCTCCGCCGACTAACTTCCCCGCCCTACGACACTCCCCCTCTCAATCCCCCTCTATCTCCCCCCTAGAGAACACGTACCGCATCTCCCTCTCTCGTCGCTACCCGCTCCCCCCTCCCCTCCCTACACTCTTCCCCTCTCGCCCCTTCCCCTGCTCCCTCCTCCCTCCTTCTCTCGCACCCCTTCTCCTACTCTAAAAAGGGAAAAGAGCGTCCCCCATCCCCTCCTCTCCCCCCACCCCCCTCTCTCACCCTCCACGGTGGATGTCGCCCTCCCCCTCGCACCTCGAGCCTCATCCATTTCCTCGCCACTCCCACCCCTCTTCACCCCCCATCTCCCTCACCCCCTTCCCCTCTCTCTTGGACCACTCCTGCTACCCCTCTCCCCCTCCCCTCACTCTCCCACTCTTCCCCTCTCCCTCCTTTCTTTCTCTCCCCTCTCTTTACCGGCCTTTCTCTCTCTCGCCCCCTCCACTCTCTCCCTCCTCTCCACTCTCTCCCATCCTCTCTCTTGACCTCCCGTCCACCTCTCCACCTCCCCCCGTCCCCTCTTCTTCCTCCCCTCTCCACCATCCCCCCTCTTTCCCTCCTTCCCTTTCTCTCCCCCACCCCTCTCCTCTCGCCTCCCCTCTCCCCTCCCCTCACCCACCCTCCTTACCCCCTTACCCACCCTCTACCACCCCATCCCATAGGCCCTCCTCCTTCCTTTACCACTCCCTGCTTCTCTCGTCCCCTCTCCCCATCCTCATCTCCTCTCTCTCCCTTCCCCTCCCCTCTCCTCCCCCTCCCCAATCTCTCCCCAATTTCCCCCTCCCACACTCTCTCCCCATCTCCCACCCTTTGCCATTCTCCCATCTCCCTCTCCCCTCATCCCCCACCCTCCCCCCTCACCCCCCATCCTTTCCTCCTCCCCTCCACTCCCTCTCCCTCTGTCTCTTGCCCTTCTGTCTCTGCCCCTCTTGCTCTGTCTCTCCCCACTCTCTCTCTGCCCTCATTCTCTAACCCCCCCCCCCGACACGCCTGCGAGTTGGGGGCTATGTGTCAGTGGATATGGCGGCAATGGGGTAAAAGGAGCAAATTAATAATATTAATATAATATCAAGGGGGGTAGTTGTGCGGGTTGGTAGTGTGTGTGACGCGACATGCTGCCCCCCCTCCCCCCGCAACCGCACGTTGTGGGAACAGACCCAACGGGTCTGCACTTGGTCTAGTATTCTTTTAAAACTGTGTGTGTGTGTGTGTGTGTGTGTGTGTATATATATATGTGTGTCTGCCGACCGGGTGTGTGGGTGTATGTGACATTCCATTTTTTTTTTCAGGTAAGATCTTTGGCCTTTGATTCCATGGTACACTAAAACCAGATGCTCAAACGCTGCCATTTTTTCCATTTTGCTAGACATTACGCTTTTACATTCACTAATGCACTCCTCATTACATTTAGCCATTTTTATGCACACATTTTTAATAAAATTCTTCCCCCCCCTTTCCCCCCCCCTCCCCAATATTACAAAATGTTAAAAAAATCAAACTACTCTCACCCATTGAATGTTGGTGAACGTTCCATCGTGTGATGTCACAATGACCAATGCTCACAGATGTCCAATCAGAATGGATCTCATTTACATCTGCCTTTGCTCCAGCCCCAGCCCCCCCTCCTCCCCCCCCACCTGATGTTTCCAGCACGTTCCATTGTATATGATGTCACAATGCCATCCCTCAAGATGGCCAATCGGATGGATCGAGCATTTACATTTGCCTTTCTCCAGTCCCAGCCCACCCAACCCTAGCTGTGGGAAGCGCATTGATCACGTGGTTGTGTGGTGGATTGGGGGGGGGGGGTGTGGTGGGGTGGAGAAATAGATGGTCGGCACCTTCCCAGTAATGACTCTACCTCTACATTTCAATCCTCTCCGAGAGAAGAAGTGAAAAGAGAATAAAGAAAGATTACCCCTCTATCAGAAAGAAGAAAAGAAAGTACCCCGTACAATTCTAACATCTCCCTCCCCCCCTCCGCCCCTACCATTCCCGTCGAAAGAGATCTCCCTCTCTCTACCAGGACAAGCCCAACACCTCCCTCCTCCCAACACACACCGTATCCCATACCCCCCCACCCCTTGCCCTAAAATGAAAGCTCCTAGCATACGAACCCCGATCCACTACCGCGCCTTCCAGCGCGCTAAGAGAAAAGAAAGAAAATAGAGGAATAGGCCCACTCCCAGCCTCTCCCCTCGTTTCCTCGAGCCCCCCTCCCCGACAGCATCTCTCCCCAGAACCTCATCCCCTCGTACCTCCCCCCCGACCACTCTCTCTCGAGACCCACCCTACCCCTCGCCCCCACCCCTCTCTCTCCCCCTACCCTTTCTCCCTAGCCCCAAACCATTCCCTAGCTCCCCCCTCCCTCCCCACTCTTCCCACTACTCCCTCCCCCGTTCCCCCACCCCCCCCCCAGAGACTCCTCCCCACCCTCTCGCGACTCTCGCCACGACTCTTCCTCTCTCCCCTACACCTCTCCCTAGACCCCTCTCCCCCTCCCTCCACACTCTTCCCCCTCTCTCCCCTTTCGCCCCCTCCCTCATCCTGCCCCTCCCACTCCTCCCTCTCCCCTTTCCCCACCTCTACTCCCCGATCCCCACCCGTCTCTCACCTCCTCCCCGAACCCTCTCACCCCCTCCTCCAACTCCTCTGCTCCTCCCCTTCCCCCCTCTCCTCCCTCTCCTCACCTCTCTCCTCCTCTCCCCTCACCCTCACTCACCCATCTCCCCCATCCTTCACACACCCATTCTCCTTCCCCTCTCACTAGCACCACTCCCTGCTACCCTTTCCCCTCCTCTCTCTCTCCCCTCTCTCTCTCCCCTCCTCTCTCTCCCCTCTCTCTTTGATCCCCTCCTCTCTCTCCCCCTCTTCTCTCTCCCCCTCCACTCTCTCCTCTCTCCTCTCCCCCCTCCAATCTCTCCCTCCCTCTCTCTCCCCCCATCCATTCTATCTCCACCTCTCCCCTCCCCCTCACCTCCCCCTCTCCCTTTCCTCCCCTCTTCTCACCTCCCCCACTTCCCCTCTCCTCTCCCCTCCCCTTTTCCCCCACCCCACTCTACCCCCTCACCCACCCTCCCCCCTCTACCACCCCTTTCCCCCTACCCCTGTCCCCTCCTTTACCCTCCCTGCTCTTCTCCTCTCCCCCTTTTCCCATTCCTCTCTCCTCCTCCACCCCTCTCTCCATCTCGCTCTCCTCACCCCTCTCCCTCTCCCGCCCTCTCCTCCCACCCCCATTTTCCCCACCCCCCTTCCCTCTCCCCCACGCCCTTCCCTCTCTCCCCGCCCCCTCCCGCTCTTTCCCCGCCCTCTTCCCCCTACTCCTGTCCCGCTTCCACCACTCCCGCACCCCTCTCCCCCTTCCTCCCCACTCTTCCAATTCTCTCCTCCTCCCCCCACCCCTCTCCCTCCCTCACCCCTCTCTCTCCCCCTCCCTTCCCTCTCTCCCCCCCTTTTTCCCTACCCCTCTCTCCCTCATCCACCACCCCCTACCCCCTCCCCGTCCCTCTCTCCCATTTCCACCACTCCCCCTACCCCTCTTTCCCTCCCTCCCCACTCTTCCACTTCTCTCTCCCCATCCCCCACCCCTCCCCATCTCCCTCCCCACCCCTCTCTCCCCCCCATCCCCTCCCTTCCCTTTCCCTCCCACTCCTCTCCCCCTCTCCGCTCACCCCCTTCCCTCCCCACTCTTCCCCCTTCCCTACCACTCTCCCCCTTCTTTCCACACTCTTCCCTCTCTCTCCCCTACCCTCTCCCTCCACATTCTTCCCCCTCTCTCCCCTTTCTTTCCTCTCCCTCCCCTCCCTCCTCCACCCCTTCTCCCTCTCTCCCTTCCCCCACCCTTCTCTCCCCTCTCCCATCCCCTCCAGAACCCTCTCTCACCCCACCCCGTCTCCTCCTCCCCTTCCCCCCTCTCTCCCCCCCTCTCCATCTCCGTCTCCTCATTCCTCTCCCTCGCCCCTCTCTCCCCCTCCCCCACCCCTCTTCACCCCCATCTCTCCCCCACCCCCTTCCCCTCTCTCTTGCACCACTCCCTGCTACCCCTCTCCCCCCTCACTCCCCTCTTCCTCTCCATCCCCTTCCCACCTCTCTCCATCCCCTTTCTCTCTCCCCCTCTCTCTCTCCACTCTCCCTCTCCTCTCTCTTGCCCTCCACTCTCTCTCCACCTCTCCCCTCCCATTCTTCTCCCCTTCCCCTCCCTCACCTCCCCTCTTCCCTTCTCCTCTCCACTCACCTTCCCCTGCCCCTCTCTACCCCCCTCTCCCACCCTCCCCCCCCCATATACCACCCCCTTCCCCCCCCATCTACCACCCCCTTCCCCCTACCCCTGTCTCCTCCTTTACCCTCCCCTCTCTCCTCCCCTCCCCCATCCTCATACCCCTCTCTCCCTTCCGATACCAACAAAAAACCTGATGTTTTATATCGTTCAACCTAACTCTGAACCCTGCTCGGCATCAGTGCATGCCACGACCTAGGACTGGTCTATTTTGGATGTGCTGTCCACGAATTCTGTTTGACAAAGGAACCAACACAGCAGCTGCTGTCCCAGTACAAAGACCTGTGTGACGACAAACTTGGCAAGCTGTCCATGATGGACAGGATCGCCGTAGATCCTGCTGTCACACCAGTGGTTCGCGCACCTCACCGAGTTCCCCATGCCATGCGGGAAAGGATATATACTGAACTAAAATGTATGGTCTCCATTAGAGTTATTGCCGAGATCAGCGAACTCTCTGATTGGGTCTCCACTATGGCCATACGCACCAAGAAAAACAAAGGAGAGTTGCGGGTCTGCATCAATCCCAAAGACCTAAACACATCGATCAAACGCCCACATTACCCGATGAGAACCACAGAGGACGTGGCTGCGCAGATTGGAAACGCAGCGGTATTCTCGGTTCTCGATGCCAAAAGCTTTTTCTGGTAACTACCACTGGAACGTGCATGATCTGCTCTGATGACTTTTGCTACACTATTTGGCCGTTACAGGTTTTTAAGAATGCCCTTCGGCATCAACTCAGCCAGCGAAGTTTTCCAACGCGCGATGGAACAGTTATTTGCAGTATATACGTGTGCTATCATTGTTGATGATATCCTAGTCTACGGCTGTGATTTAGCCAAGCATGACGCCAACCTAAAGAAGATACTAAACCGTGCCAGAGACATTAATCTCAAACTCAACCCACTCAAGTGCAGATTCCGGGATCCAGAAGTCACCTACGTCGGCGATGTGTTCACCGGCAATAGTTTTAAACCTGATCCGTTAAAGACTGCAGCCATTAGCGAACTGCCAGTTCCCACCAACGTCACCAGTTTGCAACGGTTCCTCGGTATGGTGAACTATCCGGGCAAATTTATTCCCAACCTCAGCGACTTTTCTGCCCCTCTGCGACAACTTACTAACAAGGACACTGCATGGTCCTGGTACCCACAACACTAAAGAGCTCAAGCTCCAGCTAGCCAGCGCACCAACACTGCCGTACTTTAACCTCAAGCTGCCGATCACCATCACCTGCGATGCATCTCAGTCCGGGCTAGGCGCAGCATGCCTACAGACAACCACCGACGGTGATGTGATGCCTGTCTCCTATGCATCTCGAACCCTAATAGACACTGAACAACGCCATCCCCAAATTGAAAAGGAGCTGCTCGCCGTAGTTTTTGCCTGTTCAAAATTTAAGGACTTCATTGGCAAAACTATCACTGTTGAAACTGATCATCGGCCACTAGTCACCATCCTGAACAAGCCCATCCACGTTGCACCGGCTCGTCTATAACGCATGATGACGCAACTACAGCGTTTTGACTTCCGCATCGTATACAAAAAAGGCAAAGACGTGCACATTGCAGACGCGCTTTCCGCGCACTACCAGCGAACACCACCCCATCGAACAAGACAAATTCTCAGTCCTGAAGGTCTCGTTCGTGCCCACTGATCGTCTACGTCGCCTTGCCGAACACACAGCTGCGGACAAGACTTTGCAACTGCTAACCACCGTCATAAGGAACGGATGGTCCCACAAACAGTCAAACACCCCGTTTGAAATATGACCCAACTTCCTGGTTCATGACAAACTAGTGCTACAGGACGGGATAATCGTCAAAGGCCACAAGGCAGTCATCCCTTCCTCTCTGCGGGGTGAGTACTATGAAGATATCCACAGAGGCCTCCCCGGCATGGAGGCCACTCTAAAACGGGCCCAAAACATGATCTACTGGCCCAGGATGACAAGGTTCATGCGCGAAAAGACCGAATCGTGCGCCATCTGCAACAGTGACACCACACCGGCAGAAGCAGCCCCTCCTGCCTCAGCCAGCTCCCTCCCTTCCGTGATCTTCACTGGCCTTCAAACTGACAATGGTAGGCAATTCCCCAGTCAGGCATTTAAAAATGTTGCCAAACGATGGAACTTTCAACACGTTACCAGCAGCCCAGAATGCCCACAGTCCAACGGACTTGCTGAGCGTGCTGTTTGGCACGCCAAACAATTAATGGAGCGCTCCTACCTAGCAAAATCCGACGTCTACCTGGACCTACTCAACCTACAGAACATTTCAAGGGCCAATGTTCTCGGTTTCCCCACCCTGCGGCTAATGTCTCGCCAGACGCGTCCACCACTGCCCGTCTCCCAGCAACAGCCGCACGTCCGCCCTCCCGCCGCAATACAAAAGCGAGTGCAATTTAAACGTGACATGCAAAAGAAGTTTTATGACAAGACATCAAGCCGCTTAAACCACTAGTACAAGCACAAGTGGTACGCCTCCAAATTGACAAAGGACATACCAGACTAGGGCACATTTATAGCCCCTCAAAAGAACCACGCTCCTACCTGGTCGAAGTAGATGGTGTCCTCTACAGACGCAGCCGTCAACATCTCCTTCCAGTGAAGGAACCACGTCCGGCGCCTGCGGGTCCTGATGCCCCACCGTTCGTGATTACACCAACGCCTGTTGCAGCCGCCCTACCACCTGTTGTGACTAAGAGCACACACTCCCTGCGTCGGTCTGCCCCTGCGTCTCCTATTGTAACCGGTGCCCCGGGGTTCCCGCGTCGGTCTACCCCCGGCTCTCTCTAAACCCATCGGGTCACCAACGGTAACACCAACCCCAGTACCCATTTTTTCGGAAGGTAAGGGGGAGGAGGCGGCTCCCTACCACACGATGGCCGGACGGGCTAGCAGGATACCTACCAGATATGGCAATTTTGTTTAACCTTACTATATTCCCTCAACATATTGTTTAAGCACCGTAGCTGCTCTTCATTTCTACGAGAAGAGATGTAGATTGGCTATTGCATGTTAGCCACTCAGAATGCTTAGTAGTAATAACCCCGCCTAGTGCATGCTTTATAGTGTTATTATTGTCATGAGTACAAAAATACAATGAAAACCTTTAGTTATGCTATAAATGAGTACAATTTGAGCTGCACATTCAAGGAGTATAAAATAGCAGAGTGCAGAAGACATTGTTGGCATTACAACTGCAGTACAGAGAGTGCAATACAGCATTATACCATTACAGCTACAGAGAAAGTGCAGATAAGAATAAGATAAGTTTGGAGATCGGGACAGCACTCTTAACTTATGAAAGGACCATTCATTAGTTTGATAACAATGGGGAAGCAGCTGCACCTGAATCTGGTGGTACATACTTTCAAGCTTCCGTATCACCTGTCCGGCAGGAGAAAAGTGAATGCCCAGGGTGTATATGTTCCTTGATTATGCTGGCACGGTTGGTATCCAATTGCAATCTATTGTTAGTGTTCAGAGTCTTTGTTCCGGAACCTCAATCCTGTACACCATTCTTGAAAGGTAATATAATTGCAAGAGCTGATAATTTGAAATCAAAGCAGTTAATGCTGGAAATGTGGGTATTTCCAGCATTGTCTGCTTTTGTCTTGCATACTGTTGAAGGTGTTAATACACAAAATCACAAATTCCCATCCGTGTAAACTTTGTTGGTTTCCTATATATCCTAGATTTTCTAATGTGACAATTAATTGAAGTGGGAGATTTTAAAGTTCTCTCATTTTTATTTTGCCACCAATTTGTAAAGGTAGCTATGTAAATCTATTCATGCTGAATTAAATTTTGTAATGCACTTGAGTTCTTGACTTCCTCATCTCAATATTTTTTAGCTAATTTCTTGCTTCAGTTGATCAAATTAGGGGCTAAATCATTCCAGACGTCTAGGATAGAAATCGTTGTTATGGTATATTTAGTAGGTTTTTAAATATCTCTCCTGAGGAAATAAAAACTAATAATGGATTACTTCAGAAGACTCAGAGAAACTCTAATGCTGGCTTTGAGCCTCCTTATATGAATACCTCAGGAGTTAAGCATATTCAATAATGGAAGCATTCAATCCTTCTATTAAAAAAAAAATTGATGCTAGAAATCTGAAAGAAAACATAAAATGTTTGAATCACTTTGCACTTCAGGCAGTTTTCCCAAAGGTTCTCTGATGTGAAAAGTTAACTGTTTCCCTTTCCACAGATACTTCTAGATCTACTGAGGCAATGCAGCATTTGCCGTTTTAATTGACTTATTCCATTTACCCTTTTAGAATGTTTTAGAATGTTATTAACGTTTATTAAATTGAAAAATGCAGGATTGAGAGATGCAAGGGATTCAGTTACAATTACAGTTACAATTGTTATTTGACTGAGTAAATATAATTCAATGTAGATAAGGGAACTAATAAAGCATCTGATCTACATAGTTGTTATGAGTGGTGCTGGCTCAGAGGAGGCTAAATGTTTGTGGTGTGTACATGAGAGCTTTTGACAGAAGGTAGACAAAATGCCGGAGTAACTCAGCGGGTGAGACAGCATTTCTGGAGACAACAAATGGGTGACATTTCGGGTCGGGGCCCTTCTTCAGTCTGAAGAAGGATCTCGACCCGAAACGTCGCCCATTCCTTCTCTCCAGAGATGCTGCCTCACTGGCTGAGTTACTCCAGCATTTTGTGTCTACCTTTGATTTAAACCAGCATCTGCAGTTCTTTCTTAGTGCTTTTGATAATATTTATAGATCGATTAGGGAAGAAGTATTACTGAGCTTTGTTTTGGGGAATCTCTTCCTTTTGGTTGAGGGTGTTATCTTAGCTCCATATATTTCAAGGTGGTTATGGAGATAGGGAAATACGAGGAATAAAGGACTTTAATTGAATTAGGGCCAATTTCATTAATATATAACAGGAATTGGCAAAGATTACTTGCAGTATTTACTTGCAGTTAAGTCTACATACAGTGCATTCAGAAAGTATTGAGACCCCTACACCTTTTCCACAATTTGTTACGTTACAGCCTTATTTTTAAATGGATTAATTTTTTAAAATCATCAATCTACTCACAATATCCCATAATAAAAAAGCAAAGAGGTGTTTAGAATTTTTTGCAAAGTAATTAAAAATAAATAACTCAAATATCACGTTTACGTAAGTATTCAGACCCTTTGGCAATGATTACAGCCTCAAGTCCTCTTGGGTCTGACGCTACAAGCTTGGCACACCTGTATTTGGCTAATTTCTCCCATTTTTCTCTGCAGATCCTCTTAAGCTCTGTCAGGTTGGATGGGGAGCGTCGATGCACACCTATTTTCAGGTCCCTCCATAGATGTTCAATCGGGTTTAAGTCCGGGCTTTGCCTGGGCTACTCAAGGACATTCACAGACTCGTCGCAAAGCCACTCCTGCGTTGTCTTGGCTGTGTGCTTGGTGTTGTTGTCCTGTGGAAAGGTGAACCTCTGCCCCAGTCTGATGTCCAGAATGCTCTGGAGCAGGATTTCATCAAGGATCTCTCTGTACTTTGCTCCATTCATCTTTCCCTTGATCCTGACTAATCTCCCAGTTCCTGCCGCTGAAATACATCCCCACAGCATGATGCTGCCACCACCATGCTTCACCGTAGGTATGGTATTGGCCAGGTGATGAGCGGTGGTTTCCTCCAGACGGGACGCTTGACATTCAAGCTCATCAGACCAGAGAATCTTGTTTCACATGGTCTGAGAGTCATTTAGGTGCCTTTTGGCAAACTCTAAGCGGATGTCATGTGCCTTTTACTGAGAAGTGGCTTCCGTCTGGCCACTCTACCATAAAGGCCTGATTGATGGAGTGCTGCAGATATAGTTGTCCTTCTGGAAGGTTCTCCCATCTCCACAGCGGAACTCTGGAACTTTATCAGAGTGAACATTGGGTTCTTGGTCACCTCTCTCTGGAAGGCCCTTCTCCCCCGATTGCTCAGTTTCGCCGGGCAGCTCCATAAAGTGTCCTGGTGGTTTCAAAGTTCTTCCATTTAAGAATGATGGAGGCCACTGTGCACTTCGGGGCCTGCAATGCAGCACAATTTGTTTTATACCCTCAATCCTGTCTTGGAGGTATACGGACAATTCCTTCCTCTTCATGGCTTGGTTTTTGCTCTGACATGCACTGTCAACTGTGGGACCTTATATAGACACGTGTGCGCCTTTCCAAATCATGTCCAAACAATTTAATTTATCACTGGTGGACTCCAATCCAAGTTGTAGAAACATCTCAAGGATAATCAATGGAAGCAGGATAAACCTAAGCTCAATTTTGAGTGTCATAGCAATGGGTCTGAATACTTATGTAAATGTGATATTTCAGTTATTTATTTTTAATTGCTTTGCAAAAATTTCTAAACATCTGTTTTCGCTTCTTCATTCTGGGGTATTGTGTGTAGATTGTTGGGGGGAAAAATGGGATCCATTTTAAAATAAGGCTGTAACATAACAAAATGTGGAAAAAGTGAAGGGGTCTGAATACTTTCTGAATGCACTGTATACACAGTCTAAAGAATTCAAAGGAAAGATTGCAACAGTTTAAGGCCTAACAGGTTTGAAAAGATGAAAGCTTAAAGTCAACAAGCATAAGGAACTGTTGATGTTGAGGGATATAAAGGGATGAATAATGAGAAAACATGAAGCAAATAGCAGTTATGTAACCAAGCTGGCCACACTTGTCTGTATCTAGCCCACATCCCTCAAAGCTATCCAATTCATGTAGCTGTAAATATCTTCTAAGTGTCATAATTATACCTGGCTCCAACACTTCTTCTGGTAGCTCATTACATATGCACCATCCTCTGTGTGAATAAGTTGTTCCTGGGTCACTTTTTAAATCCTTCACAAGTGAAGCTTATGGCCATTATATTTTAGAATTCCCAACCCTGAGGTAAAGCCTGTGGCTATTCACTTATTTATGCCCCTCATGATAATGTAATGTCTCTGCTCAGTGCCCCATGCTCCAGGGAAAGAGGTCCCAGTCGATCCAGATTTTCCTTGTAACTCAAACTTTAGTCTCCTTGAAATCTTTTTTGCACCTTTTCCAGTTCCATAACATCCTTCCTACACCAGGGTGACTCCAACTGAACACAGTATTCAAAATGTGGCATCCCAATGTTTTGTACAGCTGAAATATGATGTTCTAACTCCTGTACTGAATACCTTGACTGATGAAGGCAACTGATATTGATAATTTCATTGAAGTCCTAAGTGACTCTGTTTAACAATACTTTCAAGGGCTGTACCATTTACTGTGTAAGTCCTGCTCTAGTTTGTCTTACCTGAATGCATCACCTTGCCGTTATGATCACATACCTTCATTATCCCCATTTGACTCCAACTACGAAGCCAATTTGAAACCAATTTGCTAGCGCACCCTCAATGTCATGTGATCTGACCATCAGGACCATCAGCCAGCCACGTGGCATCTTGCTAAAATTCACATAGATAACATCTGTAGTACTGCCCTCATCTATCTATTTGGCCATCTTTTCAAATAACTCAGTCAAATAGGTGAAACACAATTTCCCATGCACAAACCAATGCTGTCTATCCCTAATCAGTCATTGTCATACAGCATGAAACAGGCCCTTAACCCCAACTTGTCCATGCCAACCAAGATATTCCATCTACACAAGTCTTTGTTTGGCCTGTATACCTCTAAACCTTTCCTATTCATAAACCTGTCCAAAAGTACAGTTTCAGCCTTAACCATCTCCTCTGGTAACTCGTTCCATATATCCACTACCCTCTGCGTGAAAATGTTGCTCCTCAGGTTCCTATTAATTAAATCTTTTCTCTCTCACCTCAAACCTATATCCTCCAGTTCTTGATTTCCCTACTCAAGGGACAGGGACAGTTTCCCTGGGACAGTTTCCCTGGGACAGTTTCTTCCCAGCTGCTTTCAAGCAACTGAACCATCCAACCAACAACTAGTGAGCAGTCCTGAGCTACTATGTACTTCATTGGAGACACTTGGACAATCTTTGATCTGACTTTACTGGACTTTATCTTGCACTAAACGTTATTGATGTTATTTACTTTATCATGTATCTGTACACTGTGGATGGCTCGATTGTAATCATGTATTGTCTTTCCGCTGACTGGTTAGCATGTCATAAAAGCTTTTCACTGTACCTCGGTACATGTGACAATAAACTAAACTAAACAAAGGCACCACATTAGCCGCAATCCAGTCTATCCCACCTCACCTAGAATTATAGATGATACAAATATCTCTGCCAGGGCACCTGTAATTTTTTCCCTATATTCCTCAGTGTGCTTGGATAGAGTTGATCAGGTCCCAGGGATTTATTAATCTTTATATGTTTTGAACATCTAGCACCACTTCTTCTTTAATGCGCATTATCTTCAAAACATCACTATTAACTTGCCCAAGTTCCTGTATGATCATCTCTTTCTCGATGGCAGATACAGACATGAGTGTTTGTTTCGGACCTCATCCATTACCTCTGGGTACACACATGGATAACCTTGTTGAAAACACAAAATGCTGGAGTAACTCAGCGGGACAGGCAGCATCTCTGGAGAGAAGAATGGGTGACGTTTTGGGTCGGGACCCTTCTTCAGATTGATGTCAGGGGAGAGGGGGATACATAGACAAGGAAGTGTAAGGCGTGAAAACAGGACAAAGAGGATGAGTTCAAGGAAAATGTAGAATTGATCATTGTTAGCTGGGAAAATGTAACAAAAAGCAAACTGATAAAATGTAGTCTGAGACAATCAGACTGGTTGGAGAACTGGGAAGGGGAGGAATAGTGAGCGGGAGAAAGCAAGGGTTACTTTAAGTTAGGGAAGTCAATGTTCATACCGCTGGGGTGTAAGCTGTCTAAGCGAAATATGAGGTGCTGTTCTTCCAATTTGCGCTGGGCCTCACTCTGACAATGGACAGCAAGGTCAGTGTGGGAATGGGAGGGGGAGTTGGTGTATTTAGCAAACAGGAGATCAGGTAGGTTAAGGCGCACTGAACGGAGGTGTTCAGTGAAACCATCGACGAGCCTGCGCTTGGTCTCACCGATATATAGGAGTCCACACGTGGAACAGCGGATATAGTGGATGAGGTTGGAGGAGGTGCAAGTGAACCTCTGCCTCACTTGAAAAGACTGTCGGGTTTCTTGGATGGAGTCAAGGGCGGAGGTACAGGGACAGGTGTTGCATCTCCTGCGGTTGCAGGGGAAAGTACCTGGGGAAGAGGTGGTTTGGATGGGAAGGGACGAGTTGTCCTGGCTGTTGTGGAGGGAACAGCCTCAGTGGAAAGGGGTGGACAAGGGAAGATGTGGCAAGAGGTGAGATCCCGTTGGAGGTGGCGAAAATGTTAGAGGATTATGTGCTTTATGCGACAGCTGATGGGGTGGAAGGTAAGAATGATGGGGACTCTGTCGTAGTTGCGACGGGATTGGGAGCAAGAGCGGAGCTGCGAGATATCGAGGAGACCCTGGTGAGAGCCTCATCTATGATGGGAGGGGAACCCCCGTTCCCAAAAGAATTAGGACATCTCCAAAATCCTGGCATGGAACACCTCATATTTGGCGCAGATGCGGCGCAGACGGAGGAATTGGGAGTAGGGGATAGAGTCTTTACAGGAAGCAGGGTGGGAAGAAGTGTAATCTAGATAGGTGTGGGAGTCAATGGGCTTATAATAGATGTCAGTCGATAGTCTGTCTCCCGTGATGGATCAATAAATGGTAAGGAGATGTCAGAGATGGTCCAAGTGAAATTGGACCAGGGTGGAAATTAGTAATAAAGTTAATGAAGTCAGTGAATTCTGCATGGGTGCAGGAGGTAACACCGATGCAGTCGTCAATGTAGTGGAGGTAGACTTTGGGGATAGGATCATGGCCCTGTCTCACGGTGCCAGTCATCCCACGAGTGACCCCAAGTGAAAGAAAAAAAACAGACTCGTGGTTATGTACGAGATTTCAAGTTTATGATCAAGTGTTTAACCGAGTTCCCACGGGTATGTCATTGCTGCGATGTTCCAAGTTCCTCTCCCGAGTTACCAAGTTCCTCTCCCGTTACTCTTGAGCCAACCGTGAATGAAGGTAAGTGTGTGAAGGTGTGAGAAGTCCATGCCGGGTGCCGGCCGCAGCCGCTGTTCTTTCACATCAGTTGCACATCAGAATGTTGGGAGACGGAGCTCAGAGTTCGCCTCCTGAGCTGCTTTGGTGCCCAGGTGTAAGTTGAGGTGGAGGGTGGTTGGGGGTGGGGGGTGACAGACAAGGGTCTTGGGTGCTGGGATCATTCTCTGCGGGATGGTCTTAGTGCGGGAGACATGTGTAGGAGAGGTGTGCTGACTGCAGGCAGACACTTTGGTTGTGATTGCCCACCAGTCTCAAAAGCCGCTGTGTCTCCCTGCCCCTATGATAGCAGGGGGCAATCAAACAGCACAATAGCCCCCTCCCCCTTCACGCCAACACAAAGGGCAACGATCCCAAGGCTTTAGGGGCAGAAACAGCGGACAGGCGACAATCACCCGCCATAACGCGAGACAGATCATGCGCTATTGTAGGTCTCCTTTGCACGTCGGTGTTTCTGTATTTTTCCATCTCATTGTTGGCCCTGACTGTCACCAACCCCACCCCCACCCCTCTGCTTCCCGGCCATGTGTGTGACCCCTTCCCTCCCCTCTCCAGCTCCCCGCCCATTGCACCGGGCACGGGGCTTCGCACCGTCTTCATGTCGGTGACGATCCCAAGGTTAGACGGAAGGCAGACGCAACAAGCTGGAGTAACAACGCGGGCCAGGTAACATCTCTGGAGAAGGTGACGTTTTGGATAAGGGCTCGTCTTCTGAAGAAGGATCTCGACCCGAAAAGTCACCTATTCCTTCTCTCCAGAGTTGCTGCCTGACCCTCTGAGTTTCTCCAGCTTTTTTGTGTCTATCGTTGAATGGGTGACGTTTCGGGTCGAGACCCTTCTTCGGACTGAAAATAAAACTTGCCTCGCTTGAAGCAGCTTGTAAATTAAAACATAAAATCGTGAAATATTAAAGGTCGACTCATTTATGTGCTGTATTCATTCACCTGGCCTATTGCTGTCCTCCCTCGTCCACCGTGAGCGCTGGACAACTCACCGGGTGCAAACCTCTGGGCGGACGGCGATGATCACCGGACTGACCGGCAAGTAGAGGCGGTGGGTCGGCCAAGCCCGGCTCTCCGCCACCGGGATAGACACCAACTACTGGAGTAAACTCAGCGGGATCTCTGGAGAAGTCTGAAGTAGGGTCTCGACCCGAAATCTCACCCATCCCATCTCTCCAGAGATGCCGCCTGTCCCTCGGAGTTACTCCAACATTGTGTGTGTCTATCTTCGGTGTAAACCAGTTCCTTCCCAATCCCACACTCTCGGCCCCGGGGGTGGATGGAGCATCACACGTGGACCACCCCAGACTTGCCCCTTCGGCAGGTCTTTAACCGCGTCCTCATGAGACAGAGTGACGAATACGAAGCCACGGGGCAGGCGCCTCAGTAATAAAGGACAAGTGGCAGATCATCGCAGAAAGGCCGAAGATAGACACAAAATGCTGGAGTAACTCAGCGGGACAGGCCGCATCTCTGGAGAGAAGGAATGGGTGACATCTCGGGTAAGTCTGAAGAAGGGTCTCGACTCCATTCCTTCTCTCCAGAGATGCTGCCTGGTCCGCTGAGTTACTCCAGCATTTTGTGTCTATCTTTGGTTCAGTCTTTACTCGAGCGAAAGAACAGATTATTAAAGTTCCCACGGTAGACTCACGAGTCACTAAGATAAACGCACGGGCCATTACGTTATTACAACGAGTTTAAATGTTTCCATTTTTAACTTGAACAGTTAATTTGACTCGTGGAAAAAATCAAACATGTTTTTTTTCACGAGTTAACAAGTTTCCCGAGTACCTGCCGTTAGCGCCACGAGTCGATAAGTTGCTCGTGCAAGTTCCGACGTTCCCGCTACGTGATCACCATGAGTGAAAACTCGGGGTCACTTGTGGGCCAACTCGCACAGTGAGACAGGGGTTTCAGTGTACATCTGGAACAGGGATTGATTGACGTATCCTACAAAGGGGCAGGCATAGCTGGGGCCCATACGAGTGCCCATAGCTACGCCTTGGATTTGGAGGAAGTGGGAGAAGTCAATGGAGAAGTTGTTAAGAGTAAGGACCAGCTTTGCAAGACGGAGAAGAGTTGGTAAAGGGAAATTGGCTGGTTCTGCGGTCGAGGAAGAAACGGAGGGCTTTAAGATCTTCCAGGTGTGGGATAGAGGTGTAGAGTGACTGAACATCCATAGTAAAGATGAGGAGGTGGGGGCCTGGAAAACTGAAATCATTGAAGAGATGAAGGGCGTGTGAGGTATCTTGGACATAGGTAGGGAGGGATTGGACCACGGGGGATAGGATGGAGTCAAGCTATGTTAAAATTAATAGTAAGATTAAATGAGAATTTACCAGTTTGAATGATCTTTATTTTATGAGGAGTTACGATGAGGGATTACGTGAAGACCCCGCCTGCACGCATGCGCGACATTCTTCAAAGCAGTGGTGTGAAATCACAGATACCAGAGTGACTAATATAGTAAGATAAGAGAGAACCTCCATACCAGTTGATCTTTATAATAGAGGGTTTTGGGAGCGGAGGGCACGTAATCCCTCATCGTAACTCCTCATAAAATAAAGATCAAACTTCAAACTGGTAAGTTCTCATTTAATCTTACTATTTTACTTCGGAGTCACGTGAGTGACTATGTGACGATTTCAAAACTCTGTGATTTCATGCCCTGGAACGAGTCCATGCTTACACCCTGCCATGCTAGGAAAAAAGAGGATGAACGTAATTCAGTCATGACACCGTGCTGAAAAACAAAGAAAAGGTATTTATTCATACCTAAACAGTATGCCCACATTGGGTAATTTATTTTACAGAACTCAAAATTTTCCCTGCAAACGTGTCAGGAGCGGCTACGGGTTTATTATAAAAGTGTTGAAAAGTTTGTTCATTGTTCCAACCCGCTGTGGCAAGGATGTGGTCCAAAGGAACTTCCATCATCCTAGCCGCCGATGTAGATGCCGCCCTGGTGGAGTGAGATTTGAAAACATTAGTATCCACCCCCGCTGCATCTAATACCACCCTTAACCATCTGGATATGGTTTGCACTGTGACCTTATGGTGAGGGTGTTTATGGCTTATGAGTAAAGCTCTCTCCGTGCCCCTAAGAGTCTTGGTGACTTCTATATATTGTAAAATATGTGTCACAATGCAGAGCCGACTATCTGCAGGATAGGCCAGAAACTCGAATTTTTGGCCAGAGGAACCAGCTCGGTCGTGTTTGAGTAACCCCTGTATTAGAAAAGTTATCTTGCCACTTGTGACATACATGGCGTCCATATTTAGCTTGTGTAAGGACTGGACCCGTTGTGCTGTTACAAGTGCCATTATCATTACCATCTTGTATGTTAGTTTGTCCAGAGTGAGCCCCGATATGGGTGTCCATCCTCGTAACATAGTTAATACTATGCCTATGTCCCATGTATGGGTGAATCTGGGCCTGGGGGGGATTGGAGTTAAATATACCTCTCATAAGTTTAGATACTAGCGGGTGTGATCCTATAGCCAGGTGATCACTCCCTCTGCCCAGATAATTAGAAAGGGCACTTCTTGCACAATTAATGGCACTGTAACTCAATCCTTCATCGAAATGAAGGGTGGCCAGAAACTCCAGCACTTCAGTGATGGTGGCTGAGTCATATGTAGTGTTCGTCCTGGTGCAGAACTCTTCCCATTTCCTTAGATATGTCAGGTACTGTTTCCTCGTGGACTCCCTGCACGATGCTGAGATGGCATTGATCATCCCATCAGAGAGTCCGTATCCCAGGAATGGCCTGTTCAGAATCTGCAAATCAACAAGTTTGTGCGGTCATGGCACGGATGACTTTCCCCTGTCACGGGGTGTACCAACAAACTCGGCCGTTTGTTGATCTGGATGCAGGGTTCTGAGGCCATCTTTTGTACTGCTGGGAACCATGGTTGGGTAGGCCAGTCGGGAACAACCAAAATACCCGTTGCGGAGTCTTGTTTAATTTTTTTGTAAGACCCGACTGATGAGGCAGAAGGGGGGAAGTACATAGCAAAACAAATCCCCCCAATACATCGAGAAAGCGTCCATCGCTGCTGCCCCTGGGTTTGGTTCCCAAGCAACATATGTTGGAAGTTGGTGATTAAGTCTGGATGCAAAAAAGTCGATATCTGGTGTCCCATACCGTTCTATAATATCTGTAAACACTTTCCGATCCAACATCCATTCAATGTTGTCGTTGAATTTACGTGATCTGGTGTCTGCCACGGTATTTAGCTTACCTGGAAGGTAAGTGGCTGAAATCCAAATCTCTCTTTCCAGACACGAGTGCCAGATATTATTAGCCAATTCATCACATGATATCGACTTTATTCCTCCCATATGATTAATATAGGCCACCACTGTGGTATTATCAATTTGTAACCGTACATGCAACTGGCGCATATCTGAGCAGTAGGCCCTCAGTCCATAAAATGCTCCCAGCATTTCTAAATAATTAATCCCTACTGCTTTAAACAGGGTTAATTCTTGTGTACTCCATCTGCCACCACAACTTGTGATGGTATTAGTTGCTCCCCAACCTTTAGCACTGGCATCAGTTTGTAATGTAACCGAGGGGTTCATGATAGTGATGGGGTTAGAACAATGCTGAGCATTTTCTATCCACCATTTTAATTCTGATTTTGCTTTTCCTGGTAGTTTCATAGGCCTATCGAAATGGCCTGCATGATTTTTGAGAGCTGAAATTTTTGCTCTTTGCAGATTTTGATAATGGAGAGGTCCAAATCGTGCTGCTGGGAACGCAGCCACTAATTTCCCAATCACTCTGGCTACTTGCCGAATAGATGGTTCTCTGATGCCAGTGAGGCTTTTGCATGCTATCACCAAGTCTGTTACTTTGTGTAGTGGCAAGGTGATAGATATTCGAACTGAATCAATAGTGAAGCCCAAATAATCCATTATAGTGGAGGGTTCCAATTTTGATTTATCTGGATGTATGATAAATCCCAGCTTTTGAAAAAGATGTTTTGTGGCTGATACTGCCAATGTAGCCATTTCCAAATTCTCACCGACAATGAGAATATCATCAAGGTAAGCCATGACGATATGGTTATGTTCCCTTAAGCTGGTTTTAATAATTTAGTAAACAGCCGTGGTGCTGATGATAACCCATTGGGTAAGGCCTTATACTGCCATAGCTGGCCCATCCAGACAAATTTCAGGTATTTACGATGATCCTTGTGTATTGGTACTGAATAGTACGCATCTTTAAGATCGATGCAAGCCATGTAGTACCTATCAGAAATCAACTGTGTGGCTGTGACAAACGTGTCCATTTTGAAATGGGTATACTGAATGTAATTGTTTAGTTCGGTCAAATCTATAATGATGCGGCAACCGCCATCTTTTTTGTTTTTTGTAAATATATTAGATACGAACTCTTGAGATTCCCTGATTGTCTTCTCAATTACCCCTTTATTGATTAATCTCAACAGTTCAGCATGGCCTGTTGTTCTCTCTTTTTGTGAAAGTATGAACTTCCGGCTAGGCGGTGTTGTGTGTGTTGTCTCTGCCCTTGTTTCTTCTGATGTTGTGTTGCTTCGTTGTGGGGGTGGCGCATTTTCCAAGAAGGCCGGGCTGGGCCATGGCCTAAAAAAGACCGCTGTGCAGGTGGACCGGCCCTCGAGCTTTCACCACCAGGTGTTCTTTTATTGTATCGATGTCTGGTGGTTGTGTAGGGGTGCTGCCGCTGTTGATAGTGAGGTTTAGAGGTGTTTGGCACCTTGATCAGGCCTATGGCCTTGGCCTCTTCATCTAATTCTTTCACCTGCTTCGAAAGGTTGTCCCCAAACAGCAGATTTGGCGGCTGAGCACTACTGGTCCTGCATAATCCCGCAAATTTGGGATTAAGTGCTGGTTTAATGATGCTCTTCCTATAGTTGTTGATTTCAAACTGGGTATTACACAGTAATACTAGAGCATCTTGTAGCTCTTCTGGCCACTCAACCCCATCAGCTGTTCTGGTCACTGCTGTGATCCCTGCAGCCAGCAGTTTGAGGATCCTCTGTAGCTTCACCTCCGGGCTTCTTATAGATGGGCTCATGTTGCCCCAGATGGGGTTGTTGACTGCTGGAACATTAAGAGAATTGCAATTCTCTGGAGCAAGGTATTTCTCAGCCGTGGAGTTAATGGCTTACTCCTGCAGCTGGTTCGTAGCCATGTAATTTATGCTGGCTGCCAGCTTTGGATGTATGGGCAGTCCTTTCTGTGTTGGCATAGCATGTTTATTTGTCATGCCCAGTAGTTCTTCTGGCACCCCTGACACAGATGACTGTTCAGCCATTGCCCCTTCTTCAGGGTCAGCCCAGCTCTGACCCCTAATGCTCCCCTGCGAAGAGGGTGAGACATTTGGCAGTCCTTGCAAGGATGCTGCCGTGGGTCTGCGAGGAGACCCACTGTGACTCTGCCCCTGCATAAGCAGGTCACGCTGGAGCAACTGCTCCACCATCCGCTCCAAGCGGGAAAGACGCCCACCGTCGCTATCCGCGAACGGGGTGTCTTCAGGTCCGGACCCAGCTGATTCAACGGCCCTGTCCGACTTTGCTGCCGGGCCGCGGCGTACCTTCGGACTGTAGCAGCGGGAAGTCGGGAACTGCTGGTAGCACCTGCAACTCTGGAGAAACGGCACGCTGCTGGCAGCTTTCCATAGCAGCTGTTTTTGCCGCTCCTCTCCTAGACTTGCGCGACTCCATGGTGTTTCCTGAAACACGAAACACGCGCAGTCGACACGCTCACCAGAATGGTAAGACTTACCTCAAGGTTTTTAAACTTACACTGGAGGAGCGGCGCTCTCCCGACTGTCGCTTCCGCAATGCGTTCGACGATATGTCGCGCATGCATGCAGGCGGGGTCTTCACGTAGTCACTCACGTGACTCCGAAGTAAAATTGATGTGCGTGGGTACTTTATAAATTATGTGACTCTGTGTTGTATTACTCTCTGACTTTGCCTTAATTATGCTCATAACCCATCTTCATTTTGGGCTTTATTCAAGTGAATTTGTACTTTAGACAACTATCACACATATGACCACTCTCACGGCACTAACTTAAACGACTTGCTCTCTGTCTACAATTTAGATCATATAACACGGAACAGTACAGACAGGAGCAGGTCATTGGGCACACCATGTCTGCACTGACTAAGATGCCAGTCTGACATCCCATTGGCCTGCACATGGTCTATTTCCTTCTGTTCCCAGCCAGTTCACGTGTCTTTAATTTCCTTTGACAGCACATTTCAGGCACCTTCCATTCTCTGCGTAAAAAAAATGCCTTGCAAATCTCCTTTCAACTTGTGCAATCTAGTGCTTGATCAAGATGGCCGCGCCGTTGTGTTTGGCTGCCCGTCATCTCCCGCCTGAACAATTACCCTTTCTAGGTAATCTCCACCGTTTGTATGGCCTGCAGTCAAAGCTGGCGTACAGACGGCAGGAATTACTAAATATACAAGCCTCGGACATTGAGGTTTTCACCCGAGGCCCCGGACCGACCCCCAGATGAAGCCCCGCATCGAGCCCCAGGTGAGGCCCCGCATCGAGCCCCGGGCGAAGCCCCGCATCGACCCCCAGACGAAGCCCCGCATCGACCCCCAGACGATGGCCCGCATCAAGCCCCGCATCGAGGCCCTGCATCGAGCCCCGGGCGAAGCCCCGCATCGAGCCCCGGGCAAAGCCCCGCGTCGAGGCCCCACGTCGAGCCCCCGCATCGAGCCCCGGACGAAGCCCCGCACCGAGCCAAGCCGAGCCTCTGTCGTCGAGATCTTCATCCGTGGCCACGGACAAGACCCCGGACTGGGCCTCCGACTGAACCCCCGACAGACCCCTGGAAAAGGCTTCACTTACCATTCACTCCTCTCTTGGCTCCCGATGGAAGTATGGGCTCGGCCCTGTGGCGTCCACCGCACGCGCCGAGCCAGGAGGCGGAGTAAATGCGCGGGTGCCCTGCTAAGGCTGAAGAACCTCGCCCGCGCCTGTTTAACATCTGCTTACCTCACCCAGCGCTGCGAGGATGAACCTGGTCGGCCCTACCGCTCCATCCATCGGCGGTCCCATGAGCCCAGGTATGTTTCTCTCCGGTCCATCCTACTGGTCCCAGGTCTGTCGGCACGCGGGCTCCCAGCCAGGCCCTGTGTGAAGCGCAGCGGCGTGGTCTCCCTGAACCTCCGCCCGCTGGCGTGGGAGCCGCTACCGACCCTCAACTCACCTGCAATCCCTGCAAAGGTGGCCCTGATCAATGCGAGATCAGTGCTGAATAAAACCTTCATCCTCAATGACTTCTTCACAGCACGTGGATTGGACTTCCTACTGATCACAGAAACCTGGATTAATCTTGGTGAGCTTGCTCCACTCGTGGAACTCTGCCCTGATACCTGTAACCTTTTCAGCTCACCTAGGCTCTCAGGTCGCGGTGGGGGCCTAGCCACTGTGTTTAAGAAGCATTTCAACTGCCGCCTTCTAAACGCTGATCACATCTCCAGTTTTGAATATCAACTTATCATAGTTGGTCTATTCTGTCTGCTTTTAATTGTTCTGGTATAAAACAAATAAGGACTTTATCTCACAATTTGGTGATCTTATCGCTAGCTTGTTGCCCAAATTTGACCAGGTCCTGATTCTTGGTGACTTTAACATTCATGTCTGCTGTCCCACGAAGCCTCCAGTGAGTGAATTTATGAACCTGGTTGAGTCCTTCAATCTGTCGCTACTCACCACTGGACCCACGTACAAGCTAGGCCATACACTAGACCTGGTGCTTTCATCTGGTCTCCCAACGTTTAACACAGATACTATTGATGCCTGTCTGTCTGATCACAGTGTTATTATATTCAAAATATCTCTGCCTTTCTCTCCCTCAAAGTCCCATCTCCCTGCTCGCTACTCCCGCTACGTGAACTAACGGCCAGTAAGTTCTCTGAGGCTCTCATAGCTGCCCCCGACATCTGCACTTTTGAGGCATCTACCCCCCACCTCAGCACCGACGACCTAATTTCTCTATTCAATGCTACTTGCTCTTCCATCCTGGATTCTGTTGCTCCTCTTAAAATGAAAAAGCCCAAGCCTAAAGGCGAGCCATAGCTCAATGACACCACCAGAGCCCTAAGAAGAGAATGCAGAAAATCAGAACGGAAGTACAAATCTGATAAACTTCAAATTTCCTTCGAACTCCTGAAAAACAACCTTCACAAATACCAGGAAGCGGTAAAATCCGCAAGAACAAAATACTTTTCCACCCTTATCTCCAAAAACGCTCATAATTCCAAGGTCCTTTTTAGCACCACCACCTCCATCATTTGTCCTGTCCCCAGCACCAGCTTAACCGGGTCCCCGACTAAGTGCAAGGAATTTACTACATTTTTCACCACCAAGGTAAAGAACATAAGAACGAATATCTCCCCTCCCACCCATGACCTGGCTGTCTCATTGGTCTGTTCTTCAAAATTAGATTGTTTCCAACCTGTTACTCTACCCTCCCTTGTAAAACTGATCACCACCATGAAACCTACAACCTGCCCCCTCGACACTGTCCCCTCTGCCCTCCTAAAGGACTTCATCATAACAGCCGGTCCCAGTATCCTTGCCATCTTCAACAGTTCTCTGGCCACTGGCACTGTACCTACTTGCTTCAAGCATGCGGTGGTCCAGCCACTCCTGAAAAAAACCTAACCTCGACCCCACCTTGCCAAGCAACTACAGACCCATTTCTAAACTGCCTTTCCTCTCAAAAGCCCTTGAAAAGGTAATCTTAAGTCAACTTATGCCTTACATTCACCAAAATACTATCTTGGAAACCTTTCAATCGGGTTTCAGGGCTCACCACAGCACAGAGTCTGCCTTGTTGAAGGTACATAATGACTTACTGCTCACCGTTGACTCCGGCGACTGTGCAATCCTGCTCCTTCTTGACCTCAGCGCAGCATTTGATACAGTGGACCACACCATCCTAATTGACCGTCTCCGGTACGGGGTTGGTATTGATGGCGCTGCCCTGAGCTGGTTCATCTCCTACCTCAAAGGTAGGAATTTCTCTACTAACATAGGCAACTCTTTCTCCTTCCCAGCTAGCCTCTGCTGTGGGGTTCTGCAAGGTTCCATCCTTGGCCCCATTCTCTTCTCCCTGTATATGCTCCCCTTAGGCCAAGTCATTGAAAGGCACGGCATTTCCTTCCACTGCTACGCAGACGATACACAACTGTACCTCCCCCTGAAGCCCAAATAACAATCAAATCTGCTTAACCTTACCCGCTGCCTCAAGGATATAAAGTGCTGGATGGCCCAGAACTTCCTCCAACTAAACGAGAGTAAGTCTGAGGTCATCCTTCTCGGCCCCTCGGATTCAATCAAAATGATAGCAGGCAGCCTTGGAAGCCTTACCCCACTACTCAAACCTCACGTCAAAAATCTTGGATTGATATTTGACTCAGCACTGAAGTTTGACAAACAAGTCAATGCTGTGGTAAAAGCTAGCTTCTTTCAGTTTCGGATGATAGCGAAAATAAAAAATTCCTCCAGTTTGATGACCTCGAAAAGATCATCCATACATTTATCTCCTCCCGCCTAGATTACTGCAACTCCCTTTACACTGGCATTGGCCAATCTTTCCTGTCCCTCCTGCAACTGGTGCAAAACACCGCAGCGAGACTCCTGACGGGCACCCGAAAAAGGGACCACATCAGCCCAATCCTGGCCTCTCTCCACTGGCTCCCTGTGCGGTTCCAAATTAATTTCAAGACCCTCCTCTTTGTCTACAAAGCCCTCAATGGGCTTGCACCTACCTACAATAAAAGTCTTATCACCCACTACACCACCTCCAGGTCCCTCAGATCGGCTGACTTGGGATTGCTGAATGTCCTGCAGTCTAGGCATAAGCTCAGGGACGACCGCGCCTTTGCGGTCGCAGCTCCTAGACTGTGGAACAGCATCCCCCTCCCCATTAGAACTGCCCCCTCCATCGACTCCTTTAAGTCTAGTCTCAAAACATATCTGTTCTCCCAAGCCTTTCCTGATGTCCTCTGAGTGAGGGCTATTTGTATATATGTATGTAGCCTGCTTGTGTGTACTATTCTTATAACAAATGTAAAGCACTTTGGTCAACGAGAGGGTACACAAAAGGCTGGAGAAACTCAGCGGGTGCAGCAGCATCTAAGGAGCGAAGGAGATAGGCGACGTTTCGGGTCGAGACCCTTCTTCAGACTGGTCAGGGATCAGGGAAACGAGAGATATAGACGATGATGTGGAGAGATAAAGAACAATGAATGAAAGATATGCAAAAAAGTATCGATGATAAAGGGAACAAGCCATTGTAAGCTGTTTGTAGTGTGAAAATGAGAAGCTAGAGCGACTAGGGTGGGGGAGGGAGATAGAGAGAGGGAATGCCAGGGCCCAAGGGCTGAGGGAGAGGTGGGAAGGGGAGGAGACAGCAAGGGTTAACAGAATTGAGAACATTCAATGTTCAAGCCCAGAGGGTGCAGACTCCCCAAGCGGAATATGAGGTGCTGTTCCTCCAACTTGCGGTGTTGCTCACTCTGGCCGTGCAGGAGGCCCAGGACCGAGAGGTATGGGAGGGGGAGTTGAAGTGCTGAGCCACCGGGAGGTCGGGTTGGTTATTGCGGACCGAGTGGCGGTGTTCGGTGAAATGATCGCCAAGCCTCCGCTTGGTCTCACCGATATAGATCATCTGGCATCTGGAGCAACGGATGCAGTAGATGAGGTTGGAGGAGGTATAGGTGAACCTCTGTCGGCCCTGGAAGGACTGCTTGGGTCCCTGAAAGGAGTGGAGGGGGGAGGTGAAGGGACAAGTGTAGCATTTCTTGCGGTTGCAAGGGAAAGTGCCCGGAGAAGGGGTAGAGCGGGAGGGAAGAATTGACAAGGGAGTTGCGGAGGGAACGGTCTTCGCGGAAGGCAGACGGGGGTGAGATAGGAAGATGTGGCGAGTGGAGGGGTCACGTTGGAGGTGGCGAAGCTGGCGGAGGACCATGTGTTGTATTTGCCGGCTGGTGGGGTGAAAGGTGAGGACCAGAGGGACTCTGCCCTTGTTGCGAGTGGGGGAATGGGGTGAGTGGGCAGTGTTGCGGGGTATGGAGGAGACCCTGGTGCGAGCCTCATCTATAGTGGGGGAGGGGAGTCCCCGTTCTCTGAAGAATGAGGCCATTTGTGATGACCTGGTGTGGAACACCTCATCCTGGGAGCAGATGCGGCGTAGATGGAGGAATTGGGAATAGGGGATGGAATCCTTACAGGAAGCAGGGTGGGAGAAAGAGTAGTCCAGGTAGCTGTGGGAGTCAGTTGGTTTGTAGTGGATGTCGGTCATGAGCGTATCACCTGCAATAGAGATGGTGAGGTCAAGGAATGGTAGGGAAATGTCGGAAATGGTCCAAGTGTATTTGAGTGCCGGATGGAAGTTGGTGGTGAAATGGTGGTCAACGAGAGTTGTTTTTTAAATGTGCTATATAAATAAATGTGACTTGCCTTGACTTGATATTTCCACCCGGGAAATAAAGGCTCTGTCTATGTAGCCGATCTATGCCTCTTATATTTTTATATACTTCCAACTGGTCATTTCCTTGCCTTTTGATGTTCAAAATAATCCAAGTCTGTACAATGTCTCCTTATTGTTAATACTTTCCAATTCGGGCAACTCGCTGGTGAATATTTTCTGCACTGCCTCAAAAGCCTCCACATCCTTCCATCCATGTGGTGACTAGATCTGCATGTAATACTCCAAATGTGGTGTAACCAAATTTTGCACAGCCAACATGTCAACCTTTATACTCAATGACCTGACTAATGAAGGAAGGCTTTTTTGCTCCAAACATAAATTCACTTATTTGTCCTTGCATGGACCTTCCCTTTCCCTAGCTACATTCTTGATTGTAATATTTGTGTAATTTGGGATTCTCTATAATTGCCAAGGACATTTCATGGCCTTTTTAGCCCTCCGTAATCTGTTCCTTGATATTCTCATATTGTCCAAGATTTGCAGTTTTTATCATCCTTATCTTTCATCCGCACAGGAGCATTGTGGTCCTGAACTTTAAGTATGTTGCCTTTAAAAGATTCCCACTTGTTAGATATGGATTGGCTCCCAAACAGCTGCTCCCATTCTGTCCTTCTCAGTTCCTGCCTAATGACATTGAAATTAACCTTCTCTCAGTTCAGAATTTTGAGGACCAGTCTTATCCTTATCCTTATCCATAACCATGGTAAATGGTATGGAATTATGATCACTATTCCAAAAATGCATTCCCATTGGAACATATAATTGTCCAACCTCATCTCCCAATACAAGGTATAATGCCACCTATTCCCTATTTATAGTTGCTACATTCTTCATATCGGTAGCAGTATCTCCCTTTGTCTTATCTGCATTTCAGTTAGCATGGTAAATTCATTTGTTGGTTAATTGACACCTGTGAATTACCCCTAATGTGTAGGGTGTGGGTGAGAAATTGGGATAGCATAAAACTAAAGTGAATGTTGACATGGGCTCTGCCGGCCAAAGGACCTGTTACCATGCTATATCTCTAAACTCTCTAAACTCTAAACAATACTTCTCTACTACAATTACCACTACTGCACCATAGTTTCAATCAATGAATGCTTCAACCCTACAGAATATGCCGGTTGTTCTGCTGTAACACGATAGTTGTGTTCCCAAGAAAGCTCATGCGGTAGAAAATTGTGTTCGAAAAACAGTAGTGTCAGTTGATGAAAGGAGGTGGTGATGGTGGTGGGGTTGAGGGTTGTGACTAGAGAATTTGAAACTCGCAATAACAAGTGTTTTTTCCCCTCAGGATTTTCATAATGATAGACTTAATAATAGCTATAAAGATTTATTTTACTGCAAACTAAAATACTAAAGGCAGTATGTTACATTGTTTTATATAGTATCCTGGCACAAGTGTCAATAGAAGCGATTGCTCATCAAATTTCAATGGCCACCTGCAATGAAACAGGTGGCCATTTCTTTGTGTTTTTTGATTGTGTTCTTAAGTGACAATTGTGTTTGTGAGGAAGGTTACCCAGAGACAAGATAGCTGATTTTCTGCTTGTCAACTTCCAAAGTTTATTTTAAGTTCTTATCAAGTTCCCGAATCAAATTGTATTATAACCAATATGGGCCTGTGTAATACATATAATGTTTCCTAATTCATCAATCGTATTATATGTAATTCATGGTATGGAAACATGCTTTGTGGCAGAACCACCTGTTTTTCTAGCAACTGATTCATAATTTCATAACCTAATTTCCAAATATTGATGATTTCCCTCTTAAATATTATATTCCCCTCTTTGAGAATGATATTATTATCAAACTCTTATAAGTAACATTGCTATTTCTACATTATTTCAACATTACAGTATTTACTCACTATCTTAATTGGTTAACCAAAGACCAAAATATATTTCTACGGACAATGAATATCATAATTAATTTGGTAATAATGGGCATGAAAGATTTTCATTGGTCCTTTTCAGCAAAGTTTCCATCTTCTGGGCTATTGTGAAGTGTTGCTTCATTTTAACCTTAAAATGTCCTAAATCTAAAATGTCAGTAGTTCTCTATTCCCAATTCCGATTTGTCTCAAAGAAACCAGTTGTTTTAATTCTGTCTCAGTTGTTCCAAAATTTGGTTCTCAATGTTCCAGTGTCTGGATGATTTGAACAATTAGCTCCCTCTCTTTCTCGCTCTTTTCCTCTCTTTAATTGGCCTCTGTAAAATTGCCCCTAGTGTGTAGTTGTTGCAAACGTGGGATGACATAGAACTAGTGTGAAGATGGTTGGCGTGCTCTCAGTGGGCCACAGGGCCTGTTTCCATGCTTATCTTTCAATTCAATTCTTGTGAACTATATTAATCATTACTACATTTTCCCCCTCTACTCTCAAGCTCTGTGCCGAACAACTGGCACCGGTCAACACAGACATTTTCAACCAGTCCCTGCAAACCTGTACTGTACCTGCCTGCATCAAAGTCTCCCCTATTATCCCTGTACCCAAAAAGGCAAGGATTACTGGTCGTAATGACTACAGGCCTATCGCACTGACCTTTGTAGTTATGAAGACCCTTGAAAGGCTTGAGCTGGCCAAGCAGATAAATATCACGAGCCGCCTGCTGGACCCTCTGCAGTTTGCATATCGGACCAATAGATCTGTGGATGACACAGTCAATCTGGGCCTGCACTACATCCACCAGCACCTAGACCGCCAGGGGACCTATGCGACAATTTTGTTTTTGATTTTAGCTCTGCATTCAACACCATTCAACACTCCAAACTTTCCGAGGTGACTGTGCCTGAACCCCTCTGTTGGTGGATCACCAGCTTCCTGACAGACAGGAAGCAGCATGTGAGGCTGGGAAAGCACATCTCGGACCCGCAACCCCTCAGCATAGGAGCACCGCAAGGTTGCGTACTCTCCCCTCTCCTCTACTCTCTCAACACCAAAGACTGCACGTCCACTGACTCCTCTGTCAAGCTTCTCAAGTTTGCGGACGACACAATCCTGATTGGACTGATCCAGGATGGGGAGGAATCTGCTTACAGACAGGAAGTGTCACAGCTGGTGTCCTGGTGCCATCGTAACAACCTGGAGCTCAATGCTCTTAAGACAGTGGAATTGATTGTAGACTTTAGGAGAGCTTCCCCTCCCCTCACGCCACACCATCAACAACACCACAGTCACGTCTGTGGAGTCTTAAGTTCCTGGGAACCATCATCTTCAAGGAACTTAAGTGGGAGGCTACAATTGACTCCAGAGTCAAAAAGGCACAACAGTGGATGTATTTCCTGCGGCACCTGAGGAAGCTCAATCTGCCACAGGCAATGATTGTCAAATTCTATACGGCCATCGTAGAGTCTGTCCTCACCTTCTCTTCCACAACTCCCCGCATCCACATACCCCTCTCCCCCGCATACCCCTCCCCACACAAGCCCCCCTGCCCACACACCCATCGCCCACACACACCCACCCCACAAACACAACCCCCGCACACACACCCCTCTTCTCTCCCCTCCCACACATGAAGAGGAGGGAGAGGAAGTGCTCGGGGATGAGGGGAAATGAGCCGCGCCTGCACAGTTAGGGGCTATGGATAAATGGTGGAATATTGCATTGTGGGAATGGGTTGCGTTGGGGGAACGGGTTAGTGGTGGAATATTTCGTTGGAGAATGGGTTGTGTTGGGGGACCAGGCCTCCCGTGCGACTAGGACCGAATGGGTCCCAATTAGTCTCGTGTATTGGAAATTCTTTCTAGTGTCCATTCTTTTTATTTCAGAACTTCATATCTAACCATTGCTGGGGTAAAAGATTTTGTCAAAGTTCAGTTTTGGTTTCTAAATTTAAACTTTCTAAACCTTTTAGATACACAACACTCCAGAATTTTCCAATCATGTTTTAAATGTTCACTTGATGTAATTTGTTTTGGAAAGTAATAAAAAAACATAGGAATTTCACTTGATGATCATCATTAGATATGGATGATACCATTTGTAGTTTATAGAATCATAAACTACTGTTTATGTCACAGAAGGAGCCCATAATTTTTTAGATTTTCAAAACTGGATATATGGCTACGCCTCTTGTGATTCCAAAATATTATTGCCAGCTGCTTTAAAAAAGACGAGCATGGAGTATGTTCTTCTTCCCAGATAGCAGTGGGATATCTTGTACCAGCAGATAGTTACTAGATAGTTGCATTCTACCCCTATGCAATTTACATTCGGAGAAATAAATGTTACACACCAGTAGTGAAGCGTTCCAACGAGAGGAAAAAATATGCCAAGTGTAAACAGATCACTGACCTTCAGGAGAAAAGGTCTGGAACATATTCGCTCTCTCTTATGCAGGAGCAGGCATGCATTCTTCACTGTCCATTATGAGAAAAATCGCACAGAAAACTGATTTAAAAAAGATTGAAAACAGCGAACACCAGAATACTGTGAGCGGGGTTCAGTGGTCACTGCAGCTTTGGTTCTGGCGGATACAAAGAAATAATTCTCTGCTTCACATGCAATATCTTCATCTATGTGCGATAATCACACGTGTCATTTCTCTGTTGGGGAGTCCCTAATAATGTCCCTTATAATGTAACCAAACATTATCTCCCTTCTCTGCTAATTGGGTACTTGTTTTTGATATCCTGGGAGGGATATAAAAAACAAGGGGGCATAGGTTTAATATAAGAGGAAAGGGTTTACAAGGGACTCTGAAGATTTTTTTTTACACAAAGACTGGTTGATATGTGTAAAGTGCTGCTAGAGTAGGTGGAGAATCAAATGCAATTATTATGTTGGGAAGACATTTAGACACTTAAATAAGCCAGGCAGGGAAGAATGCAGTACGAATGCGGTAATAATTAGATTTGTGCAGATAGGTAAAAGGATAGGCACGGATATTGTGGACCTCTTGAATTATACGACCCTATGACGATATGATTACTCTATGGCAGTCTGTTGCAGACCCTGTTTCTGAATTGTATGACTCCATGTCAGAACCTAAAATAACATGTACAGGTCTAGCTGTCTTCATGTAGTTGTGGGATCTGTGTGGCAATCGAGCTGAACTCATTGCTTGTCAGACCTTGTGAGAATGCCAGAAGATCTGTTTATCGTTTTTCAGGATGACAGTATAGCTCCTCCAACTGTCCCGTTGCAGGGTTTCAACCCAATACGTTGACAATTCCTTTCCTCCAACAGATACTGCTTGACCTACTGAATTCTTCCATCAGATTGTTTGTTGCTCTAAATCCCAGTATCTGAACGTGATGGGAGAAGAGCCTGTTTCTATGCAGAATGGCTCTGACTTTTTTGAATACAGCAACAAAAGCTTTCATTATTTATTGTGTGTGATCCACTGGAATTTAAGGGAAAAATGATTTTACCTCAGCAACCTATGTTGTATGTATGGAGTCATGCAGAATGAGCCACCGTATTTCACCTCATGTTCCTTCCAAATCTTACTCTTTATCCTAAATCCATATCCTCTGGTTTTATCCCCTTCTGATAGGAGGGAACGTTTCCTTCAGTGAACTAAATCTATACTACTCACAATTTTATGTCCTCCCTTCATGTGCCTGTGCTCTCAGATCTCTCTGCAGGGCTCTATCATTTTCTGTGCCAGTCCTGCTCTGGTTTGACACACCAAAGTAAAACACCTCATAGTTGTCAGAGTTAAATTCCATCTGCCATTCATTTGCCCACCTTCCCAACTGATCTTGATCTTGTTGTTCACCTAGATATCCTTCCTACTCTACATCGCCCCTGCCCCCACACGCCTCCCGCCGCCACCACACTCCCCCCGCCTGCTCAGTTAGGGTCTATGGATGAGTGGTGGAATATTGTATTGGGAGAACGGGTGAGTGGTGGAATATTGCATTGGGGAATGGGTTGCGTTGGGGGACCAGGCTTCCCGTGTGACTGGGACCCAACGGGTCCCACTTAGTCTAATATTATACTAAAACTATTCCCTTTGTTCTTGTGTCTGTGTGGGCCAGGGTTGTGTCAGCTTTCTTCGGAGTGAATATCACCAACAGCTTCTCGTGGACCACCCATATTGAAGCAACGACCAAGAAGGCACACCAACGACCAAGAAGGCCACTCACACCAACATATCCATCGCATTCTTATGATAAACAACACTGTAAAATATAACTGATTTAAGAATATAAAATCAAATTTTTGTCCCAGTCTTTCATTATTTCATAATTACAATTGATAATTATGGTCAATGTTGTATTATTTTACACATGATGAGCATAAAATACCCATGTGACGGATAAGATTCACCCTGATGGAGATGATCGAGTTTGGGAATGCCACGTGACGGAGTTGACAAAAACTATCTTAAAGGGCCTGTCCCACTTACTTGTCCTTGGCACGCAAATTACGCGACCTCTTCGTCGCGTTGAGGCGCACGGGCATCGTATGGCCGCGCGGGGCCGGTCCCACTGAGAAGCGCGGAGGGGTATGTAGTTGTGCGCAACATTGCGCGGGGCTCCGAAATGTTTGTAGCAAACAAAATCTTCGTGCGCCAACGGCCTGTCACGTAACTGGCGGCCAAAGTGGGACAGGCCGAAGACCCTGGCGCGACGCAATGTCTCACCTCCAACAGCAGCGGAAGCAGGCAAACGATCACCGAACTCGGCCTGGGGCTCACAGCCGTGGCCAGGGCCGGCCTTAAGCCGATTGGACAGATTGCTTCCAATTGGGCCGCTTTAGTAAGGGGGCCCTGCGCCAGAGTAATCTACTCTCGGCTCGGGTAGAGAGGGGCGGAGAGAGAGTAGAGGGGTGGAGGGGAAAAAGGGGTCGACGGGGAGGGGTGTGTGAGGGGGAATGGAGAGGGGGAGGTGGGTCGTTCGCTCACGGCAGTGCTCCTGCCCTTCCACGCACACAGCCCTGGCTCCACCCATCTCTCTCCCCGGGGAGACGCGGTGAACAATACACGGAGGGCCGGGCCGGGGATTGGAGCAACGTTTACAAACCTCGGCCTCAGCTCACACACGTCCGCCCAGACCCCGACATCCGCTCCCGCCGCCCGCCCTCTCCCTTCCTTCTCTCCCTCCCTTCCTTCTCTCCTTCCCTCCCTCTTTTCCCTTTTCTCATTCGCTCCATCCCTTTTTTCTCTCCTTCCCTCCCTCCTTTCTCTACTTCCCTCCCTCCCTTCTGTCCTTCCTGCCTTCTCTCCCTCCCTCCCTTTTCTCCTTCCCCCCCCACACACACACGTAATGCACAGACAACTAACACACACACAACTAAGTTAGGAAGGGGTAGAAGCCCAAAGGGTAGGATGGGGCTGAAGCCCAAAATTTAATGCATGGGCTGGTTTTTCACCAAAGGTTATTGGTTTTCCAGGATCTATTTAATTAAATATCTTTTTTTTTCATTTCACAGTCACTAAAACAAGTGGTATTGTAACTATGTACTTTTCAGAGGTGATCTACACATTTTGTTTGTTACTTGTAGGCTTACATGTATGCAATTTTTTAATAAAAATGTAGCTTAGATCTGTTTGGTCCATTAAGTCGCATGCACTTTTTAAGCGCATATTTTGATTACTTTCCATTCTACCGTAGAGATATAAAGTCTATAATAGACTTTATTTATATGTTTATGAATCTACAGACCTTGGCTGGGAACCTGGGGCTCACCAAAGTTGTTCCCAATTGGGCCCCCCACCTCCTAAGGCCGGCATTGGCAGTTGCGGTCCGAATCCACCCCCACTTCTTCTCCCAGAGCGGGTCCAAGAAAATTGAAGATAGACACAAGATGCTGGAGTAACTCAGCGGGACCGGCAGCATCTCTGGAGAGAAGCAATGGGTGACGTTTCGGGTCAAGACCCTTCTTTCAGACTGAAGAAGGTCTTGACCCGAAACATCACCCATTGCATCTCTCCAAAGATGCTGCCGGGCCCGCTGAGTTACTCCAGCATTTTTTGTGTCCATCTTCAAATTACGTCACGCGCTCCAGACGACTGTGCGTCGCATGAAATCGCACGCGACCTTCGCGGGACCATCGCGACCTCATCCCGCAAATCATGAGAAACTCTCACGGTAGGTGACTTTCGTAATCCGCAATCTTTTAAGACAGGAAGTGTGCGTCTATTCCATTTATATCCATGAGGGATGGCGCAACACAGGTGCGTGACGGCATCTGACTCCAATCGTCGGGACAAGAACTTTTCGAAAAAAACGAAGTTTCATAAGAATCGAGGCATATTTTGAAGGGTGAAAAATATTTAAGTGATTAATATCTACAGTTTAAGAGTATTTTCATTAAAGATAGATCCCCCATCAAATAAATATGATGACTTGAATTTTGACAAGTAACCAGCGGGACATGGGGTTTTCCAAGGGGGAGGGGGGCAAAATTAAAAAATAACGCTTTATTCATCTAGGGTTTAATCTTTATTTATCAGGATTATGTTTATTAACGATATAGAAAAAGAAGACATGGTATAGAATTACAGATTTTGCGTCTATATGGCATCAAAGTAGCGGGACACCAAAGTAGACATTTACTGAAGAATCACCCAGGAACAAAAATGAGCAGGCGGGCGAATGCAACGGCCTGATCTCGTAACCACAGGATCTGTATTCAGGCTCCCCACAGGCACAGGCTGAGATGGCGGATGCCCCCGACGGCCTGTGAGCTATCTGCACCGGCTGGTCAATGTCCACATGAGCGGGCTTAAGACACGCCACCGATACGACCTCAGGCTTTCCATCCACATCCAACACAAAAGTCGAAATGCCGTGCTGCAACACCCTGAATGGATGCTCACACGGGCATTGCAACAAGTATCCTGACGCGGGAATACATATGGGCAGTCCTTGTGGGCAGACGGAACATAGGATAAAGCAACCCCGTGTCGGGATGTTGCAACAGGAAAAAGCGTGCCCACCTGCTCCCGAAGACGCAACAGCACAGACGAGGGCGACTCCTGCTGCTCCCGCGCAGCCGGAATGAAATCACCAGGAACCGTAAGCAGAGTACCGTGCACTAATTCGGTAGAGGACGTAGCCAGATGCTCCTTGTGGGCAGTACGAATTTCCAACAACACCCACGGTTACTCATCGACCCAATCTGGACCTGTGAGCCGTGCTTTCAAAGCATCCTTGAGACGGCGATGGATACACTCGACCAACCCGTTGGATTGCGGATGGTAGGCTGTGTGTGATGCAACAGTCCCCAACAGCCGGGTCATGGCAGACCACAACTCAGAGGTGAACTGAGCAGCCCTGTCAGATGAAATGCCCACTGGCACACCCTAATGAGCGATCCAGTGAACGGTGAGGGCACGAGCGCACGTAGCTGCAGATGTATCAGCTATTGGAACAGCCTCCGGCCATCGAGTGTGGCGATCAACGATAGTAAACAGATGACTAAACCCTTTAAACGGGGGCAATGGACCACAATATCAACATGGATATGGTCAAATCGGTGCTGGCGCACAGCAAAACCCTGCACGGGAGCCCTGACATCTTAGATATCTGACAGGAGATACACGTTCTGGCCCAGTGACTGACCTGCTTATGCCAACCATGCCACATAAACTTGGCCGCCACCAACGCAATCGTCGCCCGGATGGATGGATGAGCCATACATCACAGAGGACCGTGGCACCGGCAGGACCAAACCGCACATCCTCCAACAGCAAACCAGAAATAGCGGTGCGATAGGCAAGCACCTCACCATTGTCATGCTGCACAGCTGCAAGGGCAGTATAATCAATACCCAGAGCCACCTCATGGACGGCATGGATGGCGGTGTGGGACAACGCATCCGCAATTAGTTTGGTATTCCCCGCAATGTGCCGGACGCAAGTCGTGTATTCCGAAATGTAAGCCAAATGGCGCAGCTGCCGTGCTGACCAGGGATCTGAGATCTTGTAAGAGGCTTGTGATCCGTGAAAGCGGTAAAGTCCCTGCCCTCAAGAAAATACTGGAAATGGTGAACGGCCAGGTAAAGTGCAAGGAGCTCCCGATCAAACGCACTGTACTTCAGCCGAGCTCTGGTGCCAACTGAAAAAGGCGAGAGGCAGCCAGCGTCCATCAATCAGCTGCTCAAGTACGCCTCCAACAGCAGTGTCGTCAACCCAAGGTAATCGCGGATGGACCAACATCGTTTCCTTCGCCAGCGCCACCTTTAATAGACAATAGGTGTAGTAGTAGGCCATTCGGCCCTTCGAGCCAGCATCGCCATTCAATGTGATCATGGCTGATCATCCACAATCAGTACCCCATTCCTGCCTTCTCCCCATATCCCTTGACTCCGCGATCTTTAAGAGCTCTATCTAACTCTCTCTTGAAAGCATCCAGAGAATCGGCCTCCACCGCTGTCTGAGGCATTGCATTCCACAAACTCACAACTCTCTCTGTGAAAGAGTAATTCCTCATCTCGGTTATAAATGGCTTACCCCTTATTCTTAAACTGTGGCCTCCCCCAACATTGGGAACATGTCTCCTGCATCTAATGTGTCCAAACTATTATTAATCATATGTTTCAAGAAGATCCCCTCTCATCCTTATAAATTCCAGAGTATACAGGCCAAGCCGCTCCATTCTATCAACATATGACAGTCCCGCCATCCCGGGAATTAACCTTGTGAACCTATGCTGCACTCCCTCAATAGCAGAATGTCCTTCCTAAAATTTGGAGACCAAAACAGCACACGATACTCCAGGTGTGGTCTCACTAGGGCCTTGTACAATGGCAGAAGGACCTTTTTGCTCCTATACTCAACTCCTCTTATTATGAAGGCCAACATGCCATTTGCTTTCTTCACTGCCTGCTCTACCTGCATGCTTAATTTCAGTGACTGATGAACAAGGACCCCCCAGATTCCGTTGTACTTCCCCTTTTCCCAACGACGCCATTTAGATAATAATCTGCTTTCCTGTTTTTGCCACCAAAGTACATAGCCTCACATTTATCCACATTAAACTGCATCTGCCATGCATCTACCCACTCACCCAACCTGTCCAAGTCACCCTGCATCCTCATAATATCCTCGTCACAGTTCATACTGCCACCCAACTTTGTGTCATCTGCAAATTTGCTCATGTTATTTTTGATCCCTTCATCTAAATAATTAATATATTGTAAACAGATGCAGTCCCAGCACCGACCCTTGCGGTACACTACGAGTCACTGTCTGCCATTCGGAAAGGGACCCGTTAATCCCCACTCTTTGTTTCCTGTCTGCTAACCAATGTTCTATCCATGTCAGCACCCTATCCCCAATACCATGTGCTCTAATTTTGCCCACTAATCTCCTACGTGGGCCTTTATCAAATGCTGTTTGAAAGTCCAGGTACACTACATTCACTGGCTCTCCCTTGTCCATTTTCCCAGATACATCCTCAAAAAAATCCCAGAAGATTAGTCAAGCATTATTTCCCCATCGTAAATCCATGCTGACTCGGACAAATCCTGCTGCTGCTATCCAAATGTGCCGCTATTACATCTTTTATAATTGACTCCAGCATCTTTCCCACCACCAATGTAAGGCTAACTGGTCTAGAATTCCATGTTTTCTCTCTCCTGCTTTTCTTAAAAAGTGGGATAATATTAGCTACCCTCCAATCCACAGGAACATATCCTGAATCTATAGAACATTCGAAAATGATCACCAATGTGTCCACGATTTCTAGAGCCACTTCCTTAAGTACCCTGGGATGCGGACCATCAGGCCCTGGGGATTCATCAGCCTTCAGTCCCATCAGTCTACCCAACACCATTTCCGGCCTAATGTGAATTTCCTTCAGTTCCTCCGTCACCCTGGATCCTCTGGCCACTAGCATCAAACGCCATCAAACGCAGCCGTGGCCTCATCATCCCACTCCAGGTCATGCCGCTTGCTGCAGGAACTTAAACAATGGCCGCATAATTCGAGCAGCCGTGAGCACGTAACGATGGTAGAAATTGACAATCCCGACAAACTCCCGCAGCCCACACACGGTGGATGGTCAAGGAAACTGCCAAATGGCTTCAACCTTACTTGGGAGCAGCACCATTCCCTGCGGTGTAACATGATGCCCAAAAAAAGTGATGGAACTCAGACCAAACTGACACTTTGCGAGGTTAAAACTGGCGAATTGCCAGTCCATATTCACTGAGACGCTGACAGAGCACCCGGAGCATCCTGAGGATAGTGACTGGTGACGAGTCTAAATAAATAAAAAAGTCACAACCACGACCCACCATGTCCTGAATCTCTTCAAAACTCTTTAGATTCTGGAGTAGTTCCTGAGGATTGGCGGGTAGCAAATGTAACCCCTCTTTTTAAGGAGAGAGAAAACGGGGAATTACAGACCAGTTAGTCTAACATCGGTAGTGGGGAAACTGCTAGAGTCAGTTATTAAAGATGGGATAGCAGCACATTTGGAAAGTGGTGAAATCATTGGACAAAGTCAGCATGGATTTACAAAAGGTAAATCATGTCTGACGAATCTTGTGGAATTTTTCGAGGATGTAACTAGTAGCGTGGATAAGGGAGAACCTGTGGATGTGGTATATCTGGACTTCCAGAAGGCTTTCGACAAGGTCCCACATAAGAGATTAGTATACAAACTTAAAGCATATGGGTATTAGGGGTTCAGTATTGATGTGGATAGAGAACTGGCTGGCAAACAGGAAGCAAAGAGTAGGAGTAAACGGGTCCTTTTCACAATGGCAGGCAGTAACTAGTGGGGTACCGCAGGGCTCAGTGCTGGGACCCCAGCTATTTACAATATATATTAATGATCTGGATGAGGGAATTGAAGGCAATATCTCCAAGTTTGCGGATGACACTAAGCTGGGGGGCAGTGTTCGCTGTGAGGAGGATGCTAGGAGACTGCAAGGTGACTTGGATAGGCTGGGTGAGTGGGCAAATGTTTGGCAGATGCAGTATAATGTGGATAAATGTGAGGTTATCCACTTTGGTGGCAAAAACAGGAAAGCAGACTATTATTTAAATGGTGGCCGATTAGGAAAAGGGGAGATGCAGCGAGACCTGGGTGTCATGGTACACCAGTCATTGAAAGTAGGCATGCATGTGCAGCAGGCAGTGAAAAAAGCGAATGGTATGTTAGCTTTTATAGCAAAAGGATTTGAGTACAGGAGCAAGGAGGTTCTACTTCAGTTGTACAGGGTCTTGGTGAGACCACACCTGGAGTATTGCGTACAGTTTTGGTCTCCAAATCTGAGGAAGGACATTATTGCCATAGAGGGAGTGCAGAGAAGGTTCACCAGACTGATTCCTGGGATGTCAGGACTGTCTTATGAAGAAAGACTGGATAGACTCGGTTTATACTCTCTGGAATTTAGGAGATTGAGAGGGGATCTTATAGAAACTTACAAAATTCTTAAGGGGTTGGACAGGCTAGATGCAGGAAGATTATTCCCGATGTTGGGGAAGTCCAGGACAAGGGGTCACAGCTTAAGGATAAGGGGGAAATCCTTTAAGACCGAGATGAGAAAGACTTTTTTCACACAGAGAATGGTGAGTCTCTGGAACTCTCTGCCACAGAGGGTAGTTGAGGCCAGTTCATTGGCTATATTTAAGAGTGAGTTGGATGTGGCCCTTGTGGCTAGGGGGATCAGAGGGTATGGAGAGAATGCAGGTACGGGATACTGAGTTGGATGATCAGCCATGATCATATTGAATGGCGGTGCAGGCTCGAAGGGCTGAATGGCCTACTCCTGCACCTAATTTCTATGTTTCTATGTTCTATGTCCATGAGGCGCTGGAAAGCCTGTGTGGCGTTCATAGACCAAAAGGCATGTGGATTAACTCAAAAAGCCCAAAAGGGATAATGATAGCAGTTTTGGGAATGTCAGCCGGATTAAATAGAATTACATGATAGCCCAGGTCGATCTTCGAAAAAAATGTGATCCCATTTAAATGGGCCGTGAAGTCCCAGATATTCGGACCAGGATATCGATCCATCACCGTGACATTGTTTATATGGCGATAATCCCTGCAAGGCCTCCATTCGCCTGAGGAACCATGTGCAGTGGAGAGGCCCACGGGCTATCAGAACGACGCACAATCCCCATCTCCTCCATCTGGCGGAACTCAGCCTTGGCAATGCGAAGCTTTTCAGGAGGCAACCAACGTGCACAAGCGTGAAGTGGTGGTTCGGTGGTAGTAATATGATGCAAAACTTCATGTTTGGAAACAACTGACTGAAACTGAGGGGTCAGAATGGCAGGAAACTTCGCCAATATCTGAGCTTATATATTGTCAACAGCAGAAACCGAGTTGAGGTGAGGTAGAGGAACTGGTACGAGGTGAAGAGAAATCAACTCAAAAGTGCCAGTATGCACGTGACGCTGCCCCCGCACATCAACTAACAAGGATTGTGCCGGTAAAAAAACGGCGCCCAGCAACGGCTGGGACACGTCGGCCACAGTGAAAGTTCATGTAAAATGGCAGGAGCCGAAAATAAGCGGGACCGTGCAAAACCCGTACGTATAGTTGGAGCTCCCATTAACTGCAGTCAGAGCGGGCCCCCGCTAATCTGAATGACTGTCGACTCCCGCTGGGGGCAAAACGCTGTCCTCCGCACCTGTGCCAACCAGAAACCGCCATCCCAAATGACAGTCCCAGGCGTAGAGGCGATTCTTCTGGTGTACCGCGGAAGCCAATACTGGATACGAGCAGGGCAGGTGGCATTGGTGGACTCTGCGCTAGTGGTTGTAGCACCACCTACCTCTGCCCACGTCACTCAAACCTGGCCTTCAGGTGGAACCCTCAACCGGTACAGAAAATGGCGCGGGCTGCGTTGCGGCCTCGCTGACACCCGACCGATAGAAAAGACTCCCTGCTGTTTGGCATGCCACAGCTCGTCGGCACATTCAGCCAGCTGCAGGGGGGTCAGCAAAACCTTCACCCGCGAGGAACAGGCGGATGTCCTCGGGCATCTGCTGCAGAAACACGTGCTCAAAAAGGAAACAGGGCTGATGACCTTCCATCAAGGTGAGCATTCCACTCATCAGATCTGACGGCTTGCGATCACCATGTTCAGGATCCTCGCAGCCCGCTCATGTTTGCTGAGCTCGAAAGTGCGCAATACTTGTGTGTCATACTTGCCGGCGACTGGCGAAGGAAATTAACAAGACGACTGGCCGTGTCCTGATCCAAAGGCGCGACCACATAATAATATTTTGTGTCGTCAACAGTAATGTCCCGAATATGAAATTGAGTTCAGCCTGCTCAAACCATAGGTGCAGCTGCGACATCCAAAACACGTGTAATTTAACCTCAACAGCGTTCTGCTGAGCCAGAGGGACGGCGACTGCATAGGGCAGGCGCTTCCATTGTGCGAGCCAAAACCACAGTTTGGAAAATGTCAAGGTCACCAATAAAGCACGAACAAAAAATAAAACCAAAACAAGAGCAGTGTTCCTGAGCCCAGAGTAGCTGTGTGTCGCTGTATCTGGGCACACCCTCGACTTCCTTTCTAACCCACGCCCCTCAGTCATGTGCCTCTTACCACATGATGAACGAGGGTTAGATTAACTAGTGGCCTGACCACCAGATGGTGCCACAACAGTGACAATAAAATAATCTGAAACTTTAATTACATCATCCGTACAGTTGAGTAACCAGGACTGGGTACCATACTCCAAGTGCATTCTCACCAATGACTTGTACGGTTGCAACATAACATCCCAACTCCTGTACTGAATGCCCTGTCCAGGGAAAACAGGCACGCTAAACACCTTTTCCATCACCCTGTCTACCTGCGTCGCCATTTTCAGTGAAATATGTACCTGTACCCCTCAGCCTTTCTGTTCTATTGTACCCTCCATGAGCTCAACATTAGTTGGATAAGTCTAAAAACCCTGTCCCACTGTATGAGTTCATTCAAGAGATCTCCCGAGTTTAAATAAAATCAAACTCGTGGTAAGCACGTAGCACGTACGTAGCAGTACGTCGGAGCTCGGGGACATCTCTTAGCGGCTCGTAACGATAAAGGCAGGTATTCGGAAAACGCGGTAATTTCGGGAAGACCCGTGAAAAATTTTCAACATGTTGAAAAATGTCCACGAGAGCTCCGAGTCCCTAAGAGCGGCCATTACCGTAAATCTCCGCGTTCGAATCAGGGCAAACTCTGGAGAACTTGAATGAACTCGTACAGTGGGACAAGGTTTTTAGCCTGTTTTAACTTACCAAAGTAAAATAACTTGCATTTTGCCCTGTTAAATTCCATCTGTCATTCCTGAGATAGTTTTCTTCACTGTGCACCATGTCACCAATGCAGGACCTTACCAAAGACCTTGCTGAATTCTATGTAGATAATGCCTACTGCCCTGGCCTGGCCTTGTCAATCAGCTTGGTGGCATTGAAAAAAAATGCCTATCAGATTTATGAGACACGATTTCCCATACACAATGCCATGCAGTCGACCCGAAACATCGGCAGTTCATTCTCTCCATAGATACTGCCTCACCCGCTGAGTTACTCCAGCATTTTGTGTCAACATCAAGGCTGGATCTCCTAGCTTTTGGAAAGGCAAGGACTTATAAGGGAAAGACTGCATGGCATTGTGTATGGGAAATTGTGCCTCATAAATCTGAAAAGCATTTTTAAAGATGTGACCAAGATTGACAAGGCTAGGGCAGTGGGCATTATCTACAAAGACTTAAACAAGATATTTGGTAAGGTCCTGCATTTATGACATAGTGTTCAGTGAAGAAAGTTATCCCAGGAATGACAGATTAAATTTAACAGGGGAAAGTGCAGCCCTTACCTTTGAATTTTCATGTAAAACTGCTTTGACCATAGAGGTGGCATCTATAAGTGCACATTAGTTTCGACTAACACATGCTGGCACAGTCAACAGTCAAAAGGCAGTTCCAAAACACAAGCATGACAAGACAGGGAAAAGGCCTTCACAGCAAAAGATCTGGGAAAAGCGCAGATACATGTTATCGATGCAATGGTCAACACAAGATTCAAGAGTTTATTGTCATGCGTCCCAGATAGGACAATGAAATTCTTGCTTTGCTTCAGCACAACAGAATACAGTAGGCATGAATACAGAACAGATCAGTGTGTCCATATACCATTATATAAATATATACACATATTTATGAAATTTTTGGAATTTTTACAAAACTATTTAACACAAAATTGAACCCCAATACAGAATTGATTACCTTTGGATCAATGGAAGAGGGAAGTAAACTAACTATATTCCAAGAAGATTTTCTTAATTATGGTCTAATAACAGCAAAAAAACTTATACTTAAATTTTGGAAAAACGCACCTATGCCAACATTCAAAGTGTGGATCTCAAGCATGTCTGAAACGCTACATCTTGAAGAAATTAGATTCCTTCTACTAGGCAAAGTAGACCAATTCTTAAAGATTTGGTCTCCTTTTATCAACTTTTTACAAGCATATGGTGCAACATAACATAACCTTAGAAATTAAATGGTTTAGAACTGGGTGACGGAGGGGAAAAATACGAGATAGGTAGATCTCTCCTAATCTCTCTTTTCTTTACGTTCTCCTTTTCTTTCAATCTTTTATTTTCTCATCTGTCCTTTATTTCTTTTGCTTTCTGTTTCTACTCGCTTGTCTATCTTTTCCGACACTTTATTTATTTTTTCTTTCACTGTTCTTTTATTATTAAATCAAAAGTATGAAGTTGTACAAGAATGAAAATATGTATTTATGTATTAGGTACTTAAGTACCAGACTATTGTACTTACTTCTAACAAAAATAAACAAACAAAAAAAAAGAATAATAAAAAAAAGAGAATAAATAAATAAATAAATAAATATATATACATATGAATAACTAAACAGATGAAGTGCAAATAAACAGTTAATGGTCTATTAATGTTTAGAGTTTTGTTTGAGTTGATTTTAATAGCCTGATGGCTGTGGGGAAGTAGCTATTTCTGAATCTGGACGTTGCAGTCTTCAGGCTTGCTTTACAAAATAAGTAAACGCCAGTTCAAGGACTTTAAGTGCTACATCTGTCAAAGAAAAGGCCATATTGCATCAGCATGCAGAGCACCATCACAGGACAAAGCAAAACAAAAGGCTCGACAAATCCAAAAGCGTGGGATTCACAACCTCGAAGAACACTCAGAGAGTAATGAACTTGGACTGTATGACATCTATACGATGAACGGTGGGTCTGGAAAGGAAGACTTTCAGACAAAAGTCAAAGTGAACAATCAGTACATTACTATGTGTCTTGATACCGCTGCAGATTGCACAATTATAAGCAAATACACCAATTAATCCAAGTTTAGCAATATACCCATCTCAGAAATAAATGTTCAACTGAAAACATACTCTGGAAAAGTACTGGAGACGTGGAGAGATCGTTTGTGATGTACAACACAAAGGCCAGACTGGTGAAGTTGCCAATATTTGGTGCGAGTTGTGTCAATAAGCCAACGTTGATGGGCAAACATTGGCTCTGCTTATTGAAATTGGACTGGAAATCTGTGTTCCAAGTCAAAGCGCAAACACATCTGGATCAGTTGCTGCAGAAACATTATGCTATGTTCAAAGACAACTACGATGGCATAAACGGTGAGCTAGCACACATCAGGATTCAGCCCGATGTGGAACCTGTCCACTGTAGACCGTTAGCAGTGCCATATTTGCTGAAAAGTATAGTGGAAGCTGGATTCAAAAAGGTGGAACAAAATGCTGTACTGGTTAAAACAGATTGCAGTCATTGGGCTACTCCAATTGTAGTGGTTCCGAATGTGGCCAATGACTTTTCAGTCACAGCAGCTGAAATTGCTGCTGAGACTCAAAAGCACAAAATGCTAAAGACAAGTATACAAACAAACTTTGTGTGGATGGTCAGAAATGAAACCATGTACTAATTAACTAAAACCTTATCACAATAGACAACATGGACTGCCATGTGAGCAAGGGTGTATTAAATGAGGTTACAGAGTAGTGGCACCTAATTGTACACGACTAAGATTTTTTAAAGAACACCCATGGTGAACACACAGGAATTGTAAGAATTAAGTCTACTAACAGAGGTTGCATGTATTGGCTAGACATAGAAGCAATGGCAAGCAAGGTAGCAGCTGTCAGAATTGTAGAAGTAGGCCTGCCCAAACCCCCTTGCAAACATGGTCTTGGCCTACTAAACCTGTGGATTTTTATGAACACGGAAATAATAATTTTCTTGTTTTGGTAGATAGCCACTCAAAGTGGATTGAGGTGGTACATATGGGTACAAACACAACAACGGAAAGAACAAGGGTACACAAAAGGCTGGAGAAACTCAGCGGGTGCAGCAGCATCTAAGGAGCGCAGGAGATAGGCGACGTTTCGGGTCAAGACCGTTCTTCAGACTGGTCAGGGATCAGGGAAACGAGAGATATAGATGGTGATGTGGAGAGATAAAGAACAATAAATGAAAGATATGCAAAAAAATATTGATGATAAAGGGAACAAACCATTGTAAGCTGTTTGTAGTGTGAAAATGAGAAGCTAGTGCGACTAGGGTGGGGGAGAGAGATAGAAGGAGAGGGAATGCCAGGGCCGGAGGGCTGAGGGAGAAGTGGGAAGGGGAGGAGACAGCAAGGGTTAACAGAATTGAGAAAATTCAATGTTCAAGCCCAGAGGATGCAGACTCCCCAAGCGGAATATGAGGTGCTGTTCCTCCAACTTGCGGTGTTGCTCACTCTGGCCGTGGAGGAGGCCCAGCACCGAGAGGTCGGACAGGGAATGGGAGTGGGAGTTGAAGTGCTGAGCCACCAGGAGGTCGGGTTGGTTATTGCGGACCAAGCGGAGGTGTTTGGCGAAACGATCGCCAAGCCTCCGCTTGGTCTCACCGGTATAGATCATCTGGCATCTGGAGCAGCGGATGCAGTACATGAGGTTGGAGGAGGTGCAGGTGAACCTCTGTCGGACCTGGAAGGACTACTTGGGTCCCTGAAAGGAGTGGATGGGGGAGGTGAAGGGACAAGTGTAGCATTTCTTGCGGTTGCAAGGGAAAGTGCCCGGGGAAGGGGTAGAGCGGGAGGGAAGAATTGACAAGGGAGTTGCAGAGGGAGCGGTCTTTGCGGAAGGCAGACAGGGGGGGGAGATCTGTGTGTTGGCGGAAACTGGCGGAGGTCTATGTGTTGTATTTGCCGGCTGGTGGGGTGAAAGGTGAGGACCAGGGGGACTCTGCCCTTGTTGCGAGTGGGGGAATGGGGAGAGAGGGCAGTGTTGTGGGGTATGGAGAAGACCCTGGTGAGAGCCTCATCTATAGTGGGGGAGGGGAATCCCCGTTCTCTGAAGAATTAGGCCATTTGTGATGACCTGGTGTGGAACACCTCATCCTGGGAGCAGATGCGGCGTAGACGGAGGAATTAGGAATAGGGTATGGAGTCCTTACAGGAAGCAGGGTGGGAGGAAGAGTAGTCCAGGTAGCTGTGGGAGTCAGTTGGTTTGTAGTGGATGTCGGTCAGGAGTGTATCACCTGCAATAGAGATGGTGAGGTCAAGGAATGGTAGGGAAATGTCGGAAATGGTCCAAGTGTATTTGAGTGCCGGATGGAAGTTGGTGGTGAAATGGATGAAGTCAGTCAGTTGTGTGTGGGTGCAGGAGGTGACACCAAAGCAGTCGTCGATGTAACGGAGATAGACGTCGGGGATGGGGCCCTGGTACGCCGAGAACAAGGATTGTTCGCCGTACCCGACAAAGAGGCAAGCATAGCTGGGGCCCATGCGTGTGCCCATTGCTACGCCTTGTGTTTGGAGGAAATGGGAGGAGTCAAAAGAGAAGTTATTGAGGGTAAGAACCAATTCCGCTTGGCGGAAGAGGGTGTCAGTGGACGGGTATGGGTTGCTCCTCTGGTCGAGGAAGAACCAGAGGGCTTTGAGACCGACCTGGTGGGGGATGGAGGTGTAGAGTGACTGGACGTCCATGGTAAAGATGAGAGGATGGGGGCCTGGAGAATGGAATGCACGGAGCCGACGGAGAGTGTCTGAGGTGTCTTGAACATAGGTGGGGAGGGATTTAACAAAGGGGATAGGATGGCGTCAAGGTATGTGGAAATGTGTTCGGTGAGGCACGAACAGGCAGTGACAATCGGTCTGCCAGGGCAGTCGGGTTTGTGGATTTTGGGGAGAAGGTAAAATCGGGCCGTGCGGGGCTGGGAAATTATGAGGTTGGAGGCTCGGGGGGGGGGGGGGGTAGGGAGCCGGAGCTGATGAAGTCGGTTATGGTGCTCGAGATGGTGGCCTGGTGTTCGTCAGTGGGGTTATTGTCCAGGGGTAAGTAGGAGGAGGTGTCCGAGAGTTGGCGCGCGGCCTCCGCCTTGTAGATCCGTATCCGACCTCTCGGTGCTGGGCCTCCTCCACGGCCAGAGTGAGCAACACCGCAAGTTGGACCCAAGCAGTCCTTCCAGGTCCGACAGAGGTTCACCTGCACCTCCTCCAACCTCATCTACTGCATCCGCTGCTCCAGATGCCAGATGATCTATATCGGTGAGACCAAGCAGAGGCTTGGCGATCGTTTCGCCGAACACCTCTGCTCGGTCTGCAATAACCATCCTGACCTCCCGGTGGCTCAGCACTTCAACTCCCCCTCCCATAACTCTTGGTCCTGGGTCTCCTCCACGGCCAGAGTGAGCAACACCGCAAGTTGGAGGAACAGCACCTCATATTCCGCTTGGGGAGTCTGCATCCTCTGGGCTTGTACATTGAATGTTCTCAATTCTGTTAACCCTTGCTGTCTCCTCCCCTTCCCACCTCTCCCTCAGCCATCGGGCCCTGGCATTCCCTCTCTCTCTCTATCTCTCTCCCCCACCCTAGTCGCACTAGCTTCTCATTTTCACACTACAAACAGCTTACAATGGCTTGTTCCCTTTATCATCGATACTTTTTTGCGTATCTTTCATTCATTGTTCTTTATCTCTCCACATCACCGTCTATATCTCTCGTTTCCCTGATCCCTGACCAGTCTGAAGAAGGGTCTCGACCCGAAATGTCGCCTATCTGCTTCGCTCCTTAGATGCTGCTGCACCTGCTGAGTTTCTCCAGCCTTTTATGTACCCTCGATTCTCCAGCATCTGCAGTTCCTTCTTTAACACAACGGAAAGAACAATAAAGCCATTGCGGTCTATCTTTGCGTGTCATGGATTACTTGAAGAGCTTGTCTCTGACACCGGCCCCTAATTTCGTGCTGCACGGTCTCAAACTTTCATGAAGCTAAATGGTATCAAGCATACTTTAGTGCCAACTTACCATCTGGCATCTAATGGAGCAGGCGGAAGGTCAGTCAGGATAGTGAAAGAAATTCTCAAGAAACCAGTTCTTGAAGTGAATTCAAAATTCAGTATGTCACAGCGCAAGCTAGTTTCTTACTGAAATGTCGTAACATGCCACAATCTACCACAGAGTATACACCAGTTGAACTTCTCATGAAGAGAAGGCTCAGAACTAGACTTTGGTTCTATCTAATCTATTGAACGAAAACAATGTGATCAGAAACATCATTATGGTGGAAGTCAAAAAGAACATAGGCTCAATACACATGATCAAGTTCGTGTTCACAGTCCCCCTTACAAAGCAAACAAATTGGAGGTGGGAATTGTAGTTGAACTATGTGGTACATGTTAGAAATTGGAGGACGTGTTAGAAGTGTGCACATAAACTATATGATCCCAGCAAGGGATGAACCGGAACAAGAGCAAAGCATAGACGAAGAAGCAGATCTGTCAGACATTGGTATTATTCCAACTTCAGATGTAATATCAAAATCTCAAAAGAAAGTCGAGACAAAGGTAAATGATCTTGAATTTGACTCTCCTTCAGAACCACAACCTGACGCTCCCCCTAAACTACTCAGGAGATCAGAAAGAGTGCGTCGCTAAAGATGAAATCCCTGAGTTTGGGAAAAAATTACAAATTATATGGTTTGGGAAGTATTTCTTTGAAGACTTCACAATGAAGAGAACGACAACAATATTTTACAGACTTTAGCTTTTCACTGTTGTGTAGAATTTATGTGTAATTTATATTTTTTGTGTGTTGTCTGAGTCTATGTGCCTGTGATTCTGCTGCAACTAAGTTTTTCATTGTACCTGTACCTCATCGTACTTATGCATATGACAATAAACTCGACGACTTAACTTGCAGAGGCAGAACCAGGGAATACCTATACATTATGATCAACAAATTCAATTTACAAATATTACATTTATGAATGCTCATCATTGCTCACAGACTCATTAAATACTAGATATTTTCTTCTATAATAAACAGTGCACCTCTCAGTTTCCATTGGAGCATAGTGCATCAAAATGTCCTTAATGCATTTACCCAGTTTTTTTGATTTACAAAATTTGTTTAACGAAATGCTTATCGGGATAACATATCTTTGTTAAATTCGGAAGAGATATACCTGGTGCCAGATGGAAGGTTAGGTGGATTACCTGTTGGATGTATGCTTGTCAGGATTTTGATGTGAAACCATACAGTGATTTTCAGTACATAATGTCACCTGAAGCAAATGTGATGTCAATGTCAGCACTAAAAATGACTTTGAGATGGTTTTTATTGGTGGGACACCTTATGAATGAAGAGATCAGTAATGTAGATTTTATTGCAATTGACCAGGAAGATTTTGGATCTCTGCTTGGAATAGTGGGATTGAAGAAGTTATATCATCCTAGAGATGGTCTCAACAATACAAGCACACGACAATAATGGTGTTACCAAAGACCTATCACCGCGATGTCCACCTCAGTTAGAAGGCAGTGGTGACTTGACACACACCACAACCCAGATGATATGAGGAGAAGTAATCCCCAGTTTGGAAAAACAGGCATGGGGTTGGGGCTGGAAGGATTGCTCATTGACCCAGGTGTCTGAGGGACATTGCACAACAGCAAACATACTGTGGAGTTAGTTATTTATTTTGTTAGTTATAGTTGTTAGTTATTTTGGATGTTTGTTTTCCTATATTTTTATTATTAAATAAGAGATGTGATATTTATGAATCATATATTGTAGGATGCATACTCCTTTAAGTCTGGCCAACTGCTGTGTGTATATAACACAATATTTAGTTGAGTTCCTATCAATAGAACAATTGCCTTCTTACCTATTTGTGCAGAAGGTCTGTTTAACTGACCAGTTGTCATCTTTAGGAAGTGATACTGATATACTAAGTAATGGAATCAAGCGACAAAGAAATGCATGTTCCATAATCAAGTACATATTAAGGTTGTGCCATGGCAAGGGAGACATGTTATAGAAAGCAAAATGGTATAAACATATTGTTATGGAGGAAGAAAGCCACATCCAATTGTGAAGAGATGGCCATCCGATACAGCACTCCGAGGCAGGTTCAGGTGAGGCTGATTGTACATTACTCTGACAGATGTGTAGTATGTAAAGTGAGGTTATTATGTAGTGATATTATTGGACAGGGTATGTTTCAGTAAAATAAGGAAGGTGTTTATTTATTATTGAGCATACATTCAGAACATTTTGGTCTTATGCCTAAAAATAATGAAGGGCATGTAATAATCTACTTGTTTAATCAGCTGTTCAATACTGCCTTGTACATTACAGTTCAAAAACTTTCATCACACAAAATAATCCCCTGGAAGAGACAAAAAACAAGTGAAACAATTACTCCACTAGATCAAATTGGCATTGATTAATATTGTTTAATACCAATTCCATAAATTAGATTAACATGACCTTATCCGAAACAACTATAATTTTGAGAAATTCAGCATTGTTTACGTATGCCAGCAATATTTTACAAATGTGTACTTAATGCAAAGAATTTCAAAGTTCCATTTTATTTCTTTCTTTGCAAGTATTATCCCTGTTTCACACCTGTTTAGTTGAAATAATTGGCCTGCACAAACACGATTCATCGTAAAAAGAAGTTTGATAAAATCCAACTACAGTTTACAATTCTATAGGTGATATAGTCTGGAGCATACATGTGTAACATATGCTTTAAATTTTGAATTAATCTTGTAGCCCTCATTTGTATTTCTTCAAACCTCTACATTAACCATCAATATGAAGAGGCCAAAACTGGGCACAGTACATTAACAGAGGCCTACCTGGGAACTGTATAGTCAAAATGATCTGCTTTGTCTTGTAGTCCTCAAAATACACTTTAAAAAAAGTTGTCTTTTTTTTAAAAATTGAGCCAGTATAGTTCAAGGGGTTAAAATGGGTTTATCTTCTTTTTTCAGGAAGTGAAATTAAGAAACAGCGGAAAATTAGAAGGCAGCATCCAAGATCAGCTGATGGTTCTGGAACATTTATGGCACAAATTGGTAATTTTACTGACTTTCCTATATAAAAATGTTATGTACCAAAATTGTAAGTCAATCCTTATGTTTTGTAACCAAAATTACAATTCACTATCTTTCAGAGAGATATGATTATTTGGATGATTATATAAAAAGAGATGAAAAGCTAAAAAATAACTAAACTACAAAAGGAAAGGGAACAACATAATTTAGATAATACATTTTGAATATTGTACTCTTTAATATTATAACTTAAATAAAGATGTCATATGTTCTTAGGTTTGATAATGAGATGGAAAGCATCTTTCAAAAATAGGTGAATTTTAATGGCTTAAAGACTCCCATGTTCACCAGAATTCAAGTTTTTGATAAACAATGTACATGAGAATGAAGTAGTAAACTTATCTCTTGAAACTTTAATGGTTTCAGAAGTATTTCTCAAATTAGATGTAAGCTTGTTAGTAAAACAACTGGCCTCAATCTAGCATTTGTCTTCTCCTCATAGCTGGCACAGAAGTGCGATATCAATATTATTTTTCAGTTACTGTACTCTCAGCCTCCACCATTTTTGCTGGTTTGTCTATTGGCTCCAATGTTTTCTCTGATTAATAATCATTTTAGTACAGCCACATACCAGATCCTCATGTAAAAACCTTTGGAAAATGTGCAGTTAAAATTGGAATCAGGTATGTTGGGTACTAGAGCTATGAATAGATACCAGTGTCATGACTGGATTTGCAGCTAATTTGTTCCTACAATTTGAGACCAGTTCCTGGTTGTGCATTCAACTTCCACTGAGATTGATGCTGGAGGATGTAGGTATGGTCTTAACTGAACACTTCTCATTTGTATTCACTGAGCAGGACATTGGGAGTTAAGAATTCAGGGAGATAATCAGTGAATTTCTAGAGCATGCTATCTTTAAAAAGGAAACAAAGATAAATCCCTGGGCCACATATATATCCCAGGCTGCTATCAAATTTAAGGGAGGTGCTTGCTAGGGTTCTGACACAGGTGAGGAATCTAGTTTAGTTTAGAGATATATTGCGAAGACAGGCCCTTCGACCCACCAAGACCACGCTGACTAGCGATCCCTGTACACCAGCACTATCCTACATACTAGGGACAATTTACCAAAGCCAATTAACTTACAAACCTGTGCATCTTTGGAGTGTGGGAGGAAATCGGAGAACTCGGGGAAAACTGGAGCGGTCACAGGGAGAACGTACAAACGCTGTACTGACAGCACCCGTAGTCAAAATCAATCCCGGATCTCTGGCGATGTAAGGCTGCAACTCTACCGCTGTGCCACCCGTATCTTTATTCAAGATGGGCAGAGAGGTTAAACCAGGTAATTACAGGTCTGGGAGTCACAGGTTTGTGTTGGGGAAGTTTTTGGAAAAAAACTCAAGGACAGGATTCATCTACGCTTGAACAGAAAGTGGTTAATCAAAGAGAGTCAACATAACTTTGTTAAGGGGCAAATTATGTTTGAACAGTGGACATAATTTTTTGAATGAGTCACAAAATATCTGTATGAAACCAGTGCTGTTGCTCTGGTCTATAGTAAGGCGTTTGACAAAGTTCCACATTTGAAAGTGATCCAATGGATTAAATCTCACAGGATCCAGATCCATATCAGCTGGTAAATTGGATCTAAAATTATCTTGGCTTTATTAATCAGAGGGTGATGGAGGAGGCTTATTTTTGTGACCAATGGTGTATAGCAGAGAATGCTGGACCCTTCATGATTTGGATATTAACACAGGACATACGATTAAGAAGTTTGCAAATGACACAAAAATTGGTGGTGTAGTTGATAGTACGGAGGATTGGACTTAAGAACGATATTGATCAATTGGTAAGACGGCTGGGAAATGGTACATAGAATTTAATCCTGTTAGTGCAAAGGGAAGGAATAACACAGGTTGGATGTGCAACCTGGTTGGGCCCTCAGGAGCATTGAAGAACAGGTTGTATTTAGTGTCTAGGTCAGATGATCTCTGAAGGTGTCAACTGAAGTAACTAAAGTGAAGACAAATACATATGGGATGCTTGCCTTCATTAGCTGAGGAACATTATGTATAAACTTGGTAGTATGGTACTATTTTACAAAACATTGATTAGGCCACAGCCGCTTTACAGTTGTTATCACAACAGAGCAAGTACAGAGCTGGCACTGGAGAGGGTGCAGTAGACATTCACCAGGACTTTACCTGAGACAGAGGAGAGACTGGATATGCTGGGTTTGCCTTGGAGCAGAAATGACTCAGAGCAACCTGATGGAGCAACAGAAAATTGCGAGGACATCAAAAGAGTAGAGACGAGGTTTAGAAGAGATCTAAAGGAGATCTATTTTTTACTCAGAATGAGGTGGTATCTGAAACACACTACCTGAGTGTATGGTGGAGGTGAGTACACTTTCAATATTTAAGATGTATCAAGATGGGCACTTAAATGGCCACAGCCTTGAAGGCTTCAGACCTAAAACTGGTCTAAGGCTTCAGACCTAAGTCTCAGAGTTCAAGAGACTGTCTAAGTTAGGTCTCAGACCTTTTGTGTGATTAATGTAGATAGTTACTTGATGGTTGTTATGGACATAGTGGATGAAATGAACTTCTTCTGCTCAGTATGAGATATAACAATCAAACAGAGGCAAAATAATTTGGGATACTAATATTTAAAACAGAATTTTACTCTGGATGATTACTTGAACTTCCTTCACTGCTGGGTACCCACACTGTTTAGTTATCAAAGTCTATTATATAGGTGAATAATTATGTTGTTGTAAGAGGTATTTGTCTTCATTAGATGCAAGAATTTAGAAAAACAGTTTCTAAGACAATGAATGGACGAGTGCATCCTTCTCAGTTGGTCTTTGGCAGGTTATCAACTGAGTAAGCTTGCAGCTCGGTTTACTTGTGTATTCTTTTTTGGGCTAGTATGAGAGAGCAGCTATTGAAACTCCCTTAAGCACTTTGAATGAGTGAATGAATGAATACTTTATTGTCACAGTGAAATTATTTGCTTGCATACCAGGTATGCAAATAGTCACCACATAAAGGGTGCTGACAAATTACAAAGTATTTCATGCCGGAATTGATAGTACGGATAGTCTCCCGCCCTCCACCACCTTCACCCTCCCAGCCATTTTCTCTTGCCAGGTCCTCCTTTGTTCCCTGTCGTTCCCCCCCCCCCCCCCACCACCTCCCCGCTGCCCTCACGGCGGTCCCTCCATGCTGGGTCCTCCTTTGTTTTCCTACCCTCGCCCCCTCTCAGCAGGCCCCATCTGCCGGATCCTGCTTTGTAATTCCCCCTCCCTCACGGCGGTCCTTCAGGTCCCACGTAGCCTGTTCACGACCGCCGGCACCCTTATGGGCCTGTCCCACTTAGGCGACTTATTAGGCGACTGCAGGAGACTATGCAGTCGCCAGATGGTCGCCACATCTTCGTGGGTGGTTGCCGGGGAGTCGCCTTCATGGTTTGTGAGGAGTTCCTGCATTCTGGGAACTAGTTGCAGCCTCATTATGGTCGCTGCAAATTTTTCAACACGTTGAGTGAAGCCGTCATGGAGAGTAGCGAGAATTCTCGAGCCGTAGGTGGGTCGCCAGGAGTTCTCGGAGGTTGTAGCCGGTGCTGACCGGTGAATATCATTGGCTCATTGGGAAAAAAGAGGTAAGCAGAACCAAGGATAACCGAGCTTTCAGAACCAATGCTAACCGTAATGTTAAATGTCCGCTGAGCTTCACAGCCGTGTATCTCTGGCTTCTTAAAAGTTGTCTTCACTCCTTCTACCCCCTCCCATCCCCCTCTTTTAAAGGACGTACCGTACAATGTGCTTTAGCCATCTTTTTACAGCGCCAACCTTCCTGTACATTGAGGTGTGTGTCTGTTTCTCCTTGGCTTTGCACCTTGTGAATTTTTTAGACAATGCTCCCCCGCTTGCCCTGTCCCCGCCTGCATAACGGGCTGGTGAAGGCAGCGGTGTGTGTGTGTGTGTGTGTGCGTGTGTGTGTTCCACTCTGACAGTCGCCGTTCCAGTTGCCGGTTTATCAGCCCGCTGAAAAATCGCCTAAGCGGGACAGGCCCGTGACTACCCCAACCGGCACCTTCATCGTCCTCAGCACTGCCGACCGCCAGTTGCCCCGCAACGCTCCATCGGCCACGAAGCCACGTAGTTCCGCCATTCCTCGATGCTCCTCTGATCCGCGAGGCTCCGCAACCAGGGAGGCTTTTCTGGCCACGAGGCTCCACTGACTCAGGCATGGTCCTTTGGAGCAAGGCTTCTCTGACTGCGAAGTTCCACCGACCCACGTACCTCTGCCGACCCTCGAGGTGCCACCGACCAGCAAAGCTCTGCGGACCTGCGAGGCTCCACCGACCCAGTCAGGCAATGCCATTTGCGAGTCTCCACCAACCCACGTGGGTCCATCGACCCGTGAGGCTCCGCCGCCCCACGAGGCTCCACCGACCCAGGCAAGCTTTGCCGGCCGCGAGTCGCCACTGACCCAGGCAGGCTCCATTAAGCAAGGCTCCAGCTTGTCTGCGACCTCCTGGGAGGCGTCTGCCGCCGTGCCCTCCTGGGAGTCATATTTTAATATGTGATACATTAATTCCCAGTCAATCTTTGGGTCCTTAAAGTAATATTCAGCTTTTAAACTCAAGGCAGAGCTTTTCAAAGATAATCATCCAATTTCAATTAATTAAGATATTAATAACATAAACCAGGCAGAGATTTGCGTGGCATGACTGTCAAGTATTGTCATGTCAATGAAAATGAGAACTGAAGGAAGATTGAACTATTTCTGCTTTGGTATTTTCCACTGACACCAAATACAGTCCTGACCGTGATATTTTACAGTTAGCCTGGGGTCGCCTGAGTGTCAGAGTATTCTGTATGTCAATCGGATCTGGGACACCTTATCTCCAATCTAAATCTTGGGAACATCATGAATACGCAAATTATTCATTTTACATAAAACAGATTGCAGGAACTGCGCTCTGAGAAAAAAAGTCCTTTGAAAAGCTTTAAAAAGTGCCCTAATCTCAATTTTTGTAGATTAATGTACTTCGAAGTTCCCAATATTGTTGCAGTATCTGTTCACTAGAAGGGCAGACATTCCTGGAAGAACAGCAAGGATTTATGTGATTTTAATTGGTATCCTATAACATAATGAATAATTCTTTTATCAGTGAGAGATTGTTAACAGTTAATTAACTAAATCAAGTAGCAGTATTTTGACATGGTATCTGCAGAAATATCTCTTAATATAATAAGTGTCTTTGATGTACATTTACTTCTTTAGTCAAACGCAGAAACCATTTTGCAGAGAAAATATACCACGATCATTAGTTATTAATTACAGGCTCAGCCATTTGTTTTCTAGCAGAAATTGTAACAGTGAGTAAGAATGTATCCTCCTTTTAGGATTGAATAAACATTTCTAGAGTTTATCTGATGTTTAAGAATAGTTTAAAATGTTATTCTAGGGTCTGTACCTCATCTGTCTGTTATGCTGTCAACTATACTGGAAGTTCACCAAATGTAAATGCTCAAGTTCTTGAAGTAGAACTTGGAACTCTTGAATCAGATGTCATAGTATTGTCAAGTAAGCCAAAGTGACTTCTTAGTTTCACTGGAGTCTGTAATGTGCATACGTAATTCCAGAATTTATGGCAAAAATTTAAGGTGCAGGTTGTCTCAAGTGGACAATCTTTTTACTCTCACTCCTCAATTAAGATGTTATTATCAAGCCTAAGAATAAATAGTTTGTATCCAAAGAATCACTAAGGTTAAGCAGGACAGTGGAATGGTTTCAACAAGATCATCAATCTTTCTTAGCAGGGATTTTTTTTATGTAAAGAGGTAACAGAGCCTCACCTGGATCCACCAATCACTAGCTCTTGACCCACCCTTACCCCTGCCTCTCTCTACCAGCTTTATCCCCTCTACTCATCAGTCTGAAGGAGGGTCCTAACCCGAAACATCTTTTGTCCATTTCCTTCCACAGATGTTGCCTGACCCACTGACTTCCTCAAACACAATGTTTTTTGCTCAAGATTCCAGCATCTGCAATCTCGTGTCACCATATTTTTAAAGTAAGCTGGAAGATGAAAAGCTGATGACATCAGAACTGCAACCCATTTCAAATTCTGCATGTTTTTTCTCTCTTGAAGTCAGTTGGTGCAAACAATGCGGTCATACAATTCCATCAGTTTTATCCCAGGCAGGTTATTGTTAAAAACCCTACATTAACATATTCTGGATGTTGGAGTACCACCCAGTACTTCTACACCAGTATATCTTTATTTCAGTGGATACTCTTGTTTGCATGGCATACTTTTATGTCTTCATACGAGCTTATTTATTTATTAATGTTATTATTACTCCAATATAATTAATTATTAAACAACTTTTAATATATAATCGTGACGGTTGAATGCAGTTTTGTGACATGAATCAGACTGCCACACTGGAAACTGATCAAACCATTTTAATGTAGCATATTGTCTCTGAGACAACATTAAAAGAGCTGGGGGGAAAAAAGCAATATAAATGCTAATGTATCAGAACAATATTCCATTACTCTAATATTATGCGTTATATCTTTATGTACTATTGCAATACTATTTTCAGTTTCCTATGTTTCATTAATTTTGAAATAAACGTGGTTAATTAAAAAAGAAAGTTATCGATTCAACTCCCATTTTGAATTACTCAAAATAGATGTAAAAAGAAAGGGAATTGTATAAGGAAGGGAATAGTAAAGGTCTTGCATATTTCTGACATTATTTAATATATAATTTTTTTCTCACATTTCAGCTGACTCTCAGCTTTAAAGATTTTTATATTGATCTTAATCCTATTAATACACTATTAATTCAACCATTTTAGATCTATTATAGCGGCGCCTGCTGGCGCACGCAGGTATCGAACCCAGCGATGCTGACGTCGCCCAGCCGATATTGGGGGCCGACTTCTTGCGCGCGTTCTCCCTGCTAGTCGATGTGCGGAGCGGGCGAATGGTCCTGTTGTCGGATCTATGCGCTGCCGAGCCGCGTAAACCGCTAACGTTCCCACAGCAACCCAACGAGGTCGCTGAGATCCAGCAACCTTTCGCAGCCCTTCGATCCGATTTGCCAGGGTTGCTCACTCCCCGATTCAACCACATTCCCACCGAGAGCCCACCGGTTAACGCCCGCCTCCCGCCCGATAAACTGCGCATCGCATGAGACGAGTTCCAGCTTACGGAAGACATGGGGATTGTCCGGTGGTCGGATAGCCCTCTGCATATGGTGCCCAAAGCGTCCGGGGGTCCGGCGGATGGAGACCTTGCGGTGATTACAGGCGTTTAAACGCAGTAACCACAGCAGATCGGTACCCAGTCACGAACATCCAAGATTTCTCGGCTCATTTGGAGGGCGCTACCTTCTTTTCGAAGATCGACCTGGTCCTAGGGTATAATCAGATCACGGTCCATATCGACGACGTCCCTAAGACGGCCACCGTCACCCCTTTCGGCCTTTTCGAGTGGCTAAGGATGCCTTTTGGCCTGAAGAATGCAGCTCAAGCGTTCCAAAGGTTAATGGATCAGGTCGGGCGGGGTTTGCTGTTCATATTCATCTATCTCAATGATATTCTGGTGGCCAGCAGCTCACAGGCTGAACACTTTAGGCACCTCCGCCTGCTCTTCGAACCGCTGCGTAAGCACGGGTTGGTGATCAACCCCACAAAGTGCCAGTTCGGATGCGTCGGACGTCGCGGTGGATGCTGTCCTCGAGCAGCGGATAGGTAACAATGCTGAATCGGGAATCAAGCTGACTGAAGTGCCTTGCGGCGCTGCACGCATGTGAGTCATTTGCGATGTCTCAATGGGTAAAGTCCACCTGATCGTCCCAATTGCCTGGAGGCATCGGATTTTCGACACCATCCACAGCCTAGCTTCCCCGTCCATCTGCGCCACCTCTGCCCTGGTTGCTTCCAAGTTCGTCTGGCACGGGTTACGGAAACAGGTCGCAGCATGGGCCCACACTTGTATCCCCTGTCAGACTTCCAAGGTGCAGAGGCATGTGCGCCCGCCCGTGCAGGATTTCGCTGTTCCAGACGGCAGGTTCCTGCACATCCATATTGACCTGGTGGGTCCCTTGCCATGTTCGCGCGGGGCGACGGACTTACTCTCGTGGATAGGTTCATCAGGTGGGCGGAGGCAATACCGGTAACCGATACCTCCGCTGAGGCTTGTCTCCAATTGGATCGCTCGTTTCGGGGTCCCTTCGATATCACTACCGATTGTAGGGCCCAGTTCACATCCTCCCTGTGGTGTGGTATGGCGCAGCTGTATGGCGCGAAGTTGCACCAGACCACCGCGTATCATCCGGAGTCGAATGGGTTAGTCAAGCGGTTTCACAGACACCTCAAGTCGGCTTTGAAGGCCCGGCTCACCAGCCCCAATTGGGTTGACCAGTTGCCCTGGGTTCTCCTAGGCATCAGAACTGCGCCTAAGGAAGACTTCGACGTCTCCACGGCCGAGCTGGTTTATGGCTCGGGTTTGCGGATACCTGGGGTATTTTCTGCCCACCACCTCTGGAGGTCCCGGCTTTGGTGGTGCTAGCTGACCTTCGCGAGCGGGCGCGCGTGTTGGTCCCGGTCCCCTCCTCCCAACATGGGTCATCCGCAATGCATGTGCCTACTATGTTACGGGATTGTGCTTATGCTTTCCTTTGTAGGGATGCTCACCGCTCGCCATTACAGCGGGTGTACGAAGGACCGTACAAGGTGTTAACATCTGGTACCTCGACGTTCATGTTGGACGTGGGTGGCAGGGAGGAGTTCGCCTCCGCCAGCCGCCTTAAGCCAGCCTACGTCGACGAGGATAGCCCGGTGGCTGTGGCCACTCCGCGGCGTAGAGGGCGTTCACCGGCTGTTTTGCCGCCCTCTGCACCTGTTAACCCCGGTTATGTTTCACCGGTCCCCTCTGTTACGTCCGTCCCTCGTTCGCGTTGGTCGCTCCCCTCCGGTTCTGATTTGCCGGCACCAAATATTACGCTCGCCCCGCGACCTCGGACTACGCATTCCGGTCGATCCGTCCGGTTACCCGTGCGTTTCCGTACCGCGGATTCTGGGGGCGCACGCAGGTATCAAACCCGGCATTCAGGTGGGGCTGCTGTTCTTGCGCGGTTTCACTTTCATGCCACAGTTGTTTTGCTGACCACCGTTGTGATCAGATGTGTATGCAAAGACCTGTTGACTAAGGAGCGCGTTGTTAATAAAGTTCGTTCAGAAAACTTAGTCGTCGTCTCTGCATCCGCTAATCTATTTTAATAAATATTCCAGTGATGTAGGTGAGCATAAAGCAAACATAGGAAAATGGACTCTGATGAACATAGAACAGTGCAGCACAGGAGCAGGCCCTTTGGCCCGAAATGTCCTTGCCGAGCATGATGCCAAATTAAACTCATATCTTCTGCTTGTATGTAATCCATATCCTTCCAATCACTGCAGATCCATGCTAAAGCCCCTTATGTAATGTGTGGAAAGTTGGTCTGTGCAAGCATATATCTGAGGCCATTGCCTTGAAAAACCTTGGCAGCATTAGTCGTAGGGAACGCTCAGCATAATGATAAACTGGGCTTGTTTTTACAGTTCTCAAATGTTACTGAGATTAAAACAATTGAAATTCCTGTTAATAATTAAAAAAGACAAATAATTCAAATCCAAATAATTGTAAAAAACTATGAAGGAATTAAAATAATAAAGACATAATATTAATTAGCTTTCGCCTCTAAATTGTAAGACCAGATTAGAAAATAGGCACACCTATCATATAGAACAATGCGGGACTCCTGTTGATCTATACTCATAGCATAATCTATCAATTTATACTTTTGTGTTTATCATTAAAGAATTACTGCAACATAATGCTGGAGCAACTTTTGTGACCAAAAGTAACAAGCCGTTGAAAAAGGTGGTGGTAGTGGATGCATTGGTTGTTACCTTGCACCATTCCATAGATTTAAGAAAAGTCTCTTTACATTGAATTTCAAATGTAATCCTCTAATACAAGAGAGGAAGGAGGATGAAAATAAAAGCTAAAGGGAAATTAGCCAAGCATCAGGAAAAGGATAAATGCTGGAAACGATTGTTGAGAAATTGTTATAGGGTGTCTGGAGAATAATGTCAGATTTGGGGCAAATCTGACAGAATTTTGTGTTTGCAACCAGTAGAATAACAATGAGAAAAACCAGTTGAGATGATACACAGAACATTGGAACAGGCCCAACAGTCCAAAATGCCTGTGTTGAAAATAATGGTTGGTTAAACAAAACTCTTCTGCCTACATGTGATCCATATCCCTCCATTCCCTGGATATGACATTCCCTGAATGTCCATCCAAAAGCCTCATATATGCACTTATAGCAACTGCCTCCACTACCACCCCTGGCAGCACACTCCAGACGCCCATCATTCTCTGTGTAAAAATTGTGACCTACACATCTACTTCAAAATTTTCCCCTCTCACCTTATTTAGACTGCCTTCAGTAAGCTGTCTCACCAGAGAATCTATCTATTTATCTATCTATCTATCTATCTATCTATCTATCTATCTATCTATCTATCTATCTATCTATCTATCTATCTATCTATCTATCTATCTATCCCTACATATAACTCTAAAACTCTGATCTTGTATGTGTGTATATGTGTGTGTGTTTACATCTTCGTGAAAAAACTACGCGGTAACGATAAAATATTTACATATTCCGGTTGACATTTTTCCCGTCAAGTCCAAAATCCCTGTATCTGAAAATGTTGTGCTTTATTTCTCAACTTATTACTGAAAATGTTTAAAAATATCAAAAAACTTTGAATTTAAATGAGCACATCTCGCTGATGACGTCACAATGGGTCTACTCAGCATCCTCACACAGAAGCTTCCACACGCTTCGAGTCACCCCCGTCATGGAGAGGATGCTCCATGCTAACGTGCTCGGGGAAGATGAGCCTTATATCCGCGGGACCCCTCTCGGGCCCGTGGCAGCAGTCCCTGTAGAAGGGCTGCTTAATGCATCGCTCATGGAGGAGGAGTGTGCCCGGAGTCAGTTTTGTTCTGATTCCGAGGTTGGGGGTGAAACCAGTGAGCATACCCCCAGACAAGGAGACCAGGAATCTGGGGTGCCAAGCCTGGCATCCAGATTTGCCATTCCAGCTGGAACAGGCAGTCCGCCGAATGAAGATTTGGCCAGGACCATTAATTATATGGTCTCCCACCAGTTGCAAGAACTTACCATGGAGGACACCTCATTGAAGTACCTAACACCTACCAATTGTGCTTCCCTTCGTGTTCCGAAGGTGAACCACCCAATTTGGGGTCACATGGGTGCGGGGATCAGAGCCCAAGAGTTGAGGCTCCAAAAAGGCTCAGGAATCACGGCATTCGCCAGGTCCGTGGATGATGGGGCTCTCTTGGAAGAACAACAGGATGCACTTGCTCTCATGTGTAACCCGCACTTTGAGATTAACTGCTTAAGAAAAAGTGCTATCCGCCCCATGTTAAACCCCAAATTCACTGCACTTTGCAGGACAAGCAATGTGCAGCTGCCGAATTTGCTTTTCGGGGAAAACCTGTCCAAACAGGTTCGTGAGTTGGATGACGAGGCGAAGACGGTTGGCCTCATAAAAGCTCAACCGGCCAACAAAAATCTTCCCCGGCGCCAGCACCCCTACCAACGGTTCGCTGTAATGGCTGCAGGCCAAGGTCCAAGCTGGACCCAGCCAACTTTACGCATCTGGCGTATGCCAAATTTCCCCTCGAAAACACAGGGGCAGAAGTATACACCAACTTTGGAGGTAGGTGCATCTGGTTCATTTCAGAAATGTATGGGCCAGTCACAAGTTGGTGGGGGTTACAGTTGTTTTTCAATGAGTGGAGTTGTATAACCTCAGATTTATTTATACTGCACAGTATACTAGGTTTCCGAATTGAGTGTATTTTCAAATTATGTCCACCCACACAGCATACACCTAAACAGACGTACTGTTTTTCAAAACAACAGTCTTTAGATGTTCAAGCTGAAATTGAAACACTACCTAAAAAAGGGGTAATTGAGAAATCTTTTCATCAATCTCACCAATTTGTGTCTAATATATTCCCTACAAAAAGAAATATGGTGGGTATCGCATCATTCTGGTCTGAATCGGCTTAACTCCTATGTGCAGTATAAACATTTCAAAATAGAAACTTTTTTAACTGCTAAGCAACTAGTTTCCAAAGGATGCTATATGGTATGCATAATCTCAAAGATTCATACTATTCTGTACCCATTCATCATAATCACCGGAGATATTTGAAATTTAACTAGATGAAGCAATTATAGCAGTTTAAGGCTTTGCCTAATGGATTAAATTCAGCTCCCAGGCTCTTTACAAAGTTGTTAAAACCAGTGTTGGGTCTACATCCGGGCTCAGAATCATATTGTCATGGCCTATTTGGATGATATCCTAATCATAGGTAAAACTAAACAGTCAGCTGAATTATCTGTTTCAGCTACCAAATTCATGTTTGAAAGATTGGGATTTCTTATCCATCCAGTTAAGTCCAAATTGATACCATCTAGAGTCATTGATTATTTGGGTTTCACCATTAACTCAATTCACATGTCTGTGACTCTGCCTCCAGGAAAGAGGTCAGAATTAATAGAAGCTTGTAACAACCTCGTTGATGAGCAACAAGCTTCTATTCGGCATGTGACTAGTATAATTGACAAATTAGTAGCAGCATTTCCAGCCGCACAGTTCTGACCTTTACATTATCAAAATTTGCAACGTGCAAAGGAACAGGCACTCATAACGCATGCAGGTCATTTTGATACGCCTATGCAATTACCAACTGAAGCTGTTGCTGAGTTACAATGGTGGATAATGAACATTCCTCACTGCTCCAACAAAATTCGAGTTGATGCACCTTCAGTAATTTTACAAACTGATGTAAGTGCTCTAGGATGGGGAGCTACTGATACTATCTCCAGCTGTGGCGGCAGGTGGATTATGCATGAAGCATCAATCCTTCAATCCCATGGCATTAACTATTTAGAATTGTTGGGAGCACTCTATGGGTTAAAAGCGTATTGTACTACTATGCATGACTTGCATGTGCAGCTTCAGATTGACAACACTACAGCAGTAGCATATGTTAATCACATGGGTGGAATCAAGTCGGTATCATGTGATAACTTGACTAACCTTATCTGGCATTGATGTATTACAAGAAACATCTGGATTTCAGCTACCTATTTACCAGGTAGATTTAATGTGGTGGCAGACACCAGATCACGAAAATTTAATGACAACACAGAATGGATGTTGAATCGTGAAATATTCAATGATATTGTCACTCGATATGGCGTACAAGAAATTTACTTGTTCGCATCCAGATTGAATCACCAGTTACCAAAATATGTCTCATGGTAACCAGACCCTGGCGCAGTGGCAGTAGATGCTTTCTCGCTACACTGGGGTGGAATGTTTTTATATGCATTTCCCCCATTTTGCCTCATCAGCCGGTGCTTAACTAAAATTGAGAAGGACTCGGCCTCAGGTATTCTAGTAGTCCCTGATTGGCCTACACAGCCATGGTTTCCACTAGTTCTGAGACTAATAACACAGCCTTTTATGGCGATCCCCAAAAGCAGTAATCTGCTGGTTTATCCTGTAACTGGGGAGAATCATCCACTGCATGATCGTATTAATCTATTGATTTGCAGATTCTGAGGAGACCGTTCCTGGGGCTCGGACTATCAGGGCGTATGGTGGATGTGATTACTGCGACCTGGAGAGATAGCACTAAAAAACAATATATTTCTCATATCAAGAAATGGGAGGTGTTCTGCTTGCAGTCGAACATTTCATATCATACGTCAAGCGCACCTGACGTGTTGGAAATTCTTTCCACGCTATATTTTGATGAGCGGCTTAGCTATAATGCCAGAAGTGCTTTATCATCCTACCTATGGCAAGGAAGGGGACAACAATCTTTTAGGTCTCACCCTTTAATATCTCGGTTCATGAAGGGTATTTTTAACTGTAACCCCCCCAGGCCCAGGTACATGGAAATCTGGGATGTGAGTGTGGTTATTGTATTGCTTCGTCAATGGGCCCCAGTAACATCTCTGTCATTGCCCAGACTCACTCTTAAAGTGGTTATGCTCATGGCGCTGATTTCAGCGCAACGTGTCCAGACATTGCAGAAACTTAGACTGGACAGGATGGTCTCATCTGTCAACAACATAACCTTTTATGATTTACTTAGAGCAGGCCAGGGACGTCAGGGCTTAAACTTGATTTTAGGGCATACCCCATGGATCTTCGCCTATGTGTAGTTAAGCACTTACGGCAGTATATTGAGGTCACCAAGTGCCTTAGAGGCGCCAAATTGGTTTTATTTATCAGTCACAAAAAGCCTCATAAAAAGGTGTCGGCACAGACCATCTCAAGGTGGCTGAAACCAGACACCAGATCACGAAAATTTAATGACAACACAGAATGGATGTTGAATCGTGAAATATTCAATGATATTGAATAGGTTCTGGCTGCCGCCAGAGTTGACACTGATATTTTTCAATCTCACTCCACCAGGGCGGCATCAACGTCAGCAGCGAGGGCACTGGACGTCCCTCTTGACCAATTTCTCGCGGCCGCAGGATGGTCCAAATAAATTACTTTTGAATGGTTTTACCACAAACCGCTTGCCACACCAGGGGTGTATGGCCATTCTATTTTGAGTTCTGTTTTGTAGCTTCCCCCTGGGAGAGAGGGCCCGCTATTGTTTTTTTCTTTTGTTAAATAAAGCTTCAACGTGTTTAATTCTGTATCATGTTTGAATGCATTATTTGTTATTACTCCTCCTGTGTCAACCGAGGCAGTGTGTCGTATAGACTGATATCCACGGCATGAAATCACAGAGCTTTGAAGTCTTCACAGATTAGACGAGAACTTACCAGTTTGAAGTTTGATCTTTATTTGATGAGGAGTTATGATGAGCGATTACGTGTCCACCGTTCCCGACCCTCATATCACAAAGGTCATCTGATAGTTTCTAGGTTTCTAATCTTACTATATTACTTCAATTACCGTTATCTGTGATTTCACGCCGCTGCTTTGAAGATTAACGCGCATGCGCTCTGGCGGGACTTCTTCACGTAATCGCTCATCATAACTCTTCATAAAATAAAGATCAAACTTCAAACTGGTAAGTTCTCATTTAATCTTACTATTATTAATGTTCAGTGTTTTCTGAGTCATTCGTAACTGTCACTGTATGTCATGTTGTTACTTGTGGGCGGAGCACCAAGGCAAATTCCTTGTATGTGAAAACTTGGCCAAAAAACTAACTTACTTACTTACAAACGTGGAAAGGACATGCACCTGGCAGACACTCTTTCAAGTGCACCTCAGAAGACCTGCGAGGATCTGCCCTTGCAGGATGATGACTTTATCGTGATGTTCGTACCTTCATCCCTTCATCATGGATGGAGGACTTAGTTGCCCATACTGCCACCGACAAGACCCTACGGTTCCTAACCTATGTCATTAAGTGTGGCTGGGCAGACAAGCACTACAACGCTCCTTTGCCAGTCCAACCTTTCTTCCCTGTTCGGGACGAATTAGTACTACAAGACGGGATTGTTTTAAATGGGGGGAGGTTTAATTTTTTTTTAATTGCCATTTTCATTGTGGGGGTGGTGGGATAGGTGGGAGGTGAGGAGTAGGGGAGAAGGGGGATAGAGATAGAGGAGGGTGGTAGGGAGTGGAGTGGAGGGGGGATGATGAGAGTGTATGGGGAGGAGGGGGAGGTGAGGAGGGAGGATAGAGGGAGAGGAGGGGGGAGTGCGGGAGGTAGGGAGTGGGGGATAGAGGGAGAGGAGGCCGTGCGGGAGATGGGGGGGGTTGAGGGAGAGGGGGGAGTGTGGGAGTGGGGGATAGAGGGAGATGAGGGCAGTGGGGGAGGTGAGGAGGGAGAGTGGGGGGATGGGATAGGGGGAGGTGAGGAGTGGAGGAGCAGGGAGATAGAGTGAGAGGAGGGGGTAGGGAAGGGAGAGATGTTAAGGAGGGAGGAGGTGACAGGGTAGGGGAAAGGAGAGTGAGGGAGGGTGAGAGAGGGAGTGGGGATGGGTAGGAGGAGAGGGGAAAGAAGAGGGTGGGTGAGGAGGAGGGGGAGGAAGAGGGATGAAGAGGTAATGGAGGAGGGGAGGGGGAAGAGAGAGGAGGGGATGGAGAGAATGAGGGGACGAGGCAGAGGAGGGTCCGTGGAGGGTGGGGAGAGGGGGGATAATGGTGGGGGGAATAGGGGACTGAAGAGGGAGAGTGAGATGCTTTCACATGTTATTGCCATTTTAAACTTTAAAAACGTCAGCCAGGCCTGCGCAGTTAGGGGCTGTGGGTGAGTGGTGGAATATTGCATTGGAACAGGTCTATTACTAAATAAAATTAGGGCAAATTACTGCACAAGTGTCTGCAGATGCTGGAATCTGGAGCAAATAATGAACTGCTGGAGGAACTCAGTGGGTCAGGTATGGGCAAGCGATCTTTCAGTTCAGCTCAGAAGAGGGTGTTTGAAAACACAGATCATTATGTTTCCAACAGATACTGATTGCCACACTTAATAATTTGTATTTTATTTTCTACCCTGGTTCTAGAAATATCAATATCTTAGAGCACAGTTGCTGTAACCTTATTCACATTTGAATATATTATAACATGAACTCACTTTGAGAAGCAATGATTGATTTTAGTATTATTTACCTCTGGACAAATTCCTTTAATCCATGCACAGTGGCACTGCTGCTAGAAATGCTGCCTCACTGCGTGAGAGATCCAAGTTGATCCTGACATTAGGTTCTGTCTGTGTGATGTTTGCACATTCTCCCTGTGACCTTGTGGGTTTCTTCCGGGTGCTCTGGTTTCCTCCATCATTCCAAAGACGTGTGGGGTCAAAGACTATGAAATTTGCCCTAGTGTGTTCGGAGTGGAAGTGAAAGTGGGATGATATGAAACTAGGGTGGGCCAAAGGACCAGTTTCCATGCTGTAGCTTTCAATTAATCAATTGTAGTGTTGTTGCTATGTTGTTGATACCCTCAAAAGAAAGCTAAAATAAAACTCTGTCCATTCCAAAGAGAAGTCAGAGCAGCAGAGAACACATTGAAATACTAGGAATTATCACCATACACTGAATACACTGGCAGTGGAAGGATCCATCATTTTGGTGGATGGACCAAAAATGGGAAGGCAGAGTTGGAAAAATAAAAATAAATTACAATTGCATTTGGCAGTTGCAACAAGTGGGATACAAAAGGCAGTAATGGCCGTGGATGTAAAACTACATGCAGGTGGGAAACAATGGGCAAAGTTGCCAAAATGACAGACTTTTGTAGCTACCCAATGAAATTGTGGATGCACTAGTTATCACTGCAGAGCTCACACAACAAGGCAGCTTCAGACATACTTTCTTTTTTTTGTTTGTTTGTTTATTTTTGTTAGAAGTAAGTACAGTAGTCTGGTACTTAAGTACCTAATACATAAATACATAAGTTCATTCTTGTACAACTTCATACTTTTGGTTCAATAATAAAAGAACAGTGAGAAAAAAAATAAATAAAGAGTGTCGGAATAGATAGACAAGCGAGTAGAAACAGAAAACAAAATAAATAAAGGATAGAGATGAGAAGTTAAAAGATTGAAAGAAAAGGAAAAAGTAAAAAAAAGAGAGATCAGGAGAGATCTACCTATCTCATATTTTTGCCCATCCGTCACCCAGTTCTAAACCATTTAATTTCTAAGGTTATGTAATGTTGCACCATATGCTTGTAAAAATCTTTAAGAATTGGTCTACTTTGCCTAGTAAGAGGAATCTCATTTCTTCAAGATGTAGCGTTTCAGACATGTTTGAGATCCACATTTTGAATGTTGGCGTAGTTTTTCCAAAATTTAAGCATAAGTTTTTTTGCTGTTATTAGCCTATAATTAAGAAAAGCTTCTTGGAATATAGTTAGTTTACTTCCCTCTTCCATTGATCCAAAGATAATCAATTCGGTATTGGGGTTCAATTTTGTGTTAAATAGTTTTGTAAAAATTCCAAAAATTTCATTCCAAAATGTATACAGTTTTGTACAAGAGACAAAGGAATGTGCTATAGTGGTATTTTGAGTTAGACATTTGTCGCAGATGAGGGAAACATTTGAAAATATTTTATTCAGTCTTGTTTTCGAATAATATAATCTATGTAAAATTTTAAATTGAATTAGGTTATGTATTACATTCATTGAACATTTGTTTACATATAATAAATTTTTATCCCATCTATCATTCGGAATTTTTATCAATAACTCTTGTTCCCAGTCTCTTCTAATTGCCTCTGTCGTTGGTGTTTCTATATTTAGAATTATATTATATAAGTAAGATATTAAATTGCTTGATTCTGCCTTTCTATTCATTCCTTCCTCCAATAGATCTGGGGTTAAAGTTGGATATCCTTGTATATACTTTTTCAAATAATCTTGAATTTGAAGGTATTTGAAATATTGATTACTTTTCAAATTATATTTTAGTTGTAGTTGTTGGAATGATAAGAATGTTCCCATTTTATACATATCTCCCATCGTTTTAATTCCCATTCTTTCCCAATGGATAAACGTTTTATCAATAATGGATGGTTTGAATGAGGGATTATTAGCTATTGGAGAAAGAAGCGATTATTTTCTTAATTTTAAAGTTAATTTTTATTTGTTTCCAAATTCGTATTATACTATGAATAATTGGATTCTTCTTGTATATTACATTGTTAAGTTTTATCGGGGAAAGAAGGATCGCTCCTATATTATAAGGGGAACAATCCTCTTTCTCCATTCTTATCCAATCTACCTGTTGGGCAGAACTGTCCAACCAGTAGATTATATTTTTAATATTCACTGCCCAATAATAATACAATAAGTTAGGGAGAGTCTTTAGATTCTTTAGATTTACACAAGTGTTTTTATTTTAAATTCTGTGTGATTTATAATCCCTTATGAAGTTTATAATATCAGAATCTAATTTTTTGAAGAATTTTTTAGGTAAGTATATTGGTATTGATTGAAATAGGTACAATATTTGTGGTAAGTAGATCATGTTTATCGCATTTATTCTGCCTATTAAAGACATCGGCAGTGTCTTCCAAAATTTAATCAACCCATTTAATTTAGTTAATAAAGGCATATAGTTTGCGTTGAGTAATGATTTATAGGTCCTAGTCATTTGGATGCCCAAATACTTAAATTTTTCTGTTGTAATTCTAAAAGGGAATTTCAACAGATGTGTCGACTCTTGAGGATTTATCGTCATAATTTTGCTTTTGTTCCAATGTATTCTATATCCTGAAAAATAATCAAATTCCTCTATTAAATTTAGTATATATGGTATGCTAATTTGCGAATTTGTAACATATAATAATATGTCGTCTGCGTATAATGAAATTTTATTATTTGAGTGTTTGGTAATATACCCATGAATATTCGGATGGCTTCTTATACTTTCAGCTAAAGGCTCTATCACTAGTGCAGATAGCAGGGGCGATAACGCGCACCCCTGCCTATTGCCCCTTGCTAATTGGAATTTCGGGGATAATATATTATGTCAGTATTCTAGCCGTCGGCTTATCATATAATAATTTTACCCATGAAATAAAATTATCTCCCATGTTAAATTTTTCTAATACTTTGAATAAGTATTGCCATACTACTTGATCAAAAGCTTTTTCTGCATCCAATGAAATAATTGCTAGTTCTTCTTCAGTATTATGTGAGTACATTATATTAGGCAGCCGTCTCAAATTGTTAAATGAGTATCTCTTTGGTATGAACCCTCTTTGGTCTGGATTTATTAGTTTACTAACATATTTACTCAATCTTCTCGCTAGGGTCTGTTAATTTTTTTGGTCTGTATTTAGGAGTGCAATAGCTCTATATGAGCCTGGGTCTTCTAGATCTTTATCCTTTTTTGGTATAAGTGTAATAGTTGACTCAGTTAGTGTTTCTGGTAGTTTATTTTCTTTAAAAGTGTATATATGTAAATCTTGCAACCGTGGAGAAATTATCTCGTAGAATCTTTTATAGAATTCATTACTAAAGCCATCTGGTCCTGGTGTTTTGGCATTCTTCAACGAACTAATTGTTTCTTCTATTTCCTGTAGTGTAATCTGAGCTCCTAATGCCTCTTGTTCCACCATATTTAATTTTGGAAGATTACACTTATCTAAGAAATTTGTAATTTGCAGAGGTTTTCGATGTATATAAGTTTTGGTAAAATTGAGCAAATATTTTATTAATATCTTTAGGTAGTGTTAGTAATTCCCCTTTGTCTGATTTAATTTTAGTAATTGTATTTTCTGTGTCCATTTTTTTCAGTTGGCGTGCTAGGTGTTTATGAGGTTTATCACCAAATTGAAACTTTTCTTGTTTTGTAATTTGAAATAATCTTATTATTCTGGCCGATAACATTTTATTTAATTTATATTTTAGTATTATTATCTTATTATGTTTATCTATAGTTGGTTCTTTGGCATTTTCTAAATCTAATTGTCTAATTTCTTGTTCTAACTGCAATTGTTCAGTATTATTCTTTTTATTTTCGAAAGCTTGATATGAGATTATAGTTCCTCTAATAAATCCAACTCACTCTTAAATATAGAGGCCAGTTCATTGGCTATATTTAAGAGTGAGTTGGATGTGGCCCTTGTGGCTAAGGGGAATCAGAGGGTATGGAGAGAAGGCAGGTACGGGATACTGAGTTGGATGATCAGCCATGATCATATTGAATGGCGGTGCAGGCTCGAAGGGCTGAATGGCCTACTCCTGCACCTAATTTCTATGTTTCTATGTTTCTAAATGCCTTAAAAGTTTCCCATAATAAGGAGGGTGAAATATCTGGTGTATCATTTGTCTCAAAGAAGAATCTCATCTGCTCTTTTAAATATGTGCAACCTTGTGAGTTATTTAAAATTTGGGCGTTAAACCTCCAAAACAAATTTTTATCATGTATTCTTTCTAATTTTAAAGAAAAGGTTAACGGGGAATGATCAGAAATAATACTATTATGATATTTCGAATTATATGTATATGGAATTAATTTTGTGTCCACTAAGAAATAATCAATACGTGAATATGTTTTATGTACTGTTGAATAAAATGAATATTCCCTTCCTACTGGGTTAGCGATCCTCCATACATCTGTTATATTAGTATTTTTCATGTATGTATTTAGGAGTTCACTCGTTTTAGATTTTATGTTAGTCCTTTTTTGTTTTGCTGATTTATCCAAATATGGATCTAAAACACAATTCAAATCTCCCCCTATTATCACATTTTGATGATTACGTTTTGAAATCATATCCAAAATTTTACTAAAGAATTGGGGGTTGTCAAAATTAGGAGCATAAATATTTATCAAAGTAAGTGGAGTAGAATAAATTTATCCCGTGACTATGACGTACCTCCCCCTTTTATCTGCTATAGTATTCTTTAATTTAAATGGTATACCTTTACGAATGATAATAGCCGTACCTCTAGATTTAGAAGTAAATGAAGAGTAGTATGTTTGCCCAATCCAATTTGCCTTTAGTCTTATCTGTGTTTGATATTTCAGATGCGTCTCTTGTAAGAAAATAATATCACTGTTTAAGGCTTTTAATTGGGCAAAGATCTTACCCCTTTTAATTGGTTCATTCGCGCCCCTTATATTCCAACTACAAAATGTGATTCCTCCAGTTTTCTTTTGTTTATCGTCTTGCATTATGAATCATGTTAATACCTTTACTTCATAAGGTGCAACCAAGAACCTTATAACTCCAGATGAAGGATGGTCATCCCCAGCTGTTAAGTTTTGTTGGCATCTCCCCTTCAGAATAAACCTTGAAAAAGACCAGAAAGTGTCGAGTCGTGTAAAGATAATTAACAAACAAAAAGTGATATTATAATATCCAAAAATAAAGATATTATAATTAAAAACAAACCACCAACAGGTGGTAGAAAAATTCTTATTGACTTCCGTAGATGTTTTTATATGTTTCGCTCTGCCCCCTAGACCAATTATTATTAATTGGAAGAGAGAGCGATACAAAGTTCAATATATACATAAAATAAAACGCACTCCAATAGCTAGATTAGAAATGTATCTTCAAAGAGGAAAAACAAAATAAAAAGTAGTTTCCAACATTAATTATATACTTAGATATAACAGTAATTATGTTAATTATATATCCACATCTATCAATATGCCTAGATTTATTACAATTAAGTCTCAAACATTTGTATCAGACAACAGCAGGTTCCAAGGGGTTAACCAGATTCAGACCTTTGGATAACTTCCAAGTATCTGAGTCTCCTCCCCCCCTTTACACGCAATCTAGACTAAGTCTACTGTATCCATAAAATGTGTTAATATGTTATTAATACTTATCAATCATATTTAACTCGTTATTCTTATTAGCAAATACTTAGCATCATGAAATAAACATCAGCTATAGTTAAGCTATGCCTGAATATTACCCAATTTTATTAATTATATTTTATGTTAGTATGTAATTATATGTTTCTTAAATCATAAATTTCTGTATACAAGTCCACTGATAATATTCTATATTACACTATATTCTCAATTTATTTTCCCCACCACAGTTTCTCTTTTTTGTCAGTCCTTTGTTGAGATGAAACATAAAATCCGACCTTGAATTAACATTAGAAAGATAAAATGGCTAGACAATGCCTCGAGGAAGGTATGCCATTTTAACAAGAGCAGTCTTTTTTGTATGTTAAAAAAAAGAGACACAAACCTTTCTTTGTCATTTCACCTCAATGTTATTGTAGGAGACCAACTGCTAATGATTAGTAGACCTCCTTTGTGATACTTTGTGCATATTTAAATGCCTCTTCTGGATCCGTGAATGCACGTTCAACATGGTTATAAGAAATTCTTAATTTAGCGGGATATACTATCCCATATCTTACTCCCGAGACCTCTTTCAGTAGCCTTCTCGTGTTTGTAAACTTGTTCCTCTTTTCCATGACTTCAGCTGGAAAATCACGGAAGAATCTTAGTTTGTCTTCTCCAAACATCAAATTCACACCATATGGAATATTTTTCATAATTCCTTCCAGGGTTGAAATGTCATAGAATTTCAGAATAATCTGTCTTGGGGGGGCAGTTAAGCTTGCTTGAGCCTTATGTCGGACCCGGTGAGCCATATCTATTCTCGGGGCTTCAGGCAGCTTAAGTACTTGTTTGAGTAAATTGGCAGCAAACTCCTGAAAGTTTTGTCCAGTCTCCTTTCCCTCTTTTACTCCATTTATCCTAAAATTTTGTCTCTTTGATCTTGCTCCCAAGTCCGTACATTTATACTTCATTTTAGCAAGCCTCCTCCCAGTACTTTCTTGTTCCTGTTTTAGTCTCTTTATCTCATTAGCCATCTCAGTTATCGTATTGTCCATTCCTTCCATTAGCCGCCTCAGTAGATTTTAGCATTGCATCCAGTTTTTTATTACAATCCTTATCAACCCGCTTAATTTTTTTGTTTAAATCCTCTTCAACTTCTACCACACGTTTGGTTAAGTCATCAATTTTCCCCATCAGCGTATCGTTACCTTGTTTAATTTTTTCAGAGAGGCTTTTGTCCAGCACAAGATTCTCCTCTCGTATCAGTTTTGAAATAACTTCAGTGACTGAAGCTAATACTGACTTTTCCAGATGTTCCATTTGTTCCTCCATTAAAGGCAATTCTGTAGAAGGATTTTGGGAATCAACTTCTTCTAAATTTCCAGCTGATGTTTGAGGGGATTGAGGAGTCTTTTCAGTTTTTTTCAAGTAGGCTCTTGTAGCAGGTCTTGAAGCGGCTTTTGCTTTTGCAGGCTTCTGGCAAGGTTTCATTTCATTTAAAACTGCAATTATTCTCTGTTATCTGCAGGATTTCTGATAACACACAATTAAATAGCAGCTCCGGTAGTTATTTTCGGAACTCCCCCGTCTTCCAACTCATATTTTAGCACATTAAAACATTCATCGGGAGCAGAGTGAAACAGCGACATCTCTCACCACACCATTGACGTCACCGGAGGTCTTCAGACATCCTTTCATTTTACGTCGGAGTCACGTGAGTGATTCCGTGAAGAACCCGCCAGTCGGCATGCTCATCATTACGTCTGACGTATGTCGCAGCAACCGGCTGGGAGGAGCAGCGCTTCTCCAGCGGTAAGTTTAAAAAGCCTCAGGTAAGTGTTAAACTTGTTCGAGGTCTCTGCGTTTAGTAATTCGTGTTGCAGGAGGACAAGTGCAAACATGAAAAAATCAGGATCAGCAAAGCGAGCCGTGGCGAAAATATCTCAAGCCCGCGGGAGTGCGGGTAGCCGCCTAGTTCATCCACGGAGTCGCTGGTTGTCAAACCAACGACCACAGACTTGGTGTCTGAGAACACTGTGCCTAGGCCGGAGGGGTGTAAGGCCACCCGAAAGTCTGTCCGGCCGATAGACTCAGACGGTTCCGGTGGAGAGGGTTCACCCCTAAGAATGGATACCACGGAACGGGTATCCAGGATGAGCTCCTGTTGGAGAGGACGCTCCATCAAGAGCGCCGGCCTCTCCAAGAGCCCGCGCCAGCAGCACCTACAGGGCTGCCAAGTATCTCTCTCCTGGATGAGGAGAGTATACCGGGTCAGATTGAATCTGACGCCGATTCAGAGGGTTCAACGATGGAGGCTGCCCCATGGGATGAGTGGCAAGCGCCAGTCCCATTCCTGGCGGCCAGGTTTGCTGTCCCTACAGACTCTGGCGAGCCGCTTGGGGAGGAGCTGGCTGCCAGAATAAATTACCTGGCCTCCCACCTGCTCCAGGAGCTGGCCATGGACCACTGCCAAGAAATATGATACCCCAGAGAACTGTATTCTGCTGAAGGTGCCGACAGTAAACCATGCCATTTGGGGCCATATAGGGGTAGGCATCCGAGCGCAGGAGATGAAACTGCAACGGGTGCTCAAGCTGCTGGCATCTGGAATAACGGCTTTTGGTAGGTCGGTGGATGCTGGGCCCCTGACTGAAGTTCAGCAGGATGCCCTGGCTCTCATGTGAAATGTGCACTTTGAGATTAACTGCCTCCGCAATAGTGCCATCCGCCCCACCATTAATCCCAGGTTTGCTGCCCTATGCAAGCCTGGCAACGTCCAACCACCGAACCTATTATTTGGGGAAGACCTGGCTAAAAGAGTAAAGGAGCTGGACGACGAGGCCAAAACCGTCGGGCTCAACAAGGCGCTAGTGACCAGCAGAACCCTCCGATGGAAGTATCCCTACAAGCGTTTTGCTGAAACCGGGGCTGGGCAAGGACCAAGCCAACCGTTTAATGTCCGCAGCTGGCGCTCCGCAGCAGGAGCACGGGGAAACATGCCTTTACCACCCAGAACCAGGCAAAGAGCTCTACCGGTAACCATGGAGGTAAGTGGGTCTGGCTCCTGTCGAAACATATTGAGAGAGAATTGCCTACACAGGTTTCTGGGAGAATGGCATAAACTAACATTGAATGTGTTCATACTGCAGAGTATTGAAGGGTTTAAAATTGAATTTATTCCCAACCTGTGTCCACCCACCCAGCACAAACCAAAACGAGCACTCATCTTCTCACAAACAGAGAATTTGATGATCCAAGCTGAAATAGCAAAATTATGCCTCAAGGGAGTAATTGAGAAAACAATTTATCAGACTCATCAATTCGTGTCTAATATGTTCCCTAAACCAAAGAAGGATGGTGGGTTAGGATTATCTTGGACCTAACAGGACTTAAACCGTTTGTGCAGTATCAGCATTTTAAAATGGAAACATTTGCTACTGCCAAGCAACTGCTTTCCAGGGGTTGTTATATGGCATGTATAGATCTCCAAGATGCATATTATTCAGTGCCTGTTCATAAAGACTTTTGCAGATATTTGAAATTTAACTGGATGGGACAATTGTGGCAATTTCGAGCTCTACTGAATGGATTGACCTCAGCCCCTCGCCTATTTACAAAGCTGCTAAAACCAGTACTTGGGTTATTACGGTCACAATGCCATATTGTCATGGCCTATTTAGGTGACATTCTAATCATTTGAAACACCTTTGACGCAGCTGAGTTATCAGTTTCAGCTGTTCAACTCATGGTGCAGAGGCTAGGATTCATTGTCCACCCAGTTAAATCAAAATTGGTGCCGGTTAACCTAATTGACTATCTGGGATTCACAGTAAATTCCAATCACATGTCTGTGACTCTGCCCCAGGGCAAGAGAACAGATTTAATTGAAGGCTGTATCAAGCTCTTAAGGGAGAAATTACCCTCAATTAAACAGGTTGTGAGCTTAATTGGTAAATTGGTAGCTGCCTTTCCAGCAGCCGAATATGGACCTTTGCACTACCAACACTTACAGAGGGCAAAGGTACAGGCACTGAGAATGCATGCAAGTCATTACAATCGGCCCATGCACTTAGCATCTGATCCTTTGCAGAGGTACAGTTGTGGATTAGAAACATATCAAATTGTTATGGCACAATTTTGACTGAAGCACCTTCATTTATTTTACAGACAGATGTCAGTGCCCTAGGTTGGGGTGCTACTGACATCAGGTCTAGCTGTGGAGGCAGATGGGATAAGCATGAGGCACTGATCCTCCAATCACATGGAATAAATTATTTTGAACTTTTAGGAGTATTCTATGGGCTCAAAGCTTATTGTACAACTAAGCATCACTTACATGTCCAACTGCAGATTGACAACACCACGGCAGTGGCGTATGTCAATCACATGGGTGGAATCAAGTGAAAATCATGTGACGAATTGGCTAACATTATTTGGCACTGGTGCTTTAAAAATAATATTTGGATATCAGCTGTATACTTGCCAGGCAGACTCAATATGGTGGCAGACACTAGGTCACTTGAATTCAACGACAACACCGGGTGGATGTTGAATCAGGATGTATTTGATAAAATTGTCCTTTGGCATGGGATGCCAGATATTGATTTGTTTGCATCCAGACTTAATCAGGTACCGAAGTATGTTTCATGGGAACCAGACCCAGGAGGAGTTGCAGTGAATGCATTCTCACTGCACTAAGGCGGAATGTTTTTATATGCTTTTCCCCCCTTCTGCCTCATCAGCCGGTGCCTGACTAAGATCAAGCAGGACACCACCACAGGGGTTTTGGTGGTACCCGACTGGCCTACACAGCCATGGTTCCCGCTCATTTCGGGCACCATGGGGACTATCCGATCAGACTGTGGATATCATCACGTCATCCTGGAGAGATAGCACAAAAAGGCAGTACATCTCCCATATCAGGAAATGGGAGGAATTTTGCTTACAGGGGACATCACTTACCACACATCCTCCATTCCAGATTTGCTAGAATTCCTCTCCCACACACAGCAATGAAGGGTTGAGTTATAGTGCCATCAACAGTGACAGGAGTGCCCTGTCAGCGTATCTGTGCCAGGGGTCAGGACTCCAACCATTAGGGTCCCACCCGTTAATATCACGATTCATGAAGGGAGTGTTTAATTCAAATCTTACTAGGCCTAGGTACTCTCAAATCTGGGATGTGAGCATGGCACTCACGGTGCTCCATCAATGGGGAACAGCCACATCATTGTCCTTACCAAGGATCACCCTCAAGTTGGTTATGCTCATGGCACTTACTTCAGCGCAAAGGGTTCAGACTCTCCACAAACTGCGTCTGGACAGGATGGTGTCATCATAGAATGACGTTGCATTTCACATCTATGACTTACTCAAACAGAGCAGACCAGGGGTGTCCCGGATACAAGCTTGTATTGTCAGCTTATCCCACAGATCCATGGCTGTGTGTAGTGGCAAACTTGAAGTGTTATATTGACGTCACGAAGAGCCTCAGAGGCTCCGAGGTAGCACTATTTATAAGCCGCAAAAAAACACATAGCAAGTGTCATCTCAGACCATCTCACGATGGCTGAAGCAAGTCGAGGGGTTTGCAGGAGTTAATACTGAAAATTTTAAATCTCACTCCACCAGGACGACATCAACGTCGGCGGCGTGGGCAATGGACGTCCCTCTAGACCACATCCTCGCAGCCGCAGGATGGTCAAATGAATCGACTTTTCAGAGGTTCTTCAACAAGCCGCTTGTTGAAACCGGGGTGTTTGCCCACTCTGTGTTAAACCTTGTTTCATAGCTTCTCCCTGGGAGAGAGGAGTTGCTATTGTTTATGTTTTGTTAATTGTGAATTAAAGCATTAACATGTTAATCAGTATCATGAATCAATGTTGTTACTAATTCGCTCCTCCTGAGTCAACTGTTTGCAGCGTGAAACGCCTGGATTTGGGTCGGCGTGAAATCACAGACCTTTAAAATCTTCACAGAATCACTCACGTGACTCTGAAGTAAAATAGTAAGATTAAACGAGAACTTACCAGTTTGAAGTTTGATCTTTATTTTATGAGGAGTTACGATGAGCGATTACGTGCCCACCGCTCCCAACCCTCATATCACAAAGCTCATCTGGTAGTTCTAGTGTTCTAATCTTACTATAATACTTCAATTGTTGTTCTTCTGTGATTTCACACTGCTGCTTTGAAGATTGACGCGCAAGCCGACTGGCGGGGTTCTTCATGTAATCGCTCATCGTAACTCCTCATAAAATAAAGATCAAACTTCAAACTGGTAAGTTCTCGTTTAATCTTCTTATTATGAATTAAAGCTTGTATTTGCATTGTGTATAGATTTAACCATTGCAGAAAAACATAAACTGAAGCTATGTTTTTTTTTAAAGTTGCCAATGGAAATTACTATTATTCTTTTCTGATCCAGGTTTAGTCCAAAAAAAAATTATCAATGGATTTTATGTCCACAGAGGGGGGAAAGTGTATGGGAATTAAGATGAATGTGGAGTTGATGCCAATAATCAATCAGCCACAATGTTACTGAGTGATGCAGCAAGCTCTCAGGGTTGCAGGGCTTTTTCATTCTCCTGTTTTTATCTTTTGTGACAATGCACATATTAGGTGGGAGTATGTGTACCATACATTTAATACAGATAATGAAAATATTGTGCCCAGTGACTGTCCAGCACACGTCATTCATTAAGGGATAAAATGCTGCCTTGTGGTAATTGAATCACTGGGAATCGGAACATTTAATCATTTGGCATTTAATGAGTGTGGTTATGTTGAAGTATGTGAGCATGCAAATGCTGCCTTTGCTACTTAGCCACATTCTAATTTGTTAATTAAATGATCTATGAGCAGGAAATGAACATTTAAAAAAACTACAATCGATGATAGAAATTTGAAATAAAAACAGAAATTGCTGGAAATACTGTAAGCCAGGTAGTATCTGAAGATACTTTGCTATTTAAAATTATTTAGCAAGCTATTAAGAGCCACTTTATATGTATGTGCAGGTGAATGATCTTTAAGACCTATCGCATGCACTATGGTGATGATGATATAGTCACAAGTCTGGATGGTATGTGGATCGGAGGGCAATTTCCAGGTGGTGGAATTCCCATGCTTTTGCTGCCCTTGTCCTTGCTGGTGGAGGGCATGGATTTATAAGGTGCTGTCTATGGAGTCTTGGTGAATTCCTACAGTGAATCCTATAGATGGTACCAACTGCCAATTCAGCGCATTATTAGTGGAGAGAGTGAATGGTTGTGTACGGAGGGCCTGTCAAGTGGGCTCCTCGGTCCAGTATGGTGCTGAGCCTCTTGAGTGTTGCTGAAGCTGGATTCATCACAATATTCCATCACACTCGTGATATAAGCCTTGTCGGTGACGGGCAGGATTTGGGAGATGAGTTACTCACCACAGGATTCCTCATCTCTGACCTGCACTTGGACCTCCATTGTGTACATGGCAGCTGAAGATTGTTACACCAAGGAAACTACCCTGAGGGACTCCAGACATGTCCTGTGGCTGAGATGATTAACATCCAACACCATAACCATCTGAAGAAGGGTTCCGACCCAAAATGTCACCCATTCCTTCTCTCCAGAGATGCTGCCTGTACCGCTGAGTTACTCAAGCATTTTGTGTCTACCTTCGAGTTAAACCAGCATCTGTAGTTCTTTCCGACTCATCATAACCACTTATTCAACATTTTTGAAGTGAGTGAATATTGGATAATCTTCTATGAACAGCCTCACTTCTGCTTCATAATTACAGGAAAGTCTGCAATAAATATAATGGAGGGTATTGCTCCATGAAACACAGATAGTGCTATACGATATGCTACGAAACAATATGATAAATCTTTATTTACGCCAGGAGGGAAATTAATCTGCCAACAGTCATAAAAACACAAAATACATGAAACATGAAATTAAAGTAACGAGTGGAAAGGCTTGGGGGATGTGCAGAGATTGGGGATGGGAGTCAGTTTCATTCTACCCCATGAAAGAAGGGGTAGTTGTAAAGGATCTCCTGTGGCATTCTGTACAGCATCTTAGTGGAACCAGTCTGTTGCTGAAGGTACTCCTCAAGTTGACCAGTGAGTCATGGAGGGGGTGAGCTGCATTGTCCAAGATGCCCCACAGTTTACAGTAAATATCATACAATAAAATGATTGGCATTTAATTATCTTCAACCATTTATATAAGAATTAACTAGGTCTGACTCCAACCAATGGGGAACTTTCTCCGTGATTTTCATTGGTTTCAGTTTTACAGGAGCTTATTGAAGCTACATTCAATCAAATACTTGCTTGATCTCAAGAGCAGTCACTTTAATTTGGATTTCAGCTCTTTTATCGATGTTTAGACAAAATTGTAATGAGGTCCATAACTGAGCGGTATGGCAGAACCCACACTAAATATCAGAGAGCAGTTTATTAATTTTTGTATTATTAATGTCACCTTTGATCAATTGTACTGGTATTGAGAATGGACTGATTGGGTGGATTGGATTTACTCTACTGTTTGTGGGTGTGACATATCCAGGCAATTTGCGACTATGTTGGGTGGGTGTACAGCAGTTTAACTGGAGGAATAGCTGGTTCTGGAGAATGTCTTAAGCACCTCAAGCAGAATCTGGTCTTCTTGCCTTTGGTTCCAGCTGTAATTTAATCTTACATGGAGTGAATGTAGCTGAAGACAAGCTTCTACGGTGATTGAAGCTTCAAGAGGAAGAGGAACATGCTTTCAACACCAAGATGAATGTGATGGAAATACTCACTTGAAAATGTTCTGATGAAGGGTTACACTTGAAGCCTTATCTCTTCATCCACAGGTGCTGCCTGATTACTGGATGCTACCAGTGTGTTTTGTTTTATTTTATTTTAGAATTTCATCATCTGTATGTTTAAATTATCTTTGCATATAATCTGTTGATAAAGGGATGAAATCCCATGATATTTTCTAATTGTATTTTATCATACCCCAAATAATTTGTTCCAGTATTTCCCCTATTTCTGATGTAGTTACCTTTCTTTCTCCCCAGCCCTTTTAAAACGAGTATGATTGCCTTCACCATCATCCAATCTGCAGGAACTGTCCCAAATATATAGTAGTCATAGAGGCATACAGCACGGAAACGGGCCCTTCAACCCAACTTGCCCATGCCGACCAAGATAGCCTACCTTCGCAAGTCCCGCCAGCCCGCATTTGGCATATATCCCTCTATACATTTTCTATCCATGTACCTGTCCAAATCATATATCTTCTATCTATCTATTTATCTATCTATCTATCTATAAAACTCTGTGTGTGTGTCAGCGGTGTGTGTGTGTGTCTTGTAGGTGTATGTCACATTCCATTTTTTTTTTCAGATTAGATCTTTGGCCTTTGATTCCATGGTCCGCCAAAACCAGACGCGAAAACGCCGTTATTTTTTCAATTTTGCTAGCGATTTCGCTTCTACGTGCATGGATTTACTCCTCATTACATATAGACATTTTTATGTACACATTTTAAAATAAAATCATCCACCCCCACACACACTCATTTTAAAATCGAAACGGCACCGCACGAGCTGCTTACGTCACAATCACACATGCTGACCAATCCTAAGCCACTTCTCTCTCTTCATTTGTCAGCCCGGCTCCCCCTCCCTCCCTCCCTCTCTCCCTCCCCCCTCCAAATATGCTCGCGCCTCCCGCAGCTGGAATCAAAGATTCCTTTGGCTGGAATCGCCCATGTGCGCGCCCGCTCAAAACTCCCTCGTTCTCAAAATGCTCTGCCGATCGGGAGGAGAGATAAGGTGCCAGTTCCGCAAAGCTGGCGCAGCTCGCGAAGCCCCGCCCTCGTGCTCGCCCCTCCCGTCCCCTGCGCGCTCCAGAGAGTCACAAGCAAAGATTATAGAGGAATGTGGTCACAATCAAGATCTTTGGTCAGAAGCCTACAGCTCCACTCTCACGCCGGCATGCTCTGCAGATCGGGAGTAGAGATAAGTCGACGGGCGGGGTAAGGCCCAATCCAGGGGAGGTGAAGAGGGGAGTAGGGAGGAAGAGGGGGGAATGGGGGAGGTGAGGAGGGAGTGTGTGGGAATAGAGGGAGAGTAGTGGGGGTGATAGTGAGTGGGGAATAGATGGACTGCCCCACCCCTCTCTCCAACTCCCTCCCTCCCCACTCTTCCCCCTCTCCCCCTCTCTCCCCCTACCCCACTCGCCCTCTCTCCCCTACCCCATCTCTCCTCTCCCTACCCCCTCCCCCCTTCCCTTCCCCCCTCCGCCCCTCTCCTCTCTCTCCCTCCTCCCAGCCTCTCTCTCACCCCTCCTCCCCGCACCCTCCCCCTCACCCACCCTGCCTCTCCTCCTCCCTCCACCCCCTCTCCCTCTGTCTCTTGCCCTTCTGTCTCTGCCCCTTCACTTTGTCTCTCCCCATTCTCTCTGCTCTCTCACTCTCTACCCCTCCCCTTCTCTCTCTCTCTCCCCACTCTCTCCATCCCTCTCTCTCTCTCCACCCCCTCTCTCTCTCCCCCCTCTCTCTCTCCCCCCTCACTCTCCCCTCTCTCTCTCTCTCTCTCTCTCCCCCTCCCTCCCCCTCGGCTCTCTTTCCCTCCCCTCGCTGTCTTTCCCTCCCCTTGCTCTTTCTCCCCCCCCCTCTCTCTCTCCCGCCCCCCCTCACCCCCCTCTCTCTCTCCCCGCCCCCCTCGCTCTGTCCCTCCCCCCTGTCTCTCTCCATCCCCACCGCTCCCCTCCCCCCACAGCTCTCTCTCTCCCCCTCTCTCTCTCTCTCTCTCCTCCTTCCTCTCCCCTGCCGTCCCCTAAACCACTACCCCCTCCCCTCCACCCCTCCCCTCCACACCCTCCCCTCCACCACTCCCCTACCCCCTTTCCTCCAGTCCTCCCCCTCCCTTCTCTCCACCCCTCCCCCTCCCTTCCCCCCCACCTCTCCCCCTCCCTTCCCCACTCTCTACACCCACGCCCCCTCTCTCTCACCCCCCTCGCTCGTTCGCACCCCCCCCTCTCTCTCTCTCCCCCTCTCTCCTCTCTCCCCCCCTCTCTCTCCCCCTCCCCTTCTCTATCTCTCACCCTCCCCTCCTCTCTCTCTCTCCCCCCTCTCACTCTCACTCCCTCCCCCATCGCTCCTTCCCTTACTTCTCTCCCTCCCCGTCTCTCTCCCCGACTGATCTTCCTCCCCCCCTCTCTTCTCTCTCTCCCCCCTCTCTCTCCCCCTTCCTCTCCCCTGCCCTCCCTTAAACCCCTTCCCTCCTCGCCTGCCCCCTTCCCTCCACCCCTCCCCCTCCCTTCCCCTCCACCGCTCCCCCCTCCCTTCCCCCCACCTCTCCCCCTCCCTTCCCTCCACCTCTCCCCCTCCCATCCCCCCACCTGTCCCCCTCCCATCCCCCCACCTGTCCCCCTCCCCTCTCACCCCATCTCCACTTCCCTTCCCCCCTTTCGTTCCCCCCCTCAGCTCCCCTCTCCTCTCTCTCCTCCAATCTCTCTCTCCCCTCCTCCCCCTCCCCCACTCTCCCACTCCTCCACCCCCCCGTCTCTTTCACTTCTGACTGCCTCTCGCACTGTCTCTCCACATTCTCTCTCTGGCCTCACTCTCTACCCCCCTCTCCCTCTCTAGACACGCCTGCGAGTTGGGGGCTATGCGTCAGTGGGTACGGTGGGTATGGGGTAAAAGGATCTAATTAATAATATTAATATAACATCATAATATCGAGGGGGTAGATAGTGTGGGAGTGGTTAGTGTGTGTGACGCTGCATGCCTCACCCCCCCCCCCCCCCCCCCGCAAACGTGCTATGTGGGAACAGACCTTGGTCTAGTCTATATTTAAAACTCTGTGTGTGTGTTTGTGTGTGTGTGTGTGCGTTGGCTGTGTTTGTGGGTGTATGTCACATTACATTTTTTTTTTCAGATAAGATTTTTGGCCTTTGATTTCATGGTTCGCCGAAACCAGACCCTCAAACTCCGTGATTTTTTCCATTTTGCTAGACATTACACTTTTACATTCACTAATGCACTCCTCATTACATTTAGACATTTTTATGTACGCATTTATAATAAAATCCTTCCCCCCACCCCAATATTTAAAAATGTTTAAAAAATCAAACTGCTCTCCCATAGAATGTTGGTGAATGTTCCATTGTGGGTGTATGTCACATTCCATTTTTTTTTTAGATAAGATTTTTGGCCTTTGATTTCATGGTTCGCCGAAACCAGACCCTCAAACTCCGTGATTTTTTCCATTTTGCTAGACATTACACTTTTACATTCACTAATGCACTCCTCATTACATTTAGACATTTTTATGTACGCATTTATAATAAAATCCTTCCCCCCACCCCAATATTTAAAAATGTTTAAAAAATCAAACTGCTCTCCCATAGAGTGTTGGTGAATGTTCCATTGTGTGATGTCACAATGCCCATTGCTCACAGATGTCCAATCGGAATGGATCTAATTTACATCTGCCTTTGCTCCAGCCCCCCCCCCCCCCCGACTGATGTTGCAGCACGTTCCATTGCATGATGTCACAGTGCCATCCCTCACAGATGGCCAATCGGAAGGATCTCATTTACATATGCCTTTGCTCCAGCCCCAGCCCCCCCCACCCCCCCCCCCCCCCCCCCCGCAGCCTGTGTGCGAAGCGCATGATCACGTGTGTGGGAATAGAGAAAGAGGATTGGTGTGGTGATTAGGGAATGGGGAACAGAGATGGACTGCCCCTCTCTCTTCCCCCTCCGCCCTCTCCCCTCTCCATCTCCCTACCACCCTTCTCTCTCCCCCACTCCCCCTTCCCTCTCTCCCCCGCCCCCTTCCCCCTACCCCTCTGTCCCTCTTCCACCACCCCCCACCTCTCCCCCTCCCTCCCCACTCTTCCACTTCTCTCCCCTTCCCCCACCCCCTGCCTCCCCACCCCTCTCCCTCTCCCACCCCTCTCTCCCCTCCCTCCACCCATTTTTTTCTACCACTCTCTCCTCTTCCACCACTCCCCCTACCCCCCCCCTCCCTTTCTCACACTTCCCCTACCTCTCTCACCCTCTCTCCCCACTCTTCCACTTGTCTCCCCATTTCCCCACCCCTCTCTCTCCCCACCTCTCTCCTCCCCCACCCTCTCTCCCTCTCCCCTCCCTATCTCCCCCCAACCCTTTCCCATACCCTTCTCCCTTCCACCACTCCACCCTTACCCTCCCCCTCCCTCTCTCCCACTTCCACCACTCCCCCCTACACCTCTCCCCCTCCATACCCACTCTTCCACTTCTCTTTCCACTTCTCTCTCCCTCTCCCCTATCTCCATCTCCCTCTCACCCCCTCTCCCTCCTCCCTCACACCCCCTCTCTCCCCTCCCCATCCCTCTGCACCCCATCTCCCCTCCACCCCTTCCCCTCTCTCTTGCACCACTCCCTTCTACCCCTCACTCCCCACTCTTCCCCTCTCCCTCCCACCTCTCTCCCTCCCCTTTCTCTCTCTCTCCCCCCCCTCTCTCGCCTCCTCTCTCTCCCCTCATCTCTCTCCCCTCCTCTCTCTCCCCCTCCAATCTTTCCCTCTCCTCTCTTTCCCCCTCCACTCTCTCTCCACCACTCCCCTCCTCCTCTTCCTCCCCCTCACCTCTCCCCTCCCCCTTTCCCCCTTCTCCCCCACCCCTCTCCTCCCACCTCCCCCTCTTCCCCTCTCCTCTCCTTTCCCCTCCTCTTCCCCCACCCCTCTCAACCCCCCCTCACCCATCCTGCCCCCCTCTACTGACGTCACAATCCCACATGCTGACCAATCCAAGCCGCTTCTCTCTCTCTCTTCATTTGGCAGCCCGGCCCTTCTCCACCACCCCCTCCCTCCAACTACGCTCGCACCGCGCCTCCCACAGCTGGAATCACCCGCCTGCCCACTGCAAGCCCCCCTCCCCCTGTTCTCAAAATGCTCTGCCGATCGGGAGATGCGATAAGGCTACGGGCGGGCGGGGTAAATGCTCTGCAGATCGGGAGAAGAGATAAGTCTTTGGCTCTCTGACACCAGCCTGTTCTGTGTTCCTCTCCTCCGAACGAGCAATTTCTGCAGATCCGGAGGACAGGCGAGATCCTTGGAGTGGGGAATATATGGATTGCCCCCACCCCTCTCCCTCCCCACTCTTCCACCTGTCTTCCCCCCCTCCCCGTACCCCTCTCCCCCTCCCCTCCACACTCATCCCACCTCTCTCCCCTACCCCATCTCCCTCCTGCCCTCCCACCTCCCCTCCACCCCTCACCTACTCCCTTCCTCCACCCCATCCACTCCCCACCCTCCCTTCACCCCCCCATTCCCTTCCCCCCCTCTCAGCCCCCTCTCTCTCCCCCTCTCTCTCATCCCCGCTCTCTCTCCTCCCATTTCTCTCCACCCTCCTCCCCCTCACCCACTCTCCCTCTCCTCCTCCCCTCCACCCCCTCTGCCTCTGTCTCTCCCCATTCCGTCTCTGTGCTCACTCACTACCCCCTCCCTCTCTAGACGTGCTTGCGAGTTGGGGGCTATGTGTCAGTGTATAGGGCGGTTATGGGGTAAAAGGAGCAATTTAATAATATTAATATAATATCAAGGGGGATTGTTAGCGTGTGTGCGGGGGGGTAGTTAGTGTGTGTGAGACGCTGCATGCCGCCCCCCCCCCCCCCAGCCCCCCCGTTTCCCCCGCAACCACACGTTGGGGGAACATACCCAACGGGTCTGCACTTAGTCTAGTATATACTTTTAAAACTCCGTATGTGTGTGGGTGCACGGCGTTTTACATTTGATTTGTTACTCCACGCAAACCAGAGGAAAAAGCTCCGACATTTTTTCCATTTCGCTAGCGATTTTACTTTTACATTACACATTCACTCCTTGGTCAATTATTTCCCCAGATTATTAGTAAAATTGATCACAAAACTCAAACACAACTCAATTTTTAACATCTAAACGGCTCTTACCAGCTGCTGTCATCACAATGCCGACATGCCGACCAATCCAGGCCCACAGATCGTGGGGCAGCGACTCCTCACGCGCTGAATTTCTCCACATAGGTTCCGCTGAACTCACAGCTGGCGCGGCTTGCGAAGCCCTGCGCGCCCCTCCCATCCCCTGCAAGCTCCAGAGAAGCCCGCCCGACCACGCCAAACCCGCCCCCCCGTTCTCAAAATGCTCAAAACGCCCACCCACTCCACCCTCCCCCCCTCCCCGTACTCTGGGTCTGAAGCGCCGAGGATGCGAGGCCATGGAGCTGAGGCTCACTCTGAGGCCGACGGCTGCTGGGCCCCTCTCCTCTCTCCCTTCGTCCCGCCTCCCTTCCCCCCCCTTCTCCCTATCCCCTCCCCCCTCTCCCCCTCTCCCCACCCTCTCTCCCCTACCCCTCTCTCCCCCCTCTCTCTCCCCCCCTCTCTCCCCACCTCTCTCTCTCCCCACTCTCTCTCCATCGGCCAGACCACTGCTGCTTTTGATTGTCCGTTCCGCTCGCACCAGCAGGGTCTCCCGCTCAAAAGATACTGCAAATCGGAAACCCCAGCTCCAAAAGGCAGGAAGCTCCCCTGCCTCTGTGCCCCTCTCTGTGTGCCCCTCTCTGTGTGCCCCTCTCTGTGTGCCTCTCTCTGTGTGCCTCTCTCTGTGTCTCTCTCTGTGTGACTCCATGTCCCTCTCTGTGTGCCTCCGTGACCCTCTTTGTGTGTGCCTCCATGTCCCTCTCTGTGTGGCTCCGTGTCCCTGTCTGTGTGGCTCCGTGTCCCTGTCTGTGTGGCTCCGTGTCCCTCTCTGTGCCTCCGTGTCTCTCTCTCTGCCTCCGCGTCTCTCTCTGTGCCTCCGCGCCTCCCTCTCTGTGCCTCCGCGCCTCCCTCTCTGTGCCTCCGCGTCTCTCTCTCTGTGCCTCCGTGTCTTCCTCTCTGTGCCTCCGTCTCCCCCTCTGTGCCTGCGAATTGGTGGCTATGTGTGAGTGGATAGGGCAGGGCATGGGGTAAAAGGAGTGAATTAATAATTTTAATATAATATAAATGGGGGTGTTTTAGTGTGTGTGTGAACAGACCCAACGGACTGCACTTGGTCTAATATCTATTAAAACTGTGTGTGTGTGGGTGGGTGTATGGCATTTTGCCTTTGAAAAAGGCCTTTGCTACGCATCTCCTCGAAAACTAGACGCAAAAACGCCGAGATTTTTACAATTTCCGTAGAGATTTAACGTTCAGATATCCACTCCTCTCTAGATTTCGTCAATTATTTCCCCAGATTTTGAATAAAATTGTTCACAAAACATCAAAAAAAATTAAAATCAAACTGCTGTATGAGCCAATGTGCCACCTCACAGATGTCCAATCACAATGGATCTCATTTACATATATGACATCACAATGGAACAGGTGAGGGAGATTCGAACCTTCACGTGTTCCCACTAAAATCAAACTTCTGCATGAGTCACAGCTCCATCTCACAGATGTCTAATCACAATGGGACAGGGGTGAGAGATCTCTCCCCCTCCCTCCCTTCCTTTCACAATGCCTTTGCACCTGGCCCAACTGGCCCCGCCTGGCCCTGCCCTTCCAGCCTGTCTGCTGGTCCTGCCCCCCAACTGCCAGGTTGCAGATTCCATTGGTTTTCATTGAATTGAATTATTTGTCACTTAACATCACTAATTCTTAACATTAATTTTTAATTTCTAAGACAGTTAAAAAAAAAAAATTGCTCATTTAATTGACAGTTTAGATCGGACCCTCTGTGTGTGTGTGTGTGTGTAGTGGGGAGGAGGGGAGAGGAGGAGGTGGGGGTGCTTAGAGGGGGAGGGGGGGTGGTTAGAGGAGGGGGGGTAGTTAGAGGGGGGGGTGGTTAGTGTGTGTGTGAAGCGGCAGGCTGCTCGCCTGAATTCCATAGAGCTGCCGACAGCTTTCGTGCATGAGACGCGCACGCTTCATTTCCAGGTCATTCTGAAAGACATGACTCCCCTTTCGCTTAAAGGCACAGAAAGATCGAGAAAGTTCTGCAGAAGAAAGATTCTACAACTCCGTTATGCTATTTTCTCGGGGCACTGGCGCCTCATGCACTGAACCTTCTCATCACTGTCGGCGCAGCTCGTGAAGCCCCACCCGCCTGCGCGCTCATTCCAGTTGTGGGTTTCCAGAGTCAGAAGCCGCTTTTCTTTCTCTCCTCATTTGGTGGCCCGGCTCCCCTCCACCCTCCCCCCTCCCTTCTCACCTCCTCCCCTCTCCTCTCTACCAAAGATTCTATACCGCTATAGGATCTTTGCTCTCTACCCATCACAGGTGATGATCGTCTCTCCCCCCACCCCCGCCCGGCCCAGCTCTGTCACGCTGGAGGAAGCCACAATCGTCTGTTCCCCCCGTTGCTTTTCACCGTCCTCAGCTCTCCCTCTCCCTCTCCCTCTCCCCCTCCCCCCAGACAGACGTGAAGCTCACCATTTGACCTGTTTTTACAAAATGTTAAATGGTCAGTGCGATATAGATTACAAGACCTACACCAAACCCAAACCAATTAGGAGCAGACGGGGGCATTCGATCCAATTTGTGATTCCAGCTACCAAGACAGATGTGTACAGCAATCCGTTCTTCCCCGCACAATTAAAGCATGGAATAATCTCCACCCTACTATAGTTACCCAACCAGATACAACTAAATTTAAGGTAGCTCGTTCTTCCAAAAACTCCTTTCTGGCTTAAGTCCTCCCTCAACCACCTCCAGTTTAAATTCCATTTGGAATATTTTGGAGGACCAAGAAACCAAGAACCAAGAAAAAAACTGACGCGCTGCTGGCAGGGCTGCAGGCTTGCAGTGCCCATACCGACCTAATCTAATAAATCTTATCTGCACTCTTTCTAACTTAAAGATCCTTTCCATAAAAGGGATTAAAAACTGAAAACAATACTCCACCATCGGCCTCACCAACATCTTGTACAACTGTAACATAACATCCCAACTTCTATACCCAGTACTCTGATTGAAGAAAGCCAATATATTGGAAGTCTTGGGCCCACCAAGTTTGTACCGACTAGCGATCACCCAATACACTAGTGACAATTTACAATTTTACCAAAGCCAATGAACGTGCAAACCTGTACTTTTTTGAACTGTGGGAGGAAACCAGAGGACCCAGAGAAAACCCACACAGTCACAGGGGGATCAAACAAACTCCATACAGACATCACCCATAGTCAGTATCAATCCCAGGTCTCAGGTGCTGTAAGGCAGCAACGCTACCATTGTGCCACTGTGCTGCCCCAGTCTAGTTTTCTACAACTCTGCATAGCCTGCAAATGTCCCTATTAATGGCTCTCATTTGAAGAGATAATGATTGTAAAGTGTAAGGCTCATTTTCTTGTGTGTTTCAGGGAAATTAGTCAACAATGACATGACCTCAACTTCCAAGTCAGATCCCTTACCATAGGTAGAAAACATAGTCTCTCGGTCCACATTGTCAAAGCAGGATGGGGAGGGGAGTAAGTTGGTAAAGACAGAGGTTGGAAAATGGCAGGTCGAACCAGGTAAGTGAAGATGGTAAAGGAAGACAGGAAGAAAAAAATTAGGTGGATAGGTGTGTGGAGGTGGGTAGATAGAGCTAGATGAGGAAGGGTGACAAATCTAGGTACGTTGGAGGGGGCAGGGATGGGTGAATACTCACTTAATCTTTAAAATATTTAATGATAGATTGAATGCCTGTACTATCTTCCAGAGTTACTTTATATTTTACAGTTCAGGTGTTATTGTAACCTACGTCTCCTTTAAAGTAAAAATAACTGCCACCCATTGCACAAAAATACATTTAGTCAATGCAGAAAACACTGGAAGCATTCAGCAATTCATGCAACATTTACGGAAAGAGAAACAGCTGGCATTTCATGGTGGAGACACTTGATTTGAACTGCGAAAGGAGACAAAGTTTGTTTTAAGTTGTAGAGAATTTTACATTCAGAGCTACAGGTTTGATCTGCCTATTGGAGATGACCCAACATTGTATCTTGTGGGGTTTCTTTCAGAATTCTTGGAATGAATGGGTTGCTTGGTACTCAGAGATGATGAAAAATTACTGAGAATAAGGAGGAAACAATCAAACAAAAAAGTAAAGATAACTAATTCTACTAGTTGGTAATGATGGTGATGGAGTAGGTTGAAGAATGATGTGACAACCTGTAATAATAATTCAAAATTACAGTATTAAAATTATGGTAAAGGGCCATTGGTAGCAAAGGGTTAATACCTGCAGTCAAATGGTGGAGAATTGAAATGTCCATGTCTTTGTCTCTAAAGCACTATTTCAGCTACTTCATGCTGCTGCAACACTGCGAATCCTGAGATAATCCTCTTTTCTCTTTGCCAATGAATTAACATGTTTGATTTTTAAAGATGAATGAACATAAGAAACAATTAGAACAAACACAATGGAACAATCAATCAATTGTTAAATCAGTATTGGTTTATTATTGCCACATGTACTGAGATAAAGTTTTGTTTTGAGTGCTATCCAGGCATATCATACCAGAAAGGAGTACACCAAGTAGTGCAAAATAAGCAGAGTGCATAATATAGTATTACAGTACGTACAAATAAAACAAGAGCAACAGCCATAACAAAGTAGATTGAACGATCAGGTCTTAGCATATGAGAGGTTCAAATGTCTGATAATACAGCGGAAGAAGCTATTCTACAATCTGGTGGAATGTGCTTTTAAACTTTTGTATTTTCTCCCCGATGTGGGGAGCATATGACCGGGGTGTGAGTGGCCCTGAATTATGTTGGCTGCTTTCCCAAAGCAGCATGAAATATAGATAGCGTTGAGGGAGATGGGGTGGAGCAGGTTGGTTTGTGTGATGGATGGTATGCGTTCACAATTCCCTGATATTTCTTGTGGTCTTAGGCAAAGTGGTTCCCAAACCAAGGTATAATGTATCCAGATAGGTTGCATCTGTAGCAATTGTTATGTGTCATTGGAGACATGCCAAATTTCCTTAGCCTATTGAGGAGGTAGAGAATTTGGTGTGTTATGAATTATGTTATAACTTGCTGTTATTTTTTTTTAACTGTCTTGTTCTTGTTTCCTTTGCTAGGTGATCCAGCTGCTGAGGAGTGGTCTCAGTGGAGTGTGTGCTCACTGACATGTGGCATGGGATGGCAGGTGCGAACAAGATCTTGTGTAGCCTCTCCATACGGGACACTGTGCAGCGGTCCACTAAGGGAAACACGAACATGCAATAATACAGCAACATGTCCAGGTAGTTTTATTGTCTGGTTGAATCTTATGCCGTGGGATTGATTGCTGTGCATAAAAGCTAATTAACTGAATTATTAAATCAACAGATAAGGCGAGAAATTGCTCAGAGGGAGAAAGCAAAGAATTATTTATCATGCCTGTATAATGTTATGCTGCTCTCTTAAAACAATTTAGAGTTAATTAACTTTTAAATGAATATATGTTTGGAATTTTGGAAAATATTGGTGTAGGAATTGTCCTATACAAGCTATCCCTGGGCTACAAACATCTGACCTCTGGACACCTGTACATGTGAATGAGCTCCCATGATATTATTAAATTCAAAAAACCAACAGTATGTCTGTTCCTACGAATGGCAGAACTAGTTTTCTTTTTCTCTCTTTACCTTCAGTAAATGTTCTTTCTCATCAAACTTATGTGCTTTTGCCATATTCAGTGATTTTTGTATTTTTCCAATTTATGGACTAAATCAATGAATACTTGCAAAAACCAGAACCCTTTTGTAACACAGACTGCATGCTCCCTTACTTTTGCTATTGATAATGTTTATCGTTTGACAGTGGATGATGTTCAGTGCTTCTTTAAAGCAACTAAGAATAATGTTAAAACAAACCTTCCATGTTTGTTTGTGTTAAACAAATAATTTGCAGTGTTATATGTAACGTTGTCCCAGTGCATGTTTTGAAAATGGCAATTATACAGACGCAGCATGTAATTAGAAAGCTAACAGACTGTTATTGTGATCCAATTAAATTCATCAGTATAAAAGAGGATACCAAAATATATCTAAAAAGTAAAAAAGAAGCAAGAGTGGACATTGGACCATTGGAAAATTATGCTTGAAAAGTAGTAATGGGACAGAAATTCAAGAGAGTCATATGGCAGAAGTTAGTGGAATGCTGTTATTAAAGAGAAGGCGCTTGGGAAGCTAAAAGGTCAGAAGGTGGATAAGTCACTTGAATTACTCGAGTCAAGAATCACTATAGTGAGTGGTGGTTCTAGATGATTGGAAAATTGCAAATATTACTCTGCTGTTCAAAATTGCAAATGTTACTCCGCGAAGCAGAAGAGTGGAAAACATAGACCCGTTAGCCTGACTTCAGTAGTTAGTAAAATTTCAGAGTCCATTATAAAGGATGTGGTTTCTGAGTACTTAGAAGCACACATTAAAATAGGCCGGTCAGCATGGTCTTGTGAATGGGAGATATTGCCTGACGAACCTGTTGGAATTCTTTGAGGAAGTTAATAGCAGGATAGACAAAGGAGAGTCAGTTGATGTGGTTTACCTGGATTTTCAGAAGGCCTTTGATAAGGTGCCGCAAGTGAGGCTGCTAAAGAAAAGGTATCAGAGAGAATATATTAGCAAGGATAGCAGGTTGGCTGGATGACAGAAGGCAAAGAGTGGCAATAAAGGGAGCTTCTTTTGGTTGGCTGCCAGTGACTAGTGGTGTTCCGCAAGGGTTGATGCTGGGGCCGCTACTTAACACAATGTATATCAAAAATTGGGATGAGGCAATTGGCGGCTTTGTATCCATGTTTGCAGATGATACAAATATAAGTGGAGGGTCAGATAGTGTAGAGAAAGCAGGGACTCTGCAGAAGGACCTGGGCAAGTTGGAAGGGTGGGCTGAGAAGTAATAGATGGAATACAATGAAGCAAAGTGTGGAGTCATGCATCTTGCTCATAGGAATAAAGGCGTAGATTTTTTTTTAAATGGGGAGATAATTCAGAAATTGGAGATGCAAAAGGACTTGAGAGTACTGGTGCAGGATTCCCCAAAAGTTAATTTGAGTTGGTAGTAAGGAAGGCGAATGCAATGCTAACATTTATTTAGAGAGGGCTAGAATACAAAAACAGGGATGTAATGCTGAGGCTTTATAAGGCACTGTTGGCACGAGAGTATTGAGAGCAGTTTTTGGCCTCATATCTGAGGAAGGATATGCTGGCATTCGAGAATGTCCAGAGGATGTTTACGAGAATGCTCCCAATAATGACTTGGTTAACACATGATGAGCGTTTGAACTCACTGGGCCTATATTCTCTGGAGTTGAGAAGGATGAGGGGAAACGTACCGAATAGTGAAAGGCCTGGATAGGGTGAATGTGGAGAGGATGTTTCCATTGGTGAGAGAGTCTAGGATCAGAGGCCACAGTCTCAGATTAAAAGGACAAACCTTTAGAAAGGAATATCTTTAGTCAGAGGGTGGTAAATCTGTGGAATTCATTGTCACAGACTGCTGTGAAGGTTGTCAATAGATATTTTTAGGGCAGAGATTGTCAGATTCTTCATTGGTAAGTGTGTCAGGGGTTATGGGAAAAGGCAGGAGAATGGAGTTTAGAAGGAAAGATGGATCAGCCATGATTGACTGGCAGAGTTGAATTGATGGGCCATTTGGCCTAATTCTTCTCCTTGAACTTTTGCACTTATGAACTTATAAAGCTGCATAATGTAAGAATGTCATTGTTCCATTCCCCATGTATATGCTAATTAAAAACTCTTGATTCTTGATTAGCATCTAGTGTGAAGCTCAACCCCACGACCATAGAATCGAGTCCCATGCTTTACTGACAGCCAACCAGGAACTTCGAATAAAAAGGCTAACTTATCATGTGACTTCAGTAGTGTTGGGAGAAGAGTCATCTTCATTGCGGAATGGCAAATGGTTGAGGATTTCTTCAGATCTTTGTGGCTTGTGTGTCAATCACAGTGAGTGAAATGGCTATGAGCCCCTTAAATCTGCTTATTTACTCTGTCCAGGCTTTCAGAAAAACTTTTCATGTCAGATTATGAAAAGATCTAGATATTATTTTACACACTTTGCTGAAAGCAAGTGTTCAGATGCAGCAAGCAGCTGGAAGTCAAATGGTATGTGTAGGAAGGAACTGCAGATGTTGATTTACACCAAAGTTAGACACAAAATGCCGGAGTAACGCAGCAGGACAGGCAGCATCTCTTGAGAGGACGGGGTGCCATTTCAGGTCGAGACCCCCCAAACCATCACACATTCTTCTCTCCAGAGATGCAGCCTGACCTACTGAGTTACTCCAGCATTTTGGGTCTATTTTCAAGGCAAATGGTATATTGGGGTTCATTACAAGGGGAACTAAGCGCTGGAGCAAGGGCCTTGGTGAGATTCCATATGATCATACAGCATAGAAACAGACCATGTGGCTCACCATGACCAGTGGGCATCCATCCATCTTCCAGCATTTGGTACCGCCTCCTATGCTGATGCGATTTAAGTGTTCCACGTATAAATGCTGTCAGCAATTCTGCTTCCAATGCTCTCTCTAGCAAGTGCCTTCCAGGTACTCACCACCTCGTTGAGTGAAAAAGATACACTTCATACTCCTTTTAACTGTCTTACCTATAAATCTAAATCTATGTTCTCGAACTATATTAACCTCTGAGAAAGGGAAAATGTTCCTGCAGTCTACCCTACCGATGCCCCTCATAATTGTATTTATTTCAATCATGTCTCCTCTTAATCTCCTCCACTTCAAGGAATACAAATCTAAACTCTCCAATCTGTCCCTATAACTGAAATGATCCATCTCAGGCAACATCTTGGTGAATCTCCATGGCACCCTTTCTAGCACCATCATATTCTTCCTTTCAAATGCACTGCCTCACCTGCTGAATTTCACCAACTGCGCTCCTTTCTTTTGCTATCACTATTCTTTTCCCTGAACTTCCTAGCTTCCATAACTTTCTCCAAGGTAAGTGCATCTGAGAAGTATTAATTTATGACCTCGTGTGGCTGCAGGATAGATGACAATATTAATACTTGAGGGGCCCTGTTCTCTCCCCAGTTACCTCTGTGCTCTTTATATACTTAAAGAATCCCTATCCAATCTTTCCCCACAACAAACATCCTCCAGTCCAGGCGATATCCTGGTGAATCCCGTCTGCACTTTTTCCGTTGTAGTTACATCCTTTAGATAGTGGTGACCAGAACTACTTAGAGTGCTCCAATGTGGCCAAGCCAATTGTTTGTACATTTTCAATATAACATCCCAATTATTATTTTATTTTTATCTAACCTATGAAGGCAAACGTGCCATATGCCTTCTTCACCACCCTATGCACCTGTGTTGTCACTTTCATGGAACTATAGATATGGCCCCAAGATGTCTCTGTTCTTCAACATTCCTTATTTCCGTAATATTATCTGAATATGTCCTACTCTCATTTGATTCCCTAAAATCAATAACCTTGGGGTAAAATTCAAACTGCCAATGATTTGCCTAACTTTTCAACTTACAGGTATCTATGTCCTGCTTGCGCCTCAGACAACCTTCCTTGCTATCCACAACATTTTTGTATCATTATTACTCCAATGTTCACATCCAAATTTTCAATATGTATCATAAACAGCAAACATCATTCATGACAGACATTCTCTGTCATCTTATGTGCAAAATATATTTTGTGAGCAAAAAACAAATGGTTGGTGAGGCTCAGCAGGTCAGGCTTGGGAGGTGGATAAATTGTCATTGATTTGGGTCAGCCTCTCTACAAACTGCTGCAGTGCTCTCCTTCATCAACATTGCAATTCCCCCTCCGCTTTTGCATTTCGTCTGTCACACCTGAAACTGAAATACCACAGATCAGAAAGCTGCGAGTCCTCCCCTTCACTCAACCACATTTCTGTGATTATAACATCATAATTCCATGTGTTTATCCATGCTCTAAATCTAAGCTCTATCACTAACACTTAAGGCTCCTTGCATTAAGGTCAATGCAGTTGAGCTAGTCAGCCTGTACATGCTACCTAACCTGCCTCTGGATGCTCTACTAACTGAATGCACTGATTTATCCTCTGCATTTAGATCAATTTATTCATCTATCAAATTGTAACTGAGGTCCCAACCTACTAGTTAGTTTAAACCTTCCTGATGAGCATAAGAACACTTCCCTGCAAGATATTGGTCCCTTTACAATTTTAATTAATCCTTTCCTTCATGTACAGATCTCAAATATGCCAAAAGCAATCCCTCCAGCTTTGGAATGTTCTAGATCTGATTTACCATATAGCTGACTCTGACACCAGGGAGGCAACAGACCATTCTGAAGTCTTGCTCTCGGCCACAGAATTGCCCATCTGTTTCGCTCACTAATAAGGCTCCTTCACGAGCAAGCACTTGCCTTGACTTTTCCATCCCCTGTAAGCATCAGAGCCAATTGTGCTGCCACAAACTCACCCTTCACAGTATTGTAAACGGAGAAACAAGGAACTGCAGAATCTTGAGAAAAGCATGAACTGCTAGAGTAATTCAGCGAGTTAGGCAACGTTTGAGGAGGATATGGACGGGCAACGTTTTGAGCTGGGACCTTAAACACTGTAGTTGTTGAGAGGGGAATGACCAAAAGGTATCCTTAATGGCTTGTCTGCACTTACTGCCCTTCCGTGTAGTCACCTGTCTCCTCTCTTCCCTTACCTGAGGCATGACTAACTCGATAAACATATTATCTGCAACATTTTCTGCATCCCAGATATAAGTAAGTAAGCTTATTGGCCAAGTATTCACATACAATGAATTTGCCTTGATGCTCCGCCCACAAGTAACAACATGACATACATTGACAGTTACGAATTACTCAGAAAACACTAAACATTAATAATAATAAAACATTAATGATAAAACACCATTGATCAAGCATGTGAATCAACAAAATGCCAGGTCAAAGGGAGGCTACAGATTTTTGGTAGTTGAGTGGAGCAACTACTCGTGGATAAAAACTGTTTTTATGTCTGGCTGTGGCAGCTTTGACAATCCAGAGTCGCCTTCCAGAGGGAAGTGATTCAAAGAGTTTGCGGCCAGGGTAAGAGGGGTCAGAGATGATCTTACCCGCTCGCTTCCTGGCCCTTGCAGTGTACAGTTCATCAATGGAGGGATGGTTCTCAGCTGATCGGACGATGCGCTGCAGCCTCCAGATGTCGTGCTTGGTGGCTGAGCCAAACTAGACCATGATGGAGAAGGTGAGAACACACTCTACGATGGCCGTGAAGAATTGGACCATCATTGCCTGTGCCATATTGTGCTTCCTCAGTTGTCGTAGGAAGTACATCCGATGTTGTGCCTTTTTGACTGTGGAGTCGATGGTAGCCCCCCACTTAAGATCCTTGGAGATGAAGGTCCACAGGAACTAAAAAGACTCCACTGATGTGATGTGGTGTTGTTGGTGGTGAGTGGGGTGAGGGGAGGGGGAGCTCTCCTAAAGTCTACAATCAATTCCACTCTTAAGAGCATTGAGCTCTAGGTTGTTGCTACGGCACCAGGACACCAGCTGTGACACTTCCTGTCTGTAGGCAGATTCCTCCCCATCCCAGATCAGTCCAATCAGGGTTGTGTCGTCGGAAAACTTGAGAAGCTTGACAGAGATGTCTGTGGAGGTGCAGTCATTGGTGTAGAGAGAGTAGAGGAGAGGAGAGAGTACGCAGCCTTGTGGTGCTCCTATGCTGAGCGTTTGCGGGTCCGAGATGTGCTTTCCCAGCCTCACATGCTGCTTCCTGTCTGTCAGGAAGTTGTTGATCCACTGACAGAGCGGTTCAGGCACAGTCAACTCGGAAAGTTTGGAGTTTAGTAGCTCTGGCACAATGGTGTTGAGTGCAGAGCTAATATCAACAAACAGGATCCTCGCATAGGTCCTCTGGTGGTCTAGGTGCTATAGGATGAAGTGCAGGCCTAGGTTGACTGCATCATCCACAGATCTATTGCCCAATATGCAAACTGCAGAGGGTCCAGCAGGGAGTTTGTGATATTTTTCAGCTTGGCTAGCACAAGCCTATCGAGTGTCTTCATGACTCCAGAGGTCAGTGCGACAGGCCTGTAGTCATTAAGACACGTAATCCTTGCCTTTTTGGGTACAGGGACAATAGTGGAGACTTTTAAGCAGGCAGGGACAGTACATGTTTGCAGGGATTGGTTAAAAATGTATGTGTAGACCGGTGCCAGTTGTTCGGCACAGAACTTGTGAGTAGAGGGGGAAACATTGTCAGGTCCTGGAGATTTCCGGCTCTTTTGTCATAGAAACATAGAAACATAGAAAATAGGTGCAGGATGAGGCCAGTCGGCCCTTCGAGGCAGCACCACCATTCAATATAATCATGGCTGATCGTCCGCTGTCAATAACCCGTGCCTGCCTTCTCACCATATCCCTTGACTCCACTAGCCCCTAGTGCTCTATCCAACTCTCCCTTAAATCCATCCAGTGATTTGGCCTCCACTGCCCTCTGTGGCAGGGAATTCCATAAATTCACAACTCTCTGGGTAAAAAAGTTTTTTCTCAGTTTGTCCTCTGAAAAACCTCTCCACCTCCTCTATTTTTATTGTTGATATTGGATAAGTTAAGTTGTGCAGCACAGAGGGTGTGGGTGATTGGATGTGAAGTGGTGATGGGAGGGTGATGGGTGTAGAAGACTGACTTTGCAGACTGAGGTCAGGCTGTGAGTGGGTATGAAGTGTTGGTTGGGGTGGGAAATGGTCCAGTCTTTTCATACTGGAGTCTTGCCTTAAGTAGGTGTGAAGTGGTGAATGGGAAGGAGAGGGTGCAGGGTCCATTCTTTGTAGACTGAGGTCTGGCTGTGTTGGTTGGGGAGGGGGGAGGGGGTACCAGGGTTACGTTTCTGATTTTCAAACCTGCAGTAAAACTCATTCAGGTCATTGGTCAACTGACGATTGTCCAAAGAGCGGGGCGCTTTCCTCTTGTAGCTGGTAATTTCTTGCAAGCACTTCAAAACTGAAGAAGAGTCACTAGCTGAGAACTTGCTCTTCAACTTCTCAGAGTAATTTTTCTTTTTTTTTAAAATTTCAAAATATACTTTATTCAAATGATAAACATATACAATACATTAACCTTGCGGAAAATCCATCCGACATTTTCGGAGGCTGTACAATAGATCAATACAGTTTAGACATTTCTTTCCCCCAAATTTCCACAAATCGGTCCCCCACTCGTGCCACAATGGCGTGGGATACCTTCCCTTATATTGAGGGGAGTCTCCACCATACCGTACCCCCCATGTCCAGCAGCGGAAGGGCGTTAGACTGTGGCCCTCCCCCACCGAGCCTTGGCGTTGGCTGCACCGAGCTTCAGTGCGTCCCTCAGCACGTACTCCTGCAGTCTGCAGCGGGCCAGTCGGCAACATTCCCTGACGGACATCTCGCTCTGCTGGGTGGTGAACAATGCTTGGGCAGACCAAAGGGCGTCTTTTACAGAGTTGATGACCCTCCAGCAGCTCTCGATGTCAGCCTCTGAATGTGCCCATGGGAACAGTCCGTAAATCACCGAGTCCTCTGTGACGGAGCTGTTCGGGATAAAGCGTACCAGGGACCCTTGCATTTTTCTCCAGACTCTTTTAGCAAACCCACACTCTGTAAAGAGGTGGGCAACCGTCTCCTCGCCATAGCAGCCGTCCCGAGGGCAGCGTGCGCTGGCAGTGAGGTTCCGACGGTGCAGGAAGGATCTGACTGGGAGGGCTCCCCGCACCGCCAGCCAAGCCAGGTCTTGGTGCTTGTTGGTGAGTTCTGGCGATGAGGCATTTTGCCAGACAAGCTGGGCAGTCTTCTCAGGGAACCACGCCTCCGGGTCCATAGAGTCCTTTCCCTGCAGTGCCTGCCGGACATTCTGTGCTGACCACTGCCCCATGGACATGTGGTCAAAGGTGTTGGTCCGGAAGAACCCTTCCACCGACGACAGATGGGGCGGCAATGTCCAGCTGACTGGCACATTGCGTGGCACCTGCGCCAGGCCCATCCTTCTCAACACCGGGGACAGGTAGAACCTCAGCAGGTAGTGACACTTGGTGCCCACGTGCCTTGGCTCTACACTCCACCTGATGCAGCCACACACGAAGGTGACCATCAGAATGAGGGCGACGTTGGGCACGCTTTTACCCCCGTTGTCTGCCGACTTGTACATTGTGGCCCGTCGCACCCGGTCCATCCTCGACCCCCAGATGAACTGGAAGATGGCCCGGGTGATCCCTGTGGCGTATGAGGGAGGGACAGGCCACACTTGTGCCAAGTACAGCAGCCCCAAGAGCACCTCACACCTGATGACCAAATTCTTTCCCGTTATAGAGAGGGAGCGTTGCCTCCACAGCTCCAGCTTCCTCCCCACCCTGGCTATCCGCTCCAGCCAATTTTTGTTACATGCCTCAGCACCCCCGAACCAGATCCCCAGCACCTTCAAGAAGTCAGGCTTGATGGTGAAGGGGATGGAAGATCTGTCGTGCCAGTTGCCAAAGAGCATGGCCTCGCTCTTCCTGCGGTTCACCCTGGCTCCCGTGGCTGACTCAAACTGGTCGCAGATACTAATCAGTCTGCGAACCGACCCTGGATCCGAGCAGAAGACAGCGACATCGTCCATGTACAGGGAGGTCTTTACTTGAATGCCCCCACTGTCTGGCAATGTCACTCCTCTTATGCCAACATCCTTCCTGATGGATTCAGCAAAAGGTTCAATACAGCAGACAAACAAGACAGGAGAGAGAGGGCAACCCTGCCTAACTCCAGACCTTACAGGGAAACTGTCTGATTCCCACCCATTGATTTGGACTGCACTACGGATGTTGGTGCAGAGCAGTTTGATCCAATTCCTGATTCCCTCCCCAAAACCCATTTTGGAGAGCACGTCCCTCATGTACGTGTGCGAAATCCTGTCGAAGGCCTTCTCCTGGTCCAAGCTGACTAGACAGGCATCCACCCGTCTGTCCTGCACGTAGGCGATGGTATCTCTCAGCAGCGCTAGGCTGTCTGAGATTTTCCTACCAGGTACAGCACAGGTTTGGTCCGGGTGGATCACCTGTCCCAGAACAGACTTGACCCGGTTGGCGATGGCCTTGGACAGGATCTTGTAGTCCACATTCAAGAGTGTTATGGGTCTCCAATTCTTTCGGTCCTTCATCTCCCCCTTCTGCTTGTAGATTAGGGTGATGTTGCCCTTCCTCATGGAGTCTGACGTGCTACCAGCCAGAAGCATGTCGTTGTACACTTCTAGCAGGTCCGGGCCCATCCAGTCCCACAGAGCCAAATACAACTCGGCCAGTAAGCCATCGCTTCCGGGAGTTTTATTCGAGTCAAAGGAACGGATGGAGCCAGTCAGCTCCTCTAGGGTCAGTGGTTGGTCCAGACTCTCCCGCTTGGTGTCCTCCAAGACCTCCGTGATTGAGGACAGGAAGTTCTGGGAGGAGGTACTGTCTGTGGTCTTTTGGTCATACAAATCTGTGTAAAAGGATTTGAAGATCCTCAGCATGTCTGTCTGTGAGGATGCTACCGTGCCGTCCTCCTCCCTAAGGCTGTTCATCACAGAGCTCCCCCTGTGAACCTTATGGAAAAAGAAACGTGAGCACGTCTCATCCTGCTCCACATGGCGGACCCTAGATCGAAGATGATCTTGGAGGATTCAGAGGTGAAGAGCTGAGCTTGCCGGTCCTTCAACTCTCTAAGTTCCTCCCTCACATCCACCCCCGCTCGACTGCAGAAGGAGCAGTTGTTGCAAATCTGTCTGGAGTTGGCACAATTCCCTCTGACTCTGTCTTGCTCTCTGAACCCCTTTAATTATGAAGAACCTCTTAATGTTCTCCTTGGTTGCTTCCCACCAGAGTGTGGGGAGTCAAAGAGGGGCTTCACCGTTCTCCAACATGCGTAGTCCCTCTTTAGCTCCTCGACATTCTCTGGGGTCAACAGTTTCGTGTTTAACTTCCACGTCCCTTTGCCTGCCTTCCGGTCCTCCCGTAGGTGACAGGAAGCCTGAAGAAGGCAGTGGTCGGAGAAGAACACTGGCGTGAGGTCAGTGTGTCTCACCGTGACGGCCTTCGTCGTGAAGACGAAGTCTATCCGAGATCGGGCTAAACCGTCCGATCTCGACCAAGTGAACTGCGGCTGGGACCCGCCTGCAGGATTGCTGAAGGCGTCACGCAGCTTTGCGTCTTTTACCATCTCCATCAGAAACTTGGACGTGCTGTCCAGTCTGCTGTCAGCACTGCCGGATCGTCCAGCTGCATCAATGATGCAGTTGAAGTCACCGCCAGAACGAGCTGCCGGGACGTGGCCAGCAGCACTGGGAGCTGCTGGAGAACGGCCAGCCGCTCGCTCTGCGTGGGTGAGGCATACACATTTATCAGCCGGAGCGGAGAGCCACGGTACATAACGTCCACCACGAGGAGACGCCCTCCAACCACTTCCTTGACCTCAGTGATGGTGAAGTTCCCTCCCCGCAGCAAAATCCCCAGGCCGGAAGCACGACAGTCATTTCCCCCCCGACCACACAGACAGTCCGTGGGGCCACCATCGCGACCACCTCCGATAGCAGCGGAGGTGTGGCAGCCCGCACTCCTGAAGAAAAGTCACATCTGCCTTGACCTTGGCCAGGTACTGTAAGGCATTAACACATCGCACAGTGCTCTTTATACTGCGCATGTTTAAAGATGCCAGTTTGAGCTCCATTGTCTTTAGAGTCACTGACCATTTCCATGTCCCATCATTCCCACCGCTTCGGTGAATTGCCTCAGCTTTCCTGGGCTCAGGAATCCAGCGGTGAGGTGAGTATCAGGTGGCGTAACCAAAGTTGTCGTTGCGGGGGGGCCTTCTCGTTCCACCCCCTTTTGGGCATGCCACTTCCTTTGTCTTCTGTAGCTGGGGCCCAATGGCCTCTGCGCTGCTCCCGGTCGCCTGGAGCTGGGGCCCAATGGCCTCTGCGCTGCTCCCGGTCGCCCGGAGCTGGGGCCCAATGGCCTCTGCAATGCTCCCGGTCGCCCGGAGCTGGGGCCCATGGGCCACAGCAATGCTCCCGGTTGCCCGGAGCTGGGGCCCATCGGCCGTTGCACTGCTCCCAGTCCCCTGGAGCTGGGGTCCACTTGCCGTTGTGATGATTCCTGTCTCCAGGGGCTGGAGCCCCTCAACCACTGCACTGCTCCCGATGTCCTGGGGCTGGAGCCCCTCGGCCACTTCTCTGCTCTCGGTCTCCTTTTCCTCCCCTGTTTTCTTCCTCTGCCTCCCTCGTTGGGACTTCCCGGTCGCCTCATCCTCCGACGAGGAGGAGAGGTTGCTGCCTTCTGTAAGAGAAAGACACCTTTTTTGTGATTTTCTTTTGGACTTACCACTCCTTTCCGGCCTTGGCTGTTTGGGCTGACCCCTCTTCTTAAACGTCACCATTGTCCATTTCTCCTGCTGTTCCCCCTCCTCCATCGACTCTCCCTGCTGGGCAGGATGCTGGGCGTCTCCTTCTGGCACTTGGGGCCTCAAGGTGGTCGGGCTGTCCTCATCCATGTTCCCTCTTTCTGCTGGGGTCTTGGCAGTGGTGGGGGGTGCCTCACCCCCCTTTGGGGTGCTGGCAGCAGCTCCTCTTGTTGCCTGTGCGTAGGTGCAGGCTCTTTTAGGGCAAGCCCTGTAAAGGTGGCCTGCCTCCCCGCACAGGTTGCAGTTCTTGCTGGCCTGACCGTCCTTTGTCTCATGGCCCTCCATCTTGCAGTTTTTGCAGACAACTGCAGTGCATTGGGCCATCACAGAGTAACTTTTCTTGGCAGCTCTGATTCCCCTTCTCAGCTTGTACTTGGCCTGCCTGTAGAGGTTTGCATCCCCGCTCCTGTAGGCCTCCTCTTTAGACCGTCGAAGCTGTCTGAGTTCTGCAGTGAACCAGGGCTTGTTGTTGTTGAACCATGTCCGGGTCTTATTTGGAATTCAACTGTCCTCGCAAAAGCTGACATATGATGAAACAGTGTCCGTATACTCATCGAGGCTTGTGGTTGCTTCCCTGAACACTTTCCAATCCGTGCAGCCAAAGTAGGTTCTCAGTGCCTTCGCTTGTCCACCTTTTCGTTGTTCTGACCACAGGCTTAGCAGCTTTTAGTTTCTGCCTGTAGGTCGGAATAAGGTGAACTAGACAATGATCAGAGAGACCCAGACATGCCCGGGGAACAGAGCGATATGCGTTCTTGATTGCCGTATAACAGTGATTGAGTGTTCTCTCCCTTCTAGTCAGGCAGGTAACATGAAGTTTGTAATTTGGAAGGTCACAGCTGAGTTTAGCTTTGTTAAACTCCCTCAAGACAATGACCATGGAGTAGGTATGTTACAAAACTTACCTTTAGCAGCGCTGCAGTTTTGTCACTGGCCGCGCGCGCGACTTTGGCGCCTTTGAGAGGGGGGCGGGTTTAAGATGCGTTTTTTCTTCACTATTTTGAACAGTCTGTTTAGTTGCTGAAGAAAAATCGCTTCGACTACCGTTTTATTAAGTTTATTAAAATTAGCGCTGGATAATTTAACAGCAGGAGTAAAATTAAAATCATCTTCTAATGCCTTCAACGCCGACAATGGGATGGATCTCATATAGGGGACAAGGCAAAGTGCACCGTTTATGTTTTCATATAAACTTGCTTCTTAGGATGCCTTTAATCAAAATTTTACATTGCGAAAAGGTGACTTAGGACCCCTACGACCCCTACAATACAGTCATGAGATGTTAACCATTTTTCACGAGAGTTTTGACTTGAGTATTTTCCATTATATTTCTAATTGCAGTATTTTGCTTTCTGAACTTTATTTTGCATTTTCTAAAAAAATTGTTTGAGACAATATAACATCTATCGTCAATTTATGTAAAATGCTGCTCTGTAGTGGTTATAATACTGTACATTTTATTGAACTGATTTTTAATCAATGGATGGCAAATGAAGAACAGGTTTTTAATATCCCAGATAAATTTACCATTTAGGAATTTAGAGGCTTGAATTACATGATGCCAATATTCAATCTGGAAATAAGATTATAATAATTACCAGCAGTTTTACTTAAAATGCTGCAATGTTTCAAGGTTTCAAGGTCAGTTTCTGTCACAAGGTAGTATATTTTGAGTCACCATTTTACTTCGGAGTCACGTGAGTGACTTCATGAAGACCCTGCCAGCACGCACGCGTGACATATCGTCGCACGCGCTTGCTATCGACAAGCTGGGGGGGGAGTGCGCTCTCTCCACAGCTCCTTCAACAATGCAGTCAAGGTAAGTACACTAACCTTTTGTTGGTTGCAGGATGGAAGGCAACGGGGAAGGGAAGGAAGACTTCCCAAGAGCTGCGGGACACCGACAGGCCAGCGGCCACTTTCCCCGGAGCTGCGTGAACCGCCGGCAGCATCCGGACGGCCGGGGGTGCTTCGGTTACACCAGCGCCCGACTTCTCTCCTGAATGGATGTCCGCACTGGAGCTGGAAATTCCAGACCCAGGCTTTGTGCCCCCATCCCCCAGGAAGCGGAGGAGCAAACAGGTACGTGGGAAAGTGCCTTGCTCACCGACAGCGGCATCACTCCGTGTTGCTGTGGATCCACGGGGGCCGGGCCGGGTAACGGCTGCACTGCAGGGGAGCCCCGCAGCCGCAGCACGCCGCGTACAGCTGCCCGGGATATCTGCCATAGGGCAGTCTGGCAGAGCTACTGCTGCGTCGAGCAGCCCTGTAGGAGCTGGTGCTGCCGACACAACACTGCGTCAGACTGAGGTCAAGGGTGCCGGTGGAGCAGTAGACGGTCGGTTAGCTTAGCTCTGGCAGCTGCCGACCATGCGCCTCCACGAAGAAGATTGGGCGATAGTGGAGGTAAGCCTGCATGGACTTCGGGGAGCCAGGTACCGGGGACCGGCGCCGACTCATCTCCACTGCCTTCCTACCAGGCAGGTGGACCGCCACAGTCCGCTCAAAGGCTGACTAGCGGAAAGTCCGTGCGGGAGTCATATGGGCCTGCAGGAGCAGTAGCCCACGACAACCTACCTTCGGACCCTAGTCTGCATCTTATGGAGGTGTGGTCCGCTGGTAGAAGCCCCAGAGAAATTGCAGAGCCTGGGGAAGTCGGCTTGTCCGCCGCGAGTAGCGGGGACGGTCGCATTGCCAGGTTGGAGCTCTTGGGTGGAGCAACTAGTCCAACGGGATATGGACCGGGATGAACGGGAGTCTCGGGTCTCCACCAGCCATGCCAGGAGACTGCCCAGCATATCGTCTTCTCCAGCCAGCTGTACCAGAAGTTGCTGGATGCTGACGTCGATGACGAACCAGAGATGCCGGAGGCCGTAGAGCCAGTCCTAGGTGCGCACCTGCTGGATGTCGTGGGACAATTTGCCACAGACACCCACACTGGGGTGCCGCTGCACCCCAAACTGGCGGGAACCTTTGACTATCTGACCACTCACCAGCTTCTGGGTCAGGTAGTCACTGACGCCATGGACGAATTCAAACCGCCCAACAACTGCATCACTTTCAGTGCGCCTACGGGGAATGCTCAAATTTGGGGGAATTTGAGTGCTACCACCAAGATGCAGGACGTCCGCCTACAGCGCATCCTCAAACCTCTATCGACGGGCATTACTGCATTTGCCAGCACCCTCGATAGGGATGATGTGCCCAGCGAGCAGCAGGATGCCCTGGCACTTCTCTGCAATGCGCAGTTCAAAATTAACTGCCTTCGTAAGAGCTCCATCCGGCCAACACTCAACCTGTAATTTGCTGGGTTGTGCCGTCCCTCCACCACCTCATCAGCGGTTTGGGGAAGATCTCTCCGAGCAAGTCACAGACGAGGAGGCCAAGACCGTGGGCCTTATGAAACCTCCACCGGCTAAAGTTCACCCATATCACCGTCAACAACCATACACTACTTGAAAACCGCACCAGCCGGATAGGACACCAAGGACCTATCCGCCTCCACTTCCCCAACCACAGCGGCCTTTTTTAGGGCAAGGCCTGCAGCGGCCCGCATGGACGATGCGGCCACCGTCATGACAAGCACTGCAACGCCCCCCAAAACGCCATACGCCAGGACCCGCCGTTAACCATGGAGGTAAGGGGGTCTGGTTCCTCTCAGGCAGTAGCACTTCTTCCCGCACAAGTCGGGGGATGGTTGCGGGCATTTAGTGGTGCTTGGGATGCAATCACCACAGACACGTTTATTCTACAAAGTGTTCACGGTTATGTCATAGAATTTATTGATGGTCAACTTCCCCCTACACAGCATGCACCTCAGCGAATTTTTACGCTCTCTCAGAATGAGATAAAGGCGGGACATGCTGAAATCTTACGGCTAGCAGATAAAGGGGTGATTGGTAAAACGACGCACGAACCCCTTGAGTTTGTGTCCAACATCTTCACAAAAACCAAAAAAGATGGGGGGTGTCAGATTATCATAGACCTAACCCAGTTGCACACTTTTGTACAATATACCCATTTTAAAATGGATACCTTTGAAACAGCTAAGCAGATGCTTTACCCGGGGTACTTTATGGCTTTCATCGATTTAAAAGATGCATACTATACAGTTCCCATCACAGAATCGCACAGGAAGTTCCTGAAATTTATCTGGAAGGGACAGTTGCGGCAATACAAAGCATTACCCAATGGGTTAACCACAGCCCCCAGACTATTTGCCAAATTAGTAAAACCCATATTGGCACACCTCCGACAACAAAATTATATCGTCATGGCATATTTAGACGATATTCTTATCGTGGGTCATACCCTCCAATTGGCTATGCTGGCAGTTACAGCGACCAAATCTTTATTCGAGACGCTAGGGTTTGTAACCCATCCAGACAAATCCAAACTGCACCCCTCTCAAGTTATGGATTACCTGGGTTTCACCATTGACACAACCTTAATGATGATCACTATCCCGATCAACAAAGCTTTAGGCATAAAAGAAGCATGCTGCTGCCTTGCCTGCACCCGGGGTTCCGACTCTCCGACAAACGGCAAAGGTAATTGGGAAATTGGTAGCTACATTCTCAGCTGCGCAATTCGGACCGTTACATTACCAAAATTTACAAAGAGCAAAGATCCAGCATTAAAAGCAAATGCTGGGCACTTTGATAGACCACTATGGTTGCCACATCAGGCTGGAGCTGAGCTACAATGGTGGATTGACAATCTTAGTGATAGACCCATCATTGTTAGCAACCCATCCGTCGTGCTACAGACTGTCGCAAGCGCACAAGGTTGGGGTGCAACTGACACCATGTCCAGTTGTGGTGGCAGATGGGACCCTCACGAGTCTACCCTCCTCCAGACACAAGGGATACATTATCTGGAGATGTTAGGGGCTTTCCATGGACAGCGGGCTTACTGTACTAACTCACGGAACTTACATGTCCGCCTCCAAATAGATAACACAACGGTGGTGGCTTATGTCAATCATATGGGTGGTACCAGGTCGTTATCTTGTGACGAATTGGCAAACACAAACTGGCACTGGTGCATTGAGAGAAATATTTGGATCACAGTGACCTATTTGCCAGGGAAGCTCAATACAGTGGCGGACACCAGGTCACGAGTGTTCAACGATAATATCGAGTGGATGTTGAATCCCCATATTTATGCTGAAATTATAGCTCACTATGGCACACCAGATATTGACCTCTTTGCGTCCAGGTTGAACCATCAGACACCAACATATGTGTCTTGGGAACCAGACCCTGGGGCAGTAGCTATGGATGTTTTTTCTCTCCATTGGGGGAAATGGTTTTGCTACGCATTTCCCCCATTCTGCCTCATCAGTCGGGTATTGCAGAAAATTCAACTGGATTCTGCAACTGGCATTTTGATCATACCCGACTGGCCTACACAGCCATGGTACCCGATGGTCCTCAAAATTTTGAAACGTCCGTGGATTCAGTTTGGTAAAAACCCCAAATTAATTACTAACCCCATTACGGGGGACAGTCACCCGTGCCATGGTCACCTAAACATGTTGGCCTGCAGGTTCTAAAGAGGCCGCTCGTCAAGGCCGGCATATCACCAAGGGCCATGGACCTTACCTCAGCGTCATGCCGAGCATCAACCAGGAGGCAGTACCTCACACAGGTCAGGAAGTGGGAGGCATTCTGCTCCTGTACCAACACGACCTCCAACTCAGCAACAATCCCTGATGTCCTGGAATTCCTAGCGGGCCTTCATTACGATGCGGGTCTTAGCTACAGTGCCATCAACAGCGCCAGGAGTGCACTGTCCTCATACCTGGACAAAGGTATAGGCTCCAACCACCTGGTGTCTAAATTTATGAGGGGAGTGTTTAACACCAACCCTCCACGACCCAGATACAACTTCACCTAGGACGTAGGCATCATTCTGACCCTACTGAGGAGCTGGTCTCCTATGACAGAGTTACCACTCAAACAGCTCGCCCTCAAAGTGGTGATGCTGATGGCACTGACTACAGCTCAACGAGTCCAGGCATTACAGAAGCTGCGGCTGGATAGCATAGGTCTCCACCCCTGCAAAGGTGACTTTCTTTGTCCAGGACCTATTGAAGCAGCACAGACCTGGGGCTCATGGGCTGCAGTTGGAGTTTCGGGCGTACCCCACTGATGTCACCCTCTGCATAGTCACCCATCTCTGCCTCTACATCCGCACTACACAAACCATCCGGAAGATGGAGCAGGGGCTCCTCATCAGCCACAAATCTCCGCATCACCGGGTGACTGTGCAGACTATCGCAAGGTGGCTCAGGGCGGTGTTGGGTGCAGCAGGAATAGGTACTAACATTTTAAAATCTCACTCTACCAGGGCTGCATCCACATCAGCGGCGAGGGCCATGGAGGTGCCCATGGACCACATCCTCGCCATCACGGGCTGGGCCTGTGAAGCAACCTTCCAGCGGTTCTACAAAAAGTCGCTGGTTGCCCCCGCAACGTTCGCTGAAGCCGTGCTGGGAGCCACTCTATGACTGATTTGTTCCCGAATTAGGGGTCTTTTGCTTTGTTATTATTTGTGTTAATAACTGTGCATTATTTTTCAGCCTGTTCAGTCTGGAATGCATTAACTACCTTCCTCCATCAGTATTGCGGCAGTGTGATAGGATGGACGATGTCCAGGGCATGAAATCAAAGAGCTTTGAAATCTTCACGAAGTCACTCACGTGACTCCGAAGTAAAATAGTAAGATTAAACGAGAACTTACCAAGTTCTATTTTATGACTGAATTTGCAATTACAGAAACCAAGACTACATTCTAAAGAATTTCTTACATTAACTTAAAATCTAAACCAATAATTAAAAAATAAATGTTGAATGGTGTATATAGATGTTCTGCAACTGATTCCAATCAACACATTACAAATTATAGTCAATAGTCAATAGTCAGATTTATTCGTCACATACACAATGAAGTGCAGTGAAATGAATTTACCAGCAGCGGTACAATAAAAAAAAAAGAACAAACAATACACAATAGAAATGTAACACAAAAACATCCACCACAGCATTCATCACTGTGGTGGAAGGCACAGTCCTCCTCCGTTTTTCCCCATGGTCGGGACCATAAACCTCCGCAGTCGCCTCTGCGGGCGGTCAGATGTACAGGCCCTCTCGTCTGGAAGGTAAGTGCCAAATCAGTGCTTCCCTACCGGAGACCGTGGCTTCAAGATGATGTAGGCCGCAGGCCGGCGGTCGAAGATCTAAGTCCCCGCCGTGCTGTGGCTAGAAGCACGGCAGATGTTGTAGGTCACGGGCTGGCGGTCGGAGCTCTTCTCCTCCGGGGTCCCCAATGTGGGATCCCAGGCTCCACAGACCGCAGCTTCAGGATGCTGCGGCTGCACTCACTCAGCAAGAACTGTGCTGTTTAATGTCAGCATTCACATTTCGCAGGGCGAACATTATCGACGTGAGTTTCACACAGAACCAGGCTGAACCATTTAAAGGGAAGATATATTGTGGCTGAATCATTCAGAATAGTAATTACTGATGTTTAACCAAAAAGGCTGACATTGTTAGGGAATGTACATTTTTATACTGTATCAATGGCAGAAGTGGAGAAGAGAAGATAATGTTCTGTGACCCATGAGGTTGGGATGTGGGGGGCATGAAGCATTTCAAAAAAATAATAAGAGTTAGGCACAGGGGCAAATACCATGAATGCAGATTCAAGCCTCAAAATATTTAATGGCTTCCCAAGTGTGTTCTAGGACAGCAAATGCATCTTAAAATACCATACTTTACTAATTGCACCATTAGCCCTCACTGTAATTCAGTTCACTGCTATGATTTTTATCTATTAACAATGGCTTTCTAACTGGCTACGTACACTGAATGTCCATCTACTTCACTGCGCCCTGTCACACTTTGCAAGTATCATACCCCTATCTCACAGCTTATGCACACTGTCAGCAAATCATCCATGACAGTTTAATCACCAAAGCATATAATGCTACCTCGCTATTATAGTTCATCTCACTTCAAAGAGGATGTGGTGCTTAATTGGATGCTCCAGGAATGAACCAGAGGTGGAGAGATGTGTCTGAATATTCTAAATTATAAAATATATAATGCTTGTAGGATGCTTATCCATAAGCAGCAGCTAGTGATGATGCAGAACTAGTTAAGAATTCTGGTCTGTAATTCTCTTTACATCCCACTTCTCCTCATCCCATAACCTTCTAGACTTACTTTTCCAATCAGCAGTGTGTACATATATATATATATATACCACTTACTGTTGCCACCTCCCCTTATAACGATATTCTTTTGTATTTTTTCAGATAACCAAAAATTGATCACAATGGAATAAGATTTGGATAATGCTAACATGCTCACTCCAGATCTTAGTGGGAAGACTTGTTGTGGGAAACTTCATAAGATAGGGCTAGAATTCGGACCATCGAATCAACACTGCCATTCAATCATGGCTGATCGATCTTTCACATTCAATCCCATTCCCCTGCCTTCTCCCCATAATTACTAACATTCTTACTAATCTAGAATCTGTCAATCTATGCTTTAAAAATACTGAATGACATGGTCTTCACAGCCACTTGTGGCAATTAATTCCACAGTTTCACCGTGGCAAAATAAATTCCTCCTCATCTTCTTTCTAAAGTCAGGGGGTAGAAATGTGTGGAGTTGCTATTAAGGAGAAGGTGACTGAGAAGCTGAAAGGTCTGAAGTAAGTGGATAAGTCAGATGGACCAGATGGACTCCAACCCAGGGTTCTGAAAGAGGTAGCTTTCGAGACTGGAAGCATTAGTAAGGAACTTTCACAAATCACTAGAGTCAGGAGTGGTCCCAGAGGACTGGAAAATTGCAAAGGTTACTCTGCTGTTCTAGAGGAGAGGGAGGCAACGGAGGGTAAACTATAGGCTGGTTAGCTTGACATCTGTAGTTGGTAATATTTTGGAGTCCATTTTTAAATATGTGGTTTCCGCGTACTTATACGTACATGATTAAACATGCCAAAGTTAGCATGGCTTTTTAAAGGGGAAATCGTGCCTGACAAATCTGTTGGACGTCTTTGAAGAAGTAAATGGCAAGATAGACAAAGGAGAGCTACTGGATGCTGTTTATTTGGATTTTCCGAAGGCTTTGATAAGGTGTCACAAGTGAGGCTGACAATAGACAATCGGTACAGGAGTTGGCCATCCGGCCCTTCGAGCCAGCACTGCCATTCATTGTGATCATGGCTGATCATCCACAATCTGTACCCCGTTCCTGCCTTCTCCCCATATCCCTTGACTCCGCTAAGAAAGATGAGAGCACATGGTATTAGAGGGAAGACTCTATGTATAGAAGGTATCCTGGAAAACCTGCTATTTTCATTACTGCATGAGATGTGTTTGTCACTTTAATCTTTAGACATTAGAGATACGGCACGGAAACAGACCCTTCAGCCCACCGAGTCCACCCTGACCAGCGATCACCCTTTACACTGACACTGTCCTACACACTAGAGACAATATTTTACAAATATTTAAAACCCAATTAACCTACAATCTTGGACATCTTTGGAGTGTGGGAGGAAACTGGATCACCCGGAGAAAACCCATGCAGTCACAGGGAGAGCATACAGACAGCGCCGGTAGTCGGGTCTATGGTGCTATAAGGCAGCAACTCTACTGCTGGCAAAACTATGTATTACCCACCCTAACTACCTTTGAAAACACAATGGTAATCTGCCCACTTAAACTGCTGCTCTGTTTTCAGTGAAATTGAATAGGGAGTTTTATGAATTGGATTTATGGGCCTGTCGCACTTAGGCGACTTTTTAGGCGACTGCAGGACACTATGCAGTCGCCATAAGGTCGCCACATGTTCGTGAGTGGTTGCTGGGGAGTTGCCATCATGTCCGCCGAACAATGTTAAATGTCCGCCGAGCTTTACAGCCGTGTATCTCTGGCTTCTTAAAGGTTGTCTGCACTCCTTTTCCCATCACCCCCCCCCCCCCCCCTCCTCTCCACCCCTCGTTTAAAGGATTTACCGTACACTTCAGCCGTCTTTTTCAACGCCAACCTTCCTGTTCATCGTGGTGTGGTGTGTGTCTGTTTCTTCGTGGTGTGTGTCTGTTTCACCTTGGCTTTGTACCGTGTGAATTATTTAGACAACGCTCCCCCTGCTTGCCCTGTCCCCCGCCTGCATAACAAGCTGGTGAAGGAGGTGATGTGTGTGTTCCACTCTGACAGTCGCAATTCCAGTTGCCGGTTTTTCAGGCGACTGCCGGCAACTTGACAGTCACCGGCAATCCGCTGAAAAATCGCCTAAGTGAGACAGGCCCTTTAGCAATGATGAATGAGTAGCAATATATTGCTACGGCAGAATGAACTTGGAGGACAACCTGCAATGATGGGGATCCCAAGTGCTTGAAACCATTGTCCCTCTCAGTGACAGAGGATGCAGACTGCAGAGGTTCTATTGGTGTAGATAAATGAGTGACCACTGTGCATTTTGTAGATGTTATACTGTACGTTAAAAAAATGGGCATATGTAATATTGGTAAATAGCACTCTAAGAATTATAACATAGAGAGTCATGGAATCATACAGCACTGACACAGGCCGACCTGCAATGTCATTTTTAGTGAACTACATATGTGTACACTTGGATCCCTCTGTTCTACAACAGTTTCTAGGGCCCTACCATACACTGTGAAGTTCCTACCTTCCCCAAATGTTATACCTCACACTGTTCTGAATTAAACTTCATCTGCCGTTTCTCGGTTCACTTGCCCAGCTGATGCAGATCCTGTTGTAATTCTTGATAATCATCTTTGCTGTCTACGATACCGCCTATTTTAGTGTGATCTGCAAACATACTAATCATGCCATCTACATTTCCATTCACATCATAGATGATTAACAGCAATTGTTCCAGCACCAATCCCTGAGGCACACCACCGATCACAGGCCTCTAGTCTGAAAAACAATCTTCCACCATCACTCTCTATTTCCTACCATTAAGCCAATTTTATATGCAGTTAGCTAGCTGTGCTGAAATCTATACAAACAACTTCCACAGATTTACCCTCATCAACCTTCTTATTATTTCTTCAAAAATCTCAATCAAATTCTTAAGAGATGATCTCCCATACACAAAACCATGCTGACTATCCCTCGTCAACCTCTGATTTTCCAAATGCATATATATCTTATCATTCAGAATCCTCTCCAGTAACTTCGTTAAGCTTATTAGTCTATAGTTCCCAGGTTTCTTTTTCAGCACTTCTTAAATTCGCCACATCAGTAGCCACAATCCAGTCTTCTGGCACTTCACGCATGTCTAACGATGATTTGAATTTCTCAGGCAGGCCCACTGCAATTCTTTTGCTTCCCACATTGACTTTGGAAATATCTGTCAGGCATGGGAAGTTTATCTGCCTTCATATGTTTTAGGAAATCTAGCACTTCTTTTGATTGCAATACAGACTCAATTCAACTGGTGGATAAGTCACCTGGACCAGATGGACTGCAGTTTTAGAATAAGGGGTAGGCCATTTAGAATTGAGATGAGGAAAAACTTTTTCACCCAGAGAGTTGTGAATTTGTGGAATTATCTGCCTCAGAGGGCAGTGGAGGCCAATTCACTGGATACATTCAAAAGAGAGTTAGATAGAGCTCTTGGGGCAAGCGGAATCAAGGGATATAGGGAGAAGGCAGGAATGGGGTACAGATTGTGGATGATCAGCCGTGATCACATTGAATGGCGGTGCTGGTTCGAAGGGCCGAATGGCCTACTCCTGCACCTATTGTCTTTGTATCTATGTATTCAATCATACTTTATTGTCATGTACCTAGGTACAGTGAAATTCTTTCTTTTTGCTTGCAATCCAGTAAAATAATACAGCAGACTTCACCCAGGTGATACACTAGCTCAATGTATTACACTGTACTACACTGATGTCAAGACTGTGCATTAAGATCCCTAGTGTTCATGTATTTATGTGTGGTAAAAGCCGATGAGAAATATTAACTAAAGACCACAGACATCTCTCGAGGCTCTACTCATGGATGTGGTTTGGTTTCTGAGGAGCCCTATTCTCTCTCTCATAATTTTTTGGCATTTAATATGCATAAAATATCTTAGGATTCTTCTTAATTTTATCTGCAAGAGTTATCTCATTTTTGCCCTCCTATTTTCTTCTTGAAGTGTAGCTAGAGAGAAAATATACCGCTTCAAGGATACATGATCCCATCTGCCAATTCCTGACCCATGCCTCCTTTTTCCTAATCAGAACTTCAATTTTTCTCGTCATCCAAGGTTCCTTATTCCTACCTGCCTTGCTCTTCAAGGGCCTGTCTAACTTAGGCGACTTTTTAGGTGAGTGCAGGAGTCTCTGTGCTCGTCTCACGATGGTCGCCACATGTTTGCTGGCGGTCTCTGGTGAGTCTCCTTCATGGTCGCGATGAGTTTCCGCATTCTGGGAACTAGTCGCAGCCTCAGTATGGTCGGCACAAATTTTTCAACATGTTGAAAATTTTTCTGCGACCAAAGATTGGTCACCATGGAGAAAATCGATAATCCTGTAGTCGTAGGTTCAGTTGTAGTGGGGTCGCCATGTAGTTATGGGTAGTCGAGGTATTTGTAGGTAGTTTTAGTTAATCGCCTTTGCTGATTGGTCATTTTCATTGGCACATTGGGGGAAATAAGCGTAAGCACGAGTTTTCAGAACCAAGGATAACCGACCGGTAATGTTAAATGCCCACCAAACTTAACAGCTATGTATCTCTGGCTTATTAAAAGTTGGCTGACTTCTTAAAAGTGTCTCCACTCCTTCTCCCCCCTTCTCCCCCTCCTTCACCCCCCTTCTCACCTCCACCACCCCCCCCCCCCACTTTTAAAGGACATACCGTACACTGTGCTAGCCGTCTTAAAATTCCTGTTCATCAGGGTGTGTGTCTGCATCAGCTTGGCTTTGCACCGTGTGAATTTCAGACAGCGCTCCCTGCTTTCCCTGGCCCCCGCCTTTGCGATGAGTTTGTGTGTGTGTGTGTGTGTGTGTTCCACTCTGACAGTTGCCGTTCCAGTTCCCGGTTTTTCAGGCTTGACAGTCGCCGGCAGTCCACTGAAAAATTGCCTGTAGGACAGGCCCTTCACTCTCACACAAACTAGCTGTTCAACATTATTTAATATAATAGTTGCCATAGTGTCTCTGTAATGAATGCCATAGTAAGAAAATGACTGTGTCAATACTGTAATGTTTTATGTAATAAAATGTTTGAATTATTGACTACTATCCAGTATCTTAGAGGGAGATCACTGCTGAGACATGGGTAAATAGAGTTTATGATGTTTATGGGTTATGCCTGATTCAGAATTTTGAATGCAAGCAAGAACATTTCCAGTTGACGTAGCACGTGGATATGTGCTGAGAATTTGTGAGCTGCGCGATTCAATTGGGATAGTACACATGCTGTCATGACTATAAGCTTTTATTTAAAGAAGTAACTTTGTTATTAGGTTGAATTACTGACTACTTTTCCAGATTCTTAGAGAGATTGACACAGTAAATCTTTAAACTACAGTGCTTCAATGGTGCAGAGAATTAATATTAAGGGTATTGAATCAGATGCCAATCTAGTAGGCATTTTTGTATTAGATAATGTCAAACCACTTGAGTTTTATTGAAGCTTCCACAGTGGAGAACTTTCCTTCATGTTTTGGATATGGTAGAATCTTGCGCAGGCCACAACGTGCTGAAGTAATTGGGCAGCAACACTGGAGGACACTTTTTTGTCATCCTTGCTCTTAATGTCAGTAGGTCTAAGGAGCTGATTGTTGACTTTAGAAGAGGGAGGTTGAGGACCATTCAGCCTGTTTTCATCGAGAAATCAGCAGTGGAGAGTCAACAATTTAAAGTTCCCAGGCGTGCATATCTCTGAAGATCTGTCCTGGACTCAGCACATTAAATCAATCATAAAGAAAGCCCATCAATACCTCTACTTCCTTAGAAGAGGAGATTCGATATGTCGCCAAATTTAACTTCTACAGGGGCACCACAGAGTGCATATTGACTAGTTGCATCATGGCCTGGTTTGATCACCGAGGAACGAAGGAGATTTCATTGTCCAACATGGGTACTGACCTCCCACCATCGAAGGAATCTATAGGAGGTGCTGTCTCAAAAAGGCAGCCAGCATCATCAAAAGCCTACAATACTCGGGCCGTGCTCACGCTTCACTCATGCCATCAGGTAGAAGGTACAGGAATCTAAAATCCAAAACTTCCAAGTTCAAGAACAGCTTCTTCCCAAAGACCAACAAGCTTTTGAGTATTACAAACACCAACTAAATTACAAACTACGAGCAGTCTTGATTGCCCTTGGTCGTTTGTTTTGCACTTAAATTGTTTTTTTTTTAATGTTTATTGAACTTTCTCTTGTTTATTGTGTTATCTATATATGCTGTGTTTACCAACCTGTTATGGTGCTACAAGAATTTAATTGTTCAATTTTCTGTACATACGACAATTGAGTACTTTTGACTGATTTTATCATCCTTTTATCTCCTTTTCATCTCTAGCCTTTGTACATCCGATCACCTCCCCCCTCACCTGTATCCACCAATGAATTGCCTCCAGTGATGTGCTAGGACTGGGATGATTGCTGGTAGCACAGTGACATTCTTATGTCTAAGATATGACATCAAACATAGAGTGTATTCCTCTTGATTCCTATGGACCAATCTTGTCTCACCATTTGTCAACTTCTGCCTTGATGTTCAGTATTCAGTGCTGTGGTCCATGTTTGACCAAAACTGTGATGAGCTCTCGAGCTAACTTGCTGTGGCTAAGCACTAACTCCACACGTCTGTGCGCATATTCGTGAGTCACTGCTGCCTGTTAGCATTGAGACAAACTATTTCCTCATGTTCTGAATGATTGAGAGTAGACAGATTGGTCTGCGATAGTTGAATTGGATTTCATATTTTTGTGCACAGAGCATGCTTGGCCAGTATTCCATATTCTTGAGTAACTTTGCAGGAAACATGTCAGTACTACAGCTGAAATGTTGTTTGATCTAATTGCCTCTGATATATTCAGTGCTAGCGGCTAGTTTCTCAAGGAGTGAATGTAATTAGTTTAGACTGACTTCTGTGTTGGCCGGGATCTCATAAAGAAGCCAAATTGTCCCATTGGCTCTTCTGATCGAATATAATTGCAGATGATTGAACGTTGCCTTTGGCATTCACATGCTGCTCCCTTTCACCAATGAGGATCTTACGATTTCCACCTCCTGTTAGCAGTTTAATTGAGTGTCTATTCACACTCAATGCGGCAGCTCTGAAATGCTTTGAACAGATCTGATGATTGTGGAATTACTTTGCTTTGTCCATTGCATATTGTTTTTACTGTTTAGTTTCATCAAGTTGGCTTAATCTTAGGTATGCATGTTAACAGACTCCTCAGAGTTGAACCTCTTGTTTGATTATGATTTTGTAATGGGAAGTTTGCTGATCTATGACCTGACACAATATAGTTGAATACAATTTGAATGTAGCACACAGTGCCTAATGGGTACCCAGTGTATCGCTGCCTGATTTGTTCTGATTCTGAGTTCATTTTGGCTGATGATGATGCCACAGAACAGAAAAGAGGTTGTCCTCAATGCAAACACAGAATATGGTATCCATAATGACAGTGGCAGTGGTCACTCTTACCAACGCTGTCATGGACACTTGCATTTTCAAAAGGCAGATAGACGAAGACGAGGTAGAGATAATATATACTTAAAGTTGGTTTACTTAGTGCAGACCTGATTTGATAACTTTCTTCAGAACTTGCTTCATCTGGTACTGGCAGCCATTCCTATATGTATTTCATTCAGGGTATATTCGGTGCCTGCATATCCATTCCTCAGCATCCTGTCTGCCTGTGTCCCATTTTCGGGGACCTATGTACATGCATCCTAAGGTCTTTCTGGTTAACAACAATCCCCAGATCCTTGCTTTCAGTGTGTGTATGTAATTTCCCCAAATGTGTTATGCTTCGCACTTGTCTGAGTTAACTTATCCTCCAAATTTGCATATTGTCTGTGATGTAGGATTGAATTAGTGTGATGATTTCAGGTTGTTGCTTTATTAGTCTGTGTGGCAGCCTCACCAATATAGACACCAGTTGCCTGTTGGTTATGACAAAGACATTTCAAGGTTGATTGAACTTAGAACATTGGTACATCTGTATTCAGTACCGAGGTTGATGTTGAGTGCTTTTAGTGATTTTATTATTTTTAATGCTTTGTGTAATTTTAGGTAGTTTCAATAATGGAAAGGTTTGCTGTGGTATTTCAGAGTGCAGGAAGACATTGTGGGTCTAGATTCAGATGTGGAACTGATTGGGTAAGTGGCAGATTTCCTTCCTTTGGGCAGCAGTGAAGCAGATGGGATTTAGTTCTGGTGTAATTTAATGGTCACCATTAATGAGACTTGCTTTTATTTTTATTTCCAGATAATTTAATTAACTAAGTTTAAATTCTGCAGCTGTTGGAGTTGGCTTGCTAGTCCAGGCCTCTGGCCTTCATTAACACTACAACACCTCATTCCCTATCACTCTCAAGAGGCGCTCATATGAAGCCAGTTTAGTTTTAAGCATACATTGATACAAATTTTTGGTCACATAAACAGTTTGCTGTCAACTTTGCTTCTATTCAGAGTTTCCATATCAAGCTTAACGACGACAAGGCATTGCCTTCCTTGGACACACTACAGTTGTTTTTGCCCCCCACTTGTAAGCCAGAGGAAGTAGTTGAGGCAGGTACTAAAACAACATTTAAAATACATTTGGACAGGCACATGGATAGGGACGGTTTAGAGGAATATGTTCCAAATCTGGGCAAGTGGGACTAGAGTAGATGGGCCATCTTGATCCACATGGGCAAGTTAGACCGAAGGGTATGTTTCAATGCTGTATGACTATGACTTTATCCCCGTCTCACGGTGCGAGTTGGCCCATGAGTGACCCCGAGTTTTCACTCGTGGTGATCACGTATCAGGAACGTAGCGGCAACGTCAGAACTCGCGCAATCAACGTCCACTCGTGGCACTAATGGCAGGTACCCGTGAAACTTGATAACTCGTGAAAAAAATCAAACATGTTTGATTTTTTTCCACGAGTCAAATTCACTGTTCAAGATAAAAATTGAAACATTTTAACTCGTTGTAATAACGTAGGGCCCGTGCGTTGACCTTAGTGTCTCGTGAGTCTAACGTGCTAACCCGTGGGCACTCCTAAATCGGCAGCTGGACAGAGTAAAAAACGGCCTAACCGCAGTATGCTTCATATTTACTTATGACACGGGACCTGTTCGGCCCATCGAGTCTATGGTGGCCTGGGTCGGCCTTAGGAGTTACGGGGCCCAATTGGGAAAATTTTTCGGAGATAAATAAATAATTATAAATGAGTCACGTGTCGTGAGCAACATGACAATTGGGGGGAGAGTTCCTTTCACAGCGTGTGGGGAGTCTAGCCAGGGGTAACGTTGCGAGGAGGGAAGGAGCGTTGAGAAGGAGAGGGTCGGGTTCATGCCTGTAACTCACTCGCTGCTGCCGCGGCGCTCTGGGCATGGAGGTACTGCATTGTGGCCGGGGAGGGAAGCAGCTCGCGTGGCTATGAGCGGCCTCCATCACCGGACATCGGAACCGACTGCCATCTCAGCGGCTTCTGCCTGCCATCCCACCTCTGGCAGTGCTCTCCGTCTGAACAGTGAGGGGACCAGCTCAAGAGCAAAGATCATAGAGCGGAGTGGGTCAGCGGGTGATGGATAACATCACAGCGGGCGGTGGAGCTTACTCCTGTGTCAGCGCGATCAAGGGATCAATTGAGGTTACTTGCACTGACATATGGAGTAAGCTCCACCGCCCGCTGTCCTGTTATCCATCGCCCGCTGACCCGTTCTTGAGCTGGATGACCCTCTCCCCAGAGCCCCTGCCCGTCCCGCTGAGCCACCACAGACAGGGAGTTGAAAGTAGACACAGGGGGGTCCACCTTCAACTTCAGAGCCAAACAAAAAACACAGTGCTGGAGGAACTCAGCGGGCAAGGCAGTATCGACGAATCGCGATCCTGCTGCAAAATGTTTAAGTCGAAAACTGTATTTTATTTCAAAATGGGAATTTGAAGATAGGAACAGAGATGCTATACAGAGATTTTAAGCTCTTGGGTGAAGTCGCACAGTGGGGCAGGGCTTTAGGCAGCATCTATGGAACGAAGGAAATAGCCGGGTCTGAAGAAGGGTTTCGACCCGAAACGTTGCATATTTCCTTCTCTGCATAGATGCTGCCTCACCCGCTAAGTTTCTCCAGCATTTTTGTGTACCGCAAAACGTCAATGATTCCGGGAATGCCGAGAGAGCTAGAGAGAGAGGTGGAGAACGGGTGAGAGAGAGCGCGCTAGAGAGAGGGCGGGAGAAAGCGAAAGATGGAGAGACACAACGTGGGTCAGTAGGTAAATTGAATGACTAAACTGCACACCAAGAATTTCACCAAAAAGAAGTCCGTACTCATGATGATGAATTCTAAGAAATTCTTAATGTGTCATCAATGCATCAATCTACATTCCAGAGTAAAATGTAATTATGTTTTGAAGAAGTGTTAATGACACCGCGTGAATTGTGTTCAAAGGAACGCAGCGTCATTAATACTTCGTCTAAAACACAATTACACATTTACTGAGGAATGTGGATCGATGCATTGTTGATGCATTGGATAACTACTTGTTAACTACTAGCTGTTAACACAACTGGTTGTTAACACCACAGTGGTTAACACATCGTTTGTGTCTGATTACCGTACAGCGCTTGTATTCCATGTAAAAAAATCCGTATGGGGAATGTTTAAAAAAAAATCTTTATTTGACAAAGTGAATTGGTATTTCCATATGAAATACGGAACATTAACGCGGGGCCCCCCTTGGACGCGTGGCCCAATTTGGAAAAATTGGTCCAATCGGCCTAGGACTGGCCCTGATGGTGGCTATCAGAGCAATCCTACCAATTTCACTCAAAACCCAAAATGTTGGAGGAACTCAGTGGGCCCGGCTAGAATATGGGCAGGAGACCTTTCGGACAATTCTTCAAATCTCTGATTTTTTTCTGAAGAAGGCTAATTGGCTTTGTTTGTAACTTGTCTAAAAATGTAACTAAAAATGAAAATTTTAGTAAATGTAAATGTAACTAAAAATGTTAATTGACCCTCGTGTGTAAGATTGTGCTAGTGTCGCTGGTCGGCGCGGACTTGGTGGGTCGAAGGGCCCGTTAGAAACACTGTGTCACTTTTCAGGAGAAGTTGTCAGCTCAAGAGTACGTCAGGAGATGTTGTCAGCTCGAGACGAACTTGGTTAACTCTGGAGACGAACTTGGAACATCGTAGTAAACGGCAAAATACCATACCCGTGGGAACTCGGTTCAAACACTTGAACATCAACTTGGGATCTCGTGCACAACCACGAGTCTGTCACTCGTGGGTCAACTCGCACCGTGAGACGGGGCCAATAGGCTATGCTTACCTTCATTGACTAAGACATTGAGTATGAGTTGGGGCGTCATGCTATGGTTGCACAAATCATTAATTTGGCTGCAATTGGAGTATTGTGTGCATTTCTGGTCACCATGCTACAAGAAGGGATTGGATATTGAAAATAAGGTAAGAAGAAAATTCTAGGATTATCAAAATGGACTCACTAACAGAAATTTTAAACTTGTAGAAATTGGTTCTTCTTCTTGCTTATTGTGTACACAGCCAGAAGTTGTAGGACAACTTGTTCTATTTGATTTTATTTGATTGTGCACACCAGGTTGATTGCATGCGTCAAAATAGGGCTGACCACGTGAAGGTTGCAATCTCCCATCCATAGAAATTGGTTAAATCTCGGAGTTCAATTCGACAGTTGTGGGGAAGTTACTCCATATATTCAAAACAAAGTTTGACAGAAATTTGATTGTGAGATTAGTGCAGAAAAATGATGATGAAATAGTAGATCTTTTCATCTCATTTAATCCTGAACTGAGCTCCATTCAATTCCTAATAATGATTGGCTGTTTTCATCTCTGTAATAGAGGAACAAGAATATATTGACAATCCCTCGTGCATAATAAAACCTACAAGAACTAATTTGTACCTCAATTCATTTATCTGCTGTAGTTTGGCAAACTTTAACTTAACACCCTTTGCCCCATTTAGATGTGAAGCATTCAACTTATTTTCATTACCTTCATATTTGAAAATGCTAGTGTTGTTGCTGATCTTCACCTTCCTTAATCATGAGACTGCCTAACTTGGGACCAGCTCTTCTTGCAATCCTATGACCAGGGTACGGCTTTATAATAATGACTTTTTAACAATCCAATTTATAATGTGGGATTAAGCAATTTCACTAATGTCTCAGGATTTACATAGAAATATGGAAACATAGAAAATAGGTGCAGGAGTAGGCCATTCGGCCCTTCGAGCCTGCAATATAATCATGGCTGATCATCCAACTCAGTATCCCATACCTGCCTTCTCTCCGTATCCCCTGATCCCTCTAGCCACAAGGGCCACATCTAACTCCCTCTTATAAATAGCCAATGAACTGGCCTCAACTACCTTCTTGGCAGAGAATAGTAAGATTAAATGAGAACTTACCAGTTTGAAGTTTGATCTTTATTTAACGAGGCATTACGATGAGGGATTACGTGAAGAAGCCCCGCCAGAGCGCCTGCGCGTCATACTTCAAAGCAGCGGTGTGAAATCACTAACTACAGTCGAAGTGATATAGTAAAACTCAGAAGACTAGAACTACCAGATGATCTTTGCAATTATGAGGGTCGGGAGCGGAGGGCACGTAATCCCTCATCATAACACCTCATAAAATAAAGATCAAACTTCAAACTGGTAAGTTCTCGTTTAATCTTACTATTTTACCTCAGAGTCACGTGAGTGATTCCGTGAAGATTTTAAAGGTCTGTGGTTTCATGCCGTAGATACAGTTCCATACGACACACTGCTTCGGTTGACTCAGGATAAACAAATAACGTATTGAACATTGTTTAAATTATACAATGAACGTCTTAAACAATAAAAGAACAGTAATAAACCCTCTTTCACAGGGGAAATTACAAAGGAGAACTCAAACAGAACCGAAAACAGCATGCCCAAATCCTTGCATTGCGAGGGCAGGTTTATCATAAATCGTGGAAAAAGGTTTCTTCACCAGACAACCCTGCAGTGAGGATTTGGTCTAAAGGCACGTCCTGCACCTTTGCTGCGTATGTTGACGCCGCCCTGGTGGAGTGGTTTAAACACATCGGTGTCTACTCCAGCATAATGCAAACCTGTTTCGGCCATCTAGAAATAGTCTGTACTGACACCTTTGTACGAGGTTTTATGTGGCTGATGAGCATCGCTGTTTCAGACCCTCTGAGACTCTTGATGACCTTGATATGTTGGCTCAGGTGTGTAACTACACATAGTCTAAGGTCAGTGGGTATATTTTAAGCTTATTTTGGTTCCAGCCATCCCTGGCCTGCTCTGTTTGATTAGATCATATGCATAAAATGTAATATTATCTACAGAAGAATGCATGCTGTCCAGTCGTAACTTTTGCAATATCTGGACCCATTGCGCTGCCAATAGCACCATGAACATGACCACTTTGAGCATTAACTTCTTGAAAGGCAGAAATGTAATTGGAGCCCATTGCCAAAGCAGTGTGAGAAGTATGCTCACATCCCAGATTTCCGAATAACCAGGCCTGGGAGGGTTTTGTTAAAATATCTCTTATGAATCGGGCCACCAATGGATGAGTCCGACAGAGTGTTGTCCGGACTCTTGCCCTAAATAGGAGGACAAAACACTTCGAGCACTATAAATGCACTATAGGTTAACTGCTCGTCAAAAATGCAATTGTTGCAGGGAACTCCAATACATCCGGTATGCCTGCAACATGATAAGATATATTTGACTGTAAACAGAACATCTCCCATTTCTTAATATGAGATACATATTGTTTTTTAGTACTATCTCTCCAGGCCACCGTAATCACATTGACGGTCCTGCTCGATAGTCCGAGTCCCTGGAACAGTCTGGTCAGAAGATACAAATCAACAGATTAATACGATCATGTAAAGGGGAACTCTCCTCCTGTCCCAGGGTGAACCAACAAGTTGCTGTAATTGGGGATAGTCATGAATGGCTGTGTCATCAGTCTCAGAACCAATGGGAACCATGGCTGTGTGGACCAGTTAGGAACTACCAAACGCCTAAGCGTCGTTGTGCTCTATTTTGGTGAGACATTGACTAATGAAGCAGAATGGGGAAAAAGCGTAAGAACGTACATCCCCAATGTAGCGAGAATACATCCTCCGCTACTGCCCCTGGACCTGGTTCCCATGAGACATATTTAGGTAACTGGTGATTTAACCTGGATGCAATGGATCTATGTCTGGCAATCCATATCGGCTGACACTCATTTTGAAACTTTTGGATTCAGCATCCATTCTGTGTTTACGTGACCTGGCGTCTGCCACTTTCACGTTATCTCTACCTGGTAGGTAGATATCTGATACTCAGATGTTTCTCGTAATGTGCCAGATGAGATTAGCCAGATTGTCACAGAATAATGACCTCATTCCACCAATGTGATTGATATGCAACAGTATTGTCAATCTGAAACTGCACATGCAAATCATGCATTGTTGAGCAGAATGCTTTAGGCCATAGAATGCACCCAGCAATTCTACATAGTTTACCCCATTCCTCTGCAGGATTAATGCCTCTTTCACATTCCATTTGCCGCCACAGCTAGACTCGATATCAGTGGCTCCCCATCCCGAAGTGCTCACATCAGTTTGTAAACTAAAGGTTATTGAGTCAGAATGTCTCTAGTACATCTTGAGACATTAGTTACAGTTTTGGCCGTAGGCAAAGTACTGACATGTGAATTAAATCAATGATGAACCCCAAATAGCCAATCATTCTAGATGGTACTAATTTGGATTTAATTAGATGGGTGAGGAACCTAACCTCTCAACAGGTGTTTGGTAGCTGAATATTATGCATCTTTCAGATCTATGGTTGCCATTTAACACCCTTTTGATATGAGTTGCAATACTGAACATTTCCATTTAAAAAACGTTTATACTGGACCTAAGAGTTAAGTCTGGTTAGGCCCAGAATGACTCGACACCCACCATCGTTCTTTTGCCTGTGGAATATTGGGCACAAATTGTTGAGGCTGATATGTCGTCCTTACGATTACCCCTTTTTTGGAATAAAATACCAATTTCATCATTCACCTGCAGAGTTAGTGGTATGGAAAACCCAATACCCGACTAGGTGTATTTTGTACGGGTGGATGTACTTCTGAGATAACCTTATTCGAGTCCCCCCGGATACAATCCAATATGAATAAATCTGATGTTTATGCACCATGTATCATAGAACAATTGCTACCTACCCCGACCGATGACTGATCTCTAGAGGATATATCCTGGACTTTCAATTACCGCTTCCTGTTTGAAAGTGTATGGTTTTTGAGGTGGCATCCTGGTCTCAGGATGAGTTTTGATGAGGCCGATTGTTTTTGCCTCATCGTCCAGGTCTTTCACTGGATATTAGAGGATCTGCGCAAGGCTGTGAACCGTGGGTTGAGCTGGATGGTTATTCGTGAATAATTAATTCTAAAATGGGCATTTCACAGCAGGGTCCATATCCTGCTGTGTTTAGATAGTGCTGCCCTTGTACCATTTGCCCAAACGCCATTATTCCTGCTCCAACCAGTTCTTAGGACTTCTGTAGCCTTAACTCATGCACCCTCATGAAGTGCTCCTTTAGAACGATGCACAGTTAACAGGTGTTTGATATGTCTTGCGAAGTTTCCTCCATTATGGAGTCCTGGAGCTGGTGAGAGGCCATATAATTGAATTGCTGGCCAGTTTGTCATCCATGGATTCACCAGTTCCAGCCGGTATGGCAAATTGCTGGCCACATCCGGCACACCCGGAGCATAGCTCATGTGCTTTGGTGTATGTACATAAGCAGTGATACCAAACTTCAGGGTCAGATTCCCTTTAGGAAAGTGTCCCCGCTGGCTCCTGTAACCAGCCTTATGGGACCTAGTAAACCGCAGCAAGTTTAAAACACTTACCTGCGGATGTTTTACTTACTGCTGGTGGAGCTGCGCTCTCCAGCCTGTCGTGGCGCCAAACCCCTCTGACGTAATGACGCGCAGGCGCTCTGGCGGGGCTTCTTCACGTAGTCACTCACATGACTCCGGAGTAAAAATCCAGAGACTCACCACTGTCTGTGTGAAAAATGTTTTTTTCATCTCGGTCCTAAAAGATTTCCCCCTTATCCTTAAACTGTGACCCCTTGTTCTGAACTTCCCCAACATCGGGAACAATCTTCCTGCATCTAGCGTGTCCAACCCCTTAAGAATTTTGTAAGTTTCTATAAGATCCCCCCTCAATCTTCTAAATTCTAGCGAGTATAAGCAGGTCTATCCAGTCTTTCTTCATATGACAGTCCTGACATCCCAGGAATCAGTCTGGTGAACCTTCTCTGTACTCCCTCTATGGCAAGAATGTCTTTCCTCAGATTTTGAGACCAAAACTGTACGCAATACTCCAGGTGTGGTCTCCCAGTAGGACCGCCCTGCTCCTATACTCAAATCCTTTTGCTATGAATGGAAACATACCATTCGCTTCCTTCACTGCCTGCTGCACCTGCATGCCTACTTTCAATGACTGGTGTACCATGACACCCAGGTCTAGTTGCATCACCCCTTTTTCGGCTACTTTCCTGTTTTTGCCACGAAAGTGGATAACTTCACATTTATCCACATTATACTGCATCTGCCGTGCATTTTCCCACTCACCCAGCCTATCCAAGTCACCTTGCAGCCTCCTAGCATCTTCCTCACAGCTAACACTGCCCCCCAGCTTCGTGTCATCTGCAAACTTGGAGATGTTGCATTCAATTCCCTCGTCAAAATCATTAATGTATATTGTAAATAGCTGGGGTCCCAGCACTGAGCCTTGCGGTACCTCACTAGTCACTGCCTGCCATTCTGGAAAGGACCCGTTTACTCCTACTCTTTGCTTCCTGTCTGCCAGCCTGTTCTCTATCCACATCTATACTGAACCCCCAATACCATGTGCATTAGGTTTGTATACTAATTTCTTATGTGGGATTGTCGAAAGCTTGTCGAAAGCGTTCTGAAAGTCCAGATATAACACATCCACTGGTTGTCCGTTATCCACTCTACTAGTTACATCCTCGAAAAATTCTATAAGATCCGTCAAACATGATTTACCTTTTGTAAATCCATGCTGACTTTGTCCAATGATTTCATCACTTTCCAAATGTGCTGCTATCCCATGTTTAATAACTGACTCTAGCAGTTTCCCCACTACCGATGTTAGACTAACTGGTCTGTAATTCCCCATGTTCTCTCTCCCTCCCTTTTTAAAAAGTGGGGTTACATTAGCTCTCCAATCCTCAGGAACTACTCCAGAATCTAAAGAGTTTTGAAAAATTATATTTAATGCATCCACTATTTCTGGGGCTACATCCTTAAGTACTCTGGGATGCAGCCTATCTGGCCTTGGGGATTTATCGGCCTTTAATCCATTGAATTTACCTAACACCACTTCCCGGCTAACCTGGATTTCACTCAGTTCCTCCATCTCATTTGACCCCGGTCCCCTGCTATTTCCGGCAGATTATGTATGTTTTCCTTTGTCAAGATAGAACCAAAGTAGTTATTCAATTGGTCTGCCATGTCCTTGTTCCCCATGATCAATTCACCTGTTTCTGACTGCAAAGGACCTACATTTGTTTTAACTAATCTTTTTCTCTTCACAAATCTATAAAAACTTTTGCAGTCAGTTTTTATGTTCCCTGCCAGCTTTCTTTCATAATCTATTTTCCCTTTGCTAATTAACCCTTTTGTCCTCCTCTGCTGGACTCTGAATTTCTCCAAGTCCTCTGGTAGGCTGCTTTTTCTGGCCGATTTCATTTACAGTTTGAAACTGTTCAGTTCAGTTTAGTTTATTGTCACGTGTTTTCTACAAAATGCAAAACCTGGTATATATGCCAATGGGGGAAAAAATAATTCTTAATGCAAAGTGCTGTTGAAAGTGTTTCAGGCTGGCATTTTGATGTGTCAGTGTTTGGTTTGCAAGGGTGATCCTGAGCTTCTTATTCCTGCCTGTCATTTTAACCCTCCAACTCCCACTCTGACCTTTTCATATTTGGCTTTTTACATGCTATGACAGCACCGAGTCTAGGAACAACCAAAGAGATTTTCTAAGTACGTTGAGAGAGTTAAAGAAAGAATAGGGCCCAATTGAAACCAAAGCGGTCATTTCTGTGTGGGGTCGCAGGAGATGGGCAAGGTTCTCAATGAGCATTTCTCTTCAGTATTTACTGTGGAGAAAGACATGCAGGGGAGCTTGCGACTGTTAATGGAGATGTCTTGAAGGCATTGTGTATTGCAGTGAAAAGTGCTGAACGTCCTGTGACTTATGAAGGTAGATAAATCTCCCGGTTTGAATCATATATATCTGAGGACACTAGAGGAGAAATCTCAGGCACTCTCGCTGAGATATATAAATAATCGTTAGACATGAGGGAGGTATTGGAAAACCGGAGGGTAGCTAAAAAAAATTGACTTCTAATCCTTAAGAAGGGTTGCAAGAGCCAGCGAACTATAAATCAGTGAGCCTAACGTCTATGGTAGGCAAGTTACTGGAGAAGATTCTGAGGGATAAGATACATTTGAGGAAACAGGGATAGACAATAGACAATAGGTGCAGGAGTAGGCCATTCGGCCCTTGGAGCCAGCACCGCCATTCAATGTGATCATGGCTGATCATCCCCAATCAGTAACCCGTTCCTGCCTTCTCCCTATATCCCTTGACTCCGCTATCTTAAAGACCACTATCTAGCTCTCTCTTGAAAGTATCCAGAGAACTGGCCACCACTGCCCTCTGAGGCAGAGAATTCCACAGTCACAACTTTCTGTGTGCAAAAGTGTTTTCTCGTCTCCGTTCTAAATGGCTTACCCCTTATTCTTAAACTGTGGGCCCTGGTTCTGGATTCTCCCAACATTGGGAACATGTTTCCTGCCTCTAGCATGTCCAAACCTTGAATAATCTTATATGTTTCAATAAGATCCCCTTTCATCCTTCTAAACGGCAGAGTATACAAGCCCAGCAGCTCCATTCTCTCGGCATATGACAGTCCCGCCATCCCGGGAATTAACCTTGGAAACCTATGCTGCACTCCCTCAATAGCAAAAATGTCCTTCCTCTAATTAGGGGACCAAAACTGCACACAATACTCCAGGTGTGGTCTCACTAGGGCCCTATACAACTGCAGAAGGACCTATTTGCTCCTATACTCAACTCCTCTTATTATGAAGGCCAACATGCCATTTGCTTTCTTCACTGCCTGCATGCTTACTTACATTGACTGATGAACAGGGACCCCCAGATCCAGTTATACTTTGGGATTGATCAGTGATAGTCAGTATGGTTTTCTATATGCAAGATCGTATTTTTGGAACCTGCTGTATGCCTTTACGATAACCTAATCTCACATTGCAGTTCACAGAACCCAAAATAGAATTCTGGCATCCGATTTTTCCCGTTTGTACCTGATCTATTGCATATTTGTTCCACTTTCTCTTTTGTTTCAGATTTCTACCAACTGGTGTGCACCTAACAGTTTCAACATTTTTATTAGTGTTTTTTTCTCTTTCTAACTTTGGTCTCAGGCATTCATTCTGTTCTCTTCACCTCCCTCCATTGCAAACTTTTTTTCTCTTTTTCAGTTCTGGTAAACTCTCTTTGAGCTTATTGCTCTTTTCCAAGATGTCTTTTAGCTTTTTTCTTTTCTACTTACAGTGGGAAATATGTTTGTTTTAGCTTACACCAATGACATTTTTGCCATGTGCACCAATTTGACATGAGTGCCAAACCAAGGTTAATCAAAAAGCATTTTTCACATGATAATCAGGAAACTGGTGAAGCAGAGTCTGGAACAATCAATCCTGCAGAAATTAAGACAACAATGCAAAAAAAGGGTCGGATCCATAATACAGAATGTCTTGTGGGACAAGTAACTCTAGTTATAGTACTAGTCACGTATTTTAGGCTACAAGTTCAAATGCCAAAACCAAAGGTTTCATTGCGAGTCAGATTAAAATCATGGATCTCAGATTCAATGCTAAATTGTTCTGTGTAAAGCACCTTGGAGTGAAACATAGAAAATAGGTGCAGGAGGAGACCATTCCACCCTTCTAACTGGTTCTGAGATTTATTACAGAGGTCGACTCAAATTTGTCTTTGGATCTTGTTCTTTTGCATTGTAGTGCACCAGTTCCAGAGACAATGTCCAATGTATGCAAGAGAGCAGAGTTGAATCGGACAGTATCTTAACTTATGGAAGGACCATTTAGAAACCTAATAACAGAGGGGAAGAAGCTGTTCCAGAGTCCGGTGGTGTGTAGTTTCAAGATTCTGTGCCTTCAACCCGTTGGGAGAAGAAGGAATTAATATGTTGGCTGCTTTTCTGAGGCAGCATGAAGTGTACATGGAGTCAATGATGGGGAATCTGTCTGTGTGAAGGACAGGCCTACAACCACAACTCTCTGCAATTTCCTGTGGTCTTGGGCAGCGTTGTTCCTAAACCAAACTGTGATGCAACCTACAGTGTGCTTTCTATGGTGCATCTGCAGAAGTTTGTAAGGGTAATTTGAGACATGCTGACTTTCCTCAGTTTCCTGAGGAAGCAGAAGCACTGGTGTGTCTTCTTGGCTTCTTGGCTATTGCTTCAGTGCGTTTGGTCGATGTCATATTGTTGGTAATATTTCAGCTAAGGATCTTGAAGTTCTCAATCATTTCCACTTTGGTTCGATTGATGCCTACTGGGCCACATATTCCACCATGCTTTCTGAAATCAATAACTCGCTCCTTCATCTTCACCTCTCTTTTATGTCTCACCACTCTTTATACTTGCTCTTTTCCCTTCCACTCTCAGTCCTGTCACAGGGTTTCAAACAGAAATGTCAACCATTCCTTTCCAATAATAGATATTACTCAACCCACAGAAAATCTCCAGCGGATTGTCTGTGGCTTCTACCTATCCCTAAAATGTCAGTGTATTCTCTCAAGCAGTTTCATTTATATTAAAAGCAGCAATTTCGACTTCAAGCTTTGCACTCTTCTTAATGATCTCATCAAAACATTTTTCCATCAGATCAGCAGGTCAGATAACATCTATGGGATCTGTGAATTATCGTTACAGAAAAGGTTTCATCAGTATGTATAATTTACTGACGGGCAATTTTACCAGAAATATCTTGGTGCTTATCATCTTACACATGTGATAAGCAGCAGAAAGTATTGAAGCATAGGATATAGAATGCTTTTTCTGTTCTCACCAATAGGAAAATCAATTCTCAATTTGCTGAAAATGAATGGTGAGGTTCTAATGTGAATAGTTCCAGTTAGATGCATTTTAATGTCAATATATTGAAAAACATTTTTACAAAAATATTTTGATGAGATAAAGAAAAGCTGTGTGAAGTCTGACTAGGAAAATCTAAATTCAAAGTTAAGGAGCATGGAGGAGTGTTTTGCCCACCCGTCTCAGCCAACACACATATCTACCCAACTACGATACAGCTTTGAATATTGATTGCTCATTTCCACAGCAAATATACAACATCTAATTGAAGTTTAAGTTGTACAGTGGAAGTTCATAGTGTTGTTGTGTAGTCCTGGGTTGTTGGAAGGTTCCTCTGGCAGTGGGTTCAACAGATTATTGGAACTTCCAATAGAAAATGCAATCATTCCAGTGCATAAGAATGATATCATTTGACCTGCTATTCATGCTACTCCACCATTAAATTTTCATAGCCTGTCAAACACTTAAGATCATTCTATTAAAATGCACAAAATGCTGGAGTAAGTCAAGCAGTTCAGGTAGCATCTCTGAGGAACATGGATTGGAGTTGTTTCTTCGGACTGATTGTTGTGTGGGGGGGGGGGGGGGGGGAATAAAGCTGGAAAGGAGGAGGGGCAGAACAAAACTTGGAGAGTTATTGGTGGATAAGGGTGAGTGGGAGTTTTGATAGGCAGATGGTTGGGGGATACTCAGATATCAAAAGACAAAAGGTGTGAGATAAGGGCAGTGCAACTAGTGAGTGCAACTAGTGAAGCCAGAAGAAGAAATATAGGTGGGAGGGGCGGGGGAGAGGAAAAATGGGTGCTTGTCCAGGTGCGGCACAGGGAAGAGAAGGGGTAGAGGAAGGGGAAGGGGCAGGAGGGAGAAGGCAAGGGATTGTGGTTGGTTACTTCAAATTGGGTAATTCAATGTTCATACCGATGTGTTGGGTTGTGGTGAGGTGCTGTTCCTCCAGTCTACGTGTGGCTACATTCTGACAATGGAGGAAGCCCAGGGCAAAAAGGTCACTATGGTGATGGGAAGGGTATTTAAAATGGTTCTCAACCGGGAGATCCAGTAGGCCTTGGTGGACCGAGCACAAGTGTTCCACCTACTTTGAAAAAGCTCATTTTATTGTCATGCATTTTTGTATGGTACCAACAAAATGAATGAATGAATGCCTTTTTATTGTCACTATACACATGTACAATGAGATTAAAAGCTGCTCCTACTCAGTGTAAAAAACAGTGTAAAAAAACAAAAGGGGGGAGGGGGAATAAGGTGCACAGTTTCTGCGACGCCATGTACATATCTATAAAAGACAATGGACAAATAGAGTTACAGTTGCAGTACATATTACAGTAGGTGGCTAGATGAAGGTCCGGGGGTTAGGCTGTGAAGTCAGTGCATATGTGAGTTCAGGGAGATAATGGATTTTGGAAAGAAACTGTTCTTGAATCTATTTGTCCTTGTGGCTGATGCACCTATAGCGCCTCCCTGAGGGCAGCAGGTTGAACAGGCCAAATGCAGGATGGGAGCTGTCTTTTATCCAGGCACATGTGAGAGTGGGGAGGCCGAGAGTGACCAGTTTGTCGATGAGAATGTCCGGGATGATAGTATTGAAAGCTGAGCTGTAATCCACAAAGAGCATCCGGACGTAGCTCTGCCCCAGCTCCAAGGGCTCAGCACAGAGTGGAGAGCTACGGTGATGGCGTCTTCTGTGGACCTGTTTGGGCGATAGGCGAACTGGTGGGGGTCGAAGTCTGGAGGGAGATAGTCCTTGATGTGCTGAAGGACCAATCTCTCGAAGCACTTCGTGATTACCGGAGTGAGGGCCACAGGACGATAATCGTTTAGGCTGGTGATGGGGGACTTCTTCGGCACTGGGACGATTATGGCTGATTTTAGGCAGGATGGGATAACTGCCTGGTCCAGGGAGAGATTGAAGATTCTGGTGAAGATGACGGTGAGCTGGTGGGTACACGCTTTGAGCACCTTACCAGGTACTCCATCTGGGCCGGCAGCCTTCTTGGGGTTCACTGCCAGGAGCACACGTCTGACATCGTGCTCCCTTACAGTGAATGGAGTCGTGCAGGAGCCAGGTAAGGGTGGGAGCAGGGCTGTAGCAGATGAGTGCTGCTGTTGTGATGTTTCAAAGCGGGAAAATAAGCGCACTCAGGTCTTCCGTCGTTGTGGCACAGCCTCTGTAGTTTGTGATTCCTTGTATGCCCCGCCATACCTCCCGTATGTTATTGCTGGACAGGTGGGACTCTATGCTCCTCTTATAATCCACCTTAGCTTTTTTAATTCCCCTTTCCAGATCGGCTCGAGCAGCCCTGTACATAGCTCTGTCACCTGACCTGAAGACATCATCGCGGGCTCTGAGAAGTGTGCGGACCTGGCTGGACATCCAGGGTTTCTGGTTTGGGAAAACCTGAATGTTTTTGTCCACAGTCACGTTTCCGATGCAGAACCTCATGTAGTCCAGTACCGTTTCTGTGAATGTTTCCAGATCCTGGTGTTCGAATACGTCCCAGTTGGTCTGCGTGAAGCAGTCCTGTAGTTAGGAGAGTGCATTTTCAGGCCAGGTTGTAACAGTCTTTATGGTGGGCCTGGCACTTCGTCTGAGGGGGGTGTAGGCTGGGGAGAGCAGGAGGGAGAGATGATCTGACTGGCCAAGTTGGGGGAGGGGAATGGCTCTATACGCGTGCTTGATATTGGAATGGACATGATCCAGCGTGTTTTCCCCTCTAGTAGGACATGTTGATAAAATTTCGGCAGTACAGTCTTCAAGTTGGCCTTATTAAAGTCCCCTGCAATTATGTGAACACCTTCGGGGTGTGCCCGCTGCTGTTCGTTAATGGTGTTCAGCAGGAGCGAGAGCGCCGTGTTTACATTGGCGTCGGGTGGAATATACACAGATGTGACAATCACTACTGTTAGTTCTCTCGGTAGAAAAAAAGGCCGACATCTTACAGACATGTACTCGAGGTCAGGAGAACAATGTTTGTGTATGATTGTCCCGTTGTTGCACCAGTCCTCATGCATGTAGATACAGAGACCCCCTTCCCTGCTCTTACCTGAGTCCATAGTCCTGTCCCCACAGAAAGCGTCCTGCTAGCTGCATGCTAGCATCAGGTATCCCCTGGTGAAGCCAGGTTTCAGTAATGATCAAAACACAGCAGTCACGAACATATCAATTTCCAGCGAGTTGTAATTCCAGGTCATCCGTTTTATGAACCAGGGATCTGGCATTGGAAAGATACAGGCTCGGTAGAGGTGGCTTATGTGGTTGTTTCCTTAGCCTCAGCAAAACACCGGACCTGCGGCCTCGCTTCTGCTTCCTCTCCATCCTCCGACTGCGCCGCCTCTTGGACCCGACAACAATCCACGGGGAGCCCGAAGGTCTCACTCTGTCATCCGGGATATTATGTGTGTGATGAAAGACACTCAAAACAGATGTCTGATGCTGGTCACCGACGGCCAAGAGGCTCTGGCGGGTGTAGCGGATGTTTGCAGAACCGATAGTGAAGACGTACACAAACAGTGAAACGTACAAAAACAACAAAAAAGAACACCGAGACGGAGAGCCGTGAGCCGCTGCGACCATGCGCGCCGCCATCATAACCTTGATTTTTAAGTCCAGTGATGCATAGTGACATTGTCTAAGATGATCTGTTGTTACCACTGAGTCAGTAGCCCCCCTAATGTTGCAGATAACATTTCAAAGCAGCATCAGAATAGACAATGGCTCTCAGCAGATACACGGGATAAACAGTTCTTCCATTATATGGTATAATATAATTTATACATTTCTCATTGATATTATGTACAATTATTTATTTTTATTATTTTTTTTAATAGTTTTACACTGTGGCCAGAAAGAAAAAGAATGGAAGATGCGTGGAACTGTTGGTGAATGAAAAATTATGTTTAAGGTCATTACTATTGCACCAGAATTAGTTTTTTGTCTTTAGCCCATAGTGAAAAGAATTGTTAAGATTATTCTCTTCTCTTACCAATTTTACTTTCTGCTCTTGTTTCTGACTAATCTACTGTTTTGCTTCTTGGGTTTTCTCCAACAGTATATCAGTAGGCCAGTATGTCAAGAGAATAGATATGTATTATGTTAAACACTTGCTGAAAGTTAAGAATTTGAATATTCAGTAGTAGATTTGAATGCTGCCCACAACATGCAGACGCTGAGATTTTCCAGTGAAAAGCATTAAAATCAGAAAGGAAAATTCCATCAAATTAGTCGTTGCTCATCCTCAGAAACAGTAATCTAAACTGCTATCACAATGTTTAGGGACAATTACATTTTGGACGATGGTAGCAATTGTAGGGAGAGAACAGATTATTGTTGGACGGAAAGGATTACTTACAGCTGTGCTTCACCAGAGTTGTATGATCATGATTAACAGTATGTTTGCTATTTGCTAATTCAGGAATCTTTCACAGACAGTAAATTGCAATGTAGTTTGATACCAGAAACCAGATTTTTTTTTTCTGTACTTTTTCCTCCTGTCATCATTGGTGGCCTCAACATGAACTTTTAGTCTCAGCTTATTTATCCAAATTGGTATGGTTCATAAAGAGTGGGTTATTTTCTGTTGCCAGCTTTTTCTTTGGACAAAATGTTGGTGATTGTACAAGACGTTGGTGAGGCCACATTTGGAGTATTGTGTTACCTTGCTAAAGGAAAGGTGCTAAGTTAGATAGAGTGCAGAGAATAATTATGAGGTTGTTGCCAGGACTTCACTCAGCCCTCACTCTCTAGCCCCCACCGCCCCTCTAGACGCGCCTGCGAGTTGGGGGCTACGCATCAATGGAAAGGGCGGTTATGGGATAAAAGAAGCAAATTAATAATATTAATATAATTATAATGGGTGTAGTTAGCGTGTGTGCGTGGTGGTTGTTAATGTGTGTGACGCCACATGCCCGCCCCCCCCACAACCGCACGGTGGGGGAACAGACCCAACAGGTCTGCACTTAGTCTAGTATATATTCTCTCGTGTTGGTTTGTCCGGGTTGTATTTCGCGAATATTCGTTTTAGGCGTTTGTGAAACTCCTCCGAAATGTGCAAAATCGGAGAAATGTGCATATTCCCAGAGGGTTTTTTCACCTCTTAATGTTTGTAAAATTAGAACATTCGGTTCATCCTTTCCCTGCTTTTTCGGTAAAAATCATAAAAAATGTTAAAACAAATCAAACTGCCCATAGAATGTTGACGAACGTTCCATCGTGTGATGTCACAATGCCCAATGCTCACAGATGTCCAATCGCAATGGATCTCATTTACATGTGCCTTTGCCCCAGCCCCGCCCCCCACCTGATGTTGCAGCAAGTTCTTTCGCCCTTCCCTTTCTCTCGCCCTTCCCCCTCTCTCACCCTTCCCCCTCTCCTCCCCACCTCCTCCCCCCCCCTCCTCTCCTCTCTCCTCCCCCTCTCCATCTCCCCCTCTCCTTCGTCCTCTCCATGTCTCCTCACCCTCCCTCTCTCCCCCTCTCCCCACTCCCTCCCCCCTATTCACCCCCTCTCTCACCTCCCCTCCCCCCATGTGTGTGGGGGGGTGGTTAGTGTGTGTGCGTGTGTGTGTGAAGCCGCAGCACCCCCCCCCCCCCCCCTGCCCGTTGGAGGAACAGACCCAACGGGTCTGCACTTGATCTAGTAAATAAATAAAAAGCGCAAAAATCTCTATCAGGTTCAAGTGACGCTGAAGACTAATGTCTTTCTTGGGGGTCACAGTGGTGCAGCGGTAGAGTTGGTACCGCAGCGCCAGAGACCCGGGATCGATCCCGGCTACGGGTGCTGTCTGTATGGAGTTTGTACGTTCTCCTCGTGACCTGCGTGGGTTTTCTCCGGGATCTCCGCTTTCCTCCCACACTCCGAAGAAGTGCAGATTTTCAGGGTAATTGGATTGGTGTCAGTGTAAATTATCCCTAGTGTGTGTAGGATGGAGTTAATATGTGGTGATCGCTGGTCGGTGTGGACTCGGTGGGCCGAAGAGCCTGTTTCCGCGCTGTATCTGTGAAACTAAAATGCTTTGACTTGGAGGCCTGAGCTAAAGCGAGAGGTTGGGCAGGCTGACTTTATTCCTTGGAGCGTAGAAAGAAGAGGGGTGATCTTATAGAGTGTTAGATCATGTGTTAGAACATGTTAGATTATGTGTTAGATCATGAGGGGAATAGATGCACAGACACTTTTCCCCAGAGCAGAGGAATCAAGATCGAGAGGACATAGGTTTGAGATGAGAGAGGAAAGATTGAATCTGAATCTTTTTCACACACAGGTTGGTAAATGGAATGAGCTGCCAGAGGAGGAACTTGAGGCAGATATTATAAGATTACTTAAAAAACATTTGTACAGGTAGATGGACAGGAAAGGTTTAGAGGGATATGGGCCAAATGCCAGCAGGTGGCACTCGTGTAGATGGGGCAGCTGGGTTGGCATGGTGAAGGTGTGCTGAAGGGCCTGTTTCCATGTTGTATGACTCTGGCACAATGCAGAACAAATTCACTCCACTAATTTCACATTTACCTATAGTTACATACCCATTTTATTAAACTTTATTTTGTATCTTTAAAAAACTTGTTTCATGGCAATCCAGGAAGAATCCTAACTACTGAGATAAAAAGGGGACATTTTTCTGCTGTCAAGTTGGGTGTCATAGAGTAATAGAGTGATACAGTGTGGAAACAGGACCTTCAGGCCCAACTTGCCCACATCGGCCAACAATGTCTCAGCTACACTAGTCCCACTTGCCTGCGCTTGGTCCATATCCCTCCAAACCCGTCCTATCATTGTACCTATCTAACTGACTTTTAAACAGTCCCAGCCTCAACTACCTCCTCTGACAGCTTGTTCCATACTCCCACTACCCCTCAAATTCCTATTAAATCTTTTCCCCCTCACCCTGAATCTATGTCCTCCTATCCTCGATTCCCCTACTCTTGGTAAGAGACTCTGTGCATCTACCCGATCTATTCCTCTCATGATTTTGTATACCTCTATAAGATCACCCCTTATTGTGCATTGGTATATAGTGCATCGGTACAAAGCCTACATATATGGTCTTCATCATCAAATCATCTTATTTCCATTGAAATCAGCTCAGTATATTTCAGGGTTTAGAATAAATTTAATGTCTCAAAGCCTCTGTCCTAATATGAAAAAGATTGTATCACACCATAAGGATATAATTTTGCTCAACTGAACCCGATGACAGCAACTAACTTTGTAGTCTTCAATACTTTCTTGAAATGTAATTAAATCCACTCAGCTGGTAATGCATTATATTTGTCTTACCTCGTAGTTGCTAAGAATGAGATTAGAATATAGCAACTTTATGGCGCATCTGTGAGACTTCACATAGACTATTATGTACAGTTTTAAGTTCTTTACATAAGAAAGAATGTCCTAGAGGGTGTTCAGTGTAGATTCATGACACTGGTCCCAGAGATGACAGATTTGCCATATGAAATGAGATTCAGAATACTAAATTAAAAAAATGTTTGATCAAGCAGCATCTGTAGAGAGATAAGTGGAGCTAATTCAGGTCAAACTGGAAAAGAGAGAAAAATAAAGTTTGAGTTGAAGAGGATGTGAAAAAAGGACAAAGGCAATATCTATGATTTGGCGAGGCCAGGTTTGGGCAAAGTTGTCATTGGATTCAGTGATGGTTGATTGGATGATCATTAGAGTGATAATGCAGATAAACAAGTGTAAAAGGATAGAGTGGATGTGGAGAGGATGCTTCCACTAGTGGAAGAGTCATGGACCAGAGGCTATAGCCTCAGAATAAAAGGACGTACCTTTAGAAAGGAAATGAGGAGGAATTTCTTTAGTCAGAGGGTGATAAACCTATGTAATTCATTGTCAGAGATGGCTGTGGAGGTCAAGAATGTATATATTTAAGGCGATGTTGACATATTCTTGATTAGTACGGGTGTCAGGGGTTATGTGGAGAACGCTAGAAAAATAGATCAGCCATTATTGAAATGCGGAGTAGACTTGATGGGCCGAATAGCCTAATTCTGCTCCTATAATATGAACATGAAATTATGAAAGTGTTGCAGAATGCTCAACTATCAGATGTGCCATGCAATTTAATTATCTTTAAGGTGAGGGGAAAGATTTAAAAGTGACTTGAGGGGTATCTTTTTCCCCACAGAGGGGGATACATATACGGAACAAGCTGCCTGAGGAAGTGATAAAGGTTGGTAGTATTACGACATTTAAAAGACAGTTTGAAAGGGACATGCATAGGACACATTTGGAGGGATATGGGCCAAGCATCGGCAGGCAGGACTAGTTTGGTTAGGTAATTTGGCAGGTATGAACAAATTGCATGGTTCCACTCTATTTAAATAAAAATACTTACTATTTACACTCCACTTGGTGACTGTTGAAATATTTGGCGAACAGTACCCCTTTTTCTGTCTAAGCATTAAAGAAGGAACTGCAGATGCTGGAAAATCGAGGGTACACAAAATGCTGGAGAAACTCAGCGGGTGCAGCAGCATCTATGGAGTGAAGGAGATAGGCAACGTTTCAAAATGTTGTTGAGACTTTAACATGCAAGACGTTGGGAGGATGTTTCCCTTGAATGAGGTGTCTCAGACCAGAGACACTGTTTGCCACTGTGGTGATGGGGGCTTTCAATATGTAGGTGGACTGGGAAAATCAGGTTGGTTCAGGACCCCAAGAAAGAGAGTTTGTAGAATGCCTCCGAGATGGATTCTTAGAGCCGCTTGTAATGGAGCCGACCAGAGAAAAGGCAATTCTGGATTTAGTGTTGTCCAATGAACCGGATATGATAAGAGAACTCAAGGTAAAGGAACCGCTTGGAGGTAGTGATCATAATATGATTAGTTTTAATCTGCAATTTGAGAAGGAGAACGTTAAATCGGAAGTGGCAGTGAAGCAGTTGAACAAAGGGGACTATGAAGGCATGAGAGGGGAGCTGGCCAAAGTAGAGTGGAAAAGGATCCTAGCAGGAATGAAGGTGGAACAGCAATGGCAGAAATTTCTGGGCATAATCCTGAAGACGCAGGATCATTTCATTCTAAAAAGGAAGAAAGATTCTTAGGGGAGTAGGAGGCAACCGTGGCTGACAAGAGAAGTTAGGGATAGAATAAAACTAAAAGAAAAGATGTGTAACACAGCAAAGAGTAGCCGGAAGCCAGAAGATTGGGTAACCTTCATAGGACAACAGAAGGAAACAAAACGGGCAATACGGGCTGAAAAGATGAAGTATGAGGGGAAGCCAGACATGAATATAAAGAAGGACAGTAAAAGCTTCTTTAGATATGTTGAAGGAAAAAGAGTAGCAAAGTCAAATGCGGGTTCCTTGAAGGCAGACAAGGGTGAAATTATTATGGGCAACAAGGAAATGGCAGAAGAGTTGAATAGGTACTTCGGATCTGTCTTCACTAAGGAAGACACAAACAATCTCCCAGATGTACTGGAGGACAGAGGATCTAAGGGGGTAGAGGAACTGAAAGAAATTTTCATTAGACGAGAAATAGTATTGGGTAGGCTAATGGGACTGAAGGATGATAAATTCCCTGGGCCTGATGCTCTGCATCCCAGGGTCCTCAGGGAGGTGGCTCTAGAAATAGTGGACACATTGGTGATCATTTTCCAATGTTCAATAGATTCAGGATCAGTTCCTGTGGATTGGAGGATATATAATGTTATCCCACTTTTCATGAAAGGAGCGAGAGAGAAAACGGGGAATTACAGACCAGTTAGCCTGACCTCTGTGGTGGGAAAGATGCTGGAGTCAATTATTAAAGATGTAATAATGGGGCATTTTGATAGCAGTAAAAAGGATTAGTCCAAGTCAACATGGATTTATGAAAGGGAAATCATGCTTGATTAATCTTCTGGAATTTTCTGAGGATGTGACAAGTAAAATGGATGAAGGGGTGCCAGTGGATGTAGTGTATCTAGACTTTCAGAAAGCCTTTGATAAGGTCCTGCACGGAAGACTGGTGACTAAAATTAGAGCACATGGTATTGGGGGTAGGGTGTTCACATGGATAGAAAATTGGTTGGCAGACTGGAAGCAAAGAGTAGGAGTGAACAGGTCATTTTCAGAATGGCAGGCAGTGGCGAGTGGAGTGCCGCAAGGCTCGGTGTTGGGGCCGCAACTGTTTACCATATATATTAATGATTTGGAAGAGGGAATTAGGAGCAACACTAGCAAGTTTGAGGATGACACAAAGCTGGGTGGCAGTGTGAACTGTGAAGAGGATGTTAGGAGGTTGCAGGGTGACCTGGAAAGGTTGAGTGAGTGGGCAGATGCGTGACAGATGCAGTATAATATAGATAAATGTGAGGTTATCCACTTTGGTGGCAAGAACAAGGGGGTAGATTATTATCTCAATGGGGTTCGGTTAGGTAAGGGGGAGGTACAGCGAGACCTGGGTGTCCTTGTACGCGGGTCACTGAAAGTTGGCGTACAGGTACAGCAGGCAGTGAAGAAAGCTAATGGAATGTTGGCCTTCATAACAAGAGGATTTCAGTATAGGAGTAAAGAGGTTCTTCTGCAGTTGGAAAGGTTCTGGTGAGACCACATCTGGAGTTTCGAGTACAGTTTTGGTCTCCTAATTTGAGGAAGGACATCCTTGTGATTGAGGCAGTGCAGCGTAGGTTCACGAGATTGATCCCTGGGATGGCGGGACTGTCATATGAAGAAAGATTGAAAAGACTAGGCTTGTATTCACCGGAGTTTAGAAGGATGAGGGGGGATCTCATAGAAACATATAAAATTATAAAAGGACTGGACAAGCTAGATGCAGGAAAAATGTTCCCAATGTTGGGCGAGTCCAGAACCAGTCTTAGAATAAAGGGGAGGTCATTTAAGACTGAGGTGAGAAAAAACTTTTTCACCCAGAGAGTTGTGAAATTATGGAATTCCCTGCCACAGAGGGCAGTGGAGGCCAATTCACTGGATGGATTTAAGAGAGAGTTAGATAAAGCTCTAGGCGCTTGTGAAGTCAAGGGATATCGGGAGAAGGCAGGCACGGTTCTTGATTGGGGACGATCAGCCATGATCACAATGAATGGCGGTGCTGGCTCGAAGTTGCCGAATGGCCTCCTCCGGCACCTATTTTCTATGTTTCTAAGATAAGGGATAAGATAAGGGACTATAATGATGGTTACATTCCTACTAGTTTGAACTTGAAATGGAGGATGGAGAGGAACTCCTTCAAGAAAACTGCTCATAGGACATATGACAAAGAAAATTACTCAATGATCCATAATCCCATAATTTCAGGTTGTGTATAATTGTACAACAGAGATCTTCTACTTCAGCAAACAAATGAATTTATTTTCCTTTTCCGCTAGGCTGCAATATAACTTACATAAATATACACCTCCCTTCTGTATTAGCTGCAATCGGCGGCAGTTTAGTTGATGCCTCAACTGGAAATATGGATGAATCCAAAAAATTAATTGGCTTTCTTAAACTGTGAATAGATGATCTTTATGCAACTTGATCTGGCCATTTCAGGCCAACCTTATTTCTGTGGAGGTTGAATGACACTCCATCTTCATCTCCATCCATCCATCCATCCATCCATCCATCCATCCATCCATCCATCCATCCATCCATCCATCCATCCATCCATCCATCCATCCATCCATCCATCCCTAACACTCTCATATTGTACTCTTCCCGTTTGCATTGTTTTTACATTTGCGCAACAAATGGTACACGATAGCGCTACATTTTTTTGGCTCCTTACTCACCGTTCTCCTGTGCTCCAAGCGCATCAAATTTTGTTCCGATCAGTGGAATATTACAAACGTTATGGAGGTTTAAAAATCGTAAGATCAACAGATTGGTCTTCTCTCCTGTCAGTTGTCGGGACGGCAACGCCCCTTCCGGCACCTGCTGTCAATCAACGGGGTGAGGAGAATAAAGCCATTGAGGCCGAGCTGAGTCCAGAAGATGTCCAGAAGCCACCTCGAGTCCATCAGCCCCGAAGTCGCCCCGAGTCTGTCAGCCCCAAGCCGCCCCGAGTCCTGTAGCCGGGGAAGAGGGACTGCTTCAGACGGGAGCTGTCGGTGACCGGTGAGGCGGGGGAGCGTCCTACCGCTGGGGGAGGGTGCTGGCTTCGTCCGGGTCTGTTGGTGCCGGTGGGGGAGTGGGGAATGTCCGGCAGCCGGAGGTTGGGGACTGCTTCAGATGGGGCTGTCGGGGCCGGTAATGGGGGCAGCATCTTGCAACAGGGGGAGGGGGACGGCTTCCGGCTGAGGTTGTCGGGGCCGGTGGAGGTGGGAGGGGGGGCAGCATCTAGCAGCTGGGGAGGGGGACGGCTTCAGACTGGTGCTGTCGGTGGACGATAGGGGGGGCGGGGGGGAGGTGAGGAGGGAATGTGAGGGAGGAGGGGGGATAGAGAGAGAGAAGGGGGTTAGAGCGGGGAGAGGAGTTATGGAGGGAGGGAGGGAGGGAGGGAGGGAGTGACTGTGGATGGAGAAAGGAGAGGTGAGGGAATGTTTGGGGTGGGTAGGAGTAGAGGGTAAAGAAGAGGGAGGGTGAAGAGGAGTGGGAGAGAGTGCTGGGGATGAAGGGAAATAAGCAGCGCCTGCGCAATTGGGGCCTGTGGGTGAGTGAGGGAATATTGCGTTGGGGAAGAGTTGCGATGTGGGACCAGGCCTCTCGTGTGACAGGGACCCAACGGGTCCCACTTCCTCTAGTTGTATTTTAAATGGAAGAGACTATGACCTTAGATCCTAGGATGTGGCAGAAAACAAGTGAAAACATCTCAAATTGTCCAATAATCTGAATTGACAACTGAGTTGCCGGGATGTACTCAATATATGTAAGCACAGGGTTGAGTTTGTCCAGATGGAGGATCACGTTCTGTGACTGGATTGGTAGCATTTATTGAATCGGCAGAATTTCTTTGATTATGAAGGCAAGACACGGCACTGAGTCAAATTGTGAATCAGTATGTGCCAGTTTGGACCTTACTACAATATTTTGTTCTGACGTTAAAGCATAGTTGCTTCTTTTTATTGTATATTCCTGTAATCCTGTTAATCTATAAAAATCATTGAATGCCATCCCAGTAAGATTTTCATTTTCCTGTAAATTACTTGAAGTTAGACCTTTCTCAGGTTCAACCTGACAGTTATTGCCAATTAATCAGTTTTTTTTTGCCTCCAAATGTTTAAAGTGCCTGGCATAACTGCAATATTTCCTGATGACATCGACGAGCACTGGAGCCAGCTCAAATCCACCAACCTTGATTCCTGCAAAACCATCCTTGGGTGCGCCAGAAAACACCAGGACTGGTTTGGCGAGAACGACAAAAAGATAGAACAGCTCATCTCCAAGAAACGGAAAGCCGTCCATGCCTGGCAAAATGATGTAACCTGTAATGCCAAAAGAGCGGCTCACTCCAGAGCCAAGGCAGGACGTCCCACTATGACAAAGGTTCAAGACGCCATCAAGAGACTTTAAAACAACAAGGCCACTGGTCCAGATGGGATCCTAGCTGTGATCTTAAAGAACGGTGGTCCGGAGCTCCTCTACCACACCCACGCCCTACTCCAAAAGGTCTGACATCGACTCTGAGGTCAACCATCCCCTGAGTTGTGCCAGTGGAGCCTATGCCAGACTCAGGAAAAGAGTCTTTGAAGACCGAGACCGAAAGGCTCAAACAAAACTGCTGGTCTACAGAGCCGTTGTCCTCTCAACACTGTTGCATGGAGCCGAATCATGAACCGCCTACAGCAGGCACCTGGGAGCCCTGGAACAATACCTTCAAAGGTCCTTACGAAAGATTCTGAGGATCAGCTGGGAGGACAAATGCTCCAATTTCAGTGTTTTGGAGGTTGCCAACATGACCAGCATCACCACCACAATAATGCAGCACCAACTTTGATGGACAGGCCATGTCATCCGCATGTCCAACACACATCTCCATAAACCAGGGGTCGGCAACCTTGTTCTGCATAGGGGCCAGGACGCACGTCTGTGAGCGGATAGCGGGCCACATCTATCACGTGTACACATGGATCCCGCCCCCATCCTGCCCTGGATGGCAGGCATCAAATCACATGTTCACATAGATCCCGCCCTTCAAGGACGCCACCCGGAGCACTGGCTGCTAGTTATGAGCGCTCATAAACATGGCGTACCTCCGGACCATTGCCTTGGCTCTGCCTTGAAGGCGGTGGCTCAAATACTCACACTCACTCGTACCTGGCTTATTGACAACCTCGATCCCGACAGTGTAGCCCAGACACAGAAGGTGCGCGGCATTGCCGGCGACTTTGCGCAAGGTGCGGTACAGCCAGAGCTGGCGTTCAGCGCTCGCCGCTGCTCGGCGGCTCCACCATTGCGGCCGCCAGCACAGGCCTCCTTCCGTTCTTGCATCACCGTGCCTGCGCGCCGTGGCCTCGGGCCCGGGATGTACCGTCTGCAGGCCGGATAATTACGAGAGAATTATAATTCACAGGCCAGATGATTTCGCGTTACGGGCCGCATTCGTCCCGGGGGCCGTAGATTGCTAATTCCCTGCCCTAAACAGATTCTATACTCTTCAAGTGAAGGATGGTCGGCGAGCCCCCAGCAGACCAAAGAAACATTTCAAGGACAACATCAAGAACAGTCTGAAGAAATTCCACATCACATCGAGCAACTTGGAGCACATTGCACTGGACAGGCGCTCCTGGAGGAAATCCGTGCAGGAAGGAGCTGCACTTCATGAAATGGAACTACGCCGTGTAGCAGAGATTAAGCCACAGCACTGAAAGGAGAGTGAGATGGGGGCTCGACGACCACCAACTACTGCCAGTCACCACTGCCCACGTTGCACCAAGGTGTGTGGATTGTGGATCAGCCTCTACAGACATCTGCAGACCCACAAGTAGGCGACTCTATGGAGAGGTGGACAGCTGATGATGATGATTTAATATTATAGAACAGTACAGAAATAGGCTCTCCGGCCCACAATGTTTCTGCCAAACAAGATGCCAAGATAAAATGAACTCCTCTATCAACATCATCTTTAAATCACATCTCCTTTAAACATTGCTTCTCTCATCTTAAAGTTATGCTCTCTAGTCATTGATATTTCCGCCCTGATGGTTGAGGTGCCAGTTGGCAGGAGTGTAGCTAATGTTGTGTCTCTATTTGAGAAGGGCTGCAAAGAAAAACCTGGGGGGCTATAAAGCAGTGAGCCTAACATCTGTGGAACACAAGTTACTGGTATGATTTCTGAGGGATAAGACACACTTATTTGGAAAGACAGGAGTAGGGATAGTCAGTATGTTTTTATACATGGGAGATGTCTCGCAAATTTGTTTTTTTAAACGTAATATCCAAGTAGGCTGATGAGACCACGGCTATAGACGTTGTCTAAATGGATTTCAACAAGGCCTTTGATAAGGATCTGCATGGTAGGTTGCTCTGGAAGATTAGATCAGGAATATAACCTTCAGGATTTAATCCATGAAAGCGGACTAACTGGATACAGAATTGGCTTCTTTATAGGAAGCAGCGGGTGGTAGTGGAAGGTTGTTTATGGACTGGAGGCCTGTGACTAGTAGTGTGCATCAGGAATTGATGCTGGGTCTACGGCTATTTGTAATCTATATCAACGTTTCAGAAAAGAATGTACGAGGCATGATTAGTAAGTTTGCAGATGACACCAAAAAATGGGTGATGTAGATAGTGAAGATAATTATCAAGAATTGCAGCAGGATCTTGTTCAGTTCAGCAGCTCGACTGAGAGGTCTGTGTCAGTGCTCTATGTCTCTGACTTTATTATTTTTCATTCGTTTGGCAAAACCTCTGCACAGAGATCAACCATTGTTCAAAAGATGTTAGCTGATTCAAGTAAGATAACATTAAATGTTGTACCTCATGGCTTTCTGTCCAATATTCACTCGGTCGACGATGTTATCAGCACAACCGTCATGTAAGATGTTTTTAAAAATTGAAAATTGGGTTTCATTTCTGGACAGGTTAGGAAAGGTTAAAAATATGGTACTAGAAAGTTAAGTTGCATATAGAGCTGGTAAGTAAGTTGCTGCAGATGGGATGTGCCCCTGGATGTTGAGAAAATATGTGAGGAGATTGGAGAGATTGGAGATTAGCTATGATTATCCAAATATCAATAGATCCAGGGTCATTGCCTGAGGACTGGAAATGTGAAGCATTACTATCTTGTTCAAAAAAAGACTAAATGCAATGATTACAGTGCAATCAAAAGTTGAAATGGAAAATGCAGTTGATGTATATGTAGACATCTATATATACCGGGAGGCATTTCAAAAGCTGTCAACAAGTTGGCTTGTCATTAAGACTGAAACCATGAAATAAACGGGCTGTAGCAGAATGGCTAGAAAACAAACTGATTAGCGAGAAACAGAACAATTCTGAAACATTTTTTTTTCATGGACTATACAGAGGTGTCCAGTGGAATTTGTAATGATTACTAGGACTACTGGTTTACTTAATATTTATTAATAACCTGGACTCAGTGTACAGAGTACATTTTCCAAATCTACAAATGACAAATCTACAAACTTTCTGTGGTACTAAAATCTAAAGCGGTAAATTTTAGGAGAAAGAATGATATAGATGATATAAAATAGTGCAAATTGTAAATGAGGTACAAGATCGAGGTGTTTTTGTGCATAATTCTTTCAAAAAGGCAGGGCAGGTAGGGAAATGTATTTAAATCAGTTTATGGGATCATGAGCTCTAAGGCATAGAGTTCAAGAGCAAGGTCGGTTTTTGTGAACCTTTATAAAACACTGGTTCCTCCACAATTGTGTCGATTTCTGAGAACTACACTTTAGAAGAGAACGCAAAGAAATTTAATAAAATAATTTCAGGAATGATTGGGTTTAGTTATGTGAATGATTGGGGAAGCTCGACCTTTCCTCCTTGAAGAAGCTGAGCGAGCAAGCTATTTAAAATCATGAATGGTATAAACATAATAGATAAATACTTTTATTGTTGATGGGGTCAAGAACTAGGGGACATAGAATTAAGGAAAATAAAGCAGATTTGACATACAGAAAACTTTTTCATGCTAGCTGTAATTAGGAACTGGAATGTAGTTTCAGAGGCAACGATGGAGGGGATTCAAGAGGGAGCTGAATAAGTTTCTATGAAGAACAAATTTGTAGATATGTGAAGGGAGGGCAGAGGAGCAAGTGTAGCCAGATTACACTTCCATGGAACTGGTATAGACATCAGCAGGTAACGTGAGGTTGCTATATACTGTATTGTGTGCAATTAATGTGTGTAACTTAAGCATTATAATTCACAGGCACAAGAGACTGCAGATGCTGTAATCTGTTGCAAAATAAAATCAACTGGAGGAACACAGAGGTGTCAGGTAGCACCTGTTGAGGAAGAATTGCTCAATAATTTACTTGTTTTAGTCCAGTAACACAACAGTTCTGTTTTAATTGACAACTAAATTTAGATCCCCAGCATCTTCATGCTGCCATAGATAAAGGTTGTGACTATCTCCTATTGGTACTCTTGAGCAAACATCTGGTGCAGTTATAAAATATATGCCTATTTCATCCTGATTATTTCTATTAGATGATTAAAGGATTGCTAATATCGTTACTGCATCTTGAAATAGCATCACCTTTTCAGTTTTGTCTCAAATGTGTTAAGCTGCTTTGTGAACTTAGATTGAAAATAAGGACTTCAAAAGGACCCATTCATTTGTTCTCATACTTTTGAAATATACAGTAAGAATGAGAAGTTTTGAAATTGAATTTAATAACATTAAAAGGGCAACATTTGACAAAGAAGCTTACTTTTCCCGGGCCAGCTAATAATGATCATTATCAGTTAGAAAACACCACCGAAGTGAAATATCTGTTTACTACTGTAGCGGGTCTGTCATCCTCAGAGTAAAGACTTGTATTTGTTATTGTAGCATTCTGTGGTGACAGATCTCTCATGTGATTTGCACTGTGTTGTAGTACATGGTCTGTGGGAGGAATGGTCGCCATGGAGTTTGTGCTCAGTTTCCTGTGGGAGAGGATCGAGAACCAGATCACGGATGTGCGTTGCTCCACAACATGGAGGGAATGTGTGTCAGGGCCCAGAGCTGCAAACCAAGCTCTGCAACATTGCACTTTGCCCTGGTTGGTATAAACACTTACTTTAATCGTATGCATCTGCAGAATGTTTTTATGATGGCAGGACCAATTTGTGCTGTTTTTTTCAGTATTGAGGTTGATGACATTGAGCAACTAAAGTTATTCGTCAGCTGAATTACTGCAACAATTAATCTCATGGTGAACATTGAAGAAGTTGTAAACTGGGGCCATTTAGATTTCTTGTATGTTTGGACAAATTCTGATTCATTTTAATTACCTTTTTAAGAGCGAGATGAGATTGAAACAGTGCCATATTATGTGTGTTAACCATTAAAAGTTGAAATCATTCGATTATCCTTGTTGAATAGGAATCTTTCTATCCTCCTTCTGGGAAGGACCTGAACTCGTATCTGGAAACTAAATTCTCATTATTTCGATATTATGCATTGTGCAGGCATGGTGTCAGTCTTCCTTGAATGCACATGTCAAACTCATCTCTGCTATTTCAAGCTGACTATGTCAAACCAGCAGGAGAAATTAGGGCTAAACATTGAAGCTCATCCTCTGTATTATTTAATGCAAAATGCAGTTACTTGTGAATTGTGAGGATAGTTTTTAAGAGGCATTCTTGTATTCAGATTCTTAAGTTTGAATTGTCAGGAGCGCAAATATATTTTTCCAAAGGGCAGTGAACTCTATTTTCACTAGAGTATAGGTACTTTAGCAGAGCTGCCATTGGTATGACCAGGGGCATGACTCTGGGCTATGACCAGCAGGCCCAAAGAAACCCCAAGTTGGAAGGAAAAAGAGTCTGATGAGGAGGGCCCAACAAGAATTTACAAAGAACAATCCATATGTCCAGAGCAATGCATCTGGAGATAAGTGGTGGTGGAGATCTACCAGAAGTGGTATGCATAGTTCCAGTCTTTCCGTTCCAGAGTTCCACCTGCTTGGATAGGTGAAGGTCATAAAACCTGTGAACTTCTTGGATCTTATTATGGTATAAGATAAAAAAGATTTTATTGCCTGGGGACCGGTCAAGAAACCTTGCATTTTGTTTCTTCTTCCAGATCGATAATGTAAATAGTATACAACTGAAGGCTAGAAACTACTCCCTGGAGTACTCACGATAGTTGTATCCCTGCAACTTAAAAAGGACCCATTTATTCCAACTCTCATTTTTCTATCTGACAGCCAATTTTCAATCCATGCTTGTGCTCGGCCCTCAGGACCTGAATCTTAATTTATGCACTCATTTCCAAATGGCATTTAAATTCATTACCATTATTTGGTCCCCACCAGAAGCATCTTGAGAATAATAATTGACCAGAGTACCTAAATTATAGTGGCAACAATAATATATTCGTCTAAAAAGGGTCTCGACCTGAAACATCGCCAATTCCTTCTCTCCATAGATGCTGCCTCACCCGCTGAGTTTCTCCAGCACTTTTTGTCTACCATTCATTTTTCCAGCATCTGCAGTTCTTTCTCAAAAATAACCCATTCAAAGCCACGTTTTCTACTGCAAGAGTTTAAATCCCTAGTGAGGGATGTATTCCAATTGGTATTGTGAGCACAACCCCAAAGTTACTGAAGTAGTTTCAACTCATTCATTAACCGCACCTCCCCCCACCCCCTTCTCCACCACCGAATGTTTACTATAGGTAAGCATCTCTGTAATGTTTGCGGTGTACACCATGGGCAAACCGGATAGTGGTAACTCATGAAGACTCTGCCAGCACACTGAACAACTACCAATGGGAAAGAGAAATGCATTCATTGCTTGGATATTCCAGCATCTTCAAGGTAGAGTCATCTTTGATTAACTTACAAATTTGGAAATATATATCCCCATTTCAATGTGCAAACTCTAACATTTATTGGAGTTGCTCCCAGCTTTCCTTCATGACAGACTCATTGTCTAATACCTACATTATTTCACCCTCATACAGATATTCTTCTAGTGCCCTCCCTCAGGTTCTCTGCTCCCAGTTCTTAAGGTCTTCCACTGGAAATTATATCTGTTTCTCTGTCTACGGATGCATCTTGATATGTTGAATCTTTCCAGCATTTTGCATTTAATTTCTATGCAATGCTGTTTTAGTGGCTCCACTCAAGCTGGTGAATGGTTGCATATCTTTAAAGGAGAATGTGAAAAGTGGCAGTGGGCATCTTTTGTGTTTGATGGCCTTGCTTATGAATATGCTTTACTGTCATGTGCTGTAAATGGTCTGGGCAAATTATCTGAAGTGCCACAATATGAACTAAAAGAGAAACGGTGGCAAGGACAAGTGGATCTTCTGCCATTCTCTTGGGGTTGAGCACGTACTTCCTGTAATCTGCTGAAGGGCAGTTTGCTGGAGTGCCTAGATTCTCTCACATGACCTTCTACACATGAATTTCAGATCCAGAGGCAATGATCTAAGCTAGTGTGGCTGCAAGTGTAAAGTGCTGATACCAGACATTCAGCAGCAACACTCCACAAAACAGTGTAAAGCTGAGATCAGACATTCAGCAGCAACACTCCTACATTGGGCAGCCACTGACCATTTTGCAACGGAAACGGCCTGCACTTATTGCTGAAAGGCACAGGCCTCACATGATTCATCAGTTTAATCCTAAGTTTCCAGAGCAAATATTTTTACCCGATGAAGTGACACGGTTTATGATTCTTTGGTGAATTTTGAATAGTGAACCCTCAGTTATATATGTCACTGTTATGTATGTATTTGTTTATCCATGAAAAGTTTGGTGAATAATGAGAAATAATTTGTATTTCTACCATCATTCAACACCATTGTTCTGTTCCTGTTTTGTTCAGCTGGTGTTTCCCCGCAAAGAAATGAAAGAAATTGTACTAGGGTGAAGTGAAAACAGTACAGCAATACAATTTAATTCTGTCTAGTAGCATCGTTGGTATGTTAATGGACTCGTAGTCCAGAGCTCCGAATTCATGATTTGGAGATATTGCAGATACTGCCTACAGCATTGTGTTAGATTCTGAAGTGCTGTCTGAATGACTTGGCAAAACACTTAGACAAGAGAAATTATAGATACATAAAAATGCTGTTCTTGCCAGATGCCTTCATCCCATGAATAAATACAGAAAATTGAGTACCCAAAAGGGAGGCACGTTGTTTGCTAACAGAGGTGTTTGTGAAGTTCCCAATTAAATGTCATTTTGTAATATTAGCTGACAGTTTCTTAAATTAACCATATAATTGAGGCTCAAGTCCTATGCTAAATTGTCTTTATTTTCTTGGGATGCTGGAAAGGGTGCATTAATTACCTATCTTAGTCACCATGAGAAATGTGGGTCTTCCTCGTGATCTACCGCATTCCATGGCACTCTCACCATGCATTAAAATTCAAACCTAGTGATGATGAATAAAGATAGATTAACAGTTCAAGGTAGAGTGATTGTGGCTTGGAGGGAAATGGTGGCGCTCTCATGACAGTGTGCTCTTGTTGCCGAAAGTGATGGAAGTTGCAGAGCTCAGGGGAGATGTGAAGTAAGATTAGTTGGTTGTTTATTACATCTTGTTGCTAATATATGTTGCTGAAAAATCACCAGTGATGGAGGGACAGAATATTGGGCTCACTGGACCAGTGAACAATGTTGGATAGTGTTGGTTTTGTTAAATATTGGAGCTAAACCACTGTAGCCATGTTGTGTACTCCTGATTTTGAGCAATGTTGGAGGGCAGCAGGTGTGCAACATCGCAGAGTCACAGCATCTGTACTCTTCCTGTAATATCACTTTGATGTGTTCAGGCCAGCTTTTGGATCACGGACAGTTGAAAGTAATTTGTTAATCAAAGTAAGGAGAAAAGATAGCCAGAGACATTCACCCAAGGCGGAAATGTCAAATACTAGAGAGCATAGATTTAAGGTGAGTTGGGGGTGCTAAAAGGAGATGTGCATCTTTAGCACATAGAAGATGGGTGGCTGGAATGTGCTGCCAGGGAGGGCAGGGGGTGGGGAATGGTGGTGGAACCTAATATGATAGCAATGTTCAAGAAGCATTTAGACAGACAAATGAACTGGCAGGGAATAGAGGTATATAGACCATGTTCAGGCAGATGGTATTACTTTAAATTTGCATCACGGTCACCACAGATACGAAGGATCTGTTCCTGTGTTGTGCTGTGCTTTTCTTTGTTCTAATTTTGAAGCAGGCCATTTGATTAATTGCAGTGATGGGATATTGAACACGCATATCTTATTGTTACTCAATGAAGTTTAAACCAAAGCATAATTTATTTGTTTTTGTTTTGAATGCTGCTTTAATAGCAATGTAACTGCCTACCCCAGTTGAATCTTATTAATGGTTTGTAGGCTTCAATGGCTTGAAGGGCCGAAAAGCCTACTCTTGCACCTATTGTCTATAGTCTATTGTCTATTGTCAGCAATGTGCAGAAGCAGGCATTTGTTTTTGTAGACATCAATGTTTAAAAAGTCTGTCACAACTTTAGCTAGGGCAGAAATTACCATTTATTACTATTTTCTTTTTCATGCATTGTAAAAAGGTGTTTATTATTACCGGAATATGCACTTCTTAAGCAAGTGTAGCATATTGGGTGCAAAGCTTTAATGTTTCCAAAAAATATTTTATGATTCCATCTCAAAAATGGCATTTGGACAATGATTTTGACTGAAGATTCAATCTAATAGTAGCTTTTGCCTGTTCCTGGTGGTTGATTAATGACTGGAATCATAATTAAAATAAACAACATCTTCTCTGACCCCAAATAATATTGATTTGCTTCAGCATTAAAGTAAAAGAAATGAAAATGGAATGAGGAAAAAATTGGAACGGATCATGTGGAAACATGCAAGAAAGACACGTATACATAATGGAAACATATAAATATGGTGACGAGCCATATGGTCCTTTAGCACAACTCCATCATTCAATATAATAATGGCTGATCATCACATCTGTGCTCAATTCCCTTGATCATTTTACCATTGAGAAAAATATCTACCCTCATCTAAAACATATTTAATGCTTTGGCTTCCACTGCCTTCTGTGGTAATAAATTATATGTTAATTTCTCTCTGAACAAATTCTCCTTATTTTAACTAAAAAGCCCTAGCCACATCCTCCCCACCACCCTCCCTCCACCCAGGTACCAAGTCCAGTATGTGTGATCTAGAGTCTGAGCTTGCCAGCCATTGCATATTCCTCCCTGCACCACGTTTTTTTATCGTCCTATTGCAAATTATATGGTTTCCTTATTCTTCAAAACTTAAATGAACATTGGCCTCATCAACCTCATTTTACTTGTATGTCAATCCTGTCATCCCAGCAACTTGCATGAAAGACATTTAAAACAAACATTTAAAGCATATGGCTGAATGTGTGTCACTAATTTTCACTGGACAACAACTGCAAATAAATTCAGTCTGTGGTCAGTATCATTCCAATGAGTAAATTATTCACTCGGCTTGAGCTTACACACCACCATAAACCCTTTAATTCAATCAGTTCTGTTACTCACTCAGTCTCTGGATCTTGGATGTTTATTTATGCTGATACTATCTAATATGACGTTGTCCCTGGATCCCATTTTCACTCTTTCTTCATGGCTATTTATACAGGATGAATTAGTAAATTGGATCCAAAATTGACTTGATCATCGAAGACAGAACCTAGTGGTGGTAGACACAAAATGCTGGAGTAAAGGGCCTGTCCCACTGTGCGAGCTAATTCAAGAGTTCTCCCGAGTTTTCCCTGATTCAAACTCGGAGAATTACGGTAATAGCCGCTTGTTGGTACTCGGGGCTCAAGTGGACATTTTTCAACATGTTGAAAAATCTTCACGAGTCTTCACGAGCTTACCGCGTTTCCCGAGTATCTGCCGTTAGCGTTTCGAGCCGCTAAGAGACGTCCCAAGCTCCGACTTACCCGCTACGTACATTCTACATACTTACCATGAGTTTGATTTTTTTTTAAACTCGGGTAAGTTCTTGAATTACCTCGTACAGTGGGACAGGCCCTTAACTCAGTGGGACAGGCAGCATCTCTGGACAGAAGGAAGGAGTGATGTTTCGGGTCGAGACTCTTCTTCAGACTCCTAGTGGTGGTGCTGACTGTATGTTTCCGTCAACATGTGTAACCAGTGGTGTTCCACAAGGATTAGTTCCGGGACCTCTCTTGTTTTTAATATATATTATCTGAAGGTTGGCTACATATGGAAGCACAAACTTAGGCGAGGTATTGAATAAATATTTCTCATCTATACTTACCTTGGAGAAGGACACGGATGCAAGGGAATGATTAATTTAATAATGATGTAATGAAGAGAGTCTACATTATCAGTCTGAAGAAGGGTCCAGATGTGAAATGTCACCTATCCATGTTCTCCGGGGATACTCCCAACACTTTGAGTCTTCAATTGGATATAAAATTGGGTTGAAGGCATGAAACAGAGGGTGGTGGTAGAGGGCTTCAGACCAGAGACCTCTAACAAGTTTTGTGTCACGGGGATCAGTGTGGGGTCCACTTTAGTTCATTATTTATATTAATAATTTGGATGTGACATGCAGGTGGCATAGTTAGTATGCTTGCCGTTATTACTTAAATTAGATGTATAGTGGATAGTGAAGAATGTTATCTAAGATTACAATGGGATCTTGATCAACTGGGCCAATGGGCTGAGGAATGGAAGATGGTATTTGATTCAGATAAATGTGAGCTGTTGTATTTTGGTAGGATATAGGACATTAGCCAAATTGCTCTATTTTTAAGGGGCCGAAATAATTTAAAAGTAAAAGAAAGGAACCTACAAACCAATGTGTGTCACAAAGCATACAAATTAGCCAGAAAAAGCAGCCTACCAGAGGATTGGGAGAAATTCAGAGTCCAGCAGAGGCGGGCTTAATTAGGAAAGGTAAAATAGATTATGAAAGAAAACTGGCAGGGAACATAAAAACTGACTGCAAAAGTTTTTATAGATATGTGAAGAGAAAGAGATTAGTTAAAACAAATGTAGGTCCCTTGCATTCAGAAACGGGTGAATTGATCATGGGGGACAAGGACATGGCAGACCAATTGAATAACTACTTTGGTTCTGTCTTCACTAAGGAAGACATAAATAATCTGCTGGAAATAGCAGGGGACCGGGGGTCAAATAAGATGGAGGAACTGAGGGAAATCCAGGTTAGCCGGGAAGTGGTGTTGGGTAAATTGAATGGATTAAAGGCCGAAAATCCCCAGGGCCAGATAGTCTGCATCCCAGAGTACTCAAGTAAGTAGCCACAGAAATAGTGGATGCTTTAGTGATAATTTTTCATAACTCCTTAGATTCTGGAGTAGTTCCTGAGGATTGGAAGGTAGCTAATGTAATCCCACTTTTTAAAAAAGGAGGGAGAGAGAAAACGGGGAATTACAGACCAGTTAGTCTAACATCGGTAGTGGGGAAACTGCTTGAGTCAGTTATTAAAGATGGGATAGCAGTACATTTGGAAAGTGGTGAAATCATTAGACAAAGTCATCATGGATTTACGAAAGGTATATCATGTCTGACGAATCTTATAGAATTTTTTGAGGATGTAACTAGCAGAGTGGATAAGGGAGAACCAGTGGATGTGATATATCTAGACTTTCAAAAGGCTTTCGACAAGGTTCCACATAAGAGATTAGTATACAAACTTAAAGCACACGGTATTGGGGGTTCAGTATTGATGTGGATAGAGAACTGGCTGGCAGACAGGAAGCAAAGGGTAGGAGTAAACGGGTCCTTTTCAGAATGGCAGGCAGTGACTAGTGGGGTACCGCAAGGCTCAGTGCTGGGACCCCAGCTATTTACATTATATATTAATGATTTGGACAAGGGAATTGAATGCAACATCTCCAAGTTTGAGGATGACACTAAGCTTGGAGGTAGTGTTAGGTGTGAGGAGGATGCTAGGAGGCTGCAAGGTGATTTGGATAGGCTGGTTGAGTGGGCAAATATATGGCAGATGCAGTATAGTGTGGATAAATGTGAAGTTATCCACTTTGGTGGCAAAAACAGGAGGGTAGACTATTATCTGAATGGTGGCAAATTAGGAAAAGGGGAGATGCAACGAGACCTGGGTGTCATGGTACACCAATCATTGAAAGTAGGCATGCAGGTGCAGCAGGCACTGAATATCCACATCAATACTGAACCCCCAATACCGTGTGCTTTAAGTTTGTATACTAATCTCTTATGTGGGACCTTGTCGAAAGCCTTCTGAAAGTCTAGATATATCACATCCACTGGTTCTCCCTTATCCACTCTGCTAGTTACATCCTCAAAAAATTCTATAAGATTCGTCAGACATGATATACCTTTCGTAAATCCATGCTGACTTTGTCTAATGATTTCACCACTTTCCAAATGGTATGTTAGCATTCATAGTGAAAGGATTTGAGTATAGGAGCAGGGAGGTTCTACTGCAGTTGTACAGGGTTTTGGTGAGACCACACCTGGAGTATTGCGTACAGTTTTGGTCTCCAAATCTGAGAAAAGACATTCTTGCCATAGAGGGGGTACAGAGAAGGTTCACCAGACTGATTCCTGGGATGTCAGGACTTTCATATGAAGAAAGACAGGATAGACCTGGCTTTTACTCGCTGGAATTTATAAGACTGAGGGGGGATCTTATAGAAACTTACAACATTCTTAAGGGGTTGGATAGGCTAGATGCAGGAAGATTGTTCCCGATGTTGGGGAGGTCCAGAACAAGGGGTCACAGTCTAAGGATAAGGGGGAATTCCTTTCGGACCGAGATGATGAAAACATTTTTCATACAGAGAGTGGTGAGTCTCTGGAATTCTCTGCCACAGAAGGTAGTTGAGGTCAGTTCATTGGCTATATTTAAGAGGGAGTTAGATGTGGCCCTTGTGGCTAAAGGGATCAGGGAGTATGGAGAGAAGGCAGGTACAGGATACCGAGTTGGATGATCAGCCATGATCATATTGAATGGCGGTGCAGGCTCGAAGGGCCGAATGGCCTACTCCTGCACCTATTTTCTATGTTTCTATGTAGATAATGATATCTTGAAACCTCTTGACCTTATTGTCGTCCAAAGATCCCTGTTCAGGAATTCTTCTGAGGGACATCACTGTTTGAAAACTTCTTGATGTTGCACAAAAAAAACAGTGCATTCAGAAAGTATTCAGACCCCTTCACTTTTTCCACATTTTGTTATGTTGCAACCTTATTCTAAATTGGATTAAATTATTTTTTTTCTCATCAATCTACACACAATACCCCACAATACAAAAGCGAAAACAGGTGTTTAGAAATGTTTGCAAAGTAATTAAAAAGAAATAACTGAAATATCACATTTACATAAATATTCAGACCCTTTGCTATGACACTGAAAATTGTGCTTAGGTGCATCCTGTTTTCATTGATTATCCTTGAGATGTTTCTACAATTTGATTGGAGTCCACCAGTGGTAAATTAAATTGATTGTACATGATTTGCAAAGGCATGTAAGGTCCAACAGTTAACAGTGCATGTCAGAGCAAAAACCAACCCATGAAGACGAAGGAAGTGTCCGTAGACCTCTGAGACAGGATTGTGTCGAGCCACAGATCTGGGGAAGGGTATAAAACAATTTCTGCACATTGCCGATCCCGAAGAGCACAGTGGCCTCTGTCATTCTTAAATGGAAGAACTTTGAAACCACCAGGCTGGCAGCCCGGCCAAACTGAGCAATCAGGGGAGAAGAGCCTTGGTCAGGGAGGTGAGCAAGAACCCGATGGTCACTCTGACAGAGCTCCAGAGTTCCTCTATGGAGATTGGAGAAACTTCCAGAAGGACAACTATATCTGCAGCACCACCAATCAGGCCTTTATGGTAAAGTGGCCAGACGGAACCCACTCCTCAGTAAAAGGCACATGACAGCCCTCTTGGAGTTTGCGAAAAGGCACCTAAACAAGATTCCCTGGTCTGATGAAACCAAGATTGAACTCTTTGGCCTGAATGCCAAGCATCACATCTGGAGGAAACCATGGTGGTGGCAGCATCATGCCTTGGGGATGTTTTTCAGCGGCAGGAACTGGGAGACTAGTCAGGATTGAGGGAAAGCTAAACAGAGCAATGTACGGAGAGATCCTTGATGAAAACCTGCTCCAGAGCATTCAGGACCTTAGACTGGGGAGAAGGTTCATCATCCAACAGGACAACGACCCTAAGCACACAGCCAAGACAACGCAGGAGTGGCTTTGTGACAAGTCTGTGAATGTCCTTGAGTGGCCCAGCCATAGCCCGGACTTGAACCGGATCGAAAATTTCTGGAGGGACCTGAAAATAGCTGTGCATCGACGCTCCCCATCCAAACTGACAGAGCTTGAGGGGACCTGCAGAGAAGAATGGGAGAAATTACCCAAATACAGATGTGCGAAGCTTGTAGCGTTATACCCAAGAAGACTTGAGGCTGTAATCGCTACAAACATTTCTAGACACCTGTTTTCACTTTTTTATTATGGGGTATTGTGCGTAAATTGATGATTAAAAGAAGAGATTTAATCAATTTTAGAATAAGACTGTAACGTAACAAAATGTTGAAAAAGTGAAGGGGTCTGAATACTTTCTGAAAGCACTGTGTATGCAGCAAGATTGATTGATTATCTGTTTTAAAATAATATAAGGCAAGGTTAAATGTGTGCCCAAATGAGAAACCCAACATTGTAGGTATTATCGCTGAGGTATACTATGAGAGGTTTGCCTTTATCTTTAGTTTTAATTTTTCAAAGTTCCCTAGATTTGGAAAAAGTTCCATTGGATTGGAAAACGGGGAAGAGAAAGGAGGAAACTGCAGGCCTATTAGCTTAACATATGCCATAGGAAAAATATTAGGAACTTGTGCTAAAAAAAAAAAATCATAATAAAGCACTTCAAATATTTTAAGATAGGAAGAGTCAAGATGGTTTTAAGAAAAGTAAATCATGTTTGAGAATCGTTAGAATTATAAGGAGTAACGTGTGGTGGATAAAGGGGAACTGATTGATGACATACTTACCTTTCCACAAGGCATTTGATAATTTGTCACATCAAAGGTTATTTCAGAAAATGGAAGCTCACAATGGAGGAGGTAATGCATAATACAAAGTTGCGAGCTACCAAAAAGCAGAGAGGAGGCATAAATGTCTTTCTCTGGTGCATCACAGACATCATTGATAGGGCCTCAACATTTTTACAGTTTACCAATAAAACCTGGATGATGGGTAAATTTGCTGATGACACAAAGAAAGATAGGAATGTACATTAAAATGAAAAAAAGACTGCACACATATCCAAACTCTTGGACCTAGGAGTCGGCACCTATGATTTTCTGACCCATAGACCAAAATGAGTGAAGACACACAACAAAACCTCTTTCACAATAATTCTCAACATAGGAGCCCTCCAAGGATACATTGTCAGCCCCTTACTATAATCTCTACACAATCACAACTGAGTAGCCAAATTCAGCTCTAACACCATTTACAGGTTTGCTGATGACTGCGCTGGAGTGGGCTAGATCTCAAACAATTATGAGATGGAGTACAGGTAGAAGATAGCAAGCAAAATTACAGAGCTAATAACTGACTTCAGGGAACGAGGTGATGTACATGACCCTGTCAGTATCAATGGCGCCAAAGTGGAGATGGTCGGTAAATTGCAGTTCCTATGTGCAAATGTCACCAATAATTTGTACCAGGACAACCACATTGATGTTATGGCCAAGAAAGCACCTCTAAGTTCTCAGAAGACTTAAGGGCCTGTGCCACTTGGGCGACATTTTCGGCGACAGCCTGAAAAGAGGTTGTAGCGTGGTGGTGACGTCGTGACGCTGCATAACGCGCGGTGACGCGTGCAGTGACACGCAGGTGACACGTGATGTCTCCCTGTCGCTCCTGGATTTTGGAATGTTCAAAATCCAGGAGCGACATCATGTCGTGCTCCCTGTCACACGCTGACGTATGCTGTCCTGCGGGTGACGCCCGGTTAGGTTGTGAATTTGGCCCACGGTTTCATCACCCTTGTCCAAATCTATTTGCCTTACACTTGCCCTTCCATATATTTGTGGGAGTCAGCGTGGATCCACCCTAGGTTTGAGTTTATGCTAGATTTAGGCCATTGGGCTCTTTCGTCTGTAGAGCTTCTATCCATAGCCTCTCTGCTCTTTTCCGTCTCCCTGTTGTCCAATTTATGTTTGTTTCCAGGCCCATGATCTCTAGGGACTGGATCCCGTTAGGGTTAGGGTTAGGGTTGGGTTAGGGTTAGGATTGGGGTTAGGGACCACAGATGGGCTGTAAAATATTCTTCCTTCAATGGATGGATTTTAAACATTAATATATTGAAATTAATACAATAAAATCAATTGTGCAAATGAAAAGATGTCTGAGTCGTTCAGTTTTATTTACCTATGTATTGGTCCGCTTCCAGATCCAATCGCCGTCTCTAACTTTTCACAAGGATTGATTCAGTGAGTGTAGATTGAACTCCCCTCTCAGCTCCACCCCCCTCTTCCCCCCTCCTGCCCCATCCCTCCTATTCCACTCCCCCCTACCCCACTCCCCCCTACCCTTCTCCCCTCCCCTCCTTCTTCCCTTCCACCCTCTGCCTCCTCCACTCCTCCCTCCCCTCACATCCCCTTCTCTCCCTCTCTCTCCCTTCTCCCATTCTCCAACCCCCCCCCCCACACTTTCTCCGACACCCCCCCATTTATGGAGCCAGCCTGTGACAGCTAGATCCCACTAATAGTTCTGTACAAAGGCCACATCATCTGTTTTAGTGACATTGACTATGGTATAAATGCAGACTTTGGGTACAACACCCCCCATCTCCCCCCCCCCCCCTCCACCCTCTCGCCTTGTTTCAAAATGGGTGGTGGGTATTTAGACTCAGTGGCTGGAGCAGGTGGGTGGCACTAGTACATTGACAACAATGCCTGTACCTAGTTGAAAAGCCAGCTGTCTCTGGGGGTTTGGAGAGACCATTGGAAGAAAGATCTGCCTCTGTGACAACTCGGGTCAACATTTTAGTTCCCATGAGGTGCAGGCATGAACATTGGGGGTTTGAATCCAACCCCTAGGGCCCCTGTGTCACATTTAGTTCAGAGATACAGTGCCCTTCGGCCCACCAAGTCCGCACCGACCAGCGATCCCCCGCACACTATCCCACACATGCTTGGGACAATTTATACTTTTACCAAGCCTATCAACCTAGAGTTAGGGCTAGGGCTTGGGCTAGGGTTAGGGTTTCCTCCCACCCTCCAAAGGCACACAGGTTTGCATAAATTGTCCCTAGCGTGTGTGGGATAGTGTGCGGGACATCATTGGTCGCACGCTGGGTCCACAAATGGGGGGCATTGGGGAAAGTGGGGGGGGGGGGGTGGTTGGAGAGTGGGAGAAGGGTGGGATAGGGGGATGTGAGGGGGAGGGAGAAGAAGAGTGGAGCGGGGCAAAGGGAGGAAGAGGGGGGAAGGAAAGAATGGGGGGAGGGTAGGGGAGAAGGGTCGGGGAGTGGAGAAGGAGGGATGGGGCGGGAGGGAGATGGAGGGGAGAGGGGAGTTCAATCTATACTCACTGAATTCATCCCTGTGAAAAGTTAGAGATGGTGATTGGATCTGGAAGCAGACCAATACATCTGTACATAAAACTGAACAACTCAGACATCTTTTAATTAGCACAATCAATTTTATTGTATTAATTTTAATATATTGTTTAAAATCCATGCATTGAAGGAAGAATATTTTACAGCCCATCTGTGGTCCCTAACCCTTGCCCCAAACCCTAACCCTAACCCAATCCGTAACCCTGACCCTAACCCTAACCGGGAGTCACGCGCAGGACAGCATACGTCGGCGTGTATGTCGTACAACTTGACGGTTTTACGGGCGTCAGTCACTGACACTGAAAAAATCGCGAAGTGGGACAGGCCCTTAAGGAAGTTTGGCATGTATCCAACAACTCTTACCAACTTCTACAGAAGCACCGTAGAGAGCATCCTCTCAGGATCCATTATAGCTTGGTTTGGCCACAATCTACCCGAGCTCAAGAAATTGCAGAGAAATGTGGATGTAGCCCAGTCCATCACACAAACAAGACCCCCCCCCCCCCCCACCCGCATCAACACACACACACACACACACACACACACACACACACACACACACACACACACACACACACACACAGCAAAGGCAGGGGCCAGGGAAAGCGGGGGAGCACTATCTGAAATTCACACCCGCAATGAAGAGGAAGGTAAAAGACGGCTGCACAGTCATTTAGAGAGCGCGAAGGGGGGGAGACACTTTTAAGAAGTATAATAAAGTTTAGCGGGAATTTTACCTACCGGTCGGTTTTCCTTAGTCCTGAAAACTCCATTGAGCCAATTAAAATGCCCGATCAGCGAAGGAGATTGCCTACGGCTGCCCTCGACTGCCTGTAACTAAATAGTGACCCACTCCACTGCACTACAAGTTGAAAAGAACCATGCCGACGAAATTTTACTCGCGGAAAATTTTTCAACATGCTGAAAAATTTTCCGCGACCTAGCTGAGGCCACGAGTAGGCGGGAACTTCCCTCGAGCATGAAGGAGAGTTCCAGTGACCTCATAGGACCTCCTAGGACTACGTGTCGGCCATGCAGTGAGTATGAGTCGAGGGCAAACTCTTCTAAACTCGCAGATTAGGTTTCCGCAGTGGGACAGCCCCTTAAGGGTTCATTTACTTAGCACATTGATAAATCCTCATCAGTAATAGTCTATTTATTTAATGAAGAGGGTTAATGCATTAAAAGCAGCTCATGGACGATGTATTGGAGGAGTGTGAGTTGCCTTTGAAAGAAAGGTTGGACAGGCTAGACCTGGGTCTCAAGAGTTAGTAGGTAGGACACTTGGTAGAGATATAGGATACTAAGGGGTATAGACCAAGTGCCTGCTGTCTTGTGGGCGAATCTCAAAAAAGTGGTTGCAGTTTAAAAAGAGGAGTCACACATTTAGAGGTGAAGCAAATTACTTGCTCCAGCAGTGTCATGAGCCTCAGGAATTATTTTCCACAAATAGAGATGGAAGCAACATCTTTGAATATCTACAAGGTAAAGATAAATATTTACTTGAAATGAATGCTTACTAGGAGTAGGTGGGAATGCCATCTTGAGGTTACAATGAAACCTCCATGTTCTTATTTTATGGCAGAACAGACATGAGGGACTGAATGCGTACTTCTGTTCCTAGTTCAGATTTTTATATAAAAACAAGCAGATGAAAGTGAAAATGGAGTGGCCAAGCCAGTGCAATAACCTGACCCCATCTTGGACGGGGACTTGACTTTCATTTGGGACATGTAAGGATAAAACGAGCGAAGGGTTTATCTTTTTAATTACTTCTTCAGTTTTATGAATGATAAACACTGAAATATTGCTGACGTTGTAATGATTTAGGGTTGAGAGCAATAGTATTTTCCCGACCTACCCGCAGTGACTTGAAAGCACACGTAATTAAATTTATATTCCTCTTATTTGTTGACAGTTGAAGGCCAGTGGCTGGATTGGGGACCGTGGAACAGATGTTCAGTCACGTGTTCAAATGGAACGCAGCAGAGGACCCGCAAATGCATTTTGACGCAGGGATGGACAGCGTGTAAAGGTCACCAGGCTGAGGCCCGCAAATGCTTCAACCAGGAATGCTCAAGTAATTTCCTTTGTTCTTACATTGAGTAACTCGTCTCTATAAATGTTGTTACTTGATAATAGCCTTCAATCACTGCTTCTGATTCTATAAATTAGCCTCTTTAAATGACGGTGATTGATTAACCAATTGATTAATTGGTAAATTAGTCTCCTTGGACAGTTCCAAAATAATGCAGCTTTTCACTCTAAAAATCTGACAACTATTCTTGGTAGAGCACCCAGCTGCGTCTGGGTCCCCTCCAGAAGAGCAACTTCCCACTCAAAAGCTCTGTGACTGACAACAAAGCTTTTACCTAATCAGCATGACATAATTTACACTGTGAAATTGTTGAATGTAGTGATCATTATAATGGAATGGTAAGGGGCAACCTGTAAACATATTATCAGAAATACAAGAAACACCTTTAAAACATTCAAGACTAAATAACATTTATTAACCTCTCCAGCTTTTCTCTTATGATTTATCATATCATCTGAATCCATCTTTTGACGACAGCACATAACTCACTCCTGCTATCTTTTGCATCATGAATATTTACAACTGGCAAACGTTTCCATTTTAATTGTTCCAGATACTTTTAATTGTACCTCCTTGAGCAGTATGAGGAAACAGAATGAGCTCACATTCCTCTGGCAGCTCATTCCGTGTACGTACTGCCCTCTGTGTGAAAAGGCTGCTTCTCAGTTCCTTTTAAATCTCTCCCCTCTCATCTTAAACTTAAGCTGTCTGATTTTAGACTCCCCTACCCTGGGGAAAAAATGGTGACTATTCACCTTAGCTATGCCCCTCATTATTTTATATACCTCTAAACAGTTACCCCCTCAGCTTTCCTACGTTCCAGAGAAATAAATAACACAGCCTATCCAGCCTCTCAATCACTTTAAACTTGCTAACACCTTCAGATTGGGAGATAGTGATTCATTCTTAAACCCCTATCTCACGGTGCGAGTTGGCCCACGAGTGACCCCGAGTTTTCACTCGTGGTGATCACGTACAATCAACGTAGCGGGAGCGTCGGAACTCGCGCGAGCAACTTATCGACTAGTGGCGCTAACGGCAGGTATCCGTGAAACTTGTTAACTCGTGAAAAAAGTCAAACATTTTTGATTTTTTTTCACAAGTCAAATTTATTGTTCAAGTTATAAATGGAAACATTTAAACTCGTTGTAATAACGTAGTGGCTCATGCGTTTACCTTAGTGACTCGTGAGTCTACCGTGGGAACTCTTTAATCTGTTCATTCGCTCGAGTAAAGACTGAACCAAAGATAGACACAAAATGCTGGAGTAACTCAGCGGACCAGGCAGCATCTCTGGAGAGAAGGAATGGAGTCGAGACCCATCATCAGACTTACCCGAAATGCCACCCATTCCTTCTCTCCAGAGATGCGGCCTGTCCCGCCGAGTTACTCCAGCATTTTGTGTCTATACTTTAGTTTCGGATATGATCAAGTGTAAGAAACGCAAACCAGACTACCTTCACATCAGAGAATCCTACTGTTCCAGGATAAAAATCCACACACTCTAGTTACATCCAATATTAAATTGCATGAATATTATGCATTAGTATGCATCTATGAGCTCAACATTTAAAGGGCTGCCCTTTAAATGTTGAGAACATTCCTTCTCTCCAGAGATGCTGCCTGTCCCACTGAGTTACTCCAGCATTTCGTGTCTCACTCAGCAGGGCACAGTCCCACGGTTAACACCACACTCCAGACCTATCTAACCCCTTATTTGTGAAAGTTCCACACATATTTATCAATACTTTTTCCGGCAGTGTGCCCAGGCTACAGACACCACACTGAGCCCAAACTAAAACAATCCCAGTACTTATTGGTGTGTATGGTTTGACCGAGGACACGTGCAATTTGGCCGAGGCACTTCACTGTCCGTGTGTAGGAAGGAACTGCAGATGCTGGTTTACACCGACGATAGACACAAACATGCTGGAGTAACTCAGCGGGACAGGCAGCGCCTCTGAAGAGAAGGAATGGGTGATGTTTCGGGTCGGGACCCTTCTTCAGACTCCCCGCTCATTCTTCCCTCATCGATGTGAACTTGTGGGGGTGCGAGGAATCAGGCGCCGCTGGGTAAGGGGAAGAGAGGTTTTACTGCTTAATTATGCGCAACAGAAGCATGAAGTGGGGGAAGGTCCGTTTAAACTATCTCCGCCCCCCCCCCCCCCCCCCCCCGTGTTGGGAGAGAAAGGGGAGAGAGTTGTGCAAACAAACCACGGGAGACTGCATCTTTGGAGGGATATCATAAAATGTACACGGATGTTTCGGGCCGGGACCCTAAAGGTTGACTACCCGTTTCCCAGATGCTGCCTGGCCGTTGACTTCTTCCTGCAGTTTGCTTTTGTCCCAGACTCCAGCATCTGCAATCTCCTTGGCCTCCAAAGGGAAAAGTTGCTCGTGAAGCGAAGGTCGATATTGACCCATGCTTACTGCAAAATCAAAGCTGCAGTGCTTACGTATTTAGTTAAACCTGCACCTTAATCAGCTTCAAACTCTTCTTCCGTGGTTGGTGCCGACGGAATTGAAATGATTTTCCAAAGCACTCGGTTTGTGCTTCAGATTTAGTCATAACTTCCTCAATTGTATGAACAAAATGATCATTGAGCCCTCAACCTGCTCTTTCATCTCGACCAGCTCGCTCTTCACCTCTTCTGACCTCCCGCCGAGTCCAGGCCCACTCCTCTACCTCTTCCTCTCATTCCTTTTCCTCAACCGCCAATGCCGTTCCCAGCCCCCCTCACTCCTCCCCACCCATAGTCCTTGCCTTCTCCCAATTCCACCATCCCTCCTCTCCCCCCCAACCTGTCCTATTACCCTCCTCCCCATCACCCCTCGCCCTCCCTTCCACCCCATTCCCTCAACTACCTCTTCTAGACATTCCCTCATTCCTTCCCCGCCCAACCTTCTTCAGTCAGTTTCCTCAGCGCTCCCCAACCCCATCTCAATCCCCTTCCCGTCTCACCTCCAAGGTCCTCTAAAACCTATTTTCTCTGTTGGAATTTAAAGTCAAATCGGGCGCATGCAAATATATTGCCAAACTTCTCGCCTGAACTGCTGAAGATAACCGAGTGCTTTAAATGCGAATCCCGGACAGCGGCAACAACACATGCCCTGAGTGGGAGAGGAACTTGGTAACTCAAGAGTAAACGGGAGATGAACTTGGTAACTCTGGAGACGAACTTGGAACATCGCAGAAATTACAAGTAGACGGCAAACTTACCATACCAGTAGGAACTCGGTTCAAACACTTGCACATCAACTTGGAATCTCGTACACAACCACGAGTCTGTCACCCGGGGTCACTCGTGGGTCAACTCGCACCGTGAGACAGGGCCTTTAGCATATTTGGGATCCGTTCAATAATCTGATAACAACAAGGAAGAAGCTGTTCTTGAAGCTTTCGGGCTTTTATATCTTCTGCCCAACAGTAGAGAAGAAAAGAGAGAATAAGCGAGGTGTGAATGGTTCTTGATTATGTGGCTAGTTTCACAAGACAGTATGAAATACAGATGGGATCGATGAGGGTTTACTGGTCTGTGTTAAGGACTGGGCTGCGTTCACAATGTTCTGCAATTTCTTGCTGTCTTGGGCAGAGCAGTGTCATACCAAGCTATGTTGCATCTGGATGGTAAGTCATTTGAGTAATTGTTAAAGGGCTTGCTAAAATCCATATAGACAACATCTATCAATCTGCCCTCATCAGATTCAAGATATTTTCACGCATTGGTGGTGCATGTACTGTTTAAGAGAAGCTGCCAGGGTGCAATTATGACATTTAAAACACACTTCGGTAAGTACATGGATAGGAAAGGTTTGGAGGAATATGGGTCAGGTACAGGCAAGTGAGGCTAGCTCAGTTAGATAACTTGGTTGGCATAGTCAGCAGGAGAGCATGTTTCTCTGATATACAACACTTTGATTCCATGACTCAAAATCACCATCTTCTACGTCAATTGAAAACAGGGTTGATCATGCGAACCAAACTGCCATAAGTTCATTCCAAACTTTCAGAAACTTTGCAAAGTATGCACAGATTTTGGAAAAGATTAAGCAAACCAAAACATATTATTACACTTGACATATTTAAATGTCATCCAATTATTAAGACGTACTGAAGCGGCAAGAAAATGTTGCTAATGTTGTGTTTATTTCCGCCCAAAACTCTCAAAGCCCAAAAATATCAACATCAAGAACAAGCTCAAACCACATTTTGTTACAAGAGTGCCAGGATTAGGCTTGTGGGACCAAGCATAATTTTCTGCAGATGTTTCTGCACTCACAGGCGCTAATAAGTTTGCCAGCTTTTCACGTTCTATTATTTAGTGCAGTGTGCTAATTATTCATGACTAAAGCATGTCTAAATAGTCAACACTAAGAGGGGAGTTAGGAAAAACAGAAGGGAGAGTTTAAGCGGGGGACGAGAACAGGAGAGAGAAGAGGAAGAGAAGGAGAGGAAGGGAGGATGATGTGGGATCTCAGCTACTTACCACCATTGGGAATGTCCGGGCAATCTTCCAGTGTTGGGAAGTTTTATGGGCTAAGGGTTAGGAACTGGGGAAGGAGTAGAGTTGGGGAGGTGGAATTGGTCAGACTTTTTTTATTGAGGTGGGATGTGGGGTGGGATAGAGGCTGCTCTTCTTTAATGTGTGAACATTGTGGGGAAGCACCCAGGTTTCTATCACCAGTCTTCCCCTCCCTCGCCCTTCTGGACATTGCAGCAACCAATCATTTTGTGAAGCACTAGTTTGCCATTAAGAGACACTTAGACAGGTACAATAATAAGACATGTTTAGAAGGACATGGGTCAGGCCCACGTGGGACTGGCTCAGTCAGGCAACTTGGTCAGTTTGGGATGGGCCAAATGCCCTGTTTCTGTGCTGTAAACCTTTATGACTATGCCCCACAGGTCTCTTATATCTTTCCCCCTCACCTTAGATTTTCATTAATGAATACTAATTAAATAAATTATTATTAATCATTATTTGGACTATTCATGCATTACTTACCGAGGACACAAATTGGAGGGCCTTCAATATTTACTATAAACATTCTTCTCTGTGCTGTGACGAGTTTGATGGGGATGAGGTTCGTTGGACAGTGAGGATAGCCGCCCAGAATGAAGGGGGGATCGGGGGGGGTGTGGGACCATGTGTACTGACTAGGTTAGGTCTGCTACGTGATTTTAATGGGTTACATGCAAAACAAAACATTTCACTGTGCATAGGTGCATGTGACAATAAAGTATCATTGAATCATTGAAAACACCACAATATGCTTTTTCGTGCTTGTTGATTGCAGCACCCAAGGCTTACTTGATGTCTGCGTGAAGTATGATATAGACTGCAGTCAGGGTGAAAGCAGGGAATTCTCTTGGTCGATGGAACGGTCGGTAATTAATCTCCAGATGTTCCAGGGTAGCAGAAATAGAAGGCTACCATGTCCGAGCACCATGATAAGTTCACAATGAAACAGACACCACCATCTCTTCCTTTTCCAGACATCGCCATTCAGTCAAGAGAGTCAAGAATGTTTAATTGTCATAAATGTACCAAAACAGAACAATAAAATTCTTACTTGCAGCAGCATACAGGTTTGTAAACACAGCACTCAATAGATCTTATAATAAAACAAATAAAAAAAGAGTTTGTAAAGAGAAGCAAAATGAACACCATATTAGTGCAAAAGTAAACAAAAGCTCAATTCCATAGTCGAACCAAGACAGTTCAAAGCTTAGTTGGTGTTTGTAGTCTGTCAATACCTGATGGTTGTTGGGAAGAAGCTGTTTCTCAACCTGGAGCTCACAATTTACAGATTCCTGTACCTTCTTCCCGATCGTAGGAATGAAATGAGAGTGCGACCAGGATGCTGGCTGCCTTTTTGAGGCAGCGTCTCCTTTAGATCCCTTCGATGGTGTAGAGGTCAGTACCTGTGATGGACTGAGCAACGTTCACCACTTTTTGTAATCTCCTTTGTTCCCAAGTGTTTGAGTTGCTGAACCAGGCTGTGACGCAACCAGTCAAAATGCTCTTTACCGTACACCTGTAGAAGTTCAAGAGAATAATAATCGACATACCAAATCTCCTCAATTTTTCAAGGAAGTAGAGGCATTTATGGGTTTTCTTTATGATTACATAAATGTGCTGGGCCCAGGACAGATGTTCAGAGCTATGCACAACCAGGAACTTAAAGTTAAATGACTCTCTCCATCACCGGTCCATGGATGAAGACAGGTTTATGGATCACCGGCCTTCCTCTTTTAAACTCAACAATCAGTTCCATGGTATCACTGACATTGAGAGCAAAGTTGTTGTTCTGGCACCATTCAATCAGACATCAATCTCTCTCCTATATTCTGACTCATCATTACCCATAATTTGTCCAACGGTGGTGTCGTCACCATATTTAAAGATGAAGCCCATGTGGTGGATGGAAACATTTTCGAACTAAATATAAATGAAGAGAAAAGGTTAGTGATGAAAAAAGTAGTCCCTTTTGCTGTCAAAAAGAGTCATGGAATCATAGGGATGTACATCACAGAAATGGGTTATTTGACTACCACGTCTAAACAATACTTTATATATTCACAAATTTGTCTCTAACTCCATCTACAAATTTGCAGATCATACTTCTTTGGTGAGCAGGATCATGACAATAATGAGATGGAGTACAGACAGGAGATAGAAAACTTAGTAATCGTTTAAGGACAATAACCTCTTTCTCAATGTCACCAAGGCAAAGGATCTAATTATCGAGTAGTGGAGTACATGCCCCAATCAGCATCAATGATGCTGAAGTGGAAATGTTTGCGAACTTCAAGTTCCTTGATGCTTCCGTTAATATTACCAATGATCTGCGTTGACCAACTACATTGAAACAATATTCAAGAAGGCACACCATCACCTCAACTTCTTTAGAGACTAAGGAAGTTTAGCATATCTCAGATGATTATTACAAAATTTTACAACCTTTTGCATGCCAAAAAGCATGCTCTCAGGTTGCATCACAGCATGGTTTGGGAGCACCTCTGCCGAACACTACACAAAATTGCAGAGAGTTGAGGGTATAACCAGTCCATCAAAAAGACCAAACTCCCCACCATTGACTCCATCTTCACTTCACATTGCCTCGTAAAACCATCAAACGTTTACCAGATGATTCATGCGATGGCAGGAATCATAAAACAAAGATTTAATTAACGTATCTCCAACCTAAAAGGCCAAATGGTGGCTAAGAAGGAATGCCAGTGGAAGAAAAGAAATGACTGTCGCAAAGAATATCCTGTAGACCTATGGACTGAGAGAATATTAGAAAGCAAAAAATACTGAAGTAGAAAAGGAAATAAATGGAAGTAGAAAATGGAATATAAAAGCTGCCTCGAGTATGTAAAGAAGGGCCTGTCCCACCAGCATGCGACTCCATGCGGCAAGCGCAACCTAACGTGGTCGCTTGAGCCGTCCGGCCTCGCGGGGCCGGTCCCACTTCGATCGCCGGAGCCGTATGGAGTTGTGCGGAGCTGGTCCCGACATCGCGCGGGGCTCCAAAAAACTGATCGTATTCAAAATTCAGCGCGGCAACGGCCTGTCGGCCCGCAGCCGCCTCGTCGCCGCACGCACCTCCTCGACGTCGTGCCTCCGTGACCCTCTCTGGGTGCCTCCGTGTCCCTCTTTGTGTGTCCCTCTCTGTGTGTGCCACCGTGACCCTCTCTGTGTGTGCCTCCGTGACCCTCTCTGTGTGCCTCCGTGTCCCTCTCTGTGCCCCTCTCTGTGTGCCTCCATGACCCACTCTGTGTGCCTCCGTGTCCCTCTCTGCGCCCCTCTCTGTGTGCCTCCGTGACCCTCTCTGTGTGTGCCTCCATGACCCTCTCTGTGTGCCTCCATGTCCCTCTCTGTGCCCCTCTCTGTGTGCCTCCGTGACCCCCTCTGGACATCGTTCCAACTTCGCGCCACTCACCCGACCTCCGCGCGGCCCCCGCTTCCGGTTTGGTTGCGCTCACCGCATGCAGGCGCATGCTGGTGGGACCGGCTCTGTACGGGGATCACGCGGCCCCCGCTTCCGGTTCTGGTTGCGCTTGCCGCATGCAGGTTGCATGCTCGTGAGACAGGCCCTTAAGCGAATGGAAAAAGTAGATTATAGTCATACAGCTCAAAAATAATCCCTTAGATTCACCATGTCTTTGCTCGCCATCAAGTACCTCGATATACATATCCCAATATCTAGTAATTAACACAGTCTTTAATGCATGGCATTTCAAGTACTCATCTAAAGGCTTCTTAAATGTTACAGGTAGTACATTCCAGATTTCAAACTTCTGGACAATACATTCCTTCTCCATTTTCTCTCTGAACCTCATATCCCTTACCTAAAATCTGTGTCCTTTTGTTTTAGATACCTCTGCTAAGCGGGAAAAGTTTCTCAGTATCTACCTGTATCGATGTCCCTCATCATTTTGTACACTCTGCAGCATTTTCAGCTCCAAAAAAATCTTTATCTTCCTGAAATTCCACATTCCAGGCAATAACCTGGTGAAGCTCCACTCTATAGGCACCCTGAACTACAGAGATTTCTGCTTTTACGACACAACATGTTTTATCTGGTTATACCATATCCTCCATATCTTATATTCCATATCCCAGCTAATAAAGGCATGTATCCCAAATACCTGCTTAACAACCTTATCTATCTGTGGTGCTGCCTAAAGGATTTTTAGATATTTCCAGCATGGTTCTGTGTTCATTGACATTCCCCAGGATTCTCCCACTCATTGTGTATATCCTACCTTGGACATATCCTTGGATCTACCTTAGACATATCCAGCATGATTCCTCTGTTCATTGATATTCCCCAGGGTTCTCCCACTCATTGTATATTTCCAAACTTCATTAGACCTCCCAAAATGCATCACCTCATATTTTCAACAACTCATTCCATCTGCCATTGCTCTGCTATTGTTCGCAATTATACCCCTTTAGAACATTTCATGGAGCAATTATAATACAGAATAAGAAAATGGCAGGCAGTAGCAAATATGGATGACACAGTGACGCAGCTGGTAGAACAAATGCCTCACAGCCGCAGATTCTGAGATTCTCAGAAGCTCATAATAGATCAAGAAACTGAAAATGTACCTATGATGTGCACAAGTGGTGGGAGAGGTTAAGCAGGGGACTACAACTTAATTAATTTGACACTTCTACATTGGAAAAAATCTGGAATCCACTTTTGAGGAAATGATACAGGGCACGTAGAAAATCATAACATGACTGCGCAGAAAAAAAATCATGCTTTAGAAAGGAAATTGTGTTTAACATATTTATTGGTGTCTTTGAGTATGTGGATGGATGAGGAGAATTTATTGATGTGTTTGGATTTCCAAAACAAATTCATTAAGATGCTACATAAAAGATCGCTCATGATATTTTGAGTCATATATTAGTTTGAATGGAACATTGGCTAACTGGCAGAAATAGAATATGAGAATTAATGAGGGAAGTTTAGATTAACTAGCCATAACTCCTGGGTACCACGGGATAGAGAAGGGATCCACGTGAGATAAAAGACAAGGCAAACCTGCAGTGGAGACAGGATGATGAGGAAAGATAATACAGTTTCTAAACCGCTAGAGTATGAGGTTGCACATCAATTATATTGCAGAGGAACTCCAACAGCTGATATTATTTCCATAGATATCACTGTTACAAGGGGGCCTCCAGGATGTTGCTGTGAATTCATCAATTTGTTCTCCAACAAATCAATGGGCTTGCAGAATCACTGCTTGGGAAGAGTGGCAATTATTCCAGTAAGTGACAACCGCATCAATCTCTTTCCAACACTATTTTGTACATTTTTTAAAATCCTCTTCTCGCCTGTGCCATTGGAGCTGTGCTCTTGCAGTTATCTATCATCCAGCTAGGTCAACCAAGCTAGTGCGGGGTGGAACTGGAGCTTGGGTTTTTAGGCCTGGGGCTTAGGTTTTTAGGCCTGGAGTTGCTCATGTTTATCCTCCTTGACAGTCTGGAGCTGGAGATTAACACTCATTCATTCTAACGTCACCAGGAGAGAAAAGCAAAACTGGAGCCTGGAAAGGTGCATGCTTACAAGGCTCTAATTGATGTATAAGGATATAAAAGATAGATATGTATGAAGGATATTGCATGCATTATGTCTGATTGAATTTTTGTTTTTAGTTGTGCATTTTTATGGCTATATATTGTTGGAAAGAGGTTGATGTGATTGCCAGTAATGAAGGCAAGGTACTGTATGTAGGAGGATTGTTGGTAAATTGGAAGTTGCAGCTGAGATGCCAAATATGTGCTCTATCATATTCCTTGTGGCAGTAGATGTGGTGTACATGGACTTCAATAAGGCCTTTGCCAAGGTCCGACCTGGGGGACTGGTCCACAAGGATACGGGCCATAGGATCCAGGTCGTGGGTAATTGGATTCTAAATGAATTTGGTCGTAAGGAACAGAAGGTGAAAATACAATTATAAACATATTTAACGGATGTTAGTGTTGGATAATTATTCTGGATGTACTGCATGATGACAATGTGAGCACCATTGATAGAATGGTTAATTATCCAACCCATTTTGCTGGAAGTTAACTGATTTGGATAGAGAGAATCTCTATCTCTTAATCTCAACAGTGCCATTTCTTTCAAACCAGATTTCACAACACGAGTTAATTGCTTGATTTTGATGATGTGATATGTGAAGTAGACAAATATTTTTGTACACAAATAATTTATAAAGACTGTGCTGCAATTACAGACAATTACTGAAATGAATTAATTACATTTTTTTCAGATGATGGCAAATGGGGTCCATGGAACCACTGGAGTTTGTGTTCCAAAACATGTGACAGTGGCTGGCAACGGCGCTTCCGAATGTGCAAAGGGACAAGTGTTAAAGGTTACCCATGTGAAGGATCAGGAGAAGAAGTCAAGACATGTAATGAGAAAAGATGTCCAGGTAAGGAGAATTGTATTTCAAAATAATTAACGTAGTACAATAATTTATACTTTATTTTCTCTGCTTGTTTGCTTTCATCATCCTTTACAAAGATTATCTTAATGGCTGAACGAGAAAAGAGGCCACAAAACAATTCTGCATGAAATCCTGTCTGGTAGTAATCCCTGGTGCATTTTCAGTAGCAGATCCATCTTAAAAATTCAGTTAGGTAAATCAGGTACTTGACCCCAGCTTCACTCAGAACCAATACATGAACATTCCTGTTCGTGTTATAGACATTGATCTTGGATGCCTTATTTTGGCAGAGCAGACCAGAAAATGTTTGAAATATTCATCAAAATAGACAAAGGTAGCAGAGCAAGACAGAGAATTGATATTTGAGCCTGGTGATTTATCGGTTCCTTGGCATTAACATTACTAACAATCTGTCATGGACCAACCACATTAAAATGGCAGGCAAGAAGGCACACTAATGCCTCCACTTCCTTAGGAGACTGAATACATTTGGCATGTCTCCAATGAATCTTACAAACTTCTACTGATGCACCACAAAATCCATAATGTCGGGTTGCATCACAGCTTGGTTTGGGAATAGCTCTGTTCAAGACGGCAAGAAATTGCAGATGTAGCCCAGTCCATCGCACAGACCAGACTCCCCACCATTTACTTCACCATTGACTCCATCTACATGTCATGATTCCTCTGTAAAGCTGCCAACATAGTCAAAGACTTGTCCCACACCAATCATTCCTTCTTCTCCCCACTTCCGTGGAGCAGAAGCTAGAAAACTTGAAAGCTCGCACCACCCGACTCAGGAACAACTTCTTTCCCTCTGTATTAAGGCTTCTGAACAGCACTACTATAATCTAGAGTAATGTCTGATTAACCTCTACCGCATTGCGGATACATTGGACTTTGACTATGGAACCAATGTGCGATATACTGAGTACTATTGCATATTCTGAGTACTACTGCATATTCTGCACTCTATCTTCCCCTTTACTCTGCCTATTGTACTTGATTTTGACTTGATTGTAGTTATGTATGTATAGTATAGTATTATAGTGCAGCTTATTTGTGAGAGGCAAGAGAAGAGATTGCAGGTGCCTTGAAGATCTTTGTATCCTCTCTAGGCACAGGCGGGGTCCTGCAGGAATGAAGACTTGTTATTCGGTCATTGTACTTTTTGTTTGCTTTGATGTCGGATTTGCTCAAATTATGCTTTGCTAAGTGGCAACACTTTTATTATATTACTAGACCAAGTGGGACCCGTTGGGCCCCATCCCCCAATGGGGGGGTGGGGAATGCACGGTGTCACACGTGAGGGTTGGTCCATCACCCACCCATAGCCCCCAACTGCGCTGGTGTGGCTGACGGGTTCCTGTTGTGACATGACCCCCCCAAACACACACTAACCGCCCCACACACACACACACACACTAACCCCCCCTGCCCACACACTAATCCCCCTACACACAAACACCCCCGCACACACTAAACCCCCCACATACACTAACCCCCTCACACACTCTAACCCCCCCCCCCCCCCCCACACACACACACACACACACACACACAATAACCCCCCAACACTTACACACACTGACCTCCCCTACTCACATTAAACCTCCCTCACCCACACTAAAACCGCCCCACACACTAACCCCCGCCCCCAGATTAGCTGCTAAATGAGACTCCAATGTGATGTACCCATTCCCCCAACGCAACCCGTCCCCCAACGCAATACTCCCCTCCCAATTGCACTAAGATTTAATGTGATGTAGGTGCCACCGACAAGGCCGTCTTTTTTTCTCCAAATCTAATCATTAAACTTTGCTGTGCTGGGTTAGGCTGGCAGATTCTTTCCCTGAAGGATTCAGTGTTCTGGGATAGAAACATTGTAGCCGGTAGGGCATTGTGACATCATAACTGCCTAACTGCCAGTGCAGATTTGAAGAAATCCAACTTAGAAATGTTACTTTAAAACTTTTAAATTTCCCCCACTATGGCCCTCTCCTTACAACAATGTAAACACTCTTATAGCTTGTGTGATGGGGGAGGGGTGAGAGACGGGTACGGATGGGAGGAGCGAAACGGGTGGGGGGAGAGAAGGGGGGAGTAGGGAGGGAGGGGGGAGTGGGGGAATGAGGGGAGAGGGAGGGAAGAGACGGAGGGGGGGCAGGGAGGACAGGGAGGGGGGCAGAGAAGGGGGGGCAGAGGGGGGCAAGGGCGGGATGAGGTGGGTGGAAGGAGGGGTGAGAGGGGGAGGGGGGTGGGGGGAGAGAGGGGGTATGGATGGGAGGAGGGAAAAGGGTGGGTGGGGAGAAGGCGGGGTAGCGAGGAGGAGGAGGGGGGCGATTGGGGGGGGATTGTTACCGAACTGAATTCACTCTGGAATGAATCCATTAACGGAGCCACTCTGCTGCTGGTTTCGAAACTGCCCCTGCTTTCCCTCTGGAAGCCTCCTCATCCCCATCAGATGCCGAGTTACTTGGAGGGAAGGGAGGGAGGAGTGCTGGGTTGCCAAATGAAGAGAGGGAGAGGCGGCTTGGATTGGTCGGCATGTGGGATTGTGATGTCAGCAGCTCGTAAGCATCGTTTAGTTTTTAAAATGAACGTGGTGGGGGGGGGGGGAGGAGGAAGGGTTTTATTTAAAAATGTGTACATACAAATGTCTCAATGTAATGAGGAGTGGATTTGCGAATGTAAAAGCGAAATGGAAAAAAAATCCTCTGTTTTTGATGTGGTTTTGCGGACCAAGGAAATCAAAGGCCAAAAATCTTATCTGGAAAATCCACACACACACACACACACACACACACACAAACACACACACACACACACACACACACACACACACACACACACACACACACACACACACACACACCACACACACACACACACACACACACACACACACACCAACACCCACACCACACACACACCACACACACACACACACACACACACACACACACACACACACCACACACACACACCACGGTTGAGGGGGGGAGAGGAGGGAGGGGAGGGGGGGGAGATGGGGAGGCCAGGGTGGAGGCGGGGGGAACAGAACAGGGAGAGTTGGGGGGAACAAGGAGTGGAGGGGGAGAACGTGTAAGGAATAGAGTGAGGTGGAAGGGCGAGGGGGGAGAGGGTGGGGGGAAGTGAGGGATACTAGGTGAGAGGTGGGGAGGGAAAGGGAGGGGGATGGGTGAGAGGGGGGAGGTGGGGTGGGAAGGGGTGCGATGGGCTGGTATGGATGGGAGGGGACCCCGCCGAATAAAAGGGGGGGGCGGGAGGGGTGAGAGGGGGTAGGGGAGAGAAAGGGGGTATGGATGGGAGAAGGTAGCGAAGGGGAGAGGGGGGAGGGGTGAGGGGGGGTGAGATGGGGCTATGGATTGGGGAGGAGCGAAGTTAGGAAGGGAGTATGGGATGGGGGGGGAGAAGGGAGGGAGGAGAGGGGGGGTAGGAGAGGGGGTGTTTGTTACCAAACTGACTTGACTGTGGAATTTATCCATTAACTGAGCCACTCTGCTGCTGGATTCGAAGTTGACCCTGCCTTCCCTCTGGAAGCCTCGTCCCCATCAGATGCCGAGTTCCCAGAGCCCCTGGTTTTTAAATGTGGGGGCCTGCTCCTCTGCTCATGGTTAAGTCTGTGAAAGCGGCCCCATCATTGACTGAAGCCTCGCATCCTCATCGCTTCAGACCCCGAGTATGGGGAGGGGGGGGGTGCGAGGGTGGAGTTGGTGGGTGGATGATCCGGCGTGGGGCGGGCGGGATTGAAATTCGCGAGCTGCGCCAACTGTGAGTTCAGCGGAACTTACGCCTTATCTCTGCTCCCGATCGCAGAGCATTTTGAGAACGGGGGGGGGGGGGGGGGGGGGGGGGGGGTTTGGGCGGGGGTGTTGGAGCGGGCGGGCGGGCATGCAAATCCAGCTGCGGGAGGCATGACGCATGCGTAGTTGGAGGGGGAGGGTGGAGGAGAGCCCCAAGGATGGTAAATGAGGAGAGAGAGAGAAGCGGCTTGTATTGGTCGGCATGTGGGATTGTGACGTCAACAGCTCGTTTAGATTTTAAAATGAGTCAGTGGGGGGAAGGGGGGAGGATTTTATTCAAAAATGCGTGCATGAAAATGTTTAAATGTAATGAGGAGTGCATTAGTGAATGTAAAAGTGTAATGTCTAGCGAAATGGAAAAAATCTCGGAGTTTAAGCACGTGATTTTGGCGGACCATGGAATCAAAGGCCAAAAATCTGACACAAATAAATACACACACAAACACACACACACACACACACACACACATACACACAGAGTTTTAAAGTAGACTAGACCAAGTGCAGACCCATTGGGTCTGTTCCCCAATGTTGGGGGGTGGGGGGAGGGGGGGGGGGGGCAGCATGTCGTGTCACACACAATAACTACCACCCCGCACACACGCTAACAACCCCCCTTGATATTATATTAATATTATTAATTTGCTCCTTTTACCCCATAAAAACCGCCCTAACCACTGACACATAGCCCCCAACGTGCAAAAAAAAGGAAGGGTTAGGGGGGGGGAGGCGTGTAGGTTAGAAGGGGGGGGTTAGGGATATGGAGGGGTAGCGAGAGAGAAAATGGGAAGAGACAGAGAGAGAGGGAAAAGAGACAGGGTAGTACCTTGTCATGGGTAGGGTGGTCGTTCTCGAACTAAAAACAGGGCAAGAGGACAGAGGGAGGAGAGGGGGGTGGATGGGCAGGAGGAGAGGATGTGTGGGTGAGGAGGGGAGGGTATGGAGATGGAGAGAGAGAGGTGGGGAGGAGGAGGGAGTGGGTGAGAGCGGGAGGTTAAAGGAGGGGATAGGGGAATGGGAGGTGGTAGAGGGGGGAGGTGGTAGGTAGAGATCTGGGGGAAGGGAGAGGGGAGAGAGGAGAGGGAGGGGTGGGGGAGATGAGGGGAGGCAAGGGGAGGAGAGAATGGGAAAAGGAGAGGGTGAGGAAGAGGGGGGAGGGGAGAGGTGGAGATAGAGTGGAGGGGGGAGATGAGAGGAGGGGAGGAGTGGGAGAGAGTGGAGGAGGAGGGAGAGGAGTGGAGGGGCGAGAAGGTGAGGCGTGGGAGAGAGAGGGGGAGAGAGGAGGGGGGGAGAGAGAGAAAGGGGAGGGAGAGAGATGGGGAGGGGAGAGGGGGAAGAGTGGGGAATGAGGGGGAAAGGGGGGGTGGAGCAGGGGGAAAGGTGCAGAGAGAGGGGGAGGGGTGGGGTGGAGATGGGGGGTGGGGGTGGGGGGAGGATTCTGGGAGTGAGTGAAGGAGGGGGAGAGGAGACGGGGTGGGGGGGGGGGCAGAGAGAGGGAGGAGGGGGGGAGGAGGGAGGGAGGGAGATGGGGGTTAGGGGTGTTGGAGAAGGGAAGAGTGTTGGGGGGGGGGGGGGAGGGGGGAGGGGTGGGGGAGAGAGGGAGAAAGATTGGGGAGGTAGAGTGGGGAGGGGGGAGGAGTCTATCTATTCTCCACTCCCTATCACCCCCAATCCTCTTTCTCTATCCCCACACATATGATCACGCACTTCGACACTGGCTGCAGGGGGGCTGGGGCTGGGGGCTGGGGCAAAGGCAGATGTAAATTAATCCACTCCGATTGGACATCTGTGAGGGATGGGGATCACAATGGAAGGTGCTGGAACATGAGGGGGGTTGGAGCAAAGGCAGATGTAAATTAGATCCATTCCGATTGGACATCTGTGAGCATTGGGCATTGTGATATCACACAATGGAACGTTCACCAACATTCTATGGGTGAGAGCAGTTTGATTTTTTTAAGATTTTGAAATATTGGGTGGGGGGTAGGATTTTCTTCAAAATGTGTACGTAAAAATGTCTAAATGTAATGAGGAGTGCATTAGTGAATGTAAAAGCGTAATGTCTAGCAAAATGGAAAAAAATCACGGCATTTGAGGGTCTGGTTTTGGCGGACCATGGATTCAAAGGCCAAAAATCTTATCTGAAAAAAAATGGAATGTGACATACACCCATAAGGCACACACCCGGTCGGCAGTCACACACACACACAGAGTTTTAAAAGTATACTAGACCAAGTGCAGACCCGTTGAGTCTGTTCCGCTAACGTGCGGTTGCGGGGGGGGGGGGGGGGGGGGGGGGGGGGGGAGGGCAGCATGAGGTGTCACACACACGATCTACTACCCCGCACACGCGCTAAATACCCCCCTTGATATTATATGAATATTATTAATTTGCTCCTTTTACCCCATAACACCCCTATCCACTGACGCGTAGCCCCCAACTCGCTGGCGTGTCTAGAGGTGGGGGGGGGGGGAGCTTAGAGAGGGGCGTGAGGGCAGAGAGAGAGTGGGGGAGACAGAGAGAGAGGGGGCAGAGAGAGAGGGCAAGTGACAGAGGGAGAGCGTGGGGTGGAGGAGATGAGATGGGGATGGAGGGGGAGGGGGGAGGGTGGGGAGGAGGGAGAGGGGAGCGAGTGGGTGAGCTGGAGGGGAGTAGTGGGGTGCGGGAGATGGGGAGAGCATGGGCTAGGGGGAAGGGAGAGAGGGGGGGGATGAGGATGGGGAGGGGAGGAGAGCGGGGAAGGTAAGGAGGAGACAGCGGTAGGGGAAGGGCGTGGTAGAGGGGGAGGGGGGAGGGTGGGTGAGGGGGGTAGAGTGGGGGTGGAGAATAAGGGGAGGGGGAGAGGAACGAGGGGAAGAGCGGGAGCTGAGGAGAGGGGTGGGGAGGGAGGGGAGGGGAGAGGGGGGAGGGAAAGGGAGGAGGGGAAGGGGAGAGGGGAGGGAGGGGCAGGAGAGGGGGAGGAGGAGATGGGGAAGAGGGAGAGGAAGAGAGAGGAGGGGATAGAGAGCGAAAGGGGAGGGAGAGAGGTGGGGGTAGGGGGGAGGGGTAGAGGGGGAGTGACGGGAGCGGGATGCAGGGAGTGGGAGCAAGAGAGAGGGGAAGGGGTGGGGAGGGGAGATGGGGGTGAAGAGGGGTGGGGAGGGTGAGAGAGGGGTGGGAGGGAGGCAGAAGAGAGGGGTGAGGAGAGAGGTGGAGAGGGTGGGTGAGAGGGGGAGATGGGGAGGGGGAAGGGGTGGAGGAGAGGGGGTGGGGAGGGGGGGGGGGAGGAGGCGGGGGAGGGGGAAAGACGGGAGGGGAAGAGGGGGGGAGGGAGGTGGGGGAAGGGGAATAGGGGAAGAAGTGTGGAGGGAGGGGGAGGGGGTGGGGGAGGAGGTAGGGGAGAGGGCTAGGGGGTGAGAGGGGAGAGTAGGATGGGGGGAGAGTGGTGGGGGAGGGGAGAAAAACAGGAGGGAGAGAGTGGAGAGAGGGAGGAAAGGGAGGGGAGGGAGAGGGGAAGGGAGAGAGGCAGAGAGAGGGGTGGGGGGAGGGAGATGGGGAGGGGTGGGGGATGGAGGAGAGAGAAGTGGAAGAAATGGGGGAGGTGAGGGGGAGAGTTGTAGGGGGGGAGTGGTGGAAGTGGGAGAGAGGGAGGCGGAGGGGGGAGTGGTGGAAGAGAGAGAGGGGTAGGGGAAAGGGGTGAGGGGGAGATAGGGAGGGAGGGAGAGAGAGGGGGTGGGGAGTCAGAGAGGTGGGGAGGGAGTGGGGTGGGGGGGGAAAGGGGAGAGAAGTGGAAGAAGGGGGGAGGGAGGGGGAAAGGGGTAGGGGGAGAGTGGTGGAAGTGGGAGAGAGGGAGGGGGGATGGGGGTTGGGGGGAGTGGTGGAAGAGGGAGCGTGGGGTAGGGAAAAAGGGGTGGGGGGACAGAGAGGGGGGGGGAGGGGAGGGGGAAGGGGAAGAGGGAGAGAAGTGGATGAGTGGGGAGGGAGGGGTAGGGGAGTGGTGTAAGAGGTACAGAGGGGGTAGGTGGAAGGGGGTGGGGGGGGGAGAGAGGGAAGGGGAGAGGGAGGGATGGGTGGGAGGAGAAGAAGGGGGTGAGGAGAGGGGGAGTAGAGAGGGTGGGGGGAGGGGAGGTGAGAGGGGAGGGGAAGGGGAGGAGACAGGGGAGGGGAGGAGAGGTGTGGGGGGGGAGCGGAGGGGGGAGGGAGATGGGGTAGGTTTTAAAAAGGGGGGAAGAGTGTGGAGGGTTGGGGAAGAGTGGGAGGGGGAGGGTGAAGGGGTTTTGGGGTGTGGGAGGGAAGGGGGTGGGGAGAGGGAAGGGGGGTGGGGGGGAGAGAGGGATGGGGGTGGGAGGAGGAAGGGGAGGAGAGGAGATGGAGAGGAGAGAAGGGTGGGGGAGGAGAGAGGGAAGGGGGGAGGGTGAGAAGGGTTGGGGAGGGAGAGGGGTGGGCGAAGGGGAGAGAGAAGTGGAAGAGTGGGGAGGGAGAGGGGTGGTGGGAGAGAGGGAATGGGGTGGAGAGAGAGGGATGGGAATGGGAGAGAGGGGGAGGAGAGGGGAGGGCTGAGGAGAGGGGTGAGGAGGGGGGAGATGGAGAGGGGGGAGGAGAGAGGGATGGGGAGGAGAGAACGATGGTGTAGGGGAGAGGGGTGTGGGGGAGGGGGAGGGAGGGGGAGGGAGATGGGGGTAGGGGAGGGAGGGGGGAAGTGTGTGGGGGAGGGGGAGAGGGGTGGGAGGAGAGAGGGGAAAAGAAAAGTGGGGACTCGTAGAGGGGTAGGGGCAGTCCATTCTATTCTCACTCCCTATCACCCCCAATCCTCTTTCTCTATTTCCACACACGTGATCACGCGCTTCGACACAGGCTGCGTTTGGGGGGGGGGGGGGTGGGGGCTGGGGCTGGGGCAAAGGCAGATGTAAATGAGATCCATTCCGATTGGACATCTGTGAGCTTTGGGCATTGTGCATCACACAAAGGAACGTTCACCAACATTCTATGGGTGAGAGCAGTTTGATTTTTTTTAAGATTTTGAAATATTGGGGGGGGGGGTAGGATTTTCTTCAAAATGTGTACGTAAAAATGTCTAAATGTAATGAGGAGTGCATTAGTGAATGTAAAAGCGTAATGTCTAGCAAAATGGAAAAAAATCACGGCATTTGAGGGTCTGGTTTTTGCAGACCACGGAATCAAAGGCCAAAGATCTTATCTGAAAAAAAAAATGGAATGTGACATACACCCACACACCCGGTCGGCAGACACACACACACAGAGTTTTAAAGACAGACAGACAGACAGACAGACAGACAGACAGACAGACAGACAGACAGACAGACAGACAGACAGACAGACAGACAGACAGACAGACAGACAGACAGACAGACAGACAGACAGACAGACAGACAGACAGACAGACAGACAGACAGACAGACAAATTGTTACAGTGCATACTAACTCCTGGAAATTACTGAAATGTGTAGGTAAATGCATATGACAGTATACTTTGATTATTTTAATGCCATTTGTTAATGCATCTGCAGCTTCTAGTGGGTACAATGTAAAAATTAAGTTTTATTTTAAATTGTGTTTCAAAACATTTGGTTTGTATAATTCATTTACCTTTCCTGTAGCTCCTCATGAGATGTGTAGAGATGACTACATCATGGCAATGACATGGAAAAGGACTGCAGCTGGAGAACTTGTTTACAGCAAATGCCCTCCTAATGCAACAGGTAATAAGTACATTAAAATTCTTAAGTTATTTAAATCAAGTTAGCTCAGAAGGTATAGACATTTTGGTAAAGTGAGAGAGAAGCAGGCAGATTCAGGTTAACTATCATTAAATGTGTTATAAAATAAAAATTTAGATTTGTTAGTTGATGGATTGAAATGAGAGTTAGAACCAGGTTTTGTTTTGATTGCACGTTAATTTTAAGCATGATCCTGAATTATTTCCTCCTTTGCTTCAGAAACTTGCTTTCTGGTAAAATGCATTAGCCATGTGACTCACAGAGATCTGTTTTTTGTAAAGATAACAGGGTAAATTTTCTCCAGAAACACTGCACAGAAAAAGCAGCAACATTTCCTCTTTATAACTTCTACAGAAAATGGAAGATCGTTTCATTTCAATTACGATCAGAGCATCAGCATCAGTTGGTCTGAGGCCAGGCGCCAACTCTCAGACACCTCCTCCTACTTATCCTTGGACCATGACCCCACAGATGAGCACCAGGCCATTATCGCAAACACCATCACTGGCTTCATCGCTTCCGGCTCCCTGCCTCCCAAGCCTCCAACCTCATTGTTCCCCAGCCCCGCACGGCCCGATTTTACCTTCTCCTCAAAATCCACAAACCTGACTGTCCCAGCAGACCCATTGTTTCTGCTTGTTCTTGGCCCACTGGACTTATTTCCACATACCTCGACTCCATCCTATCCCCCCCTAGTCAAATCCCTCCCTACCTATGTCCATGACACCACATGTGTTCTTCGTCTCCTCCATGACTTCCGTTTTCCAGGACCCCACTCCTCATCTTCACCATGGATGTCCAGTCACTCTACACCTCCATCCCCTATAGCTATGGGCATGCGCATGGGCCCCAGCTATGCCTGCCTCTTTGAAGGACACATCGAACAACCCATGCAGAATTCACTGACTTCATCCATTTCACCACTAACTTCCATCTGGCACTCAAATTCACCTGGACCATTTCCGACATCCCCCTACCATTTCTAGACCTCACTATCTCCATTGCAGGTATCAGACTACTGACTGACATCTACTCCAAACCCACTGACTCCCATTGCTATCTGGACTACACTTCTTCCCACCCTGCTTCCTGTAAGGACTCTATCCCCTACTCCCAATTCCGCTGTCTATGCCGCATCTGCAGGATGAGGTGTTCCAAACCAGGGCATCGGAGATGTCCCCATTCTTTAGGGAACGGGGGTTCCCCGCTTCGACTATAGATGAGGCTCTCACCAGGGTCTCCATTAAATCCCGTAGCTCCGTTCTCACTTCCCATTCCCCCCCACTCGTAACAAGGACAGAGTCCCACCTTCCACCCTACCAGACGTCACATACAACAGATAATCCTCAGACATTTTCGGGATCCCACCACTGGCCATATCTTCCCATCTCCTTCCCTTTCCGCATTGCGCAGAGACCGCTCCCTCCATAACTCCTTGGGCAATTGCTCCCTTCCCACCCAAACCATCCCCTCCCCTGGTACTTTCCCTTGCAACCGTAGGAAATGCTACACTTGCCGCTTTACCTCCCCCCTCAACTCCATCCAAGGACCCAAGCAGTTTTTCCAGGTGAGGCAGAGGTTCACCTGCACCTCCTCCAATCTCACCTATTGCATCCGCTGCTCTAGGTGTCAGCTGCTCTACATCGGTGAGACCAAGCGCAGGCTTGCCGATCGCTTCGCCCACCACCTCCACACAGTTCGCATTAACCAACCAGATCTCCTTGTGGCTCAGCACTTCAACTCCCCCTCTAATTCCGAATCCAACCTTTATGTCCTGGACTTCCTCCACGGCCAGAGTGAGTCCCACCGCAATTTGGTGGAGCAGCACCTCATATTTCGCTTGGGTAGTTTACACCCCAGCGGTATGAACATTGACTTCTCCAATTTCAGGTAGTCCTTGCTTTCTCCCTCCTTTCCCTTCCCTTCCCAGCTCTCCCACAGCCTACTGTCTCCACCTCTTCCTTTCTTCTTCCCGCCCCTCCCCCACCCCCACATCAGTCTGAAGAAGGGTCTCGACCCGAAACGTCACCTATTCCTTCGCTCCGTAGATGCTGCCTCACCCGCTGAGTTTCTCCAGCATTTTGTCTACCTTCGATTTTTCCAGCATCTGCAGTTCTTTCTTAAACGGAGCATCAGTGTCAGTCACTTAGCGAGCCTTGTGGTGTAATCAACAGGCTTGAAACATAGAAACATAGAAAATAGGTGCAGGAGGAGGCTATTTGGCCCTTCGAGCCAGCACCGCCATTCATTGTGATCATGGCTGATCATCCACAATCAGTAACCCATGCCTGCCTTCTCTCCATATCCTTTGATTCCGCTAGGCCCTGGAGCTCTAACTTTCTTTTACATTCATCCAGTGAATTGCCCTCTACTGCCTTCTGTGGCAGAGAATTCCACAAATTCACAACTGTCTGGGTGACAAAGTTTTTTCTCATCAGTTTTAAATGGCCTCCCATTTATTCTTAGACTGTGACCCTGGTTCTGGACTCCCCCAACAGTGGGGAACAAAATTCCTGCATCTAGCTTGTCCACTCCTTTTATAATGTTATATGTTTCTATAAGATCCACTATTTCAGTGAAAACCAGCCCAGTCTTTCAAATCTTTCCTCATATGACAGTCCTGCCATCCCAGGGATTAACCTCATGAACCTACGCTGCACTGCCTCAATAGCAAGGATGTCCTTTCTCAAATTAGGTGACCAAAACTGCACACAATACTCCAGATGTGGTCTCACCAGGGGCCTGTACAACTGCAGAAGGACCTCTTTACTCCTATCCTCATATCCTCTCGCCATCATGACATTCGTTTTCTTTATTGCCTGCTGCACTGTATGTTTACTTTTAGTGACTGGTGTACAAGGACCTTATCAAAGGCTTTCTGAAATTCCAGATACACTATATCCACTGGCTCTCCTTCATCCATTTTACTTGACACATCTTCAAAAAATTCCAGAAGATTAGTCACGCAGGATTTCCCTTGGTTGAGGAACTAGACAATCGGATCTCTCCATTATTGCTGGCTACAATGTTCTTTCTCATCAAGAAATAAACCCAGAAAATGCAAGAAACATTGAGCAGGTCACCAAGTTGTTAAATTATAGCCAATTATCTGGAGCCTGAGACTAACATTCAAGAAAATTGAGTTTAAACTCTATCGTGACAGCTGTGGAATTTAAATTCTGGATTCTTTTTTGAAGCACATCATTAGCAATCATGATCACAAAACTACTGGACTGTCATAAAAAAACATCTGTTTGGCAATGTCCTCTAAGGAGGAAACCTAGATTCTTACATGCAACTCTAAATTCACCAATGAGTTTGACTGTCAAATGCCTTCTGAAATGACAGGATGAACTATTCAGTTGCAGCATGACTTGAAACAGGGAAAGTATAAAACTGGACAAATGATCAAGCATAAAATGTTGGAAACCATTGTTAAGAAAGTGATAATGAAGCACGTAAAAAAATGACATGATGAGACAGAAGATTTCTGATGAAGAAAAGATGATCTGTTAAACAAATTTATTAGCATTCTTTGAAAAAATAACTTGCAGGATAGTAAAGAGCAACTAGCTAATGTTGTGCATTTAGATTTCCAAATATGTCACATAAATTCATATTTGACGAGATAAGAGATCACCCCCTTGATCGTAATACACGTGTATTAGTATGACCAAAGGATCATCTTTGCAGACCCAAATCAAATAGTAAAAATAGACAATAGGTGCAGGAGTAGGCCATTCGGCCCTTCGAGCCAGTGCCATCATTCAATATGATCATGGCTGATCATCCACAATCAGTACCTCGTTCTTGCCTTCTCCCTATATCCCCTGACTCCATTATCTTTAACAGCCCTATCTAGCTCTCTCTTGAAAGTATCCAGAGAACCGGCCTCCACCGCCCTCTGAGGAAGAGAATTCCACAGATTCACAACTAAGTGTTTCCTTACCTTCGTTATAAATGGCTTGCCCCTTATTCTTAAACTGTGGCCCCTGGTTCTGGACTCCACCAACATTGGGAACATGTTTCCTGCCTCTAGCGTGCTCAAACCCTTAATAATCTAAAATGTTTCAATATGATCCCCTCTCATCCTTCTAAATTCCAGAGTATACAAGCCCAGCCGCTCCATTCTCAGCATATGTCCTGCCATCCCGAGCATTAATCTTGTGAACCTACGCTGCACTCCCTCAATAGCAAGAATATCCTTTCTCAAATTTGGAGAACAAAACTGCACACAATAATCCAGGTGTGGGCCAACATGCCATTCACTTTCTTCACTGCCTGCTGTACCTGCATGCTTACTTTCATTGACTGATGAACAAGGATCCCCAGATCCCGTTGTACTTCCCCTTTTCCCAACGTCACCATGTAGATAATAATCTGCCTTCCTGTTTTTGCTACCAAAGTGAATAACCTCACATATATCCACATTAAACTGCATCTTGCATGCATCTGCCACTCACCCAACCTGTCCAAGTCACCCTGCATTCTCATAGCATCCTCCTCACAGTTCACAATGCCACTCAGCTTTGTGTCATCTGCAAATTTGCTAATGTTACTTTGAATCCCTTCATTTAAATCATTGATGTATATTGTAAATAGCTGCGGTCCCAGCACCGAGCCTTGTGATACCCCACTAGTCACTGCAGCCTTGGCGTATTGTAATTAATAGGGTGCCTCAAGAATCCACTAGCTACTCACCTGTTTCTAGGTTAAGATCTCATACCTTTCTGACTATCTTCCATCATAATGACACTCACCATCATAAATGCTTTAAAAGGCTGGTTATGGTACATAATGGATAACTACACGATTTTCATAAAGCCTTTGATAAGGTGCCACACGTGAGGGGCTGCTAAGGAAGATGAGAGCCCATGTTATCAAAGGACAGATACTCGCATGGATAGCAGGCTGGCCGGATGGCAGAAGGCAAAGAGTGGCAATAAAGAGGGCTTTTTCTGGTTGTCTGCCAGTGACTAGCGGAGTTCCGCAGGGGTCTGTGCAGGGGCCGCTACTCTTCACGTTGTACATTCATAATTTGGATGAGGGCATTGAAGTTTTTGTGGCCAAGTTTGCAGAAGATATGAAAATAGGTGGAATGGCAGGTTGTGTAGAGAAAGCAGGGACTTTGCAGAAGGACTTGGACAGGTTGAGAGAGTGGGCAGGGAAGTGGCAGATGGAATAGAGTGTAGTATATAGAATATAGTGTATGGTAGTAGGAATAAAGGCATAGACTATTTTCAAAATGGGGAGAGAATCCAGAAATTGGAGGTGCAAAGGGATTTGGGAGTGCTGGTGCAGAATTCCCAAAAGGTTAATCTGCAAGTCGAATCGGTTGTCAAGAAGGCAAATGTAATGTCAGCGTTTATTTATTTCAAGAGGGCAAAAATACACAAACAGGGATGTAATGCTGAGGTGGACACAAATTGCTGGAGTAGCTCAGTGGGACAGACAGCATCTCTGGAGAGAAAGAATGTGTGACGTTTCGGGTCGAGACGCTTCTTCAGATTGATGTCAGGGGAGTGGGCAGTATAGAGATAAAATATAGTCAGAGACAGTACAACTGGTGGGAGAACAGATAAGGGCGAGGGGATGGAGATGCAGAGGCCTCACCTTTGTTCCACTCTTCCCCCACCTCAACAAGTTTCGGGTCCGCCACGACAGAGCTTTTCCTCCGTCGGAGACGAGGAAACATTTTTTCTCACAGAGAGTGGTGAGTCTGTGGAATTCTCTGCCTCAGAGGGCAGTGGAGGCAGGTTCTCTGGATGCTTTCAAGAGAGAGCTAGATAGGGCTCTTAAAAATAGCAGAGTCAGGGAATATGGGAAGAAGGCAGGAACGGGGTACTGATTGAGGATGATCAGCCATGATCATATTGAATGCGGTGCTGACTCGAAGGGCCGAATGGCCTACACCTGCACCTATTGTCCATTGACTATTGTCTATTGCCTCTGCCCCCATGCCTTTTTCTCTGGGAAGGAGTCCCAGTGATGAGTTCTTCTCCCATCTCCACTGGACCCCCTCCTCTTGGACACCACCAGACGGTCCTCTACCCTCTTTAGACCTTTTTATTTGTAAATGCCGCCATGACATCAACTGTCTCAACTTTTCCACTCCCCTTACCTACTCTAACCTCAACCCTCCTGAACATACAGCCCTCCGCTCACTCTGCAGCAACCCCGACTTGATAATCAAACCCGCCGACAAGGAAGGTGCCGTGGTAGTCTGGTGCACTGAAGCCAGGCGACAACTCTCAGTCACCTCCTCCTACTTATCCTTCGACCATGATCCCACAGAGGAGCACCAGGCCTTAATATCACACACCATTTCTAATTTCATTACTTCTGGCTCTCTGCCCTCCAAAGCCTCCAACCTTATCGTTCCCCAGCCCCGCACAGCCCAATTTTATCTTCTCCCCAAAATCCACAAACAGAACTGTCCAGGCATACCCATTGTTTCTGCTCGTTCATGTCCCACCAAACTAATTTCCATATATCTCGACTACATCCTATCCCCCCTGATCCAATCCCTCCCTTCCTGTGTCCAAGGCTCCTCACAGGACCTTTGGCTCTTCAATTACTTTTGTTTTCCAGCCCCCACTACCGCATCTTTAATGTGGAGTAGTGGGCACCTCCATTCCCCACCAGGAAGGTCTGAAAGCCCTTTGTTTCTTCCTGTACCGCAGAACCAGCCAATTTCCATCTACTAACACTCTCCTCCACCCAGCAGAGCTGGTACTTATCCTTAACAACTTCTCCTCCGACTCCTCTCACTTCCTCCAAATCCAAGGCGTAGCTATGGGCTCTCGCATGGGCGCCAGCTATGCCTGCCTCTTTGTAAGGTACGTCGACCAATCACTGTTCCAGGCATACGCTGGCCCAATCCTCAAAGTCTATCTCCACTACATTGACGACTGCATTGGTGCTAACTCCTGCACCCATGCAAAACTCCCTGACTTCATCAATTTCACGACTAATTTCCATCCTGCACTCAAATTCATGTGGACTATATCTGACATCTCCCTACCGTTTCTAGATGTCACCATCACAGGAGACAGACTATCGATGGACATCTATTACAAACCCATAGCTGTCTAGACACACTTTTTCCCACCCTGCTTCCTGTAAAGACTCTGTCCTCTACTCCCAATTTCTCCATCTATGCTGCATCTGCAACCATGATGAGGTTTTCCATACCAGGTCATCGGAGATGTCCTCATTCTTTAGGGAACGGGGGTTCCCCTCTTCCATTATAGATGAGGCTCTCATAGAAACATAGAAATAGGTGCAGGAGGTGGCCATTCAGCCCTTCGAGCCAGCACCGCCATTCATTGTGATCATGGATGATCGTCCGCTATCAATAACCCGTGCCTGCCTTCTCCCCATATCCCTTGACTCCACTAGCCCCAAGAGCTCTATCCAACTCTCTCTTAAATCCATCCAGTGATTTGGCCTCCTCTGCCCTCTGCGGCAGGGAATTCCATAAATTCACAACTCTCTGGGTGAAAAGGTTTTTTTTCTCACCTCAGTCTTATATGACCTCCCCTTTATTCTAAGACTGTAGCCCCGGTTCTGGACTCGCCCAACATTGGGAACATTTTTCCTGCATCTAGCTTGTCCAGTCCTTTTATAATTTTATATGTTTCTATAAGATCCCCCTCATCCCTTCTAAACTCCAGTGAATACAAGCGTAGTCTTTTCAATCTTTCCCCTTTGACAGTCCCGCCATCCCAGGGATCAATCTCGTGAACCTACGCTACACTGCCTCAATCACAAGGATGTCCTTCCTCAAATTAGGAGACCAAAACTGTACACAATACTCCAGATGTGGTCTCACCAGAGCCGTATACAACTGCAGAAGAACCTCTTTACTCCTATATTGAAATCCTCTTGTTATGAAGGCCAACATTCCATTAGCTTTCTTCACTGCCTGCTGTACCTGCATGCCGACTTTCAGTGACCGGTGTACAAGGACACCCAGGTCTCGCTGTACCTCCCCCTTACCTAACCTAACCCCATTGAGATAATAATCTGCCCCATTGTTTTTGCCGCCAAAGTGGATAACCTCACATTTATCTATATTATACTGCATCTGCCAAGCATCTGCCCACTCACTCAACCTGTCCAGGTCACCCTGCAACCTCCTAACATCCTCTTCACAGTTCACACTGCTACTCAGCTTTGTGTCATCTGCAAACTTGCTAGTGTTGCTCCTAATCCCCTCTTCCAAATAATGAATATATATGGTAAAGAGTTGCGGCCCCAACGCCGAGCCTTGCGGCACTCCACTCGCCACTGCCTGCCATTTTGAAAAGGACCCGTTCACTTCTACTCTTTGCTTCCGGTCTGCCAACCAATTTTCCATCCATATCAACACCCTACCCTCAATACCATGTGCTCTAATTTTAGTCACCAGTCTCCCATGCGGGACCTAATCAAAGCCTTTCTGAAAGTCTAGATCCATTACATCCACTGGCACGCCTTCGTCCATTTTACTTGTCACATCCTCAACAAATTCCAGAAGATTAGTCAAGCATGATTTCCCTTTCATAAATCCACGTTGACTTGGACTAATCTTTTTACTGCTATCCTAATGCCCCATTATTACCACTTTAATAATTGACTCCAGCATCTTTCCCACCACCGAAGTCAGGCTAACTGGTCTGTATTTCCCCGTTTTCTCTCTCTCTCCTTTCTTGAAAAGTGGGATAACATTAGCTCTCCTCCAATCCACGGGAACTGATCCTGAATCTATTGAACATTGGAAAATGATCACCAATGCGTCCACTGTTTCTAGAGCCACCTCCCTGAGGACCCTGGGATGCAGACCATCCGGCCCAGGGGATTTATCATCCTGCAGTCCCATTAGCCTACCCAATACTATTTCTCACCTAATGAACATTTCTTTCAGTTCCTCTACCCCCTTAGATCCTCTGTACTCCAGTACATCTGGGAGATTGTTTGTGTCCTCCTTAGTGAAGACAGATCCGAAGTACCTATTCAACTCTTCTGCCATTTCCTTGTTGCCCATAATAATTTCACCCGTGTCTGCCTTCAAGGGACCCACATTTGACTTTGCTACTCTTTTTCCCTTAACATATCTAAAGAAGCTTCTACTGTCCTTCTTTATATTCCTGGCAGCTTCCCCTCATACTTCATCTTTTCAGCCCGTATTGCCCGTTTTGTTTCCTTCTGTTGTCCTATGAAAGTTTCCCAATCCTCTGGCTTCCGGCTACACTTTGCTGTGTTATACATCTTTTCTTTTAGTTTTATTCTATCCCTCACTTCTCTTGTCAGCCACGGTTGCCTCCTACTCCCCTTAGAATCTTTCTTCCTTTTTGGAATGAAATGATCCTGTGTCTTCCGGATTATGCCCAGAAATTCCTGCCATTGCTGTTCCTGAATCTATTCCTGCTAGGATCCCTTTCCAGTCTACTTTGGCCAGCTCCCGTCTCATGCCTTCATAGTCCCCTTTGTTCAACTGCATCACTGCCACTTCCGATTTAACGTTCTCCTTCTCAAATGGCAGATTAAAACTAATCATATTATGATCACTACCTCCAAGCGGTTCCTTTACCTCAAGTTCTCTTATCATATCTGGCTCATTGGACAACACTAAATCCAGAATTGCCTTCTCTCTGGTCGGCTCCATTACAAACTGCTCTAAGAATCCATCTCAGAGGCATTCTACCAACTCTCTTTCTTGGGGTCCTGAACCAACCTGATTTTCCCAGTCTACCTGCATATTGAAAGCCCCCATCACCACAGTGGCATTACCTTTGTTACATGTCAGTTTTAACTCCTGCTGCAACTTCATCCTACATCCGGGCTACTATTTGGGGGTCTGTAAATAACATCAATTAGTGTATCACTAGAATCTCCTCAATATCCTGCAGCTCCGCTCTTGCTCCCCCTTCCCCCATTCGTAACAAGGACAGAGTCCCCCTTGTCCACTCCTTCTACCCCATCAGCCGTCGCATGGAGCACATAATGCTCCGACATGTTCACTACCTCCAATGGGATCCTACTACTAGCCACATCTTCTCATCTCCACCCCTTCCTGCTTTTCCGCAGAGACCGTTCTGTCCGCGACTCCCAGGGGCGGGAATCCCGGGTGGGGGCACAGGGGGCAGGGGGGGACACGTCCGTCCCCCCTTGTTTTGAGAGGTGGGGGACGATCCTCCCCATTTTATGTAATCCAGATTTTAAAACCCGGTGAAATCTCCGCTTTCCGCGAGACAGTGGGGGTGGGACTGATGATCGAGGGGAACCGATTGGACGAGAGAGACGTTGGTCAGCAGGCAATGGGGGCGGGACATGATGATTCAGTGCGATGAAGTCCAGGACAAGGGGTCACAGCTTAAGGATAAGGGGGAAATCCTTTAAGACCGAGATGAGAAAGACTTTTTTCACACAGAGAATGGTGATTCTCTGGAACTCTCTGCCACAGAGGGTAGTTGAGGCCAGTTCATTGGCTATATTTAAGAGGGAGTTAGATGTGGCCATTGTGGCTAAGGGGATCAGGGGGTATGGAGAGAAGGCAGGTACGGGATACTGAGTTGGATGATCAGCCATTATCATATTGAATGGCGGTGCAGGCTCGAAGGGCCGAATGGCCTACTTCTGCACCTAATTTCTATGTTTCTATGATTGGAGGAGGGAGGTGTTGATCAGAGGCGGAAGTAGGGGGGTGGGACTGAGAATAGAGCGCGGTGATTGGAGGAGAGAGACGTCCTGGTGGAGCAAAGATCAGAGCGGAGCTTGAATTGCATACCATAGGGTCACAAGCGAAAAACGCTTACGCAGGCCTGGACACAGACCTGCGCCTCATCCGCGGCCAGGATCAATCCCGAGTCTCCGGCGCTGCAATCGCTGCCGAACCGCCACTGGACCATCCCCGTCCCCACCCGAGTGCCCCCCACACCCAGGGGTGTCCAGAGACGTCGGAGGTCAGACGGGAGCGGTGCCCCCAGGCCCACAACCAGCGCAGAGAAGCAGCGCTAAATCTAGCTCAACTCTGCCTGTCCCGCCAGGTTAACCTACAGCCCTGCCTGGACTTACGGGAACAACGGCCCAGGTTTACAGCCAGCGCGGAGAAGCAGCACTAGCTCCACGGCTCCGGACTGGTGTTGTAGGTTAACCCGGCGAGACAGGCAGAGTTGAGCTGGATTTAGCACTGGATTGAGCTGAAACTATTGTCCACACGGCCCACGGCTGAAGCCTCCGAGGCCTCGCCTGTGTGTGCGCGCCGGGCAATAAATTGTGTCTCCCCCGGTCCCCCCCATGTTTTGATAGAGATTTCCGTACCTGGCAACTCCCTGGTCAACTCGTCCCTACCCACGCAAACCACCCGCACCCCAGGTACTTTCCCCTGCAAACGCAGAAGATGCAATATCTGTCACTTTACCTCCACCCTCAACTCCGTCCAAGGCCCAGACAGTCTTTTCAGGTGAGGCAGAGGGTCACTTGCACCTCCTTCAACCTCATCTACTGTATCTGCTGTTCCAGGTGTCGACTGCTGTATATCGGCGAGACCAAGTGCTGGCTCACAGATCGTTTCGCTGAACACCTCCGCGTAGTCTGCCAAAACCTACCTGACCTCCTGGTTGCTCAACACTTTAACTCCCCCTCCCATTCTCAATCTGACCTTTTTGTCCTGGGTCTCATCCATTGTCAGAGTGAGGCCCAGCACAAATTGGAGGAAAAGCACCTCATATTTTGCTTGGGTAGCTTACAAACCAGCTGTATGAACGTTAACTTCTCCAACTTCTCCAAGTAATCCTTGCTTTCCCTCTCTCTCCATCCCCCTCCCCCTTCTCAGTTCTCCCACCAGTCATAGTGTCTCCGACTACATTTTATCTCTGTACCGCCCACTCCCCTGACATCAGTCTGAAGAGGGGACTCGACCCGAAAGGTCACCCATTCCTTTTCTCCAGATGCTGTCTGTCCCGCTGAGCTACTCCATCATTTTGTGTCTACCTTTGGTTTATCTGCAGTTCTTTCCTATACATGATGTAATGCTGAGGCCTTATAAGATACTGGTCAGGCCGCATTTAGAGTATTGTGAACAATTTTGGGCACCTTATCTGAGGAAGGATGTGCTGGCCCTTGAGAGGTCCAGAGGAGGTTTACAAGAATGACCCCAGGAATGATTGGATGAACATTTGACGGCACCGGGCCTGTACTCGCTGGAGTTTAGACGAATGAGGGAAGACCTCATTGAAATGTACCGAATAATGAAAGGCTTGTATAGAGTTGATGTGGGGACGATATTTCCACTAGTGGGACAGTTTAGGACAAGAGGTCATAGCCTCAGAATTAAAGGACATTCCTTTAGGATGAGAAGGGATTTCTTTAGTCAGAGAGTGGTGAATCTGTGAAATTATTTGCCACAGAAGGCTGTGGAGGCCGTCAGCGGATACTTTTAAAGCAGAGATAGATAGAATCTTGATTAGTATGGGTGTCAGCGGTTATGCAGAGAAGACAGGAGAATGGGGTTAGGAGGGAGAGACAGATCAGCCATTGATTGACTTGATGGACCAAATGGCCTATTTTTGCTCCTGTTACTTATGACCTTATGATGTCAGGCTCCTATCTATAGATTACAGCTTTGTCGGACATCAAATAATAACGAGGCGGAGTAAGGAAGGAGATTGAGAACCTCATAACTTGGTGCCAAATCCACAGCCTCTCCCTCAATGTCAGTAAAACTGAGGAGATCGTGATTGACTTTAGGAAGCAAAGCATTGCACACACCACATTCATGGCACCGAAGCATAGATGGTCAAAAACTTCAAGTTCTCAGGAATAAATATCACCAGCAATTTGTCTTGGACCAGCCACATCGTAGCTATGGCCAAGAAACCGTACCAATGCCTCTAATTCCTTAGAAGGTTTAGGTAGTTCTGCATGTCCCCAACAACCCTCACCAACGTTTACAGATGCGCCATAGAAAACATTTTATTAGGATGCATCACAACATGGTTTGGGAATCCATCCAAGATTTGTGGACATAGACCAGACCATCACGCAAATCAATCCAGGGGAAAATACAGCACAACATTATTGCCACTGCAAGTTATGCGACCCCAATGGTCAAACCAATTTTAATCAGCCATGCTCCCCAACCCCCCAACATCCTCTCCAGCGATCCAAACAATTGATGTCTGAACCCTACGTTTCTTTTAACCTCACTCCTTTGGTTTTTTAGCTTATCCATGGCTTTAGTGAAAGACCCCTCCGGGCTAGTATTATTACATATGAAGGTGAAACATTATTCCCCAAACAGGACACATACACCCCCTCATTCAGACCTTACTTACACCAGTCTCATTGTCACTAATGTATCCAAAAACCTCACAATATCTTAACCATATAACAATTACAGCACGGAAACAGGCCACCTCGGCCCTCTAGTCTGTGCCTAACACTTATTCTTCCCGAGTCCCGTCTACCTACACTCAGACCATAACCCTCCATTCTTTCCCGTTCATATATCTATCCAATTTATTTGTAAATGATAAAATCGAACCTGCCTCCACCACTTCCACTGGAAGCTCATTCCACACAGCTACCACTCTCTGAGTAAAGAAGTCCCCCCTCATGTTACCCCTAAACCTCTGTCCCTTAATTCTCAAATCATGTCCTCTTGTTTGGATCTTCCTTACTCTCAATGGAAAAAGCTTATCCACATCGACTCTTGTCTATCCCTCTCATAATTTTAAAGACCTCTATCAAGTCCCCCTTAACTTTTTGCGCTCCAAAGAATAAAGACCTAACTTGTTCTACCTTTCTCTGTAACTTAGTTGCTTAAACCTAGGCAACATTCTAGTAAATCTCCTCTGTACTCACTCTATTTTGTTGACATCTTTCCTATAATTTGGCAACCAAAATTGTACACCATACTCCATAATTGTCCTCACCAATGCCTTGTACAATTTAAAAATTACATCCCAACTTCTATACTCAATGCTCTGATTTATAAAGGCCAGCACACCAAAAGCTTTCTTTACCACCCTATCTACATGAGATTCCATCTTCAGGGAACTATGCACAGTTATTCCTAAATCCCTCTGTTCAACTGCATTCCTCAATTCGCTACCATTTACCATGAACGTCCCATTTTCTCTTGCTCTGCCAAGATGTAGCACCTCACACTTATCAGCATTAAACTCCATCTGCCATCTTTCATCCCACACTTCCTAAATCTCTCTGTAGACTTTGAAAATCTACTTCATTATCCACAACACCACCTATCTTAGTATCATCTACATACTTACTAATCAAATTTACCACACCATCATCCAGATCATTGATGTATCTGACAAAAGACAGTGGACCCAACACAGATCCCTGTGGCACCCCACTAGTGGCCGGCCTCCAACCTGACAAACAGCCATCCCCATTACTCTCTGGTGTCTCCCATTCAGCCACTGTTCAATCCATCTTGCTGCTCCACCAATAATACCCAACAATTAAACTTTCTTAACGAACCTTCCATATGGAACCTTGTCAAAGGCCTTACTGAAGTCCATATAGACAACATCCACCGCTTTACCCTCATCAATTTCCCCAGTAACATCTTCAAAAAATTCAAGAAGATTAGTCAAACATGACCTTCCAGGCACAAACCCATGTTGACTGTTCCTAATCAGACCCTGTTTATCCAGATGCTTATATATATCTTTAAGTATCCTTTCCATTAATTTGCCCACCACTGACGTCAAACAACGTTCTTGTTAGAACTCTGCTCTTCACTCACTTCTTTGTCCTCCTGTTCACTTACCTCAGGGCTATTATCGAGTCGTACCTGTGGGACATCCCTCATGTAATGATTGAAATGGTACCAGGTAGATCAACCTTCTACCTGAACAGCGGTGGGTGGTTCGGAAAGCTCATACATACACCTTGTCTCCAGGTTTAAAGGGTCCTTCCTCCTGGTCCACCTCCAACTGCTTTTACTTTGCCTGTGCATAAATAGACTTGTATATCATAATTAACTGTTACATATACTTCTTAAATTCTACCTCTAACTGTTCCAAACTCGGTCCCTTGTAGGGACCTCTCTATTGTGCCACTGGCATGGGTCGGCCAGTAAGCATTTCATGTGATGTTATGTGGATTATTCGGTTAGTTTTGCATGCAACATCTCTTCAGTGCCAATGGCAGGGCATCGATCCAATTCAACCTTGTAGTTACGCAAATCTTATTTATATTAACCTTCAATGCTCCATTTATTCTTTCCACCCAGCCCCGTGACTGCAGGTGTTACACACCCAAATCTGTGTTTTACTCTAAGGGCCTGTAGCGTTCTTGCACCCAAGTCGATCCAAGCTTACCCTAGGTGCAATAACAGCTGATCATCCTCCAGATGCTGTTCTGGCTGCTTCGTCTGCACTATGATTTCACTTCTTATGTGCTTGGCATTTAATGACAGCTAGTGTCCCTGGCTTCATCTTTCCCCTTATCAGGTCTGTACTTTACTGCTAACTTTGCATAGGGTCTCCGTTGCTTTTCTCAAAGCCTTTCTGTTTCCCTACTGCTCCAAACATGTGCCAGACCCCATGTACATATGCTTCGTCGGTATAAACTTCAGCTTTCTCACCTTCCCTCACGTCACATGCTGCTCTTAAAGCCTTAATTTCTGCCAACTGAGCTAAGCAGGATTGCAGGCAAGCTTCCAATTTCATTACCTTAAAGTCTAATTCATTCTGAGGCATCACTTCAAACCCTGCATACTTGCTTTAACAAGAAACATCCAGAAGCAAAACCTTTTTGTCCCCTTCATTCAAAGGCACTGACTGTAAAACATTTCTCAGACTTGTGTGTCCTTCTTAATTCATTATTTTCATTAATGCCATCACAATTTCAACATACTTTCCAATCTATTCTGAACTATATCCTGCCATTCCCAAGATCATCATCATCTATCCTACTGTCTGAGATTTGGGAACTTCAATTATCGCTTCAATTTGATCCTGTGCTATAGTTTTTACTTCTTTAGATATTACACGTCCAAAATATTCTACCTCCTGCTGACAAAACAACAACTTCTTCCTTGATACTTTATGACCTCCTATGCCATATTTTCCAAGATAATTACAATGTCTCTCTCACATTGCTTTTCACTTGTGGAACAAACCAACAAATCATCCACATACTATATCAACACCTTCCAAATCTGCCTATAACATCTGATTAAAAACATGGGGCTAGTATTAAAAACCCTGCTGCATCCTAGCCTAGGTGTATTTAATACCTCTTCTTAATGTTCTTACCATAGCTGTGTTCACCACTAACTTAATTATTATTATTTCCTGATTACCATACCTGTTCACATCCCCAACACACCTTATCCATTACCTATCTCCTTACTAGCCTTTCTTGACCTCTTCCTTGATATCCCTCCCTCCCTCCCTCCCTCCCTTGGGGACCCCAGTCCTGTCTGGGCTTATATCCAGATTTCACTCCTGATAGGGTATTTGAGGAAACACTCTCCCAAAGACATTTATTATTGGCATGGAATTCTCTGGCTCCTGTTTCGCTCTGTCATAGGACTCACTGTGTGTCGGTGTATCACTTATTTTAGTCTTTTCAACCAAGTCTGTTGTTATTGACAACATTGTCTTTCCTTTTACAGGCTCATAATAATCGTCCTCCAAAGCCCTAATCCATTAATTTCTTGCCCCATCAGGAACATTGGGTAAAGTTGTTTTTTTTAGCCCTCTCAGTTTATGGGTGCCCCAAAGGATAATCTGTGTCTGTCCTGCTCTTATCGTTTTTAAAGCAGTCTCATCAATTTATCCCTCTGCTTCCCACTTTAATCCTTTTTTATATGTCTTTCTCATTCTAAACTCAATTTCTTACTTCTCAGATAGTCTATCCTCCTTTGCAAATTTATTCACCTTTTTAAAATCTTCCATTGACTCCTTCTGATTTATTACTTTCACACCTGTCGTTTCCTACTTCTGTTTCCTCCTCACTGCCTCTCTCTCCTTTCTCTCTAAACTGCCTAAGTACATCTAATTCCTTTCCTCTCCTCTTTTCCCACCTTTCCAACTTATCTGTGGCATATAATTCATAATTAACACTTCCATCTTGTCACACATTTATCTTGAAAGTGCCTTCTTTGGGCCACTTCCTCACAACTGTTTCTGAAAATCTCAGCAAACAATCATTACCCTTCTCCAACCAGAATGTTTATCTAAACAAACCACAAAAGCTGGTCATGTTTCAGCAATTAACTTATTTCCAATTATTTCAATCCATTCTCACCACTATTTTAAATTTCCAATTCCTAGTACTAGTAACAATTTTCCAAATTAACTTTACTGATAAGAAATCTATAGAAACAACAGCAAAACCAAGCAACCTACATTTTCCACATTTCTCCTTTTAAGCTGCGATGATACAAAGCGTTAATCGTTACCTTACAGCTGTTAGTAACCTCCCCCATTGCTTACAATTTCTTAAAGGAACACACACACATACCCTTACAGCATGTGGCCTACAACAAACAAAAGACATCACATATATGAACTTTCACATTCATTCAAAACCGGTTTTTATACACAAATCACATTCGTTCCATTCTTACTTCAAAGAAATTATGCAATTTTCTACACAGATTAAAGTTTCCAAATTAACATTTATATAATTATTTTCTCCCCTTTTAAATTAAAGTAAGATGGTCTAATCCCCTATCAGTCAGGTTCCTGAGTGCGGTGATTGGATATTAATTCAGATCGTGATTAGTCAGACTCACTGTCACTCAAATTCTAACCACACCCCACTAAGATCACAAACAATCAAAATCCTAGTCGCTCAACATCTGACCACACCCCACTCCCATTAATCTCCAAACAAAGAAGCACATTTTGTCTTGATCTCTCGGCAGAGAGAATGCAGCAATTTTATCTGCACAAACAGTCAAGAAACTCAGTCCTTACGCCTCCTCTGTCCTCGTAGTCACTATATTACATTACACTATTCTTATTGCTATTCTACTTTCTGCTATTCTACAATATTTTATTACTGTGTACACTGTTTCTGTTACCCACTTACTCTAAATTCGTATTTTGCCCGTGCAAACCCCTGACCTCTCAGGGTGGTATCCACAAAATACTTTATTCTGCCCGTGCAAACCGCTGACCTCTCAGGGTGGTATCCACAAGGAGTTAAACCCCTGTCTCACGGTGCGAGTTGACCCACGAGTGACCCAGAGTTGTCACTCGCAGTAATCACGTACACTAAACGTAGCGGGAACGTCGGAACTCTTGCGAGCAACTTAGCGACTCGTGGTGCTAACGGCAGGTACCTGTGAAACTTGGTAACTCGTGAAAAAAATGTAACATGTTTGATTTTTTCCATGAGTCAAATTTACAGTTCAAGTTAAAAATTGAAACATTTTAAACTTGTTTATAACGTGGTGGCCTGTGCGTTTACCTTAAGTGATTTGTGAGTCTACCGTGGGAACTCTTTTAACACAGCGGGCAGGCAGCATCTCTGGAGAGAAGGAATGGGTGACGGGATGACATTTCCAAATTTCTCCAGCCCCATGTGTTCACTTTTTCAACTAGCATCTGCCCTTTCTTGTGTATGACATTATTTGTATTTACAGTGCCTTGTGTCTTGGCAATTCATGATTCACACACACACAATGCTGGGGTAACTCACACACACACACACACGCAATGCTGGAGTAACTCACACACACACACACACACAATGCTGGAGTAACTCTCGCACACACACAATTCTGGAGTAACTCAGCGGGACAGGCAGCATCTCCGGAGAGAAGGAATGATGATGTCTCGGGTCGAGACCCTTCCTTAGACCACTACCCAGAGTGGCGGCCAGTTCTGCTGTCTGTGTGTGTCTGTGTGTATTTGTGTGTGTGTGTGTGTGTGTGTGTCTCTCTGTCTGTCTGTGTGTATCTGTGTGTGTGTGTGTGTGTGTGTGTCTGCTGTTGGGTCCCGGCGGCCGCTCAAAGTCAGTCACCCGAGCTGCTTCCTTCCTCCGAAGTGGCGGCCAGTTCTGCTGTCTGTGTGTATTTGTGTGCGTGTGTGTGTCTCTGCCTGTATCTGTGTATCTGTGTGTGTGTCTGCTGTCGGGTCCCGGCGGCCGCTCAAAGTCAGTCACCCGAGCTGCTTCCTTCCTCCGAAATGGCGGCCAGTTCTGCTGTCTGTGCCCGGAGCGCTGCGGCAGCCACCCAAGCTAATTCACTCCCTGGCCACAATAAAACCATATAGCAATGACAGCACGGAAACAGGCCATCTCTGCCCTTTTACTCCGTGCCGTTTACTGTCACCTAGTCCCATCTACCTGCACTCAGACTGGAGCGTGGCAAGTGGGTTACTGACCCCAATCCCCTCCTTCACAACACCAGACTCCCCAAATACTATGAACTGAGCTCTCCCCCCACCCCGGGAAATACAGTATTTAAAAACATAAAGCACCAAGAAATACACTTACCACGTTATTGGTTGGTGGAGGGTGCACATTTTCCCTTTGTAGGTCGTATTAATAGATGCGGCCGCGCTGAAATAACTCAAAGCCACAGGATGGAGATGTATTTTAACATTGTTGCTTTATTAAAACATACCTTAATTCACGGTTGGCTCAAGAGTAACGGGAGAGGAACTTGGTAACTCGGAGGAGGAACTTGGAACATCGCAGAAATGACATACCCGTGGGAACTCGGTTAAACACTTGAACATAAACTTGAAGTCTCGTACACAACCACGAGTCTTTCACTCGGGGTACCTCGTGGGTCAACTCGCACTGTGAGACAGGGCCATAAATAAACTCTTTAAAACTGCCTCGTCCGTGCAAGCCCCTGACCTCTCAGGGTGGTATCCACGAGGACTTAATAAACTCTTTAAACTCTTTAAAACTGTCTCGTCCATGCAAACCCCTGACCTCTCAGGGTGATGTCCACGAGGACTTAATAAACTCTTAATAATATATATATATATTGCTCACCACACAGCGCAGCCTTCTCGGACAATCCTCTGGGCCTCCTTTTTAGAACAATTTAGTGCCAGATTCTTGGGTCGGAGAGACCTTCTAACTACCTAGGCACTTCTGTGTCCCCAGTGGCTTCCCATGTTCAACAGGTTATTAGTCCAAATGAAGAGGAAAACCGCATAATAATTTTGTTGATTGGCCACCCTTTTCCTGTTGTTCCTAGGAGCCAGAGGGGCTGGGAAGTGCCCTGAGCTGTTTGTCTTTTAACTAACGGTCTCTCACCGACCCTGCTCGCAGCGCCAATTTTGTTGTGGTTTTAAGACTCAAATTTGGATAATATGACACAGACACAGAGAATTCTTCAAGAAGACGAAAGCCTTTATATCAGCTCGGAACATTCAGAGACAACACCACCTGTCCGTTCTCTAATTGCTCTCTGAATCCCAGAAACAAGCAGCTTTTTATTACAGTTTCTTGCCGTATCTCTGCTGCTTTATCTTGTATGCTGTACTCCTTTCTCATCAATCTTTCTTCAGTTCTAATTTTCTCTATCTCGCCTCGATTAAATTCCAACCTTGGCTCAATCTTATTAAACTTTACATTTCCCCTCGTATCTCTCCTTCACTCGCCACCCTTAAATTCCAAACTATTGCTTTTTAATCTCCCAGCTATGTTTTAGCTAAAGCCATTTTATACTGTTACACACACCATTTTAGTTTATGTTTTATACAAGGATATAAATGTATTTATTAAGAATACAAAAGTAAAAATAAGCAACTTGTTTATAACTTAAAGTAACGTGTTTATAACTTCCATAATAACACAAAGCAAAATACTTTTCACTGTACCTCGGTACATGTGACAATAATAAACTAAACTAAAAAAACTAAACTAATGTTAGTACTTTAACTAATCGCAATACAAATTAATAGAAAGATTAAATGAGAACTTACCGTTTGAAGTTTGAACTTTATTTTATGAGAAGTTGAAGTGAGGGACTACGTGAAGAGCCCGCCAGGCCGCATGTGCATCAATCTTCAGAGCAACTGTATGAAACCACTTACACAAACCACAGACCACTTACACAAACTTAAGCTATAGAAAGATTAATAACCCTTAACTTACCGAATGATCTATATGAGATTCTGGGTTGGGAGTTGAGGGCACGTAGTTCCTCACTTCAACTTCTCATAAAATAAAGATTAAACTTCAAATGGTAAGTTCTCGTTTAATCTTTCTATTTTATATCAAAGTCACGTGAGTGACTATGTGAAGCCTTCGAAGCTTTGAGGTTTCATGCAGTAAACCAATCTGTGTGTGAAACACTTAAACAGAGAAACCATAAATGGTAGAAAAGGCATGGGCTATTAACAACATGATGGCAACTTACATACATGTCCATTACCCTTAATCGGACCACAGTCCCAATTAGCTTTGAGTTAGACAATAACTCATGCAACACTGTTCAGAATTGTATCTGCATTCATCCAGACATATTCAACCAAATGTTATAACTTCTGAAAGAACATTATGTAACCCTCCTGCTGTTACAAGAAGATGATCAAATGGGAATATCCATACTATTGGCTATTAATGAGCCAGCTCCCGTGGAGGAGTTATTTGAATTCAAACCTGCTATTAGCTGCTTGCACTCTATTCATGTTGAGATAGTCTGCACCAGCAATCTCTTGAGAAAACTATTAAATAACAATGAAGAAGCTATCCTTTATCACGTAGGTACCAGTAAGTTCAGTGTACCTGCATACATAATAACACCCCCAATCTCCAATGCTGTCAACTGTCAACGCTAAATTCTACCCAATCGAGCCCGTTTTGCTTTATGAGATCATTCCCATAACAAACTACCCTCATGTCAATTAAGACTCAGAGACCGAGCCAGAGATTGAGTGAAGACTGTGTTCTTTGTGCTGAAATCAGTTGCTAAAAGCATAATTAACTTAAACGATACTGCTCCCACTAGGAATACAGTAGATGAATATCTGCATAATAATTTTTACTGATACACATTCCACACTACTATGAGACTAGGCTTTAGAGTGTTCATGTAAAAGACACCTTGCATAACGTTAGTCATAACGTTAGACACCTTGCATAACGTTAGACACCTTGCATAACGTTAGTGGGTGAATAACCAATCATTTATTGTCCCACTTATAGTACTAGAGAGAATGACAAAGGAGCACAAGCAGTGTCAATTGTGCTATAACATAATCGCTTCTCTAAGTCCAAACTGAAAGAAACACAAACCTCTGCTACTTCTGTTTAAAAGTAGCTCACATGTGTCTTCTTCACAAACTTCAATACAACCATGCGGAACTAGCTGCACGAGAAATAGACTGAACTAGCCATCACTCGTGACTTCAAGTAAATAGGAGTTTCTTTCAGCCGCCTTTTACAATGGATCCCCTGAATGAGTAGGCCAAATTGGCACTATTAAAATTCATGTCGCCTCATCTTTAATATCATAAGAGGTATCTATTGATAAAACCCCTGAGTCTTATCAGCTGCAAAAGTATGTCGGCTATAAACTCCATGACACAATGTCCTTTTGATCTGAGTAGGGCAGCATTAGCTTTAGAATCTTTGTAAATAGCCTAGGCCTGAAGACAACCCCTAGGTAGAGCCTAAAATTTCCACCACTGGCTTTGTCATCAAAAACACCAGATATATCTGTGCCTCTCGTGTATAGATATGGAAAAGTATGCATCTTCAAGATCGATTGAGGCCTTAAATCCTCTGAATTAGCTAAACTGCTGAAAGACAATTATCCATCTTAAACTGGTTAACCAAACACATGATCAGACTAGCCAAATCCTAACCTGATTTGGCATGCTCCACTTTTCTTCAACCTTGAGAAAATATTAGAAATATACCCCTCTTGTTCTTGGACAAACTACTCATCCTTTGTGAGATGTCTCTGTTTCCACTTGGATAACGATCGTTTCCTCTATTGACCATATGGACGGAAATGTTGGCTTCTCTTGCCGCGGAGGATTTATTTTTTACTTATTTATTTATTTTTTTACTCATAACATATAATCAGAACCTTATGACTAGAGCTGAAGCACAACATCCTCCTGATGTGGGAATATGAGTTCCCTGTCAACTCTTCACCGTCAGAGTCACCACAAATCCTCAGCCTCCTCCCTCAGAGTGGGAAATAGCATAATGCAACCCTGAACCAGGAATTGCTCAGCAGTCCTCTGACTGAAACCACCTGTCTCTGTCTCCAGTGTGCACAACATACTCTCTTCGACCAGCCACTCAATCATGAATTCTGGTATTGAGAGACTACAGATTATTATATATATTTTTTCTATTGACAACATGAACCTGCAGGTCAGATAAAAAATGCTACATGCCAGAGCAGTTTTCTGCTGGTAGCTACCTATCCCAGAGAGGATGGCAATGATGTTTCCAACGAACTGGCAACTCTACTAGCTGAGCTGAAAGAATTAAGCATATGTTGAGGGAAACCTCAAACTACATCACTCTACTGAGCAGCCTGATAACCTCAATCACAGATGTTGATGCACTGTTTCCCTGACCAATATGTTCCATATGGCCAGCCAGTTCCAAGTTGGTCTACTCTGAACCAGGGTAGCCAAACTGTTCCTACTTGGAACTTACAGAGGTTGCTATGCAAGGCACCCTGCCAATGTCTTTGCATCAACCTGCTCTTCTCCAGAGACAGAGAAAGGTACTAGACTGACCATGCTGCCAGTAAATCCAAACCCGGGGCGACAGACTGCTCCATTTCGGAGTTTTACATAGGTTAGTAAAGAGACCGTACCTACCAGCGTCTCTGAGCCCAGGTTGACCCCCTTGTTGGAGCTTCAGCGAAGTTCCATTGCAGACCCTGTCTGACCACATCTTCAGCCCGACGTTTGCCAAACAGCTCTTTTCCAGATATTAAAAGCGACATTGCTCTGCAAGACACGGCTGCCAGTATTTCTGAGCCCAATGGGACAGACTGCTTCTTCGGCCTACAGCCTCTTTGGAGCCTTGCTGGAGCTTTACTGTGCAGGTCACGCTCCTACGGCCCCTTAAGCTCCTTCGGAGCCTTAGCGGAGCTCAGTGAACAGGCCGCACCTGCCATTACTCTGAGCCTGCCTCGACAGGCTGCTCCTGCAGGACTTCTGCCTTTTTTGGTGCCTTTGCTGGAGCTGGCTGTGTCGATCGTGCTGCCAGCTTCTCCCCGCCTGGATCGACAGGCTGCTCCTTTGGGCAACTGCTCCTTTGGAGCCTCAGCGGCGCTCACTGGACAGGTCACGCCTGCCATCACTGCAAGCCTGGTTCAACAGGCTGCTCTTGCAGGGCCAGCTAGTGACTCCTGACTGCTCATTTCCGGAGCCTCAATGGCGCTTCCTGCCCATTGTTTATACAGGGGTGAAAACCTGCCGCAATACTGGAGCTTTACCCACATAGGATGGTACTCCACCCCCGCAGCTGCCTTAAATTCCCCCTGCAAGTCTTCAACTTGCTACATAAGTCCTCTTTGAAGAAATACTACACATGCTGCACGTTACTGGCCTTGTAGAAATGAGCCATTTTGGGAATTATCTCATGCCTTTTAGCATTTTTGCAAAGGCAAAAGCCCCAACTGTGTATTACATAGAAGTGTTAATGCAGCTTTCTGCACTTCCGAGAGTTGAGTTTGCAAAAGGCCGTAATGACTCCAGTGAGCAGCTTTTGGACTCGCTGAAATAATTCTTTGCCTACATATCATCAGTGAGATATCCCAACTGATGAAATTGACTTATGGAACATCCAAACTGGCAGTTATCTGGACTGGCATATTTCCCAGCCGTATCCAGCATATTCCCTTCCTTAGCTAATGAGAAGTTAAATCCCTCATGCTCTTAGCCAGATCTTCCTCCAGTGAATATCCTATCCCCCAAAGGGATGGCAAATATGTGACAAAAGCCAGTAGCTCCTTCATATGATTAAAATGCAGCATATCCCCCACTAGTTTAAGGGATTCGAATTCCTTATTGATATCCACATAGTCGGAGTCACCTATGTAATAATCTTCTGAGCGGGAAATACTATAACGCAACCCTGACCCAGGTGTTGCTTCCCTTCTTCTGAGCGGGTTATATTATAACGCAACCCTGGCACAGCCTGTAAGTGTCTCCTGAGCCAGGAGCACATTCCCTTTTCTATTTATTTATTTATTCATCCATTTATTTTTATTTATTTATTTGTATGCCTGTCTCTTTATTTATTTATTTGTTTATTATTCACTAGACAGGTTGCGCCTGCTAGTGACTCCGAGTCCAGCCTTTCTCCCTTCTGGAGCCACAACGGAGTCTCTTAGGGGAGGAATATAACGCAACCCTGTTGCTTCCTCAGGCCTCTGGCTGGCTCCCTTTCGGAGCTCCAAAGGCGGTGTCTGAACAGGCCTCACCCATCAGATGCTCCAAACAGCCGCCTGCTCCCGTGGAACCCCAAAACTGGAGATGTCTGTACCACCACGCTCGTCAGTTTTTTCTCCCCAACAGCCGCCTGCTCACTCTTGGAGCTTCAATAGCGGTAGTTGCACAGGCCATGCCCGTCAACCTTTTGAGATCGACCACCCTCCATGGCGGTAGCTGTGTGGCTGCTTCTCGAATAGCTGCACTGGCCGCGGCCGTCAGCTTCTCCAAGGCCGCTGCACCCAATTAATGGAGCAGTAGGCCATTCCTGGAACAAAAAATTCCTTACCCGCCGGAGCAGTTTCGAACTGCTCCGAAGCCCTCGCCATGCGTCGACATATTGACACACATGCGGGCTGGTGGGCTCTTCACGTAGTCACTCACGTGACTTCGATATAAAATTACAAATGTTAAGATCTCCACATCAGCTGGTGATGTAAATATTGGTGGATGAGTAAGGTGTCAAGAGACAAAGACTGCTAAAAGGGATACAGACAAGTGAGCACATTGAAAGATGGCAGATGGAGTATAACGGGGAAATGTATGGTTAACCGCTTTGGAAGGAACAATAGCACAACAGTATTTAAGTGGTGTGAGACTGATAAAAAATGTACTCTGAGAAATGCACACATCCTTGCACAAGAAATCTAATGCTAGTAAATAGGACACCAATATGAAAACATGAAATGTCGGAAGTACTCAGTAGGTCAGGAAATACTGGTGGAGAAGGTAACAGAGTTAAGTTTTCAGGTGGATGAATTTGTTATCAGGACCTGCTTTTGGAAAAAGGCACATCAAGTATGTAAGAAGGCAAATAGACCCTTACACTTCATTTTAAGGGAACTTTAATTCAAAAATAAGAAAGAAATTGTCTATCAGTACAGAATTTCAGTACATCACACCAGAAATATTGTGTGCAGTTCTTGTCTCCACATATTGGAAAGAGTATGAATGTTTTCAGTGTGATACCTTATGTGTTCACTCAGTTGATTCCCAGGATGAGGAGATTGTCTTGTGAGAAATGTTTGAGGTGACCTAATTGAAACATACATTTCTGAAGGTAGATTTTGTGGAAAATAAACCTTGTGAATTAGACTTAGTCAGGAAATGTGGTCTCAGGTAGAGAGCTCAATCTCTTACAAATATGCTGAGGAAGTAATTCTACACTGTTTGGAATTCTTTATCTCAGAGAGTTGTGGATGCTGGATAATCAATATATTTAAAGTTTGGACAAAAGCAGAATCAAGCATTATGTGATGTGACAGGAAAATTAAGTTGAGGCTAAAGATTGCAATGTCAATGAAGGCTTGAAGATGACCTGCTGCCATTTCTTTTGTTATATCCCAGAATTTCCATCTTCTGGATCAGAATAAGCATATTTGCTTCTGATTGAGATGGTGCAATATTTGGAATAAAATAACAGCTTTGAAGAGAGTTGTCCCCAGAATACCCAAAACATGCTCTCACTGTATTTATGTTAAACACTGTAAGCTAACTCAGGCGAAAATACCACACAAATATCAGATAGTCCATTGGTCATAAGTACTACACAACATTAATTTGACCTTTAAAACAATGTCATGCACAATCAAATCCCCTTTGCTGTGGAGCGCTGCAAGGCTGTTATTTGAATGTTAACTAAGTGTTGTATCTATGTCTTGGAGAACAAATTATAATCAATTGTGAGAACAAATGGAATTGTTTATTTTATGATTTTAAAGCTGATGTTTCCTCAAACTATAACTGACAATGCATTTTGTTATCTAATTTATAACAGTCCAAAGCAAATTGCACTTTCTCTTTTAATGCTATTATACAATGAATACTAAAGTTTTCTTCCAAATGAGAGGCTTAGAGAATTGTTTACACAACAAAACGCAAAGAGTCAGTTGCACCTTTCACAAAAGACTATAGCATCAAACAACCTTTCCAAAGATTTGAGCATATCATCTAAACACTAAGAACCATGGAAGTATTTGCTCACTATTTCATTTTAGGTTTGCTGAGGTTGACCTATGTTGATTGCAGTCAAATGTTTGCATAGTCTACATTCAATATATAACTACAGTCATATATCTTTTTATTGTGGCAAATATACATTCTGCAAACAGTTTGGAAGTATATAAATGTCTAACTAAAATATTTGAATTGGATTTTCTGACACATTACGAAAAAAATGAAGAAAAAAAATGCAAGCGTAAAATTGGAAAATAGGTGTAAATTTCAAAAAAGACAGTGACAGTTTCGTCCTCCATAGACCACCTCCAGTTCATCTAAGTAACAATAAAACAAATGATCAATTGTAACAAAAACAAATGCTACAGCATATTTAACTTCAGAGCAATATTAAACAATCCTTGGGTGTAAGGATTGTTTAATATTGCTCTGAAGTTAAATATGTTGTAGCATTTAAATAAAATTGCATTCATTCTTGTTTGACATTACATTAATGTTAACCTAAAAGGCTAGCTGAAGAGTGGGACATACTGCATCTGTCAATGTAGGTCTCTTAACTATTTTACCTTTGCAGTACCAGTCATGACAACCAGAGTGTTGGCCCTTTAAAGTTTTTCAACATTGCATTTGGATACAACATTTAAATAATCTTACATCTAAAAGGAGTTTGAGAAACACTTGAATATACAGGGAGGAACACTGTTACTAAATGTTGTTTACTTTTATTTCTGTGATGCTTAGGCTCAGCCAGCCGCAGATGTTTATTGAATTCTCGTGGAATTGCATTTTGGGGGCCACCAAGTTTTGCCAGATGTGTCTCACATGCTTACAGTCATCTATACGTATCGGTATGTACAAATCACTTATTTAACATCTAATATCAATGAGAAAGCAAAGGTATTAATAATGCAGGACATTGAGCAGTGCAGTGAGTTAAGTTATGGTATCCTGACCCTTCTTGACATGATTACTAATGCAGTTCTAAAGGGTTCAAAATGACAACCAAGCATTGTATGCAAACAGTGAAAATTACTATTGAAAAATAAGAAAAAACCCTGTTGTGATAGGGTGAACACTAAACTTACTTTTTGTGAGAAAATTGTTTTTGTTGCTGTCCACAAGAGGAGAATGAATAGCTGATATACCAGAATATAAATTAAGGAAGATGAATGATGGAAGTTAGAGAGAAACACAAGCTGGAGCTGTGTGATGCGGAACACTGCAATCGCTGGAGGTGTAAAATGAAAGAGAATGCTGGTAATGCTCAGCTGATCATGGAGCATCTGTGGAGAGAGAAAAAAAAAACTGTTCTGACCTGTGGAATTTCATATTGATACTCGAGAACTATCACAAACATATGTGGAAAGCCTGTATGATCTTACATTGGGCTTTATTGGTTGAGGCTAAGAAAGTTGTCACAGTGGAAGTTTGAAGGAGAATTAAAGTGTCAGGTGACTGTAGTCTCAGGTTCGCCCTTGCCAATCGAAAGGGGGTGCAATATGTTTGGTTACTCCAACATATAGGAGACAGTAAATGAATTTCCTCATCATTTTCATTATCAAGTTCCAGACTATCACTCCATCACTGTAACGTACACATCATGTGTAATATTGGTCCAGGGATAATAAATTCATTTAATATGGTCCTCCCTTTTGGGTTAATGGTTGACTAGTGCTTGGTGCAAAAAGGTTCCAGAAGAATGGTGTTGAAAAGAAAATCCCAAGGCATTTAACATAGGTGAAGACTCGAAGGACTGAAGCGTAGCAAATTTTCTCTCTTTATTTAAGAAGGGGAGTAGAGATAATGCACAAAATTATAGACCTGTGAGACTCAAGTCAATGGTACGAGAGCTACTAAAGAGGATACCAGAACAGGATTTACTCCCATTTGGAAGAGACAGGCATAGTTAAGAACAGTCAGCATTAGTCCAGGGGGAGGTCATGTTTTACGAACTTGATTGAATTATTTCAGGTGGCAAAGGTGATCAATAAAGGTAGGGCAGTGGATATTGTTTACATGGATTTTAGTAAGCCATTTGATAATGTTGGCCTTGGTAAGCTGCAATCGAGAGTCTGGTTAAAAGTCATGGGATCCACGGGAAATTAGTAGTTTGGATTCAGAACTGGCTTAACAATAGAAGATTGTTCTGCTTTCCGTGAGGGTTGTAATAGAAGGGTGTTATTTGGTTGGAGATCGGTGACCAGTGGAGTTCCACTGGGATCTGTGCTGGGACCTCTGTTGTTGGTGATATATATATATATAATCTGTGTGTGTGTGTGTGTGTGTGTGTGTGTGTGTGTGTGTGTGTGTGTGTGTGTGTGTGTGTGTGTGTGTGTGTGTGTGTGTGTGTGTGTGTGTGTGTGTGTGTGTGTGTGTGTGTGTGTGTGTGTGTGTGTGTGTGTGTATGTGTGTGTGTAGAGAGAGCGAGCGAGAGAGAGAGAGAGAGAGAGAGAGAGAGAGATGGACCATGTGCATAATTATAACACCTACAGATCTCCAGAATGGATATAACTGAAATAAACACTTCACTCACACGAAGTCCCAAACAAACTGGGCAAAACTCAGTCTGAAATGTTTTTGCTGAATGAGGACATAGAACCCAGAATAATACAGCACGGAACAATATCTGTGCCTTGTTAATCTCTGCTGCCTAAACGTGATCTATATATCTGCAAATATAATTGCAAAATATATTCGATGTCATGATTCCCTATTACATTTCTTGGAAGTATATTTCACAGAGAAAATAAGTCGTCTATGATTATTCACCTCCTGAAGGGACTGTTTGCCAGATATTGCATCCATGAAATGTTTTCAGAAGTATTGGATGGCAGTTCACGGCAGAACATTTTGTGAGGTTCTTAACGGGCTGATCGCAAGATGTCAGTACCTGACTTATCGCCAAAGAGAATGTTGTGAAGGCGGCCCTGGAAGAGCATGCTGGCTTTTTACAATATCTCAATCCAAAACTGAGAGCAGTGCCCAGCAGATTTCTGCGTCGATGAACTGTACTCTTGGAATTGGAATTGGAAAACTTTATTGTCATTCAGACCTTACGGTCTGAACGAAATTTAGTTGCCTGCAGTCATACATATAATAAATAACAAAAACACACAATAAACACATATTTAACATCCACCACAGTGAGTTCACCAGCCACCTCCTCACTGTGGTGGAAGGCAAAAATCTTGTCTTTGTCTCTTCCCTTCTTCCTCTTCCTCTTCCTCTGCGCTGAGGCGACCCGGGCCTCCGATGTTGTGACCGCACCCAGGGATGTAAATAAGTCCCGTGGGTGAACCGCTCTCCGTGAGCGGACCGGTTCAACTCCGCAGCCCGGGGCGGTCAAAGCTGCCGCCCTCCAGTCCAGCGGACGCAGCTGTTGCCGCGGGAGCTCCGGAAAAACAGGTCACCAACCTGTGACCTGCGAGCTCCCGACGATGTCGTCCACTGGGCCCGCGGCCGGGCCTCCGAAGTCGCTGCCGCCGCCACCGCCACCGGAAAGCCGCCACAGCTCCGAGTCGGGCCGCCGGAATCCCTGAACCCGCCACAGCCCCGAAGTCCGCCAGCCCCGCGCTGGTAAGTCCTGGCTGGCTCTACCTCCGGAGCCTCGGGTCGGTCGCAGTTAAAGTTGGAGGCCGCCAGCTCCGCGATAGGCCTCAGCGCAGACGGAGACGGAGATGGGAGATATGACAAGAAAAGTCGCGTCCCCCCAAAAGGAAGAGACTAAGAACGTTTCTCCGACCCCTCCCACACACATACACTACATAATAACTCAAACTAACGCTAAAAACAAGACAAGAAAACAACAAATAAAAAGAAAAACAGATGGACTGCAGGCAAGCCGCTGCTGCCAGGGCAGCGCCGCCACTCCCACATCTTATTCCAATAACAGAAAGGTAAATATCTACCATTGTAAATATCAAGGTAAATATCTACCATTGCCGGAAGCTGAACACATATGAGAATGTAGCTCACCATACATATCAACCTATACATCACACCACGGATCTTTTGAGCTAATGATGAAGTATTCTATTGCGAAAGTTTGTTTCTTAAAAGCAGATAGCAACAAATGTTGAAGGTAGACCATGGCAATCTTTAATTGATTCGTCAGACGGGAGTGGCGATCCACAATGAGCACAAACGTTGCTCAGTGCTTCTCGGGCACCCACTCACAGAACAAAGGACAGTTAGCACAATTATACATTTTTCTTATCAGTAAAACACTCCTACCAAGTCTGAATATGGCATGACTGAAAGATTCTGTAGCCTTTCAGAATATAAGAGAAGCTGGGTGAAATCAAGCTCATCCAATGACAAGTTATTACTTATCTCTGGAGCGTCAGGTATTTTTTTCAATCTTGGCTTCTTTAAGGCCTTGAAGAAGCACATGTTAGTACTGCAGGCTGCCATCTTAATGTTTTTATTGAAAAGACAACCTGTCCTCCATATTGTGTTCCATATATTTTACAAAGTGATTCAGACTTGGTATTGAGCCATTCTTTTGTTCTACTAGTCCATGCTTTTGTAGTAGAATGACTCCATTTTAGATTTGACTATTAGATTTGTCTATTAGCTCTTTCACATGTCAAAGGAACAGTTGTTGTTGAGGTCTCAGAATAGATAGTGCTGTGGACTTGCAGCTCCAGAGACTCAGGTTCCATCCTGTCCTCAGGTGCTGTCTGTGTGGAGTTTACATGTTTTTGCTTTCACCTCATGCATTTTCCACATGTGACCCAGTTTCTTCCCATATCCCAATGACATTCTGGTTGATTGTTAACTGATTATTGTAAATGCCTCCCTGCCTCAATGTGTCAATGAATCAGGGTGGGATTGATAGGTATGAGAGGAAATAAGGGTAGATTAGCGATAGTGGTAAATGATTACATGGAACTAAATAGGAGAATGGTACCAATTATTTTGTTCTGGGAGTCGACAAAAACTTGATGGTTCAAATTACCTCCTCTGTGCATTAAATAAATGTAGGAAATAATCTCTGACATACTGGGAAGGATTGTTTGAAGCAAATATGGAGACTCCATTGGGTTAACCACCAGTCTTGCTCATCATCAGACCCTTTGGAAACCTATTAATACCATTGCAGGAAAAAAAGATGATATCTGTATCTCAAGGACTTAATGCCGAAGTAAAGCAGAAAGAGACTAACGTGTTGTTTGGATGTTTTGCCTTTCTGTTTGGTGTCTTATTATTAAAGAGTAGTTGTAATATATGTGTCTTACATAATGTTAGTCTGTGGACAATAAATGTTCCTCTCTGAATAGTTTCATATGACTCTGCTGTTTTGTGGCACAACAGAATGTGGTGTCCAGCAGGAGGTTGTTAGAAAGGAGAAAGTGAGGATGTCCGCTGACACTCTGTAACCTCTCATGAATAAAGTATTTTTGTTAATAGTGTAAATTACTATTTCTGGGGTTTTAGGGAATAAATAAGAGAGTTACTCCAACAAAATTCATGCAGGCTTCAGATTGCACTCATTAATCTTAGGGTTACACAAAAAGCTGGAGAAACTCAGCGGGTGCAGCAGCATCTAAGGAACGAAGGAGATAGGCGACGTTTCGGGTCGAGACCCTTCTTCAGACTGGTCAGGGATCAGGGAAACGAGAAATATAGACAGTGATGTGGAGAGATAAAGAACAATGAATGAAAGATATGCAAAAAAGTATCAATGATAAAGGGAACAAGCCATTGTTAGCTGTTTGTGGTGTGAAAATGAGAAGCTAGTAGAGTTGGAGGGAAGGGAGTATCACAGAGGGGGAGCAGTTAGAGAGGAGGTTGTGAAACTGTCTCCGTAGGGAGGAGGAGAACTTCTTCAAAGTAGGCATACCTTGAGGAGATGTCGCAGTGGAGTAGACAAAGTGTTAACGAAGAAACTGCAGATGCTGGAGAATCGAGGGTTACACAAAAATCTTAGGCTGTTTTAGTTGTTATTTGCGATGACCACTTCTATTGATAAAAGAGACCCAAACCTGAATAAAAAGTGTCATCCCTCATTAATAAATCATCAGAATGCCTTTGTTAATGTTTCCCCAGAATTCACTTAAATCCATTATTGATTTTGCGCTAAACAGTAATCTGCTTCAAACATCTATTATTTTCTGTTCACACTTTATAAAATGTGGTGTTGTCAATCAAGTGTTACTTTTAATGGATAATGGTTTATCATTCCACATTGATTATCTTTCTGACAAATATTTTGTTGACAGAGCATACTGCACCTATCGCATGGACAGAATACAAAGAATTGTGAAATGGGTAACTTAATGGCTCATAACTTTAAAGTCGAGTGATCTTCCATTCTAAGCGTGTCCTTATTGAATTTTCTTGGATATCAGCTTTACTGCACACTGCATTTCTGTAACTGAAGGGTCTCCCAGAAGCAGATGGGATCTTCATGAGCAAACATAAATTGAATACCGAATGCAACAATTAATATCTATTATCCCAAATATTGAGACTGGCATTCACAAAAGCTGAAGTCAGATTAATAATCAGTTAAAACACGGAGATGTCTAAAGTGCAAACAAAGCATGTATGGCCAAGAGCTGTTTTGTTATTTTATCCAGATTCATCCAGTATGGTCACTACTGGTCCTGGCATGAATCATCCACATGTGTCTTTTGACAAGACTACCTCTAAATCCCATCTTCATAACTTACCAATCTCTAAGTAAATCTTCCCGTCGATGCCACACTTGCTACATAAAAACACCTACTAATGTTTGAATAAAGTTCATTGCACATTGTCATAGAGTCTTACAACGTGGAAACAGGCCCTTCAGCACAACTGCCCACATCGGCCAACATGTCCCATCGACACTGGTCCCACCAGCCAGCATTGACCCATATCCCTTTAAACCTGTCTTGTCCATGTACCTGTTTAAATGTTTCTTAAAAGTTGCGATTGTACCTGTCTCAACTACCTCCTTTGGTGGCTCGTTCCATACACCCATCACCCTTTATGTGAAAACGTTATCCCTCAGGTTCCTATTGAACCTTTCCCCCCCTCACCTTAAACCTATGTCCTCTGGTTCTGGATTCCCCTACTCTGGGCAAGTGACTCTGTGCATCTACCCGATCTATTCCTCTCATGATTTTGTACACCACTATAAGATCACCCCTCATCCTTCTGCTCTCCAAGGAATAGAGTCCTAACCTGCTCAATCTCTCCCTCTAGCTCAGGATCTTGAGTCCTGGCATTACCCTCGTAAATTCTCTCCGCACCTTCCAGCTTGATTACATCTTTCCTATAACATGGTGCCCAAACCTGAACACAATACTCTAAATAAGGCCTCACCTCTCCTCTATATACAGTCTTATACAACAGCAACATGACCTCCCAACCTTTGTACTCAATACTCTGACTGAAGTCCAACCTATCTACCTGTGATGCCCCTTTCAATGAGCTACGTACCTGTACTCCTAGATCCCTCTGCTCTACAACACTCCCCATTCCCATCATTCACCGTGCAGGTCCTGCCCATGTTAGTGCTCCCAAAATGCAACACCACACATGTTTCTGTTATAAATTCCATCAACTGAATAATCCTCTGCCCACCTGCTGAACTGATCAAGATCCAGGATTCCTGCTGCAATAATGCTGCAATATTTTTCATCTATGTCTGTATTTTGCACAAGGATTACATTTTAATCAATGGGATAGTTTAATGTGCATATGTATGAAGGGAAATGCACGGGGTATAACCAATTTAGTCCATCGCACCCCTTTTGCCATTCACTAAAGACATAGCTGATCTGCAGCCTAGCTATTTAAACTTGTTTTATCCACAAATTCCTTAATAATGTAGACTAACAAATATCTATCCAATCAGATTTAAAATTAAGAAATTGCAAGAGAGAGATACAAACCTAACATCCTTTACAGATAAATGTGTTTTGCATTTTCACTCTTGAGAGCCTTGACTACGCGTTTTAGTGGATTTTTTCTTATCTGATACTCCCCAGACAAAAAGAGGGAATTGAAGGCTTTGTGGCCACGTTTGCAGATGATACGAAGATCAGTGGATGGGCAGGTAATATAGAGAATGGAGGGTCTGCAGACTTGGACAGGCTGGATAAGTGTGCTGTGAAGTGGCAAATGGAATACAGCGCAGCAAACTGTGGAGTCATACATTTTGGTAGTAGAAATAAAGCCATAAACTATTTTCTAAATGGGAAGGAATTCAAAAATTGTAGGTGCAAATGAACTTGGGAGTGCCGGTGCAAGATTCACAAAAAGGTAATTTTTAAGCCAAATTGGTAGTAAGGAAGGCAAATGCAATGCTGGCATTTATTTAGAGAGGGCTAAAATGCAAAAACAGGGATGTAATGCTGAATCTTAATAAGGCACTAGTCAGACCGGTTTTGAAGTATTGTGAGCAGTTTAGGGCCCCAGATATGATGAAGAATGTGCTAAATTTGGAGAGGGTACAGAGGAGGTTTACAAGAGTGTTCCCAGGAATTATTAGTTTAACATATGATGAGCATTTGAAGGCATTGGGCTTGTACTCACTGGAGTTTAGAATGATGAGCTGGGGACCTCATTGAAACTTACTGAATAATGAAAGGCTTGGATAGAGTGAATGTGGAGAAGATGTTTCCACTAGTGGGAGAGTCTAGAACCAGATGCCATAGCCTCAGAATAAAAGGACGTACCTGTAGAAAAGAGAAGAGGAGGAATTTCTTTAGTCAGAGGTGGTGAATCTGTGGAATTCATTGCCACAGACGGTAGTGGAGGCCAAGTCAATGAATATTTTTAAGGCAGAAAATACATATTATTGATTTGTAAGGCTGTTAGGGGTTATGGGATGAAGGCAGGTGAATGGAATTGAGAGGGAAAGATAGATCAGCCATGATCGAATGACACAGTAGACTTGATGGGCTGAATGGCCTATTTCTGCTCCTAGAACTTATGAACTTATGAGAACTCAACAGATCTAACAAGGACTTTGTTTAACAGTGGCATAACTTCTACCTCCGCCTATTCTTGGTGTAATGCAATGAAAGCCCGTATTCCACGAGCTTCATGATTATTTTCCATGCGTCCAAAAGATTTGAATGGTATTTTTAGAGACTTGAGACTTGAAAAGTCCAAGATAGTGCCAGAAAGTAGCGACTCTTTGATGCTGTCCCAGAAGCGGATCAACTGTTAGCCGCTACAATCGTTCACTCTTTAACTTGTGTATGATTGTAATCATGAAAAGTAAATTTGACTGGATAGCACTGGAAACAAAGCTTCTCACGATCTCACGGTGCACATAATAATAAACTAAACAATGTATCTCTATGTCTCTTTGATCTAAACTGCTTTAAATTTTCACTATTTAGAAAGGAATTTAGTTTAGCCTTTGTAGGTTCAAAGATAATGATGTCATATTTTCTCACATTGAAGAACTTTGGCCACATTTTTATCTATTAACATTTGTTTGTAGAAACAAGAATCTTCGGATGCTGGTGTACAAAAAAAGGCAGAGTGCTGGAATATTTCAGTGGGACACCCGCTGAGTTACTCCAGGACTTTGTGTCTTTCAACATTTATTGTAGTTTAATGTTTCCTAGAACATTTTCTTTGTTCATTGGAAAATATGGATATGCATTATTTTGTCCCTTTACCTAGCTCAGTTAAAGATACAATGAATAGCTGTACCCCCGCCCAACACACATTGTTGCAAGTTCTATCCTGCTAATTTGAATAATTCCTCATAACTCGTTTCCTGCCTCAGTCAATTTCCTAACCAGATTAATAATTCATCTTTAATTTCACAAGCTCCGAATTTAGTAACAATCTCTTATAGGGGAATTTCATCGACTTCCAAATGCAATACATTTATGGACATTCCAACGCCAGATATTTTAGTCACTTCTTTCCAAGAAAATCAGCTTTGCATCTTATCTTATGAAGAAAGGGTGTGGCAGCGCTGTAATGGCATGACCCCTGAAGCTCGTCTGTCCTTTTTAATTTATTTTTTAATATTTGTCCCGTTTGCTGTAGTTTTTATATTGTTTTTAGCTGTGTATATGTGGGAGGCAGTGGGGAGGGGGGGGTACCGTTGTCGTTGGGGCATAGCACCGTGGAATGACCTGGGGGCTCCAGTCGCGGAGCCTGCAGACTTACCATCGTGGGGCTTGCCGGCCACGGAGCGTGGAGAGCTGTGGTGACACGCAGCTGTGACCAGACTTTGGGGCTTTGGAGGCTCCAGCTGCAGGCCTGTGGACGGTGATATCAGGAGCTCGCGGGTCCCACCTCCCCCCCACCCCTAATTACCCGGTGGGAGACCTCCGCTTTTCGGATGCGCCCGCGGCGGCAGTTTCTACCGCCCGTGTTGCGAGGTTGAAAATGATCCTTGCATCGCCTGCACGGCCTTTGTTTTTTTTTTTTTATTTCAAAATATACTTTATTCAGGTGATAAATATATACAATACATGCACCTTGCGGAAAATCCATCCGACATTTTCGGAGGCTGTACAAATTGATCAATACAGTTTAGACATTTTCTTTTCCCCAAATTTCCACAAATCAGTCCCCCACTCGTGCCACTCATGGCGTGGGATACCTTCCCTTATATTGAGGGGCGTCTCCACCATACCGTGCCCCCCCCCCCCATGTCGAGCAGCGGAAGGACCTTAGACTGTGGCCCTCCCCCACCGAGCCTTGGCGTTAGCTGCACCGAGCATCAGTGCGTCCCTCAGCACGTACTCCTGCAGTCTGCAGCGGGCCAGTCGGCAACATTCCCTGACAGACATCTCGCTCTGCTGGGTGGTTGAACAATGCTCGGGCAGACCAAAGGGCGTCTTTTACAGAGTTTGAATGACCTTCCAGCAGCACTCGATGTCAGCCTCTGAATGTGTCCCTGGGATCAGTCCGTAAATCACCGAGTCCTCTGTGACGGAGCTGTTCGGGATAAAGCGTACCAGGGACCCTTGCATTTTTCTCCAGACTCTTTTAGCAAAACCACACTCTGTAAAGAGGTGGGCAACAGTCTCCTCGCCATAGCAGCCGTCCCGAGGGCAGCGTGCGCTGGCAGTAAAATTCCGACGGTGCAGGAAGGATCTGACTGGGAGGGCTCCCCTCACCTCCAGCCAAGCCAGGTCTTGATGCTTGTTGGTGAGTTCTGGGCGATGAGGCATTTTGCCAGACAAGCTGGGCAGTCTGCTCAGGGAACCACGCCACCGGGGTCCATAGAGTCCTTTCCCTGCAGTGCCTGCAGGACATTCTGTGCTGACCACTGCCCAATGGAATATGGTTTTCAAAAGGTGTTGGTCCGGAAGAACCCTTCACAGACGACAGATGGGACGGCAATGTCCAGCTGACTGGCACATTGCGTGGCACCTGCGCCAGGCCCATCCTTCGCAACACCGGGGACAGTTAGAACCTCAGCAAGTAGTGACACTTGGTGCCCACGTGCCTTGGATCTACACTCCGCCTGATGCAGCCACACACGAAGGTGGCCGTCAGAATGAGGGGCGACGTTTGGGCACGCTTTATACCCCCGTTGTCTGCTGACTTGTACATTGTGGCCCGTCGCACCCGGTCCTTCCTCGACCACCAGATGAACTGGAAGATGGCCCGGGTGATCCCTGTGGCATAGGAGGGAGGGACAGGCCCCACTTGTGCCAAGTACAGCAGCCCCGAGAGCACCTCACACCTGATGACCAAATTCTTTCCCGTTAAGGAGAGGGAGCGTTGCCTCCACAGCTCCAGCTTCTTCCCCACCCTGGCTATCCGCTCCAGCCAAATTTTGTTACATGCCTCAGCCCCCCGAACCAGATCCCCAGCACCTTCAAGAAGTCAGGCTTGATGGTGAAGGGGATGGAAGATCTGTCGGGCCAGTTGCCAAAGAGCATGGCCTCGCTCTTCCTGCGGTTCACCCTGGCTCCCGTGGCCGACTCAAACTGGTCGCAGATACTAATCAGTCTGCGGACCGACCTTGGATCCGAGCAGAAGACAGCGACATCGTCCATGCACAGGGAGGTCTTTACTTGAATGCCCCCAGTGCCTGGCAATGTCACTCCTCTTATGCTCACATCCTTCCTGATGGATTCGGCAAAGGGTTTAATACAGCAGACAAACAAGACAGGAGAGAGAGGGCAACCCTGCCTGACTCCAGACAGGGAAACTGTCTGATTCCCACCCATTGATTTGGACTGCACTACGGATGGTGTAGAGCAGTTTGATCCAATTCCTGATTCCCTCCCCAAAACCCATTTTGGAGAGCACGTCCCACATGTACGTGTGCGAAATCCTGTCGAAGGCCTTCTCCTGGTCCAAGCTGACTAGGCAGGCATCCACCCGTCTGTCCTGCACGTAGGCGATGGTATCTCTCAGCAGCGCTAGGCTGTCTGAGATTTTCCTGCCAGGTACAGCACAGGTTTGGTCCGGGTGGATCACCTGTCCCAGAGCAGACTTGACCCAGTTGGCGATGGCCTTAGACAGGATCTTCAAGTCTACATTCAAGAGTGTTATGGGTCTCCAATTCTTTATGTCCTTCATCTCCCCCTTCTGCTTGTAGATTAGGGTGATGTTGCCCTTCCTCATGGAGTCTGACATGCTACCAGCCAGAAGCATGTCGTTGTACACTACTAGCAGGTCCGGGCCCATCCAGTCCCACAGAGCCGAATACAACTCGGCCGGTAAACCATCGCTTCCGGGAGTTTTATTCGAGTCAAAGGAACGGATGGAGCCAGTCAGTTCCTCTAGGGTCAGTGGTTGGTCCAGACTCTCCCACTTGCTGTCCTCCAAGACCTCCGTGATCGAGGACAGGAGGTTCTGGGAGGAGGTACTGTCTGTGGTCTTTTGGTCATACAAATCTGTGTAAAAGGATTTGCAGATCCTCAGCATGTCTGTCTGTGAGGATGCTACCGTTCCGTTCCTCCTCCCTAAGGCTGTTCAATCACAGAGCTCCCCCTGTGAACCTTATGGAAGAAGAAACGTGAGCACGTCTCATCCTGCTCCACATGGCGGACCCCGGATCGGAAAAGATGATCTTGGAGGATTCAGAGGTGAAGAGCTGAGCTTGCCGGTCCTTCAACTCTCTAAGTTCCTCCCTCACATCCATCCCGCTCGACTGCAGAAGGAGCAGTTGTTGCAAATCTGTTGGAGTTGGCACAATTCCCTCTGGCTCTGTCTTGCTCTCTGAACCCCTTTAATTATGAAGAACCTCTTAATGTTTCTCCTTGGGTTGCTTCCCACCAGAGTGTGGCGGAGTCAAAGAGGGGGCCTCACCGTTCTCCAACATGCGTAGTCCCTCTTTAGCTCATCGACATTCTCTGGGGTCAACAGCTTCATGTTTAACTTCCACGTCCCTCTGCCTGCCTTCCGGTCCTCCTGTAGGTGACAGGAAGCCTGAAGGAGGCACTGGTCGGAGAAGAACACTGGCGTGAGGTCAGTGTGTCTCACCGTAACAGCCTTCGTCGTGAAGACAAAGTCTATCCGAGATCGGGCTAAGCCGTCCGATCTCGACCAGGTGAACCGCGGCTGGGACCCGCCTGCAGGGTCGCTGAAGGCGTCACGCAGCTTTGCGTCTTTTACCATCTCCATCAGGAACTTGGACGTGCTGTCCAGTCTGCTGTCGGCACTGCCGGATCGTCCTGCCGCATCAATGATGCAGTTGAAGTCACCGGCCAGAACAAGCTGCCGGGACGTGGCCAGCAGCACTGGGAGCTGCTGGAGAACGGCCAGCCACTCGCTCTGCGTGGGTGAGGCATACACATTTATCAGCCGGAGCGGAGAACCACGGTACATAACATCCACCACGAGGAGACACCCTCCAACCACTTCCCTGACCGCAGTGATGGCAAAGTTCCCACCCCGCAGCAAAATCCCCAGGCCGGAAGCACGACAGTCATTCCCCCCCCCGACCACACAGACAGTCCGTGGGGCCACTATTGCAACCACCTCCGATAGCAACGGAGGTGTGGCAGCCCGCACTCCTGAAGAAAAGTCATATCTGCCTTGACCTTGGCCAGGTACTGTAAGGCATTAACACATCGCGCAGTGCTCTTTATACTGCGCATGTTTAAAGATGCCAGTTTGAGCTCCATTGTCTTTAGAGTCACTGACCATTTCCATGTCCCCTCATTCCCACCGCTTCGGTGAATTGCCTCAGCTTTCCTGGGCTCAGGAATCCTGTGATGAGGTGGGTTTCAGGTGGCATAACCAAAGGTGTCGTTGGGGGGGGCCTTCTCGTTCCACCCCCTTTTGGGCATGCTGCTTCCTCTGTCTCCTGTAGCTGGGGCCCAATGGCCTCTGCACTGCTCCCGGTCACCCGGAGCTGGGGCCCATTGGCCGCTGCAATGCTCCCGGTCGGCCGGAGCTGGGGCCCATTGGCCGTTGTGCTGCTCCCGGTCACCCGGAGCTGGGGCCCACTGGCTGTGAAGATCCCTATCTCCAAGGGCTGGAGCCTCTCGACCGCTGCACTGCTCCCGATGTCCTGGGGCTGGAGCCCCTCGACCGCTGCACTGCTCCCGGTCCTGGGGCTGGAGCCCCTCGGCCACTTCTCTGCTCTTGGTCTCCTGAGGCTGGGAGGTGATTGTCGTGGCCTCTCTCTTTTCATTTTTCTTCCTCTGCCTCCCTCGTTGGGACTTCCCGGTCGCCTCATCCTCCGACGAGGAGGAGAGGTTGCTGCCTTCTGTAAGAGAAAGACACCTTTTTTGTGATTTACTATTTGACTTAACACTCCTTTCCGGCCTCGGCTCTTTGGGCTGACCCCTCTTCTTGTACTTCACCGTTGTCCATTTCTCCTGCTGTTCCCCCTCCTCCATCGACTCTCCCTCCTGGGCAGGATGCTGGGCATCTCCTTCTGGCACTTGGGGCCTCAAGGTGGTTGGGCTGTCCTCATCCGTGTTCCCTCTTTCTGCTGGGGTCTTGGCAGTGGTGGGGGGCGCCTCGCCCCCTTTGGGGTGTTGGCAGCAGCCCCTCTTGTCGCCTGTGCGTAGGTGGAGGCTCTTTTAGGGCAAGCCCTGTAAAGGTGGCCTGCCTCCCCGCACAGGTTGCAGTTCTTGCTGTCCTTTGTCTCATGGCCCTCCATCTTGCAGTTTTTGCAGACAACTGCAATGCATTGGGCCATCACATGCCCAGGCTTGTTGCATTTCCTGCACAGCCTGGGTTGCCCGACATAGCTCAAGTTTCCTCGGTTTCCTCCAATCGTGAAAACCGAGGGGGGGGAGGACGATTTCTCCGTCCTTGTCCACCCTCAGCTTTACCTTGACTTGCCGCTTGCTGGTCCAAATCCCGTGCATGACCTTCACGTCCACACAGTCTCCTGTTCCCTCAACATAGCGAGCAAGGAAGGTGAGGACATCCACTACGGGCACATGTGGGTTAAACATGTGCACCATAATGAACCTTTCCTTCTAGGTGGGGAGGGTGAAGAGCGGCGACAGCGGAGCTTCATTTCCCCTCTCCCGGAAGACTTCCATCACCTTCTGCCATCCCGTTGGATACTTGAAGGTAACGTCAAAATATCCGTTACCCAGAAAATCCTGGAGGCAGTAGATGTCCTTGGCTTCAAATTTGCAGGTCTCTAGCAAGACCTTCTTCACGAACAGGTCTCGTGAGAAGGGGGTCCCCTTACTGAGGTCCTTGACGCTTATTCGCAGGGTATTCCGAATACCCTGCACTCCTGCTCCTGCTGACATTGTGGCTGAATAAGGTGTTAGGTTGGTTTCCCAACCAGCATGGATCCACCTCTAAGCCTGCATTCGACCGACGCTCCGCAATCCACGGCCCTTGTCCCCAAGGAACCGCAGAACTGTTCTAATAAGAACAGATAGTCTCTTTCACTCAGAACAGATAAGAACAGATACCACACTTGATCTTAGCCAAAAGGCCGGGAAGCGATCCTGGGAGAACCCCCTTAGTGATCAAGGTTTCTCCCCTGCGCGGCCTTTGTTGCCACGGGACTTACCATCGCCCGCCGGGGGCTTTACAATCGGGAGAGGATGGAGAGCAGGGAGATACAAGACTTTGCCTTCCATCACAGTGAGGAGGAGACTCACTGTCATGGATGTCTGTGTGAATTGAGTTGGCTGTGTGTCGTGTGTAATTATTTATTTTTGCTGCCAAAGGGACTAAAGATGGAAATTAGCTATTGGCTATAAACTTTTACATTTTTCACATGTAACTGTTCTCAATATCTGCATGTCGCCTGTTTAAATTAAAATTTAAATTTAAAAAAAAATCATTCAAATGCTTTCAATCTCTACTATAAAATCCAGTAATTTCTGACATTTGATGTCAAGTTAACATGTTTATAATTTTCTCATCTCCCTATCTCACTTTTCTTAAGTGGTGGAGTGATGTGTATCAGTGTGGAATCCAGAATTAAAAATAATTCCTTTAAAATTCTGGATTAAAATAATCAGGTTCAGGGGATTTATCACAGTTCTGTACTTTGTGCCCCTTTAGCTGCAAATAGCCTCTCCACATGCACGTTTGCTAGTTCTTTTCTCATGCCATCAGAATTAACCTCCCCCTATCTTATAATTTTAATTTATGGAGTTGTCCTATCTTATATTATTTGTTTCCCTAATTTTCATGGATTGTATATAACTGCGAAGAGGGGAAACTATTTCTCAGTCACTTCCTGGTCGAGGATGCGTCTATCTCTGAGTCAGCATCGTTACTCCCCCTCGCGGCCTACCACCTGGATTGGCGCTGCCTTTCCTACCGGAGACCGGCCAGAGCTTCAGCAGTGGCACAGCACTGGATTCCATCGTGGAGCGGGACCATGCCTTACCGGGGATCGCCGTGTTGAAGCTCCGGAGTGTTCGGACTGCTGCTTTAACACCGTGGGGCTGTGGTTTGCTCTCGGGGAGCTTCTAACCCTGGGCGAACACGCTGTGACTTTTAACAGTCCTGGGATCTTTTTGCCGAGAGTCGCCAGTGTTGGAGCTCTGCCCAGCTCGGCCTGTGGACTTTGGGAGCCGCGATCTCCGGTAGGAAGCTGCCGATTCAGAAACACCAAGCCGCTGAGTGTGTTCTTCCATTCCGACGCCGGAGCTTCGATCATCCCGGCGAGAAGGCCTGGACATCGGGCCGACGTAGCGGCGACTGCGGAGGGCTTAAGGTCCCGACCACGGGTCAACAAAGAGGCTGAAGATGAACGAAGATGCCTGAACTTTATTGCCTTCCCTCACTATGGGAAACGTTGATTCCGCTGTGCGGGATGTTCATGTTAAATTCTATCATGTATTGTGTTCTTTTTATTCGTATGGCTGTATGGTAACTCAAATCTCACTGTGCCAATTGGTGCATGTGACAATAAATGTAACTTGAACGTTATCCATTTCTTTATAATAGACTTGCAGTTTCCCTTCTACTGATGTCAGATGAGCTACTCTAGTTTCCATTTTTTTCTCCTTTTTTAAATAGTTGATTTATATTTGTCTCTGCAATCTATGGAATCCTTCCATAATGTAGTTGTAGAGAAAGTACACAGACAATTAAGGTGTTCTTCACTACTTTATTAATTATTACATTCATATAGCCCTAGCTGTACGTGGGCTGTCCACAATCAGCTCAGAGAGCAAGCTCTTGGGGGCGTGTGGGTGTGTTACACTAGATCGTTAACTAACTGGTGCGGGGTGAGTGGTTATCGCATGGACATCGTCACTATCAATTTTAAAGGTGTATACACATATCATCTACATCCTTCCTCTACCAAAACAAACAGTGAGTGACAGGGCGACCACGTCTCATGCGCTAGGGTAAATGCAAACAGTAAAGCACAGGAATACAGAAAACCCTGCGTAATGGCCATAACGGACCGGCGGCCTGACCAGGCGACCGCTGGCCAAGCACACGGCGGCTGACGCTTCACTACAACAGCTGGCCTCGATCATCAAGCAGGGCTGGCCAGACCGCCGTTCTTCCCTGCCGTCGTTGTTGGAACGTTGCCGCCTATCCCACTTCTGACACCATGTAGAGAAAGTACACAGACACCTTAAGGTCTTCACTACTTTATTAATCATCCATCATATAGCCCTAGCTGAACGTGGTCTGTCACGATCACCAGAGAGAGAGCTAGGGGCGTCCGTATTGTGGGTTTGACAATTTATACTAACTGGTGGGGGAATGGTTAGCATGGGATCGTCCTACTATCAATTAAAACAACGGTGTATACACATATCATCTACAGTAGTGAATTTTGGAATATGACAACTAATGAATCCACTATTTGCATGGCTACCATTTTATATTTCTGGGCGTGCAGAGATGTACATTGGTTATTCATATCTTCCATAGGTCAACATGGAACTGCAAATCTTCATGCACGTGTGTTTTTTCTAATTCCCTTCAACGACACATTGACTATTCAGTTGTCAAAAATTCCAGACTACTTTATTTCACAGAATCCAAGATTTTTTGCTTTTTATTCATTGCCTGATGATATATCTGGAGGAATAACACCAATGACCCGTGTAGAATGCTATAAGCAGAGCCATATCTCATCTCTATATACACCATCAACATAAGAGCCTATAAGAATGAAGGCAAAAAGAGTGCTGGAGTAACTCATTGGTTCAGACAGCATCTCTGGAGAACATGGATAGGGGACGTTTCTACTCCAGACGCCTAAGAATTAAGATGTACTTCTCAGAGAGCTGGACATTTGTGATGGCTTAACCCTATTCCTGTCCCCCACCATTATATTTGAATTGTCCTCTACAATGATAATCGATCATGATTTATTTACCTGCAGGGTGTTGTACGCTTTGGTACGAGGGACATATCTCGCCTAATTGAGATGATAAATAATATTGAACAGATAAATGAGAGTTGATGAAATGAATAGGAAGTGACAACTGAGTGCGGCATACACCCCAGCAGTATGAACATCGACTTCTCTAACTAGATAGCCTTTGCTTTCCCTCTTCATCCCCTCCCCCTTCTCAGTTCTCCCACTAGTCTTACTGTCTCCGACTACATTATATGTTTGTCCCGCCCACTCCCCTGACATCAATCTGAAAGAAGGGTTCTCGACCCGAAACGTCACCATACTTTCTTTCTCATGCAGAGATTGAGTGCTTGCTGCTCTGACCCGCTGAGTTACTCAGCATTTTGTGTGTCTGGCTGCGTTTACATTTTCATTGTGATTATGAGCTCACCTTCGCGATCCAAGTGCCTTAATCTTTCCTGGATTTAAAAAAAAAGTTAGTTTGTGATTTGCTCTAAGAATTTGGTTTGTACTATTTGCTTCACCCACCCATCCTCTCTTTGTTTGGCTTCCACAATGCATACTTTAAACCCCCACCCAACACACATCCTACTCCAGAATCATTGTTACCCTGACTGATCATTGGTGATTATCTTTGCGATGTTTCTTCAATACTGCTTTAACCAGAATATCGTTTATTTTGAACTTTCCCTTTCTACCAAATTGGACCTTCCTTTTGATGGCAGATGGCCCCTGACTCCTAGGGGGATGAGAAAGATTATTTTTTTTTGTTCATGGTATTTTGTTCGTATACTTTCTGAACGGTCCTACCCACACTCCCCATGTTTCTTACAACCCCATGCATTCTTCCCTCTATAACCATGATGTATCATCTAAGAAAGGAACGGCCCAGATCCCAAGGCTTGTTTGATTGAACACGGAGTCTGGAATCTCCTTTGCTAGAACATCTGTGGAACCATTGGAGAAACTGTCTGGTAACCACCTAGTCTTTGTGCCTTGCTCAGTGTTGTTAGTAGCTGAAATTGTTATATGAGCTTGCCATGACATGCCAAAAGTTTTTAATGGCATATTTAATAGACTTTCTAGCATAAAAAAGATCTACCATATATGTTAATTGTAATTGCATTAAATAAAATATTCAAAATTTTAATGCATTTTCTACTATTCCATTTTTTTTAAAAAATGTTTAATTTCTGCTTTGAGCTGAATTACTTTATGTCTGTATATTTACATTTTTATTTTGTGCTGGCTTTGCTGTTGTGAAAGTCATTGCCTGCTTCGCGCTGGACTATTCCTGCTCCTGGCCCCCCATACCAGATACCCCGTGAACCAATCTCTGCTTCTCCAAAATGCTTCTTGTGGCCAAAGGCCTCAACCAAAGTTTTAGATTTTAATTTTTTTTTTTTACGTGAACAGGAGGTTGGCAGAAGTTAGTGGTGTGGTGCTGACTAAGGAGACGGTGTAAGGATAATGAAAGGTCTGGAGGGTGGGATACAGACACGTGGAGGAATGGACATGCACCCAGGGTTCTGGAAGGAGGTGGCCGTAGGCGATTGTGGAGGCCTATAGTTGTGATATTTCAAGAACTCATTAGGTTAGAGGTGTTCCTCGAAGCTAGCGAAAAAAGTTGTGAATATCACACTGCTGCACAAACATGGATGCAAAGAGCGGAGCCTAAGCTATTTTTTTTTTTATTTTAAGGGGGGGATGCCGGTTAGCCTGACTTCGGATATTGGTTAAAAATTATAGAAACACTTCTAAAGGAAGAGGTTATCAGTTACTTGACGTTCACGATAAAATCGGCCGCGTCAGTTAGGTTTTGTGCAGGGACGCTCTTGTCTGACCATTTCTGGAGGATTGTTGAGGAGGAGGTTAATAGCAGGGACAGATGGAAGGGGGGCTGTAGATGTTGTTTGGCAAGTGACGGTGTGTGCCGCTTCTTTCACTTTTGTATATTAATGGCAATTTTATCCAATATGATGCTTAGATCGTTGGGAGGGGAGATGGTGATGAGTTAGACAAAGGATTTCGCAGAAAACTTGGACAGGTTCGGGGAGCGAGGACGCAGACGTGAAAGCTGGAATTCAGTATAGCCAAAGTATGAGTATGCATTTTGGTACAGAATCAAGGCGTAGATTACTTTCTAAAAGGAGGAGAGATCCAGTACATCGTAGGTATCAAAGTGCAGCGTGCAGGACTGATACTTAAAAGTTAATTTGCCAAGTCGAATCGGTTGTAAGGAAAGAAAAATTTCAATAGCTCGCTTTCTGCTCATCACCCCCTCCCCAACAGAAATGTAATGTGCGGCTCTTATAAGTCGCAGCCAGGCCGCACTAGGGGTCTACTGTTAGCAAATTTGGGCGCTCCATATCTGACGACGGGATGTGCTGCTTGGAGCGGGTCCGAGGAGGTTTACAAAAATATGGATTACCGAGGAATGAAAGGTGATGGCATATTGTGAGCGTTGTGACTGGCACTGGGCTTGTCTCCATTGCTAGAGGTTAAGGAGGTTGAGGGGGGAAGTTCTTAAAACGTACAGAATAATGAAAGGCATAGATTAATGCGGATGTGAAAAAGGATGTTTGCACTGGTGGAGAGGAAACTTTAAAGGCCACAGAATTAGAAAAACGTTAGGAGGAATTCTTTGGTCAGAGAGTAGTTATATCAGTGGAATCATTGTCACGAGGGCTGTGGAGGCCAAGTAAGTGGATATTTAAAGGTAGATGAGATAAGAACGGATGTCAAGGGAAATGGGGAGAAGAGGAAATGGGATTAGAGGCAGAGATCAGTCATGAATTGAAGTGGCTGAGTGGACTTGATGGGCCAAATGTGAACTTGTACTCAGGTACGTTGCAACCAAGCTTTGTTTTTGCATGCTACCAAACAGAACAGACTATATTATACGATAAATTCTCAATTATAATAGAGCAAAACTCAGCTGCACCAAGTGAAGTTCTCCAGTTTGCTTTACCTGGTTTTTTTTGTAAATCCACAATTCAATGACACCACTACTCTAAGCCATAACACTAATCAGTATCAATAACTCCCAATCCAATTGTGGTCATCAATAAACCAGTCCCAATTGATGTCATCAATAACCCTAGATCCACTGTTGTCATCCGTAACCATGAAGCCACCTACAATCTCCTGGTTACATAATGCCTGAATTCTGGCCAATGGTACATGGATGATTGTCCCTTTGGGACATGGGAGGGATAGTTGAGGTGGATTAGCAGGTTGCTGCATGTGCCTTCCCTGACACTGAGCCCAACTGTGACGCTGGGTGGAGCCTACGCAAAGCTGGGAGCACTGAGAGCTGGGGGGAGGGGGCGCATTGAGCAGCCTCCCTCCACATTCACTGAGTCCGATCAGTATTGACTGGCAGTGCTTTTCCATGCCTGTTCGTACTGCAATCAACCTCTGTATTCCGCGATCCACGGGGTCCAGAAAAACACAGTATAAGACACAAATGCTATTGTAACCTTGGGACTTCACTGTAGCTCTGGTCCTTAATGTTCAGGCTCTCTTTACAGCAATCGTAACTCCAGCACATTGTTCTTCAAATCTTTAACCATACTCTGTCTCAGTAGATGGTAATCATACTCAGGGCTTCTGAGAGGAAATTTTCTCGTGGGTACTAAGTTTCTTTCGGGCCCCTACCTTCTTTATTAGAGTCATCCTGTTTATATCCACTCCGGGTTTATGCCATGATCTGTAGCCTGTCAGGCCATAAAGGGTATGGACGATGAGGAGAGGGGAGGAATGGAGCGCTCAGTATGTTTTTTGCATCTTGAGTCTTATCTTCTCTACCTCCTCCTTAGGTATGCATATATAAATAAATAGAAATAAGGATCAGAGCGCAAGAAATCAGAGTTTGTTTTGAAATTTTTTGTTGTTATGCTGCCTATACAGGATACGGAGAACGACATTCACCTTGCAACAACCTTCAAAATATCAATGCAATCAGATAACTCAGTCTAGACCATAATTATTCGTCCCCCGCTACAGTAACAAAAGATAGATGGGATAAGAATTTACTTAAATAAAGTCCTTGACCTGGCTCTGAATAATCCTGGCCTATTTTGTAAACAATTTTGCGAACAACCACGCAGCTGAAATGTTATTGTTTGGATGCTATAGCCTGGCCAAAATTCCACAAGATGTTCCTCGGAACATTGTAGACATTCAATAATTTTATCGCTAGCGTTTGGTTATGCTCCTCAGGCAAGAAAGCTACTGTTGCGGACATGTGTAATAGTATTCTAAGCAACACCAATATTTGGAAACAGTTCTCCAAGTCTTACTCTGTTAACAAGTTCAACAGATCTAATGGCTTTAACTGTGTATTTACAAAATTCACCCTCCACTAACCAACACACACTCACACTCACTCCCATCACCACGCACCCACACCCACACCACACCCCCTGCCCACACACGCCAGCACCCACCCCCAACACTCAAAACACATCCCCACCCACTCCTACTCACTCACACACACCCCACCACTCAACTCATACACAGTATTACCGTCCCACCCACACTGCCGCACCACCCCACTCTCACACCACACCCACACGCACTCCACAACAAACACCCACTGTCTCACACACACACACCCACTCGCACAGAAAGATAAGCAAATATTTTCTGAGAGATATCTGAAATTTCCCAGGCGCCCCTCTTTGGCTCCCGGGCCCCCTTTTGGACCTCGAGCCCGGGACATGTAATCCCTGCACCCCTCTCTATAGGGCCGCTGCTCAGAATCACTAATAACAATCTTTCACTTGTGGTGAATAATCTTCGCGGTACAACATTCATGTTGTGGATCTTGAACCCATGTCTGCAGTTGTGAAATCAAAAAACAGATGAGATTAGATTAGTCACAATGAGCTTCTGTGATTTCCTTAAATTTCCGTTTTTTCCTTAATAGATTATTTCCTGTGATTCTTTGTGGTTCTCCTTGGATTTCTGTTTTTTGGGGAGAAACAAAAAAATTCACAGGATTACCCAGGAAGTCATGGGGTTCCATATTGAGCTGGTCATCGAGTGCAGTATATGAATTGTTTGAACTAGGGAAATATTGTGGTGACTGCTTTACACTTGTGACTAGTTGAACTGGGCGTGTCCCCATTTGGGGCTAAACTTGCTGGTTCCATTTTAGAAAAACCATAGATTTCTTCGTAATTGGCAAAGATATGTTGCTGCAGGATGGAGGTACATTTGACTCATAATTCCACTTTATCCACTAACACCAGCTAGATACCGTATTTTGAGTTAAAACTTGATCGCTCAGATATAAAATTCGCTCTGCGACCCTTCCCACCACTACTGAAGGTGATCTTAGCAGCATGGCCTGTCTTAGATTCCATTGAATGTACTTATGGGTGAATAGTTTGGTTATCTCAAGAGACATACATTCATCCAGAAGCCACAATCCTGTGAGAGGGCAGATCAGGGTGCCTGACCAGAAAAAATGGACAATTTTAACCAATGCAATCGTGTCCCACGTTGTTCTCTCTACTTCGCGCACCATTGTCAGTATTTGTTTGTTCACATTTAACATTTTTCCCTCTTCCTTAAGTCAAATGCCCTCTGAGATGAGAGGTCTGCGGAACCTGTAACTGCCACCTATGTCCAATGATCTCCAATGTGCTACCATGCCTGTTGGAGTTTGATCCCTCATCTATCTTTTTTGCATAACCCAACATCTGCAGTTCCTTGGCTCTTTCACTAGTTTTAGCATGTTCTACTTGGATAAAAGACGAGTGACTGTATCCATGCCCCTCATGACTTGCACACTTTAATTAGGTCAATTTGAAATTGAATGTGTCCGCTTTTAGTTTATAGGGACCAAATGGAATTGAATAGAAATTAGGAGGTGAAAAAGGGGACATGAACATGACTTAGAAGACTTCTTAGTTCGGGATTTACGGTTGCGACGTTTATTGTATTTTGGTTTTGGTGCTTTCTTTCGGCGGAATCGGAAGTTTCGGATATAAATTTCTTCGGATAATTTCATGCGATCGGTCCGGCGCGGATCTCGGAATGAACGGAAAACATCTCCAAACGTTTGTTAAGTTTATAGAGCAAAGGATAGTTGAGTGAAAATGGAAAGCCTACATTATACTGTAGAGCATCAGGTTCAGGATGATAGACGTGAACATAGTTTGAGGGTGCGCATTGATCGTCAAGATGATGGGATGATGTTAGGGCATAAATAAAAAGTAAAGATGGATGTGCGCAACGAGTTTGCCGCATGTAATATTGCAAAGCTGGTTGCCAGAAGAATTCCGATTTGGTGGAGGTGGTGCGATCTTGAACATTGAATGAACTCAGGTGATAGATGGTGTGAATGCCTGTTGAAATGTTGCCGCCATGTCTTTGCATGTGTTATAGGTTTGTCGTATCGCAAACAAAGAGAATAAGTAGTGAGAACGCGCACGCATTTGCAGTCAACACCACGTTCTGATGGAGAGGCTGTGGAAACCAAACATGCATTTTGTTTATAACCAGACAACTGCAGTTCATGTGTGCCTCTATATGTGAAAACTCCTGCCAGTCAGAATGTCATTTGTTGGCATACTGCGTCCGGAAAATGATCGGAAGGAGTGATAACCAAAACTCCTTCGTTTCATTTGCAGCTCGCATTCACTGCTACTGACTAGTACAATGTTTCTCTGTTGTGCAGCGGTGCCCTTCGTTGCTCTATATCCCGTGTTATACAGTCACAAAACTGGGCGAATGCGGATTCGCAAGCCTAGCGCCAATGGTAAAATGCGAGTTTGACCACGCTCGAGCAGCGGATGCAATACTGTGGTATCGTGGTATGCAAATAGTGTAGGCGTGGAATCCCCCAACTGCAGGAGCTATACATCAGGAGGTTGCAACTCCAGAGCCAATTAAGAAAATGGGGAGACCCCATCCCCCCTGCACCGGGATATGTTCCTAGCAACTGGCTGGCGTCAGGCAAACGCCTGTTTGATGCTGTTGAGAACGGAGAGGTGAGAACGGAGTTTCTTCCCAGAGGCCATTCGGACAGTAAACTCCTATCTCACCAGGGGACTACTCTTACTACTTACTATACCAAACATGCCCTAAGAAATATTTACTCTAAAAAGAAATGTGATTCGTGTTTGTAGTTTGTTGGTTGTTTGTTGTTTTTTTGCCACAAGTCGCAGGCGCTACTGCTCACTTTTCATTTCACTGCACAAACCGTATTGTTGTGAACGAATAAAACTTGACATTGTTTGATACAACTGAGCGAAAATATATATTTTGTTTCTGTTTGTTGGTGTTTGCCCTTTATATCTAATGTTCACACCAGATTCAGACATTATGAGCTTCTGACTTTGTCAACTTTTCATCACTTTTACTCCGCCTCATGCCGTTCAAACAGAATGCAGTCTAATGGGCGTCATCATTTCAATCTGCCTTCTTTATTTGATGTGGGACTTGATTCAGGTCTATCCCTTCAGATTAGCTTCACTTCAATACATGGTTACCTTCCAAAAAAATTGTATTTAGCAAATTTACGATGTCACTTCAATGCCCGTGACAAAAGTTTGTGCTTAAAAGTTGTATGAAAATGATTACAGCTTCATCTTCTCTCACCCACATTTCTGCACTCAGAATAACAGAACCTCTCGTAATAGATTTGTACGACATGTTCCGTTATATTTCAATCAGCAGATGCCTGCTCTCATCCTTCCATCACAAAACAAGGAAGATTGCAGTTCATAGAAAATTAATTTTTTTCTATATTTTTCTTTTAAGCTTATCAAGTTTATTCTGTCGAATTCGGACCTTTTTTTTAGAATCACGTAAAATAACACATTTTAGTGTAATAGAAAGTCTAGTTGTACAGTATTTATGCAGAAAGTAAAATGATGGAAGGAATCCGTCACCGTTACATAATTTTTTCTGTTAGTCTTGCTCTTAGTTTGCTTTCACTCTGAGGTAGAGGCTAACCAACTCCGGTTTTTACCTTCTAGTGCTTGCTCACTAACCACATCGATATACAAAATCACAAATAAATGTAAAAATAATGTATAATGAATCTTAATAAGGAGGTCTGTATGATTCCTGTGACTTAAATTTCCAGTCCCCTTTTAATATTTTCAATATTGTCAATTTGTATTGTAAGGTGACATCAAGAGACTGAGGGGTGGGAATAACATTGGATTCCGCAGCCAACGGACTCAATGAACAGTAGTCAGTTTGAAGTTAGTACAAACTCACCATCCTCTACCATGGCTACAGCAGCCCTTCTCTCTATGCCACCCTCTGATCCAGCTCCAACCACAAACACTCATACCATTATTCCTGATACTCTGGAACTAGCTGCCCCATCATTAATACTTTGCCGAGTATGCGAATCCACAGAAAATGCAAACCCAGTGCATACCTGATGTTGGAATTCCCCTTTTTGCTTGTTAAAGAGTTCTCGACTAATTTACTCTGGCTGCCATAAATGATATAAAGCACTAATTATGGCTGGCAATACTTTACTAGGCAAGCAGAGGGAACTAACAGGTGAAGACAAACAAAAAGCTGTAACATTGAGTCTACAGTTTCTGGTTTAAATTGAAGGGTAGACAAAAAATGCTGGAGTACCTCAGTGGGACAGGCAGCATCTTTGGAGAGAAGGAATGGGTGACGTTTTGGGTCGAGACCCTTCTTCAGACTGATGTCAGAGGAGTGGGCGGGACAGAGATAGAATGTAGTCCGCGACAGTAAGACGAGTGAGAGAACTTGGAAGGGGGAGGGGATGGAGAGAGAGGGAAAGCAAGGGCTACTTGAAGTTAGAGAAGTCAATGTTCATACCGCTGGGGTGTAAGCTACCCAAGCGAAGTATGAGGTGCTGTTCCTCCAATTTGCACTGGGCCTCATCTGACAATGGAGGACGCCCAGATCAGAAAGGTCACCTATCCATATTCTCCAGAGATGCTGCCTGACCGGATGAGTTACTCCAGCACTTTGTGTGATTTTGTGTATTAACTAGCAGTTCTTTGTTTCTCCCACTTAATGATACTCTATTACTCGGTAATCCCTTAGTTATAGTGGACGATTGGCAATAATTGACATTATTCCCCCTGCCTCCATGGTACGTTATAACAAGGGTTTACTGCACTACAAAGGTCATAAGACATGGTAAACCATTTAAAGGGTACTAGACCATGTGGGACCCGTTGGGTTCCATCCCCTCAACCCGCAGACGCGTCTAGAGAGGGAGAGGGTGGGGTGTAGAGAGAGATGCGAAGGGGGGGAGAAGAGGGGGGTAGAAGAGGAAGGGGGGAGGAGGAAGGGGGGGAAGAGGAAGGGGGGAGAGAAGAAGGGGGGGTGGGAGAGAGAAGATGGGGGAGAGAGGGGGAGAGAGAGAGGGGGAGAGAGAAGGGGGGGAGAGAGAAGGGGGGGGGAAGAGGTGGGGGACAGAAGAGGGGGGGGACAGAAGAGGGGGGGAGAGAAGAGGGGGGAGAGAGAAGAGAGCGGGGGAGAGAGAAGAGGGGGGAGAGAGAGAAGAGAAGGGGGAGAGAGAAGAGGGGGGAGAGAAGAGGGGGAGAGAGAGGGGGGGAGAGAAGAGGGGGAGAGAAGAGGGGGAGAGAAGGGGGGGAGAGAAGAGGGGGGAGAGAAGGGGGGGGGAGAGAAGGGGGGGAAAGAAGAGGGGGGGAGAGAAGAGGGGGAGAGAAGAGGGCGGAGAGAGAAGAGGGGGGGGCAGGGGCAGAGAGACGGGGAAGGGGCAGAGAGAGGGAGAGGGCAGACTAGAACTTGGCGGGTTTGGGGGGCGGAGGTGGTCAGTGTCCAAAGGTTCTGCGAGTTGGGGGGGGGGGGGGGGGGGGGGGGGAGATGCCACTCGCAGTGTGTGGAATAAAAGTTATTTCAGATTTTTGAACAATTTGATTAATAACTCGAGAAATAATGCATGTATTTTTCAAATAAGGCAATTTTGGACTCCACGGGCTAAATCTCTATCGCAATATGTACAAACTTTACCGTTACCATGTTGTTTTTCGAGAAGTGATCACACACAAGCAAATAAATAAATACACATCCAAGATCAGAGTTTTATAGTTATAAGGATAGAAATATAAGTTGTTGTTAAGTTGTATCTTGTAGGAACCCTTCACCAGCCAGCATACATACCACTTGAATTTAAACTTGTATGCATTTATATTGTTGCATTGAATTTCTATAAATATTATACGTATATTGTAAGGAAGTACATAGTACAGCACACAGACAGGCCTCTCAACCCACCCTGTCTGTGCTGAAAATGATGCCAAGACCACATTTATTTACCTACAAATCACCCATATCCGTACATTCGCTGCACGTCCAAAAAACTTGTCCCGTACGTCTCCTTTAAACATTATTCCTCTCACCTTAATGCTACGCCTCTAGTATTTGCTTTTTCCATCCTGGGAAAAAGATTCTGACTGTTTACCCTATCTATACCTCTCATGATTTAAAATAATCAGTAGATGCTTGATCACTGTGTATAATCAATTGCCAACTAAACATTAATTGTTCAAGTGCTGGAAAATGGGTTTAATTATGGTTGTGTCCCCGTGGGCTGAACGTCTTATTTCCAGGCTATATGAATGTATGACACTCTATCCAGAAAATGGAGACTCAGCTTTTACAGCTATTATGTACATTATTCACCTGTTCTAAGCAACAAACTGCTAAATATATATTTGTATATTTTAATTTAGATTCGAGAACACCTGGCTAAAGGACAACGTACTCTGGCAGGAAAGGGCATGTCAGAGGTCATAAGGACTATGCTGGGGTTAATGGAGAGAAATAATTTCTACAGTGGAGATCTTTTGTTCTCTGCAGACATATTACGAAATGTAACCGATACATTTAAAAGAGCCAGCTACATTCCAGCTTCTGAAGATGTACAAGTAAGGATCGTACTTAAATGATGCATTTTGTTTTGTGTCCCATAGTGCTGACATACAATTATCAAATATGCAGCAATTGCACATGTCATGATGCTATAGCCAACTTTATTGCATATTACATGAGGCTGGGCTTGCAGAGCCCTTTGAACTGCTGCAGCCTTGTGATGATAAAGCAATTGTATTACTGTGATATTAGTTAGAGAATTCCCAGAATTTTACCCAGCAACAATGGAGGCATAGTACAAAAAGTCCAAGTTAGGATGGCGCTTAATTGAAAGGGGCATTTTCAGTTGAAGGTGTTCTCATGGCATTATTTGCTGTGAGAAGGCATAGTTGAGGGATGTGATGTTGAATTAAACTTGTACAGATGTGGCATTATGTCAATTATATACAAAGCAAGCAGTCACTACTAATTATTGAGCAGTCGTTATGTCTGGGTAGGATGGGCTAGAGCCAGCAACAACTATGAGGCTCTGGATGTATTGTAAACTGGCACAGCTCTCATTTTGTGTCGGAATTGTAACCTTTGTAGTTTCTCCAATAATTTTGTTTCTTATATTCACAGATTATTAACACCCAGGTATACCTCTGCAATATCCCTATGCCATTTTTATTGTCTGACATTCCATTGCTTAATCCGAAGTTACCCCGGACTAAATCTTCAGTCCCAATCAGGAATTTGTCTGCATTCACCAGCCTGGCTCGTATTTAAGTTTAAGACGTTGAATTGTAAAAGCCTTATTCTCTCTAATAGAAAGATAGGATATTTTATCCTCCATAACATAATCCTCATTACTTTTTAAGATCTCAGCTGTGTTGAAACTGGGAAAGATGAAATGGCGCCAGTATGTTTTAGAGCGACCTGAAGCCAAGAAAAAGACTTGGCATAATTTTAAATTCCCCTTCACTCCATTCTCACTAAGCAAATATTCTTGTGATTGCAGCCACTCTTCTAAATAAAATGTAAAAAATTATCCTCAACACATGAGTATCATTTAATTTTCCTGGTGGTAGTGTCCCCAGATTCTATTGGAACCTCGTTCAATTTATGAATATGATTAAATTGCACAGTGTATCCGTCACCATATAGCTCACTGCCTGATATCACTCTGGAGACTAAATATCGACTAATGGCAAATCTTCGTGGCCTAAAAACTTGCAGGTGTTTTCTTTCAAATCACATTTCCAAAAGCAGTGTGATTAATTAATATTATTAACAAAGCAAATAATGATAGACACAAAGTGCTGGAGTAACTCAGCGATTCAGGCAGCATCTGTGGAAAACATTTATAGAAGATGCTTTAGGTTCGGACACTTCTTAAGAAGTTCATAAGAAGGGTCCAAATCCGAAACGTCACCTAAGCGTGTTCTCCAGAGATGCTGCCTGACCTGCTGAGTTACTCCAGTACTTTGTGATAATCTTTGGTATAAACCAGCATCTGCAGTTCCTTTTGATTACAACTTGCAAATAAAGATGGGGATAAATAAAAGAATGACATAATTTCTCTTCTTTTTTAATTTACTTAGAGGTTCTTTCAGATTGTCAGCTACATGCTTGAAATAGAAAATAAAGCAAAGTGGGACGATGCATTACAGGTAAATAAACTTTTTCGAAGCAATTACTCTTGAACATCATTCATGGCATTCAGATGCCTCTATTTATGTGCACCATGTTGTTAGAGCTAGGTTGGAGATCGATAAAAGCAGCTCAGAATATCCAATAATGTTTATTAAATGGTAAGTATTTTGTATTTAATTTGACCTTTTATTTTAGGATTTGGGAAATATGAAAAATTATGAAAACTACATAATTTCAAGGACAGCAACAATTTGATATTTCTGATTTCTCTGTTACCTGTTGGACAAGATGTATCCCAACTTTAAAAGAACAAAGGAAGGACCTTGGACTGAGGGTTAGAAGGGTCTCGACCCGAAACGTCACCCATTCCTTCTTGCCAGAGGTCCTGCCTGTCCCACTGAGTTGCTCCAGCATTTTGTGTATATCTTTGGTTTAAACCAGCATCTGCAGTTCCTTCCTACAAAATAATTTTCTAACATTGATAAGGAGTAGATTATTGAAAAAAAATCAGGATGTTCAGTAAAAATCATTTTTAATGGTTGATATTAACTAACCAATACCAGTCATGAGGGAATACAGCTTCTCTCCTTGACTATTTCACTCAATATGACTCAGCAAGAATCTATCAGTTTAATTTTTTGAGAATATAACATTTGATCCTGATCTCAGCAATCTTTTAAAAAGCTTCATAGGGAAGACTGAATAAACGATAGACAATAGGTGCAGGAGTAGGCCATTTGGCCCTTCGAGCCAGCACCATTCAATGTGATCATGGCTGATCATCCCCAATCAGTATCCTGTTCCTGCCTTCTCCCCATATCCCCTGACTCCACTATTTTTAAGAGCCCTATCTAGCCCTCTCTTGAAAGCATCCAGAGAACCTGCCTTCACCGCCCTCTGAGGCAGAGAATTCCACAGACTCACCACTCTCTATGAGAAAAAGTGTTTCCTTGTCTCCGTTCTAAATGGCTTACTCCTTATTCTTAAACTGTGGCCCCTGGTTCTGGACTCCCCCCAACATCGGGAACTTGTTTCCTGCCCCTAGAGTGTCCAAGCCCTTAACAATCTTATATGTTTCAATGAGATCCCCTCTCATTCTTCTGAACTCCAGAGTGTACAAGCTCAGCTGCTCCATTCTCCTAGCATATGACAGTCCCACCATCCCGGGAATTATTCTTGTAAAACTACGCTGCACTCCCTCAATAGCAAGAATGTCCTTCCTCAAATTTGGGGACCAAAACTGCACACAATACTCCAGGTATGGTCTCACTAGGGCTCTGTACAACTGCAGAAGGACCTCTTTGCTCCTATATTTGATTCCTCTTGTTATAAAGGCCAACATGCCATTTGCTTTCTTCACTGCCTGCTGTATCTGCATGCTTACTTTCATAGACTGATGAACAAGGGCCCCCAGATCCCGTTGTACTTCCCCTTTTCCCAACTTGACGCCATTTAGTTAGTAATCTGCCTTCCTGTTTTTGCTACCAAAGTGGATAACTTCACATTTATCCGCATTAAACTTCATCTGCCATGCATCTGCCCACTCCCCCAACCTGTCCAAGTCACCCTACATTCTCATAGCATCCTCCTCACAGTTCACTCTGCCACCCAGCTTTGTGTCATCTGCAAATTTGCTAATGTTACTTTGAATCCCTTCATCCATATCATTGATGTATATTGTAAAAAGCTGCGGTCCCGGCACCGAGCCTTGCGGTACCCCACTAGTCACTGCCTGCCATTCTGAAAGGGACCCGTTAATCCCTACTCTTTGTTTCTTGTCTGCCAACCACTTCTTTATCCATGTTAGCACTCTACTCCCAATACCATGTGCCCTAATTTTGCCCACTAATCTCCTATGTGGGACCTAATCAAATGCTTTCTGAAAGTCCAGTTACACTACATCCACTGGCTCTCCCTTGTCCATTTTCCTAGTTACATCTTCAAAAATTCCAGAAGATTAGTCAAGCATGATTTCCCCTTCGTAAATCCATGCTGACTCAGACCGATCCTGTTACTGCTATCCAAATCTGCGGTTATCTCATCTTTTATAATTGACTCCAGCATCTTCCCCACCACCGATGTCGCGCTAACTGGTCTATAATTCCCAGTTTTCTCTCTCCCGCCTTTTTTAAAAAGTGAGATAACATTAGCTACCCTCCAATCCACAGGAACTAATCCTGAGTCTATAGAACATTGGAAAATTATCACGATTTCTATAGCCACTTTCTTAAGTACCCTGGGATGCAGACCATCAGGCCCTGGGAATTTATCAGCCGTCAGTCCCATCAGCCTATCCAACACCATTTCCTGCCTAATGTGGATTTCCTTCAGTTCCTCTGTCACCCCAAATCCTCTGGCCACTACTATATCAGGAAGAATGTTTGTGTCCTTCTTAGTGAAGACAGATCCAAAGTACCTGTTCAACTCATCTGCCATTTCCTTGTTCCCCATAATAAATTCACCTTTTTCAGTCTTCAAGGATCCAACTTTGGTCTTAACTATTTTTTTCCTCTTCACATACCTAAAGAAGCTTTTACTATTCTGCTTTATATTCTTGGCTAACTTACCTTCGTACCTCATCTTTTCTCCCTGTATTGTCTTTTTGGTTATCTTCTGTTGTTCTTTAAACATTACCCAATCCTCTTGCTTCCCGCTCATCTTTGCTATGTTGTACTTCTTTGCTGTAATTTTTATACTGTCCCTGACGTCCCTTGTCAGCCATGGTCGTCCCTTTCTCCCCTTGGAATCCTTCTTCCTCCTAGGAATGAACTGATCCTGCACCTTCTGTATTATTCCGAGAAACACCTGCCATTTTTGTTCCACTGTCATCCCTGCTAGTGTATCTTTCCAGTCAACTTTGGCCAGCTCCTCCCTCATGGCCCCATAGTCTCCTTTATTCAACTGCAACACTGACACCTCTGATCTACTCTTCTCCCTCTCCAATTGTAGATTAAACCTGACCATGTTATGGTCACTACCTCCGAATGGCTCATTAACCTCGAGGTCCTTTATCAAATCCGGTTCATTATATACCACTAAATCCAGAATTGCCTTCTCCCTGGTAGGCTCCAATACCAGCTGTTCAAAAAATCCATCACGAAGGCACTCTACAAAGTTCCTTTCTTGGGGTCCAGTACCAACCTGATTTTCCCAGTCTACCTGCATGTTGAAATCTCCCATAACAACCACAGCATTACTTTTGCTACATGCCAATTTTAACTCCTGAAATAGAAAAATAAAGCCCAAGGCGTTCCAAGAGAAAATGTTGACGCCAAAATAGCTCAGTGGCAGACAGCAAAGTTTACGGCTTGAAGCAGTGGTAGTGATTGGAAGGCTGAGTACCATGGGATTTGTACAGTATGTCTCAAATTGGGACCTGCCTCAGTGGTATTTTGTATGGGGGGTTTTGCACATTTGGGCAGAACTTTTGCCAAGCTGTAATGTATCCTAATAAAATAATTTTTAATAAGTTTAAATAATCTCCAGACGTTGATGAGAGTCATAGGAGACATGCAGAACAGTTATGTAGGCAAATCGTAGAAAGGTATAAGAGGAAATAGGTTATATTAGTGGAGGATTATAACTTACTCAGATTTAACTGGGATTGCCTTTATATAAGGGGCTTTAATGAGACAGAATTTGTTAAGTGTGTCCAAGAGAATTTTGTCAGAAAATATGTTGAGAGTCCGACTAGAGATGGGGCAGTCCTCGACATTATTTTAGGAAGTAAAACTGGGTTGCTGGTGGAAATGTCAGTGGGGCAATACTTTGTGAATAGTGACTACAATTCTGGAAGTTTCAAGCTAGCCATGGAAAGGGATAAGGTTGGTCCTCAAGTCAAGATCTGAAATTGGGGAAGGCTGATTTCAATAGCATTAGAAAAGACTTGGTGAAAGTAGATTGGCAGCAGATGTTGTGTGTAATCCAACATCTGACAAGGAGTCTTTTAAAATAGTAAGATTAAACGAGAACTCACCTGTTCGAAGTTTGATCGTTATTTTACGAGGGAGTTACGATGAGGGATTACGTGAAGAAGAGCCCGCCTCACGCTGGTAACGGCATACTTCAAAGCAACGGCATGAAAAACACAGAACACAAAGCGGAGTAACATAGTAAGGCTCATAAAAAGACTTAGAACCACCTTTGATCATTTATTTTACGAGGGTGGGAGCGGAGGGCACGTAATCCCTCATCGTAACACCTCGTAAAATAACGATCAAACTTCGAACAGGTGAGTTCTCGTTTAATCTTACTATTTTACTTCGGAGTCACGTGAGTGACTACGTGAAGAGTTTTTTAAAGCTTTCTGTGTTTTTTATGTCGTAGAATTAATCCGTACGACAGTCCGGCTAAGTAAAAACACATACATGGGAAAGCAGACAAAAGTTAGATCTTTTTCACAATTAAATTTTTTAATGGTTTGAAAGACCATATAATACCCTCCTTATATTTGAGGGAAAATTGATTACAAGTGACAAAAGATATCAGTGACTACACCAACTGATTATAGCAATTAATAGCAAACAAAGCAGGTGATTATAGTGCTCCCAACACCGCGTGTCCAAAGCTTGTATAGTGTGAACAGGTTTGTTGTAGAACTTTGAAAAAGTTTCTTCTTTTACTCCACCTGCGAATTTTTAAAATATGCTCGAGAGAGGTACGTCCGCCCCTTCCGCCGCGGACGTAGCTGCCGCCCTGGTGGAGTGAGATTTGAAGACATCATGTGTTCTACTCCCGCTAAAAACCAACACCTGTTTCAACCTTTTTGAGATAGTTTGAACTGCAGCTTTTGTGTGTGGCTTTTTGTGCGTAAGCAGCAATGTCTTTTCGTTTCCTCGAAAAGTGTCCGTAATTTTAATATATTTGGTTCAAATGTCTAACCACACACAAAAGCAGGCTCAATATGAAAAAAGCTTGAAGGTTACCTTTGTTCCAGATCTGCCTGGTTACTTTGTTTGATCAGATCGTAAACATAGAATACAACATTATCTGTAGTCACATGCATACAGTCTAAACGCAACCTTGTAAAGTTTGCACTCTTTGGGCTGAGACCAGTGCCATTAAACATGACCAATTTCAATGTTAACCTATCCAATGTCAACCCTTCAATTGGCGTCCATTCTCTAAGTAGAGCAAGAACTATGCTCACATCCCAAATCTCTGTATATCTAGGTTTTTGGCGGATTCATGTGAAAAATTCCTTTCATGAATCGTGTGATATTAATGGATGCGACCAATTGACTTCTCACCCCCCCCAAATATATGTCCTAAATAGGACGACAAGGCACAACGTGCAGTGTTAATGGCACTGTAACTTAAATGTTGCCCAAAGTGCAAATTGGCAAGGAATTCCAAAACATGAGTAAACATTCACAGATTCATCAGAAATATTTGACATGTGTGGCAAAATTCTTCCCATTTCTTAATATGTGTCATATATTGTTTCTGTGTACTATGTCGCCATGATGCACCAATAACTGTCAAAGTTTGGTCCGACAATCCCAGTTCCTGTAGTGGTTCTGGTCAAAACCTGCAGATTAACAATTCATATATGCAATATAATGGGTAACCTTGATTTGTTACTGGATTAGTCAAGATATAACACTACAGTTAGGAATCTGCATATATGGTTCTTTAATCATATTTAGCATAACTGGGAACCAAGGTTGAGTTGGCCAATTTGGCACTACCAACAATCCGGAAGCTGAATCTTGCTCTATTTTCTTCAAACATCTCTGGATCAGAGCAAATGGTGGAAACTAGCATAAAAGAACATTTTTCCCCCATGTGTAATGAAAATGCATATCTACTGCAACTGCGTCCGGATCATGTTCCCAAGACACATAATGAGGCAATTGATGATTAAGCCTGGATGCAAACAAATCAATTTCTGGCAAGCCAAATTGTTTAACAATATTCTTAAATATTGCTGGCTTAAGCATCCATTCCGTATTATCTTTAAAAATCCTGGACCTTCCAATCTGCTACCACATTGTCTTCACCTGGAATATAGCTTGCTGAAATCCATATCTGCCGATCAATACACCATTGCCATATCTCATTTGACCAGACAATCACGATGATACTGATCTAACTCCCCCCATGTGATTTAATGTAAACCACAAGCCGTTTTATTGTCTAATTGTATTAATACATGCAGACATTGTTTAGCAGAACAATATGCTTTAAGCCATAAAAGGCCCCAATAACTCCAAATAGTTAATACCATTATGTTGGAGCAACACTTGCTCTTCAGTTTTCCATCTACCTCACAACTGGTAGATAAATCTGTGGCCCCCCATCCGAGAGCATAGCATCTGTTTGCAAAAACCATTTCAGGCTGTTTAATCATGATCTTTTTAGCAGCTTGTGGGACATTTTCAACCCACCATTGCAATTCCAATAGTGCTTCCTTTGTTAATTGCATAGGTCTGTCAAAGTGACCTGCCTTATCTTTAAGAGCCCTTACTTTGTCCTTGAAGATTTTGATAATGTAATGGCCCAAACCCCCACTGCCGGAAAAGCTGCCACTAATGTACCAATGACTTTTGCCACTTCTCGGATGGAGGGATAAGGTTTGTGAATGAGATAATTACACATTTGCAAAATATCATTTGTCTTCTTTGCTGCAACGTAACTAACATAGTTACTGAGTTAATTACAAACCCCAGAAAATCAATTGATTGAACTGGCTGCAGCTGGGATTTAATTGGATGAATTAAGAATCCAAGCTCTTTAAACAAAGCTTTAGTAACTGAAATTGATGTGCTCAGCTGACTCTTGACTATCATTAACAATCAGAATGTCATCCAGATAAGCCAATTACAATTGTGTTTCTGTGCTCTTAATTGAGCTAAAACTGGTTTCAACAGTTTTGTAAAGAGTCTAGGAGCTGAACTTAATCCATTTGGTAAAGCTTTGAACTGCCATAATTGCCCCTGCCAATTAAAACTTTAAGTATCTCCGAAAAAGATGATGAATTGGTACAGAATAATAGGCGTCTTTTAAATCAATCTTAGCCATATAAGAACCTGCTGAAATCAAATATTTTGCAGGTTTTAAATGTCTCCATCTTTCAAAACGTTTGTATTCTACAAACTTATTTAGATCTGTAAGGTCTAGAATAATTCTACAACCACCATCTTTCTTATCTCTGCGAAATTATTAGAGACAAATTGATGCTTATGTTCATAAAGTTTTTTCATTACTCCTTTTTCGGATAATTTGCCAATTTACACATCAATCTCCATTCTTTCTTCTGGAGAATACACATAAGCATAAGCAGGTTTATTCTGTACAGGAGGATTGACCCCTTCTTTAAAAATAAATAATAGCTCCTGAAACTGCTTGTAGTATAAACGATCAGAAGTAATATTAAGCCAGGCATTATAAAATTTTTGCAATCTCCCTCCAACTGGAGATTCATCCACAGTTTCTTTAAGGATAGAAGTCTTTAATACCTCTCAATAGGGGAGCGTGATGGTCTCCTCTTTCCGAATGCAGGGAAGCAGCGGCCTGTGTAGCACGATAATACCTTCGTGACAAATTTCTGCCTCTATAACGAAAATCAAAACTCTTTCGGGCCGAAAACCCTTTCCTTTGTCCAAAGACAAAGGCTTATAGTGCATAAAATATTTAGCTTCTTCATCCAACTGCTTCAGTGTTTCGGCAGATTAGATTTTCTCCAAACAAATATCAGGAGCTTGAACTCCACTTTCTGAAACAGGCTTGCAAATCTAGGGTGAACATATGGGCCGAATCGCCATTTTCCTCATGCAATTGATCTCATAAAACGGAATTGCACATTAAACCCAAAGTATCTCTTTGAATCTTGTCCATTTCCAGGGTTCTCCATTTGCCTGCCAAACGCCGTGGATGGCAGCTGAAAATAATTTAGCACCTTTTGAAATTTCATTTCTTGGGCTCTCATACTTGGAGTCTAGATTTGCCCATACCATCGGATTCACCGTAGTATGCACTTCCAATGAGGCTCAATTGCCTGGTGCTTTATATAATTCTGATAATTCATTCATCACAGTACTATGAAGCTGGTGAGATACCATTTAATTTATATTGGCAGCCAGGCTTTCTTCCATATCCTCACCACTTCCTTCAGGTATAGCAAAACTTTGTGCTATCCCAGGCAGATCAAGCCTTTTCTTTTTACTTTGTGGCGTGCTTTTCAAAAAAAACCATTTCAAATTTCTGCAGGGTCTGCCTTCTGCAGCCCCTAATTATTCATCGGGATATTATCCCATGAGACTTCTTACAGCCCAAAATCGTGGGTCTGGAGTATCATATTCCCAACTTGGCCACAGCCATATTCATATATTGAAACCCCTCAGGGATTTTTCTTGGGATTCATGAGGGTACTGTGACCATTGTCTCATAATAGTTTGGAGAACTTTCTCCATATGCTCATTTTTAGCCACATAGTTTTATTAAAACTGGAGTCTTTCAAAATCAGAGAATCATCAGGAATCCACGGGGCTCACAGTTTTTCTTTTGCATTTCTTTAGGAAAAACACTTTTCCTCCGTGGTTATAATTTCTGGAGAATCTGAAAATTCTATATCGGGTAAATCAGTGGCCAAACGGTATCGGAACCGGGTTTCCACTCTAGCTTCGCTTCCCGTATCTTTACTCTCACCCGGGAGGCTCTTTTTCACCCGCGAAGCCTTCCTTCCCGATTTCTCCATTTTGTTAAAATTTTTATCTTGTGCTCATCAGCACGTTAGCGTCTAAATTTTACTTTTGGTTTCGCTGTTGAAACATCCAGCGGTAACCTAAAACCCGCGCCGATGTAACTTCACTTACCTGCGGGCCGTTCCGGACCGCTGAGAGGAGCTGCTCCTTACTGCAGCTCCACCTTCTGCCGTCAGCGTCGACGTCATGCCGTTGCCAGCGTGAGGCGGGCTCTTCTTCACGTAGTCACTCACGTGACTCCGAAGTAAAATAGAGTGAGTAAGCGTTCAGGGTCAGTCTTTAAGTGTGAGTAGAAAACAAAGTTAACTTCTACCAAGTTAAGGCAACCTTGGCAGAAATGGGCGGCACGGTGGCACAGCGGGAGAGTTGCTGTCTTACAGTGCCAGAGACACGAGTACAATCCTGACTACAGGTGCTTGTCTCTACGGAGTTTGTACGTTCTCTCCATGACCTGCATGGGTTTTCCCTGGGAGCTCTGGGTTCCTCCCACACTCCAAAGACATATAGGTTTGTAGGTTACACAAAAGGCTGGAGAAACTCAGCGGGTGCAGCAGCATCTAAGGATCGAAGGAGATAGGCAACGTTTCGGGCCGAAACCCTTCTTCAGACTGATGGGAGGTGGGGGGGGGGGGGGCGGGGAGATGAAAGGAAAAAGGAGGAGGAGGAGCCCGAGGGCTGAGGGAGAGGTGGGAAGGGGAGGAGACAGCAAGGGTTAACAGAATTAAGAAAATTCAATGTTCAAGCCCAGAGGATGCAGACTCCCCAAGCGGAATATGAGGTGCTGTTCCTCCAATTTGCGGTGTTGCTCACTCTAGCCGTGGAGGAGGCCCAGGACAGAGAGGTCGGATACGGAATGGGAGTTGAAGTACCCTCGATTTTCCAGCATCTGCAGTTCCTTCTTTAACACATAGGTTTGTAGGTTAATTGGCTTTGTATAATTGTAATTTGTCCCTAGTGTGGGTAGAATAGTGTTAATGTGTGGGGATCGTTGGTCGGTGTGGACTTTGTGAGTGGAAGGGCCTGTTTCCGCGCTGTATCTCTAAACTAAACTAAATGATATTGAAGATTTTAATCAAATAAAAACTGAGCAATCAGGAGAGAAGGGCCTTGGTCAGGGGGGTGACCAAGAACACGATGGTCACTCTGACAGAGTGCCAGTGTTCCTCTGTAGAGATGGGAGAACCTTCCAGAAGGACAACTATATCTGCAGCATTCCACCAATCGACCTTTATGGTAGTGTGGCCAGACAGAAGCTACTCCTCAGTAAAAAACACATGACAGCCCGCTTGGAGTTTGCCAAAAAGCACCTAAAGGACACTCAGACCATGAGAAACAAGATTCTCTGGTCTGATGAAATCAAGATTGAACTCTTTGCCTCAATGCCAAGCGTCACGTATGGAGGAAACCAGGCACCGCTCATCACCTGGCCAATACCATACCAACGGTGAAGCATCGTGGTGGCAGCATCATGCTGTGGGGATGTTTTTCAGCAGCAGGAACTGGGAGACTAGTCAGGATCGAGGGAAAGATGAATGGAGCAAAGTACAGAGAGATCCTCGATGAAAACCTGCTCCAGAGCGTTCTGGACCTCAGACTGGGACGGAGGTTCACCTTCCAACAGGACAACGACCCCAAGCACACAACCAAGACAATGCAGGAGTGGCTTCGAGACAAGTCTGTAAATGTCTTTGAGTGGCCCAGCCAGAGCCCGGACTTGAACCCACACGAACATCTATGGAGGGACCTGAAAATAGCTGGGCATCGATACTCCCCATCCAACCTGACATAGCTTGAGAGGATCTGCAGAGAAGAATGGGGGAAATTTCCCAAATACAGGTGTGCCAAGCTTGTAGCGTCATACCCAAGAAAACTTGAGGCTGTAATCGCTGTCAAAGGTGCCTCAACAAAGTACTAATTAAAGGGTCTGAATACTTATCTAAATGTGATATTTCAGTTATTTCCTTTCAATTACTTTGCAAAAATTTCTAAACACCTGTTTTCGCTTTTTTATTATGGGGTATTGTGTGTGGACTGATGAATATGAATTTAATCAATTTTAGAATAAGGCTGTAATGTAACAAAATGCGGAAAAACTGAAGGGGTCTGAATACTTTTTGATTGCACTGTAATCATAGCATAATATGGTAATATGAACATATGACAAATATAATTATCTGAGATTCAGGGTGTCACTTGTATAAGAGATTATGAGGGCACAAAAGGGCCACAAAATATGCTTGGCAATTAGTTAAAGAGCAGCAGGGATAATCAGATAACGATAGGTTGGTGAGATTTATGGTAAATGATAGGAAACACTGGAGAAAATCCGAAGGGAATGGATTAATACGCATTTGAAAAAGCCAGGGTTGATCGGTGTGGCCAGCATGGCTTTGTACGGGGGAGATGCTGCCACCGGATTTGAATGAGTGTTTTGATGAGATTGATGAAGATGAAGATTAGGCAGCAGAAGTTTAGAAAGGCAATTGAATCAGCAAGGCATATAGGGTAACATTCCTAATGTAAGCAAATAGGTTAGTATGGAAGGGGGAAAAAGGTTAGCATGGACAATGCGGGCCAAAGAGCGCACTGTATGATTTCTGAATTTTCTGAATCTATGACCCTAAAGTGAATATATTAACATTTTGTCATTTACCCTTGATGAATTGCAATTTAATTAGCAATAGGATTGACAGGATGAGACTGGGGCTATTTGCCATTTAATATCTCATTCAAAATTAAAGTTTATATCCGTACTGCCAGGAGTGCCACATTTTTGTCATCATCAGCTTGGTCATTTATTCCATCATCCCGTCATCGTCTATTTCAATCAGAAATCAGAAAATAGTTGCAGTCTCAAAACAGGCTCTTTTTAGAACATCACAAGTCACATTCTGCCAATTGTTGTCCCAACTTTCTGTCCCCTGCCATTCAGCCAATTTCACAAGCAAAAATCAGAAGGATGAATGATTTACTAATTTTCTGGTAACTTCATAGAAACGTGGAAACTCTAGACTAATTGGGACAGCATCACACGGGAGGGCTGGTCCCCCAATGCAATATTCCACCTCTCCATGAATTCCAATATTGGTGGCCGGGGGGGGGGGGGGGGGGGGGGGGGGGGGGCTTTCTGGAGCGCTAATATGGGTGTTGTGGGCTGAAGGCACAGGTTTCCAGAGGGCTAGTATGGACATCGTGGGCCGAATGGTTCTTGGCTGGAAAGCCGGGCGGACCTCTTCAGTACCTCAATCCTGTTGTGCTGGCAGCTCACTCACTCACGGCTGATGGGAGCTGGCAGTTGACTCATGGACTATTCCTTGAAATTCTATTTTATCCTTTCTTCCTCCTTCCCCTCCCTTCTGGGAGCAGGGTGCAAGGCCCCCCTCCCTCCCTCCCCCCTCCTCTTGCCTCCTCCCCTCTTGCTCTTTGGACTAAAGACAGTGAGTCGTGACCTCTCCATCTTGCAGAATGGGGTGGTTGTGGGCCTGACCACAGGGTGAGCCACGCCTCACACTTCTGGGTTTCAAGTCTATAGTCCCTCCCCCCTCTCACCAGAAGGGGTATGGCTTTGACAGGAGAGAGAATCTCAACTTTTTTTAAACACTAATAATTCTTTTATTTTTAATCAATGGGAAAAATCCTCGGCACCCAATGAGCTGAGGGGGACTCTGAATAAGATGGCCAAAAATCACAGCCATACATGGTAGAGCTTTTTCCAAAAATCAAAATAAAGCGCAAACAGGAAGTGGTCAAGATTAGACTTTTAATTATATATAAGGCAAGGCAACTTTAATTGGGCAAGGCAATTTTAATTAGGCAACACAGTTTTAGCATTTCCAAACCAAAGGCAACACAGCATTAGCATTTCCAAACCAAATATCACACAGCTTTAGCATTTCTAAACCAAAGACAACACAGCTTTAGCATTTCCAAACCAAAGGCAACACAACTTTAGCATTTCCAAACTATATTTTCAAACCACATTAAAGGCATTGACAGGTCAATAAAACCACTCACAGTTTCGTAGACATATGTTCAGTGTTATTCTCAGCTCACTGAGAGATGTGACCCTCTCGATCCCCCATCTTGCAGAGACTGACTGAGACACTCAACACTTCTGGCTTTTATAATCCCTCCGGAAGGGGCAGTGGCCGTCAGGAGATAGGATCTCAACATTTTTAAAACACTAATAACTCTTTTATTTTTCATCGATGGGAAAAATCCTCTTGGCCTGCACAGCGGAGGGGGACTCTGAGAAAGATGGCCAAAAATAACAGCCGTAGGTGGCAGCGTTTTTTCTAAAATCAATATACAGAACAACAGGAAGTGGTCAAGATCAGACTTTTAGTAATATAGATAGAAAATAGGTGCAGGAGGAGGCCATTCGACTCTTCGAGTCAGCACCGCCATTCATTGTGATCATGGCTGATCGTACCCAATCAATAACCCGTGCCTGCCTTCTCCCCATATCCTTTGATTCCACTAGCCCCTAGAGCTCTATCTAACTCTCTCTTAAATCCATCCAGTGATTTGGCCTCCACTGCCCTCTGTGGCAGGAAATTCCACAAATTCACAACTCTCTGGGTGAAAATGTTTTTTCTCACCTCAGTCTTAAATGGCCCCTTTATTCTAAGACTGTGGCCCCTGGTTCTGGACTCGCCCAACATTGGGAACATTTTTCCTGCATCTAGCTTGTCCAGTCCTTTTATAATTTTATATGTTTCTATAAGAGCCCTCCTCATTCTTCCTCTGCGCTTTTTCCACAGCTTCCACATCCTGCATCTAAAAGGTGGAGCTGAACTACACACAATACTCCAAATGCATCCTATACAAATAACCAAACTCCCATAAAGCTGCATCATGACTTCCTGAGTCTTATGCTCAATACCTCGACCTATGAAATCAAGCATGTCATGCCTTCTTTACCACTATTCGTGTTGCCACTTTCAGGGAGTTATGGACTTTGACCCCAAAATCCCTCTGTACAGCAATGCTGTTAAGTGTCTTGCCAAATTGTATATTTTCCCCACACATTTGACCTCCCAAAGTGTAACACCTCGCTTTTTATAAATTTATGAAAGAGAAATCACACGCAACAAATCTGTTTTTTGAAGTTACAGCTGGCCTTTAGTAAGCTGCCGCAGAAGAGGTCATTGAACAAAATTAGAGTGTACGGTATTGGGGCATTAATCTGTCATGGATTAAAGATTTGTGGAAGATTAATTTACCTATATTGCATTGGTGAATACTGGGGCCCAGTTGCACATATGGATGAGAATGTAATATACTTATGTTGGCAATGCTGTAAAGCTAAGTGGAAGGAGGATGCAAGGAGGCTTCAGGAGGATAGAGATAAGTTAAAGTGATGTATGGCAAGGACCTTTGTTGTTTGTAATATATGTACAAATATATTTAAATATAGGTCATCTGTTTAGTAAGACCTATATTTAAATTAAAATATAGGTAATCTGTTTAGTAAGATTGAGGATGACACGGAGAGTTGTAGATGGTGATGATGATTGTCTATGGATACAGCAGGATATAGATCAGCTGGAAACATGGGCAAAGCAGTAGCAGATGCAATCCAGGCAAGATTGTGGTAATACACTGTGGGATGTTAATTTCTGGTTGGACATAAAGAGGTACAATCCTTCAGAGTCTTAATGTACAAAGGGACCTTGGGGTTCAAGTCCATAGTTTCCTGAATGTGGATACACTTTCATTAGGGTAGTAAAGAAGACATTTGATATGTTTGCATTCATAGACCAAGGCATTTAATAAAATGTCACGTTAAGTTGCAGTTAGACAAAGCATTAATTAGACTGCACTTGGTGCATTGTGCACAATTGAGGTCACTACACTACAGGAAGGCTGTGGTAGCAATGGAGAGTGTGCAGAAGAAGTTTACCAGGATTTTGCTTAGAATGCAGAGCTGTACTTATAACGATAGATTGGATAGGCTGGGTTTATTGCATTCAAATGTAAGAGCCTGAGGCAAGAGGTTTATAAAATTATGAGGGGCATAGATAGGATAGGGCAGGGAATCTAAAAATAGAGGGCACAGGTTTAAGGTGACAAGATCAATTTAAAGTAGATCTGAGGGGAAGTTTTTCCACACTACCATGGTGAATATCTGGAATATATTACCAGGGGAAGTGATAGAGGCAAATACAGTTACAAAGCTAAAAAAAAAAACTTGAACAGGTACTAAAATGGCAACAGCCACAGAGAATGGCAACACCAACAGCGAATAAGTATTTGGGTCTAATGTAGGCAAATGGGATCATTGTTGAGGGGCATCACAATTGGATGGACAAGGTTTTGTATTTGTGCTGTACGATTCTGTGAATCTGTAAAAGTGTGAGAATATTTAGGGGGGGGGGGGGGGGGGTCAGAGTAACCTGGATGTTCGTGTACATGAAGCCCCCATTAGTAGCATGAAAGAACAGCAAGCAGACAGAAAGACGCATGGTATGTTCCATGTGAAGGGATTTGATGTCTTCCTCCAATTGTGTGGAAGCCTGGTGAGACCACAACTGAAAGTTGCCATTGATTATAGATCATACAGCATGGGCACAGGCCCTTCACCCATGAGTCTCTGATCACATCAAGTGTCCATTTACACTCATTGCACTTTATTTTGCCCACATCGCATGCATGTTTAATCTCCTTAACTAAAATAGTATGTGATTGTCATACACAGAATGCAGTCAGGGCAAACCAGACTAACTTGTGCTTTGGAAGATTTGTCATATGAGTGGAGATTAAGCAGATTAAACATGATTTCCTTAGTCTAGTAGATTGATTGGTGGTCTCAATTAAATGACAAAATTCCTATAGGGCAGAAAAGTGTAGAGTTGCATGTTTCCCCCGGTTGAGTGTAGAACCAGTAGTATATTACGAAATATGGCTAGCTATTCAAGTCAGAGATGAGAAGAAATGTCTTCACTCACTGAGTAAAGGATCTTTGGAATTCTCTCCACAGAGAGCAGTGGAGGTTCAGTCCCTGTTTGTACTCAAAACAGAATTCAATATTTCTGGAGATCAATGGAATCAAAATCAGTTAATTAGCAAGAGAAAATCACACTAGAAAAATCGAACAGTGGATGACGGGCATCTGAGAGAGAATAGGTTACAGCTAAAGTGGTATTGAAATAGAAACATAGAAACATAGAAACATAGAAATTAGGTGCAGGAGTAGGCCATTCAGCCCTTCGAGCCTGCACCGCCATTCAATATGATCATGGCTGATCATCCAACTCAGTATCCCGTACCTGCCTTCTCTCCATACCCTCTGATCCCCTTAGCCACAAGGGCCACATCCAACTCACTCTTAAATATAGCCAATGAACTGGCCTCAACTACCCTCTGTGGCAGAGAGTTCCAGAGACTCACCACTCTCTGTGTGAAGAAAGTCTTTCTCATCTCGGTCTTAAAGGATTTCCCCCTTATCCTTAAGCTGTGACCCCTTGTCCTGGACTTCCCCAACATCGGGAACAAACTTCCTGCATCTAGCCTGTCCAACCCCTAAGAATTTTGTAAGTTTCTATAAGATCCCCTCTTAATCTCCTAAATTCCAGAGAGTATAAACCGAGTCTATCCAGTCTTTCTTCATAAGACAGTCCTGACATCCCAGGAATCAGTCTGATGAACCTTCTCTGCACTCCCTCTATGGCAATATGTCCTTCCTCAGATTTGGAGACAAAACTGCACGCAATACTCCAGGTGTGGTCTCACCAAGACCCTGTACAACTGAAGTAGAAACCTCCCTGCTCCTGTTACTCAAATCCTTTTTGCTATGAAAAGCTAACATACCATTCGCTTTTTTCACTGCCTGCTGCACCTGCATGCCTACTTTCAATGACTGGTGTACCATGACACCCAGGTCTCGCTGCATCTCCCCTTTTCCTAATCGGCCACCATTTAAATAATAGTCTGCTTTCCTGTTTTTGCCACCAAAGTGGATAACCTCACATTTATCCACATTATACTGCATCTGCCAAACATTTGCCCACTCACCCAGCCTATCCAAGTCACCTTGCAGTCTCCTAGCATGCTGACTCATGGTCTCATTGAATGCCAGGATCGGTGTACAGGGCCAAACTGCCTCATCCTGACTCTTCTGTTTCTTGTGTTGCAATTCTATGAAGTTCTGTTTCGAACAAATAATGAATAATAATAGATGGTGCTTAAAGTTAGATGAATCCTTTGTTCAGTATGAGAGTCTGAGAACGTAATAACTGTGATCCCTCACACAGGTTGCACCTGGCTCTGTCCACTTAATGCGGGTTGTTGAAGATTTCATCCATATCGTGGGTCATGGGCTCAAGGTGTTTCAGAGTGCCCTCATAGTGACAGATAATCTAGGTAAGTTTTGAAGTAATAAAGAATCATTTTTTTGTAGGACATTAAAATAAAAGTGGACGTATTATATTCAGATCACTTGGGTATTATGGGAAAATATAAAATATGCTCATGGTGTCAATGTTTCAGCTATATAATTCTCCTAGATCCTGACTGGACTGCTCCTTTATGCTCACATACCTCAACACTCAGTTTCTGGTGCACTTGAGTCATTCCATTCCTGTTCGAGCAGCGTTTCCCTGTGTAAATCTCTAGAATAGTCAGTGGCAGGCCATCTGATCATCACAATACTTTCATTTGACACATTTACAGCAGAATTCACTGTTTTAAAGAATTTATTTAGTCAATCTCAGGAATATTGTCATAGATAATAGCATCAGAACAACAATCCACCTCAGAGCAAAAAACAGAATTGAATGTTGCTCTTCCTGATCTACATACGCGGCCACCAGTAAAGTCTACAAAGATGTTCATTGATTCATTGATTTAAACTTACGTTGTGTCAAATTTCGCTTTTGATGTTAAAAAACAATTTAAACCAAGTTTCTTGATTGTTTAATTTTGCCTTTTATTTCAGTAACTTGCATTCAGCGAGAACCTGTATCTGCTGTATCAAGTGATATCAGTTTCCCAATGAAAGGAAGGAGAGGAATGAAAGATTGGGCCAGAAACTCAGAAGACAAGATTTATATTCCAAAAGAGGTTTTTACAATTCTTCCTTCAGGTACTTGTCACGGTCAATCAATATAGTTTGTTACTATAACACCATGAACCGATGAGCCTAATCTTATCCTTGCCACCCAGATTCCTCCACAAACTCCCTAACCAGTGAAGCCTTTTTTGTGTAAGAGATTAACGGCATTATCGTGGGGAGCAGTATTAGTTGCAGAAGTATTGCCCTAATTCACATCTGAGAGAATACCACCCTGATACTTACACTTACGTTGCAAGCAATACAAGCTGTATCAAAAGTTAGTGTTGCATAAAATGACAATATAATTATTGATATTGTCATAGAAACTGATAATAAACATATTATTTAATAATTCAAAATCCAAAAGCTGCAAATGTTTCAAATCTGATATTTTTAGTTTTGTTTAGAGATACAAGGCAGAAACAAGCCCCTCGGCCCAGTGAGTCTGCGCCAACTAGCGATCCCCCAGTGATACACTAGAAATATCCTACAGAGCAGGAGCAATTTACAATTTTTACCAAAGCCAATTAACCTACAAACATGTACATCTTTCAAGTGTGGAAGGAAACGGGAGCACCCAGGGAAAACCCAAGCAGTCACGGGGAGAACTTACTAATTCAGTACAGACTGCACCCATAGTCAGGATTGAACCCAGGTCTTTGGCACTGTAAGGCAGCAATGTTACCGCTGTGTCATCATGCTGCCCTATACAAACATAAAATGTTAGAAATGACAAGTCAAGCAGATTTTATGGAGAGAGAAAACAGGGCTATTATTTCAAGTCAAGAAGCTAACTTGTTGCATTTTGTTATCTGTACATTGTTGCATCTTTTCCGATTTAACAACCATAACTGCATTTCAGAAGCAATCTGTCGTAATGATATCTCTGTTGCTTATGTATATAGTTGGTCTTTCAGAACAACATTTCTTCCTCGTTTTAGACCTGCCATACCTGGGTCATCAAGCTCTTCACCAAAAAGCAACTATCTCTTCATCAACATCTACTTGCATTTCACTTCATCCTCTCTTGTAGACATCCTTTCTTGTTGACATCCTCTCTTTCACTTTCCAATGGCTCCCATGATGAAAGAATGCTCCTGATGTGGTAGTTTGGAGGATGAGAAAATTGACATTGAATGCAGTGAAGTGTTCAGGGTCTGTCCCACTTGGCCGTCATTTGCACGACCTCCAAAAATGTTGTTGTCGTGTTGTGAGGCACGGGTAGCGTGTGGGTAGCGCGGGACGGGCGCGTAGAGAGGTATGGAAGAGTGTGGAGTTGCGTGCCACCTGCGTGACATATCGCATACGCACGACAACGCATTGGTGTTGCACGCTGACGCATTGGCGTCGCACGCTGGCGTCCCGACGTCTCACGTGTATCGCGTGGTGATGCATGGTTACGTCGCTGTGCGTAACCATGCATCGCCACGCGCCGCAGGGTATTCTAATGCCGTCACATGCACCAGACGGCATGATGACACATGACCTATTTTACATATGACACGTAAATGAGGCGCAGGTACGGCCAAGTGGGACAGGCCCTTTAGCAAGCAAGAGGGTTAGTTAATATTTCTTCCTCAGAATCATCTGCTAGAAAAAAGCTTGCGGTGGCTAGCTTTTGATTAGTGTTCATTGGTTCAAGTGAGTTGAAAATCATGACAGGTTACTACTTTAGTTAAACGCTGGCTGGAATGTGATACCCACTGTATATCTACTCACTTTATAAAGCAACTTTTATTACCTATCCCTTACTCTTGAGAACCCTGTTGGTGGCAAATCACCACAGTGTAGAGTTGCTGCTTTTCAGCGCCAGAGACCCGAATTTGATCCTGACTGGGAGTTGTTTGTATGGAGTTTGTATGTTCACCATGTTACTGCGTGGGTTTTCTCTGGATGCTCTGGTTTCCTCCCACACTCTAAAGACATACAGGTTTATAGATTATGGGTACACAAAAGGCTAGAGAAACTCAGCGGGTGCAGCAGCATCTAAGGAGCGAAGGAGATAGGCAACTTTTCGGGCCGAAACCCTTCTTCAGACCCTTCAGGTTTATAGATTAATTGGCTTCTGTGAGTTGTAAATTATCCCTAATGTGTAGGATAGTGCTAGTATGATCGCTGGTTGGCCAAAGTTCCTGTTTCCTTGCTCTACCTCTAAAGCCTAAAGTAAAGTCTAAAGCCAGTGATGAGCTGGTCTGGAAATTTCTTTCTGGATATAGCCTTTGCTTTGTAAATGAGTGGTGCAAATATTACAACCATTTATCATCCCACACCCACATATTCTAAGGCGTAGGCTGCCTCTTGGCTGAACATTGTGCCAACATTACAATAATCACACTTATGATCTTATGATGGAAGTTGGGTTTATAATGAAGCGCGAAAGATAGTTGGGTCTGGGGCTGTCTGAGGATCTCCTGACCCTATATCCAGAGGCATTCAATGTGACAGGTAGTAGTGGGTACAGTCTGATGCTCATTCACTTCAGCTTTACCTGAGTATTTTGATGCTATCGTAAGTCAAATGTTACCTTGATGATCAGCTTTATTCATCTTTATAAAGTATCAGTTAGCCCTCAAATGGAGGCTTGTATTTTATTGTCATGGCCACACTTTAGGTGCAGAAAACATTATTAGAATTGTTCCAGTGGAAAGGAATATCTGTACCACTAAACGCGTTAGTGAATATGCATTGAAGCAATAAATAGTCTGACTGAATGCTGAAATCGTGATAATAAGGTGGGAGAGCAACTTATGTGTACACCCTATAACACTCAAAACAGGTTTAGTTATGCATCACAACACATTTTCTTACACTATGCACGGGTGTCCCCTTTACATTATTATGTTGATGAGGCTGTCCAGAAAACCCAGATGCTGGGCAAGAATGATGCCACATCAATTTTTGTTTTGCTCAATTGTTTTACTTAAGTAACAGAGTTGGTTATAGATTACATTATTTCACAATTTGGATATATTCACTTGTTCACTTTTGAATTTTACTTAAGTAAAACAATTGAGCAAAAAAAAGTGATGTGGCATCATTCTTGCTCAGAAAAAAACTGCATTGAAATTACTTCAGAGCCGTCTAGAATGTTCCATTAGTGGACAAAACTGCCAGTCCATTAGCCTGGGCTGGATTGAAATAAAGATTGCACTGGTAAATTGGCAATGCATTGATCTGTAATTATCTGCTTTCTTCTTTCATTTTCATTTTTATTGTAACTGAAAAGCAGACAGCTGAAGAAAAAATATCAAGAGCTTTGAAGAAACCATGAAACTTTTTTTTCACCAAATGATTATCTCTGAAAACAGCCCAGGGCTATGTATATAACTGGAGCTAACAACATCAAGAAAATGCCAGGACTGTGCCTTATGATTAAAAAGAGAGAAACATAAGCATTTGAATAGAAAGTTATTTTTTTACATTTAAGAGTGACTGATATCAAAACACATTTGTGTCATGAATTCAAAAATGTTTAATTACTGACAAATTAAATAATTTATTGCCAACCCAAAAATGACATTAATAAAAATGAATGAAGCCATAAAACATATACGAAGTTAGATGTTACGTTACACGGAAACAGAAGTATTATTGCGCAGGTGTAAATTTATCATTCGACGCGGAGGCCACGTGAGAGCTCTGACGCAGAGACCATGTGGGAGCTCCAACATGGAGACCATGTGGGTGCCAGTGGGCTTAAAAAATGCTTACGTAATTGCAAGTTTATGTAAGTCACCTGTTACATAGATGGGGTGTGCCTGTAAATGAAACAAGGACAGATTACATTCAGCAGCCACAAGGAAGTGGTCCCATGGCTCGTTTCATTTTTCATAGAGACCTTGTCCGAATGCCAACACAGCAGAAATCCGCCAAAATTAGTTGGGAAATTATGGGACTGCCATCTAAAAATCAACACTCCAAGACTGCTCCAGACATCAACATTTAGCAAGGATACTACTTAGAAACACTGAAGATATTAACACAGGGCGGAGTCACCCTCCAAATATTAAACCACTGCTTCATCACCATTCTCGTTATCAGATGGCTGAGACGGTTCTCTCAATAACAACATTCTTAAAGAATCGATCAGCACATCAATATGTATCTGGTCAAACCTCCAAATATGTACTTAATATTGCAAATATCAAATCAAAAACCAAACTCCCCTGAGAAACCCATCAGAATATGAATGTTGGATCGGTCACTGAACTAATTATCAGCACATTGCTGGAGCACCAATGTTAGCAATGTTGTAGCAATGTTACAAAATTTTGAGATTTAAAAAATCAAGTCTGCAATTTATCCCATCAGATAAAGCATAAAAATAAGTTTAATTTGACACCTAATTCACTTTCATATCTTCAGTATTAAAAAAGTTATGGCCATTTTCATACTTGGAAATTAGCATCTTGTTCCCTAAAGCTGTGATCAAGGACAGTCAAAAGCCCACAACGTTCTTAAATATTAAGAGAACTGAATGAAATTTTCAGTTATTATAGATTGAAGCATTCTGAAACAAATATGAAACAATCTTACTTGGATGACCTGAAATTAAAGCATATAATTAGTTAGTTACCTAATTGTAGCTAATTACAAAATTCAATTACTAGATCTAAACCTCTATCCATTTCTTAAGAAAAGGTTAACATTTTTAAAAAGCCTAAGTGTCCAAATAACATTCACACAAGTTTATATGAAAAAATAAGCGGTGTACCTTGCATTGTCCCCTACGTGAGATCCGTCCCGTTGTCGGTTGACGGCATCAGAAGATGATTTTAATTTTACTCCTGCTGTTAAATTATCGAGCGCTAATTTTAATAAACTTAATAAAACGGCAGTTGAAGCGATTTTTCTTCAGCAACTAAACAGCCTGTTCAAAATCGATTTTGAATAGTTTGAAGAAAAAACGCATTTTAAACCCGCCCCCCTCTCAAAGGCGCCAAAGTCGCGCACATGGCCAGTGGCAGAACTGCAGCGCCGCTGAAGGTAAGTTTTGTTACCTAATGTTGGCATACTTTAGAACAATTGAATCATGAACAAACGGCTTGTCAACCAAATATCAGAACACACTGATCTGCTTTTCTGCTCATCATCACAATTCTCTGACTCCTCTCTAAATGTTACCATACGACCATGACTCTCCTTATATCACCAATATAATGCTATACCGCTCCGCCAAACATAGCCACAAAGGCTCAGTGTATGAATAGAGAGGGGATTTCAATTGGCTTGCCATTGGGAGCACTAGGTAACCACGTATATAGAGCATCTGCACCATGCATGTTCTGCATGGTCCCAGCAATGTATAGGAGGCCACATCAGAAGCTCCATATGGAATAGGCAAGACAGCAGGATATACATGTGAACCTATTCCTCATTTGGAAGGGCTGTTTAGGTTTTGCGAGGGAAGAGTAAGAACGTCTAACATCTCCTATGGCTACAGTAGAAAGTGTCTGAGGTGGGGAGGGATGAGTGAGGAGCAATGATGGAACTAAGGAATCATGTAGATAATGATTTCTGTAGAGAAAAAAAGGGGAAGGGGGGAGATGCGAATTATGGTGGGACCATGTTGCAGCTGGAGAAATGATGAAGAGTGATGTGTGTGGATGCAGAGAGTGAAAGGTAAAGACCAAGGGAAATCTGCCTCTTTTCACTTGTGGGGTTGGTGGGATGAAAGATATGTGGATGAGGGCTCCATCAACCACAGTGGAGGGAATGCCAGGTTTACGGAAAAAGGACGTTTCAGATGGCCTGTACTGGAGAGCCTCTTTTGAGAACAGATGTAGAGGAGACAGAGAAACTGAGAGAGAAAGGGGTGATGGCCTTACAAAAGGCAGAGTGGAATGAAATAGTCAGTGGATAGTTTATCTCTGGCATCGAGACCGAAACATCAGGAAAGGGAAGAGAGGTGTCAGAAATAGTCCAGGTGAACTTGAGTGTCGGATGAAGTTTAGTAATAAAGGTGATAAAATTGACAACTTCTGCATGGGTGCAGGAGGCAACACCGGTGCAATCATCGATGTAGTTGGTTCCAGAGTAAGTTGGTACAAGGACTGCTCCACATAGCCAGTGAAAGGGCTGGCATATGCCCATGGGTACACATTTGATTTGTACAAAGTACGAGGAAACAAAAGAGAAGTTGTTCAAGATGAGAACAGGTTCCACCAAGCAGAGGAGGAGTGTTAGAGGCGAACTGGTTGGATCTATGATCCAGAAAGAAACTGACCCTTAAATTTGCCTAATTGGATATGGAGATGTTTTGGGACTGAATGTCTACAGTGAAGATGAGGGAGTGGAATTGAAATTTGTTAAAATGCAGAGAGCATGTTGGTGGGAATGGACTGGACAAGATTGAGTTGATGTGATTCCACTTTTTTCCAAGCAATTACAAGATGGCGGCGCTGGCTTAACAGCTGCAGCCCACCTGCAGTCCGACTGTTATTTTATTTATTTTGTCTTGTTTTTAGTTGGTTTTGTTTTATTAAATTGTGTGTGTATGTGGCTGGGGGGGGGGGAGAAACATGTCTGGGTCTCTTCCTTCGTGGGGGGGGGGGAGTGCGACTTTTTTGTCGTATTCCCCGTCTTCGTCTCCGTCTGCGCCGAGGCCTAATGGCGGAGCTGGCGGCCTCGGGGCTGTTCCAGCAGCAGAAGCGGCCATCCAACTCGGCCCCGGAGTTGTTACAGCGGCAGCAGCAGCGGCGACCCGACTCGGTCCCGGAGCTGTTCCAGCAGCAGCAGCCGCGATCCGACTCGGTCCCGGAGTTGTTCCAGTCGGCAGCAGCAGCGGCAGCGGCGACCCGACTCAGTCCCGGAGCGGTGGCTGCGGCAGTGGCAGCGGGCCCGACCGTGACCACGGGCCCGGTAGAATTGGCCGTGGGCCCAGTGGACGACATCGTCGGGAGCTCGCAGCTCACAGATTGGTGACCTGTTTTTACGAGCTCCCGCAACAACAGCTTCGTCCGCTGGTCTGGAGGGCGGCAGCTTCGACCACCTCGGGCCGCAGAGTTGAACCAGCCCGTTCGCGGAGCTCGGTTGAACCGCGGGACTGACTTACTTACCATCACCCGGTGGGGTCACAACATCTGAAGCCTGGATCGCCTCGGCGCAGAGGGAAACAAAGAGGGAAGAGACAGAGACTTTAAGACTTTGCCTTCCATCATAGTGAGGAGGTGTTTGGTGAACTCACTGTGGTGGATGTTAAATTTGTGTTTATTGAGTGTTTCTGTCATTTTTTAAATTATATGTGTGACTGCAGGGGAACGGAATTTCGTTCAGACCGAAAGGTCTGAATGACAAATAAATTCAATTCAATTCAATTCAATGTATGAAAAGATAAGTTCAGTGGAGGACGTTCAGAGGGGATTTCAAAGCACGATACATCAAACTGCCTCTTACAGTATGTTGTAAGGAAATATGACAATGTGACAGATGATTAAAACATTTAATCAGTGTGAAGGATAGTCTGAATTGGGATATTCTGCTTTATGAGTAACTGCGCTGTTTCTCAGACATGTGGGGTAAGCATTAGTGAGACATAATTAACTGTCTACAGTTAACGCTACAACAATTGAAATGTAAATATTTTATTTCCAAAATTGAGAGTTTGCTCAGTGGAATATTGCATTTATGTTCGGAACCCTTTACAGTGATTTAAATGAGAAATATATTTTGATTTTCTTTCATTCTAACTGTCCTTATTAATCCAATAACCAGATGGTTTCATCAGCAATTTGTCACCACAGCATTTCTGGCACTTTCCTATCAGAGATGTTACCATTGTCCTATCCACCTCTCCCTAGCCATTTCTGCAAAATAAAGTTAATTTATTTTCTCCCTTTTGCAGTACTGATGTGGACAAACATTAGCTCAGTCTGTGATGTTGTAGAGTAGATGTTGCCTGACTTGCTGAGTTTCAGATATTTTCTGTTTTCATTTTAGATTTCCAGTAGAGTTTTGATTTCCTAAGTATCTGTATGCCAATCCCCCCCCACCCCACCCCCACTACAAATTTCCCCAAGATCACAAATGCCTGTTATGATCTCAATCCTGATTTCTCCCACCAACAACATTGGTTGATCCTGATTCTTCTTAAAACATTTTCATCCCTCGAATATCACTAAATCTCCAGTTCCCAATCCAACTTAATTTCTTCCAAAATACAGTGCCTTTATGAACTGCACTGAAGCCCATTTGTTCCTCTATGCACCCACACCCAACCTCACACCCAACCACTGATACCACAGACATAGCCTCAGAATGGAGTGACAATAAGACAATGCGCACTGCCAGTTTACTTGCCTCCATCCAGCACATTTTTTCAGATACACAAGAATTTCTAGGCAATGGATCTCTAAATTTCTAAGCAATTACATTTTAACATCAATGGCACAAAGAAGTTATGTGAAAAAGTAGCACTGCTAGAGTTGAAACCAAGCGACTGCAACACAATAGCATGATCAGTTGGTGTCAAACAAGCTTTTGGATTACTTTGCGTGGAGTTTCTCCCTCTGCAAAACAGTATCTTGGCAGAAATTCAGCACAAACTTCAAGTGAGACAATAGCCAAAGTTTCTCTGAACTTGCGGCAGGAGAAGTCCTGAGTAAATTTATTTCATTGAGTCCTTGGAAAAGAAGCATCAGCAGCATGCAATTGTTAGGTGAATATTTTGAGAAATATTGGACTGACAGATTGGATTGCTTGCATAGCATGGGAGACACGTTGAACCAGGTTGGCAGCGATGACCTCAAAATACTATCAAATGAGCAATGCTGATAACTTTTCCAGAATTCCCTTTTTTACTTTAAACATATCACATTCCAAATATGATAGGAAACATTTGTTTCTGTAAGTATCTACCAATAATTTAATTTATGTATAAGGTTGATTGATAATTATGCTCAAAGATTATGCTTACAGCCAAGAACCTAACCCCAAACATCTTGAATTAAAAAACAAAATACTGGAAATAATTGGCAGGTCAGACAACATCTGTATAACTCTCATTTTAGGTTGCTTACATTGCATCAGTATTTGTCATATGGGTAGGATGCTCTATTAAACAAGGCAGAGGATCTAGAGTTTTGTTGGAAGCGTTGAAGACTAAAGGTGGGGAGGTCATAATGAGAGTGGAAAAGAATGACTGCTTAACCTGGCAGGAAAGTTTGGTAGGTAAACGTAAAGACCAAGTATTACATGATGAGGTGAGGAGGTGCAATGAGCAGAGATGGAGGAGCGAACCTTGGAACTTGGCAGTCCCATTGGAATGCTGTAAGTGGAGGGCCTGGGTAGTCCTCCACTTACAGCATTCCTGTAATATTATACAGCACAAATTATAATTAATCCTAGTAATGTGAAGATGGTTGAGTGGATACTTATGAAAAGTGAAGTCATGATCCTGCACACCCTGCATATTCAGTTCAAAACAAAAACTATCTTCCACAGCTTTTGTCTCAATTAACTCTATTTCTGAGTATTAACTGAGAATGTTGGTCAACTAGCCAAACCATTAACTATTTCTCTCTCCACTGAGCCTTCCTGGCCAGCTGGATCTGGATCTGTTTTCTTGTAACTTTCAAATACAACATATCACACATTCTGTGTACATTAAATGCATTCACTAATCATTGTCACCACAACGATCCCTATACCATGAACAAGTTCATTAGCAGATGTTGATGGTGTATTGTGACCTTGGATTGATTCTATCCGAACTTCCTGAAGCTTGAGAAGTGTTGTTAGCAGAGATCTAATTCTGGAGTATAATTAATGGATTAATTTACAGAATGACAATGTTACTCATGAGCCTGACTAATTAAATAGCTTCTGAGAAATTGTTACTCAGTAATTTGATCAGTTCAACAACTGTAACTTAATGAAAGCACAGAACTTAAATCAGAATGTGGCATGGCACCAGCTAGACTACTTAAATGTCAGCTGACATTTGGAGACAGCATTACAAAATTTAGAAAGAACTATACAATTCCCATAGAACTTGATCAGTTGTAGAATTCAGTGAGTTTATAAGATCTTTAAATATGTTTGCCCAGAAATGCATAGATCCCGCCAGTCAATCAATTGTTACATGGCACATCGATGACTAGTTGCAGACTTTGTGGAAATTTAGCAGCCCCTGAGACCAAGGTTCTTGGACAAAAGCTTGATCGGTTTCTACTCTGCATGATGCGCCAGTGTAGAGCATGTGAAATAATGCAAATATGGTCAAGGTTGGGTCATGTCTGGGAGGTAGTACAGGAGAAAGGGCATGGGTCAGGGACAGGGCCATACAGCACAGAAACAGGCTCTTCAGCCCACCATGTCCATACCAGCCATCTTTCTAAATTAATACCATTTCCCAGTGCCAGACATGTGAATTGGAAAGCAGAAGAGTTAAAGTGACTCACTTGTCAATGGTGATGGACCTGTAGTCATTGGCTGGTGTTAATGAGTCAGTGAACTGCTATCATCAATCGAAAAAGACTAAAGATTTGAATCTATGAAGCGGTTTTGGGTCAGATGATTCATCCGTTCTGCAGGGATTGGGTCTTTGGAACTTGGACAAAAAGGACCCCTGTAAATAATATAGCAGCAGAGAAAGCAGTGTTGTGTAACTCTGACTCCAATGTAAATGCCTAGGTGTGTTGAAACAATAAAACCTTATTTTTACTGTCTCAGGGGCTTCGATGCTGAATTCTGTGAATTTGTTGGACTCCAACCAAGACATTTGTTGGTGCTGTGCAACTCAATACTGCACTTCATTGGCACATTTGAGTTTTTTGACCAGAGATCCTCCCCATTGATACATTAAATCCAACTTAACTAATGAACTCCAATAATTTATATTTAATTTGTACCTGCTATTTTAAATGTCAGAAATCTGCTGTTACAAATATAATATAATTGCATACTTTCTATTCTATCAGAATATTAGCTACAGGGAGAGGTTGGAATAACATGGATTGTTTTATCTGGAACACCGGAGGTTACAGGGAGACATGATAGAAGTATATACAGTGACATTATGAGAGGCATAGATAGGGCAGACAGTCAAAAAATGTTCCCAGGATGGAAAAATCAAATGCTAGAGGGCATAGCTTTAATGTGAGAGGGACAAAGTTTAAAGGAGATGTGTGGGGCAAGTATTTGGTCAGGTCATCATGTTCGGCACAGACATTGTGGAGGAACAGGTTTGTTCCTGTGCTATATTGTTCTATGTCTATGACCTAATATTGTTTGCCGCCGCAATTCTGAGAATTTTGGTCAACTAGCCAACATTCTTTTTACCATGACTTCCTGCATGCTGTATTAACGCTCTGCAGTTCATTGCACGTTATTGTGCAGCCAGACCTCGTTTGATCCAAGGAAAAGTAATTGCTATTTTAATTTGGCAGTGTAAACCGTGACTTTCTGTATTCATTCATAAAGCCAAATAAAGTAACAATATTTTCAAAGAGAAGGCAAGAAATAGAAACAAATAGAAACAAATAGAAAGAAAAAAACTGCACAATTATTCTGCATCTCTCATCCCCTTAGGGTTGTGCTTTAAAAGGAAGAAGCATTCTGCAAATATAGTATTTACTTTAGTGGAGGAAAAATGGCTGCCTATTTGTGCACATTAGAAATGCGGCAATGTGATGATGATAAATAATCTGCTTTAATAATGGAGAGAGAATAAACATTGCCCTCAATACTAGGAAAAACTCACTGGCTCTTGTTCGAATCAGTGCCATAGCATTTTTAATATTTTGCAATGGTTAGTTTTTCATCCATGGTACTGCAGAGCACCCTGTGTACCTCTGGAGCATCAGACCAGGGCTCGATCCCATAACCTCCTCATTCATTGTTTTATGAATGGAGGCACAGCTGACATCCAAATTGGGAAATGGTGAATACATCTGAAAGAGAGAAAGCATGAGTTGTGTGTTTAAACCAGATTAAAAATAAAATCTTAAAACAGAATGGATGAATAAAATGGAAACAGAGATAAAGAGAAAACAAGAAATGAAAAATCAGAGAGAAACAGGTGGAAAATAGAAAATCGGAGGGAATCAAGAGCAAAGTTATTTGATCTATGCACACAAACACTCTGCATAAAGTGTGCTAAAATAGAGATGTGTATTGATGATGTCTGCATAGAATGTAAAAGAGTGAGCACAGGAACACACCCTATAGCCTACCCTATGTGTGCCGACCATGATGCCAATTGTCACATTTGTCTACTTCACAGTTATAGAGCTAAACAACTCATGACAACCAGGATGTTACTATGCCTAACCACCCCCCCCCCCCCCCCCCCCCCCCCCCCCCCCCCCCCCCCCCCCCCGCCCCCCCCCCCCCCCCCCCCCTTGTCTTCATTTGGCCCTTTTATCTCTACTCTTTTCCTATCTGAGTACCTATGCAAATGCATTTTAGATACTAATTGCATCTGCCTCCAACATCTCTTCTGGCAGCTTTTTCCATATAAACACCATACTCTGTGTGAAACACTTGTACTTTAGATATCCTTTACATTTTTTCCCTCTCACCTTCATCTTTTGGCATCTAATTTTAGACTCCCCTGCGAGGGAAAGTGTATTTACCATCTACCTGATCTATGCTCCCCATAATCTTATAAATGACAGTTAAAGTCACCTCAAAGTTTCTGAAACACAACATATCCAATCTCTCCTTGTAACTAAAGCCCTTAATTCCAGGCAACATCCTGGTGAATCACTTCTGCATTATTTCCAATGACATCACATCCTTCTTTGTGTCTGGTCACCATAACTGGTCATCATACTCCAAATGTGGCTTAACCAATGCTTTGTACAGTTGGGACATGACATCGCAACTCTTATTGTCAATGCCTCAGCCTGTATAGGCAAGCATGCCAATGTCTTCTTCACTACTCTATCTATCTGTGATGTCATTATCAAGTGACATAGACTTGATCCCCCAGTTCTCTTTCATATAAACATTCCTAAGGTCCCTGACACTTGCTGTGTTTGTCATGCCAGTATTTGATATCCTAAAACACATTACCTCTCTCTTGTAAGGATTAAATTACCTCTGTCAAGCCTGAACCTTCTATAACCTGGAATATTGAGCTATGAGGATCCTTGTAGTAAAGTAAATATCATAATAGCGATTGAACTTAATTTGGTCTTAAGTAGTTTGGATCATCCTGAGGTTATGAAATATGCTATTTCTGTACAATTGCCAATTATATTTAGTCTATAATTTTACAAAAAACATTGTTTACTTTTTAAGAATTTAGGAATATGGGTGTGCCTCTTTGAACTTACAGCACTTTGCACATTGACACCTTAAATATGGTTGGGATCTCCTAAAATAAAAACATAAAATTCTGGAAACATTCAGCAAGTCAGGCAGGATTTGGAATGAGAAACAGAAATAATGTTTAAGTCTGAGACTCTTCATTAAAATGGAGAGGAAACAAGTTGCTATAAAGTTGCAGAAAGGATGCAGGAGGGATAGATCAATCAAAGGAATTTCTCTGATAGACTGACCAAATGGGTAAGTAGATCAGGTAGAGCTCATGATGCTTTTGTTGTCTATTATATGTTGCTTGTGGCAGAGCTATGATCTGCATTAATGGAAAGAGAAAAACAGATGGATGACAGGCAGAAAAGGCCTATTCTGATATCAACACAAAGAAAGAGTGTTACCTAAGGTTCAAGAAATCAATATTGAATCTGGAAGGCTGCAATGTGCCCAGACACAAAATGAGGCTCCTTAGGTTTGCATTGGTAGTGCAAAAGTCAACAGAGTGGGATGGAGAGTGGGATAGCATGCCAGCAATCAGAGGTCAGGGCCAACCCTGAACGCCGAATGCAGATGTTCTGCAAAGCAATCACTGGATATGCTTTTCATCTCTCCACTCTCGAGGAGATTATATTATGAACATTCAATGAAGTACGGTAGAGTGGAAAAAATTCAATTGAATTGCTGCTTCACATGGAAAGAATGGTGGAAAGTGAAATGAACCGATGAAAGAACAGGTGTTGCATCTCCTACAGTTGCAAGGGAAAGTGCTACAATGCAGGGAGTGGTTGATGGGGCAGAAGGTTAGATCGGGATATTGCGATAAGGGTGATCCTTTTGAAATGCTGAAAGGGGAGTGAAATCCTTCATAATTTTCACCACCTTCAACAAGCGTTTCCGGATACACATCATCAATTTTCTAACTGAATATCCTCCCTGAAGATTATCCCACAAATCTATCATGTTTCCGTTGGATGAATTTCCCATGGTCTCAATAGTTTTAAGAATGTTCAATCATTTATATCCTTACTCTATCGTTCACTGATGATTTTTTAAAAATACTTTAACCAAAGTGACTCTTTTCTAAATGTGTGATTCAGAATATTACGTTGTGTTAAAACAGATATCGGAAAAATATTTTACCTTTTAAAAAAATGAAAGTAATTGGTTCACCGGTGTTGCCTTTCAATTGTTTTCCAGAAGCAGAAGATTCAACGTACTACATTATTGGAACTGTGCTGTACCGTACTCTGGGTCTCGTTTTACCTGTTGCAAAGTAAGTAGGTCTTGTCTTCATCCTGTAACATAATAGAAGAATTTAAAAAAAGGTATAGATCTAAATAGATCAAATAAACATTTCCACACATAAGGCTGAATTGAACAAGGTCTCTGGCTCAGTGAGGCAGCAGATCTACCAGCTGCGCCACTGTGCCGCCAGTTAATTTAGATATAAATCTCTGAATACTTAGAAGTTATAAGTTTTCAGGCTCATTACCTTCTCTGGTAGTCTTTTTTAACTAATACTTAGTTAAAACCTAGTTCTTTTATTTCCTCATTTGTGCTGCATTCTTGGTTCACTGGCAACTTCTTTTGTATCTTCTTCGGTGAAGACAGACACACATCTTTATTTAACTCCTCACCCACTTCATTATTACTCATGATGATTCCTCATGAGATCTCCAATCTCTGTCTGTGGGAGCAGACATCTCCCATTTGCCCCGGCTAGACTTTTCCTTTCTATCAACCAGACAGAGGCACTTCCTGTCAGTTTGCTCTTGTGTTCTATTTTCCCCTATTTAATGTATTTTTGTATTATCAGTTGATGAAATCCAAAACACTCCTTATCTCCAGGTTTTACTGACAACTTTATAAGCCTTTTCCTTTGATACACTACCATCTTTAATTTCACCTACAATCCACGGTTGCATTGATATATGGAATGCCTTCAGCTTTTGCTGGCTACATAAAACCTTGCAGAAAAGTGTCACCAGTGGGTCAGGGTCAAGCTTGTGTCATACAGCACTTGCTTCTCTGAGATATACATTATGCATTGAGAGCTTGGTACAAATTCCATGAAGTCAAAATCCAAGACTGAATTAATAGCAGTGTTAATGCTCCATGGCACTTTTAACACAAGTCCAATGATTCACTTGACCTCAGAAAGGGGTTTAACTCCATACCAAAGGGAAACGGTAAGGTGCCTTTAGGTTGGTCATCTTTAAAGTAAGTGCTGACATTAAAAAATGTTAACTATTTAAAGTAACAGTACTTCAAAGGAATAAGCATAAAGTAAACTTACTAACAATAAATTTGTATGAACTAATTTTTCTTGTGGTTTGCTTTGTGAGAACTTTCTTAATTCGCTTGCTGGCATACTTGTCAAAACAATGTCCCAATAATAACTGCTCCTTCTCATGTATGTAGACCACCTATTGCCATGAACAATGATCATGAGCAGCTCTGGCTTTGAAAGGACTACTGCAGCATCCTAAATGAAAAGGCTCTAATTTGCTATAATTGACTGATGAGAAGATAAACATAGAATATAGAACAGTACAATACCAGAACAGGCATAGCAGCCCACAATGTCTGTGCTTAACAAGATGCCAAGACTTAAGGGCCTGTCCCACTTGCATACGATTACGTGCGTTTGGCGCGACCAACCGGAAGCAGAGGTCACGCTAAGTTTGCGCGTGACGTCATTTACGCATATAAATCAAATCAGCTGGGCAGGAGGCGGGCCGACTGAATTTGGGCGTCGCATGGCATCGGGCGGTGATGTCATCACGCAACGCCATGCTCTAGGCGTACGCCGTCAAGATGCTGCGTACGACATCAAGACGCTACGTACAACTGCAATGCACCTGCGTGCATACGGGGTCCGACTGGCCGTTGGCGCACGAATGTTTCAGTCACTGCAGGAATTTCGGAGCCCCGAGCGATGTCGGGACCAGCCCAGCACAACTCCATACCCCTCAGCGCTTCTAAGTGGGACAGGCCCCGCACGGCCATACGGTGCCCGTACGCCTCAAGCGAGGTTGTGTAATTTGCGAGCCAAGGTCACGTAAATGAGACAGGCCCTTAACTCTTATCAGCCTGCTCATAACCCATATCCCTCCATTGCCTGCATATCGTATCTGTCTCCACCACCACCCCCAGCAGCATGTCCCAGGCACCCACCACCCTCTGTGTAAAAAAGCAGCTCTGCACATCTAACATCTATATATAACTAAATGTCTCATCTTCTACGTATGTAGGTATGTATCAGGCACGTGCCATCAATCGACCTTTAAAAATCATTAAAAAACACGCATGCGCAGAAAACCGTGAAACCGCGAATGCGCAGATCGGTCCTGTAGGCAGTCAGTCGACTTTTTAAAAATCTTTTTAAAACGCGCATGCGCAGATTGGTCTCCTCTCCTATGCGCACGCGCAGCACCTTACGCACAGTCCACGGTGCGAAGGCAGGATTTTGACTGCCTTTATTGCCCATTGTAAGTGAAGGCTTGATGCAGCGTCCACGGCACGTGAGTTTAACAGTTATGTGTATTACGCGAACTGCGGATGAATGGCACTGGAGAATTGTGCCTACCTAAAATAGATTCTTAAAATAATAACCATTTAATAATAAACTAGACTAAAAGGTCACACGGGAGGCCTGGTCCCCCAATGCAACCAATTGCCTAACGCAATATTCTACCACTCACCCGTTCCCCCAACGCAACCCATTCCCCCAACGCAATATGGCACCACTCACCCATAGCCCCTAACTGTGCAGACACAGCTCATTTCCCCTCATCCCCGAGCACTCCCTCCCCCTCCTCTTCATGTGTGGGAGAGGAAAAGGGGACGGGGGTGAGGGAAGAGGGGTGTGTGGCGGGAGGGTGTGGGGTGGGAGAGAAGCAAGGGTGTGTGTGGATGGGTGTGGGGGGGGGGGGTTTGTGGTGGGGGGGGTTTGGGGAGGGGGGTTCAGGTGAAGTGGGGTTGTGGGGGAAGGGGGGGTTGTGGGGGAGGGGAGGGGGTTTGGGGACAGGGTTGTGGGAGTGGGAGGGTTGTGGGGGGGGTTTGGGGTGGGGGTGGTTGTGGGGGAGGAGGGGTTGTGGGGGAGGGGAGATGTTGTGGGCGGGGGTGTGTGTGGGCGGAGGGATGTATGGGGGTGGTGTGTGTGGGGGGAGAGGGCGATGTGGGGCGGGGGGTGTGTGGACGGGGGTGTGTGGGAGGGGGGTGAGTGGGTGGGTGGGTGTGAGCAGGGGGGTCCTTGTGGGGAGAGAGGGGTGTGTGGGTGGGGGGGAGTGAGCTCAGAGAAAAGACGGGGAAGAGCAAAGGGGGAGTGGGGGTCAGCACGGGGGAGGGGGGGTAGGAGAAAATCTGGTTGGAAACCTCCGCCGGCCACCCTCAGCTCCAGTAAGGATGCGATGATGCAGGAAGGGCAGACCATCCCAAGCAGAAACAGGGGAAGAGACTAATCCGCGTGCCGTCGACTGGCAGGAGAAGAGATCGATCTGCGCACGCGTGTTTTTTAAGATTTTTAAACCTAACTTTTACGACATTCAACCGATCGGAACGAAACTTGGCGCACTCGCAGCACAGGAGAACGGTGAGTGATCTGGTGAAAAATCGTAGCGTTATCGCGAACTGGTTTTGCGCAAATAGAAAGATCGCCAAACCGGAAGATAACAAGATCAGAGTTTAGTTATGTATAGATAGATACTGAATAGATAGATACTGAATTTCGTAAATGAATTAAAAATCTTTACTGTTTATATTTAACAATTATTTATTTATAATTTTAGTCAGGGTAGGCACAGCCTACCTTGCCTACCCTGACGGCGCGTGCATGGTATGTATATATGTTTGTGTTCCCGAAATAGAGCCAAAACAGTACACGAAACCGCAACAATTATAGGGGCGCCTTACTCACCATTCGCCTGCTGTGTGCAGTATCAAATTTTGTTCAATTTTACAATATAATTCCCTTTAGAAACTTTAATTAACTTTCTACCATGAACGGCAGTGGCATGGTAAGCCACTCCTGCGCTGTTGGGAGAGGGTTGCCGAGCCTGATATCCGTGCGTGCACAGTTGGGGGAAGGTTGCTCGTATCCGCACGTGCGCAGTGTGTACCTGACTGGCGTCACAATGGGGACCAAACGGGCCCACGGTCGTTACAACGGGGACCCAACAGGTCGTTGGGGGAGGGTTGCCAGGACATCTAATAACTTTTAAATGTTGCCCTGATCATCCCATAGGCCAGGGAAAAAAGTTTCTGACCGTCCTATCTATGTCTCTCATAATTGTATATATTTCTATCAGATCTCTCTGCACTCTGGCATTCCAGTGACAATAATCTGTCTGTCCAACCTCTCTGTAGCCAATACCCCCTAATCCAGGCATCATTCTAGTAAACCTCCTCTCAGTTTAGTTTATTGTCACGTGTACCGAGGTGCAGTGAAAAGCTTTTTGTTGCGTGCAATCCAGTCAACAGAAAGACAATACATGATTACATCAAGCCATTTACAGTGTATAGATATATGATAAGGCAATAACGTTTAGTGCAAGGTAAAGCCAGCCAAGTCTGATCAAGGATAGTCCGAGGGTCACCATTGAGAAGTATAGTACTGCTCTCTGGTTGTGGTAGGATGATTCAGTTGCCTGATAACAGCTGGGAAGAAGCTGCCCTGAATCTGTTGTGTGTTTTCACACTTCTATACCTTTTAAAGTCATAGAGTGATACAGTGTGGAAACAGGCCGTTTGGCCCAACTTGCCCACACAGGCCAACATGTCCCAGCTACACTAGTCCCCCTGCCTGCATTTGTCCCATATCCCTCCTAACCTGTCCTATCCATGTACCTGGCTAACTGTTTCTTAAACATTGGAATAGTCCATGCGTCAAGTATCTCCTCTAGCAGCTTGGTCCGTAACCCCACTACCCTTTGTGTGAAAACGTTACCCATCAGATTCCTATTAAATCTTTTCCTCTTCACCTTAAACCTATGTCCTCTGGTCTCCGATTCACCTACTCTGGGCAAGAAACTCTGTGTATCTACCCAAACTATTCCTCTCAAGATTTTATACACCTCTGTACAATCACCTCTCATCCTCCTGTGCTCCAAGTCGAGTCCCAGCCTACTCAACCTCTCCCTATAACTCAGACCCTCTACTCCTGACAGCATCCTCATAAACATTCTCTGTACCTTTTCCAGCTTGACAACATCATTCCTATGACATGTTGCCCAGAACTGAACAGAATACTCTAAATGTGGCCTCACCAATGTCTTATACAACTGCAACATCATTATTTCCCAACTTCTATACTCAATACTCTGACTGATGAAGGCCAATGTGCCAAAAGTCTTTTTGATCACCCTATCTACCTGCGACTCCACCTTCAAGGAATCATGCATTTGCATTCTTAGATCCCTCTGCTCTACAACACTCCCCAGAACCCTACCATTCACTATATATTTCATGCCCATGTTAGACTTCCCAAAATGCAACACCTCACATTTTGTTGCATTAAATACCATCAACCATTTCTCAGCCCACCTGGACAATCGATCAAGATCCTGCTGCAAATTTTCACAACCATCTTCACTATCTGCAAAACCACCCACTTTTGCATCATCCACAAACTTGCTAATCTTGTCATGTAAGTTCTCATCCAAATCATTGCTATAGATAACAAACAGTTACGGGCCCAGCACCAAATCCTGAGGCACACCACTAATCACAGGCTTCCAGTCCTAGAAGAAACCTTCCACCATCACCCTCTGCTTCATTTCATGAAGCCAATTTCCTTTTTTTTTTAATTTTTTTATTTTTTTTTTTTAATTTTTTTTATTATAGAAACAAAGTAATTACAAAGTACACTCTTATACAACGATAAAAAATATATAATATTAATAATAAATTGATACTGTTTATATTATTTGTAATATTATCAATTATACATATCAAGGTTAATTATTTTGTATAATTGGGAGTGTGTATAGTACATTCCTAATATTAGCAATATACTCATACTACTCATAATATCCATATTTCCTCTGATTTCAAAATACAAGTCCCCCCATGTTATAATTGTATAATACACAATATTAACCGAACTTCTATAATATTCATTATATTTTCATAATAATAAGAGTGTTTGTATTATTATTGACTTTATATTTCTAAATTATTATATAGTTGAAACTACACAATTTTATGTAATTAAAAATACAAGACATCAATAATATTTTCATACAAGTAATGATATCTATATTCGCATTAATATTAAGAATTTAATATAATGTGTTTCTATACTTTTTTTTCTAATTAGGGATAGAAAAAATAAAAAATAGAAAATAGAAAAGAGAGTGTTGAAAGTTTGATGGAGATTGGAATATTACTCATTAATCCGTCCTTGGAGATATATTCATGATTTATTATATATATTTCTTCATCCATTCAGATATTCAGGCCTCAGTCAAGTCTTCGCGCCGAACCGTTATGACCCTGTAAATATTTAATATATGGAGACCAAATCCCTCTGAAGAGATCTAACCTATCCATAAGGACAAGCCTCAATCTCTCCAAGTGAAGTGTCTCCGACATTTCTGTATTCCACATTTTAATTGTTGGGGATGCAGGGCCTTTCCAAAAATTTTAGTATTAATTTTTTCCCAATTATTAGACAATAGTCGATAAAAATTCTTTGGTTCATTGTAATTAGTTGGTCCGTTTCAAGTATTCCAAGTACTATTAACTTTGGATCAGAAATCATAGTAATATTAATAACATTCGAAATTATCTTAAATATTTCGTTCCAATATTCTACAATCTTTATACAATTGAAGCCAATTTCCTATCCATTCAGCTATCTCTCCTTGGATCCCATGCAATCTAATGGAATATTGCCTAATGGGAGGGGGGAGAAGAGACCTTCCAGAATGTGGCGTCCTTGATTATGCTGCTGGCCTTGCCGAGGCAGCGTGAGGTATAAATTGAGTCAATGGAAGGGGGGTTGCATAAAGTTGCATCATGCCTTCATTACTCTTATACTCAATGCCCTGACCTATGAAAAGAAGTATACCAAATGCCTTTGATACCAAGCTATCGACTTGTGTTGCCACTTTTATGGAATTATGGCATTTGATCCCAAGATATCTCTGTACATCAATGCTGTTAAAGGTCATGCTATCAATCATATATTTTCCCCCTGCATTCAACCTCCCAAAGTGAAAGATCTCATATTTGCTCAGATTAAACTCCATCTGCCATTTCTCCACCCCTTTCTGTAGCTTATCTATCGTATGCTCATATGTTTTCAGCCAATCCGCATCAGCCTGTATCCACATGCTCCCCGTAAATTCCTCATCGTGTCACTCGCAGGTATATTGTTGTATGACCTCTCCCTTTGACAAGATACAATAACTCATGAGTTTCCGCCTGCCAGTGGTCTAACTGTAGACCCTGGTTGCCAGATTTTCTCCACGTATCTCAACAAAGCCTTTTCACAGTGCAGTATCTGGCCTGGTGATTGTGGGGTCACATTTATTGTTATGTAGGCAGTCAATGTAGGCAGCCTTTTCCTCTGTCCTACGTCCTCTTCCTCAAAGACTGGCATTTTAGTACAGGTTTAGGGACAGTGGCCAACATATATATAGCTACAAACAGAGAATCACATTCTGTAAATAGAATCACATGAACATTGTGTCACAGGTAGATGGCATTCAGGCCATTGTATCTTTGTCTATTGAAAAACAAATGTGTAACTACTTTCCTGCACCTAAGCTGGTCATCGTTCTTCAAGTACATAACAAAGTACTGCTTGGATGTGATAAATATTTCTGTCTCTTCCACTCTTTCAGGCAGTGAATACCATGCCCCTTTTCCTTCATCTCCTCTAATTCTCTGAACAATTACAAAATCTGTGCCTCTGGTTTTTGACCTCTCTTTTAAGAGAAATAGCTGCTTGCCATTTACTCTATCCAGGTGCTTCTTAATTTTATACAGCTCAAATAAATCTTCTTTCAAGCGTCTCCATTCCAAAGAAAACAACTTTAGCTCATCTAATTTCCCCTGGAGTTACAATTGTCCAGACTGACAATATTTTCATAAATCTTGCCTGTAATCTCTCCAGTGAAATAACAATAAATTTGAATTAAAATGAAAGGTATACAATGTTGTAAACAATGTTGCCAAGATCAGTGGTAGATAAAATGATTGGAAAATTTTATGAAATCATTAAAGGATAACTGAAAGAATAATTTAAGACGAAGAAGATGGAGTGTGAGAGTGATCTAATGTATTAAGGTTGAAACTCTCATCTGGCATTGTGTTCCAGCAACACACGTAGTCCACCATGTTTGAATCTGCAGTATAGATTCAATAACTAACTCAAACAAAGATAAAACTAAGATCTGTATTAATTTGTAACTAATTAATTAACTGGAGCTACTATTGCGTTCTCAGCCAACGGTGATCTCACGCATTTCTGACTTAAAATAAATCAGGTTACAGATTGGTTTTGGAATTTCTTAGTTACTTCAGTAGTCTACACTAAAAAGGAACCATTCTGGTGCCCAGAGGAAGATAAACTGAGGGCAATGTCTGTGGTCCAGCACGTGTCATGTCCAAAGAGTACCTGTCAGGTCCTAGAGAGTTTCGACCTGTATTATAAAAACAGATGGTAAGAACATGTTACGGTACATACAAATTTAAAACCATCTCTATCATTAGTTCGAAATTAGTATGGTAACGCGGGCTAGAGGCTGACAATTCAACTGGACTTGATGGCCTGAGCACTACAGTCTAAAACTAAATAGCTGCAGAAAGAAAGGATACATTAGATCAAGATCAAGATCAAGATCAAGAGAGTTTATTGTCATGTGTCCCAGATAGGACAATGAAATTCTTGCTTTGCTTCAGCACAACAGAATATAGAAGATATGAATTCAGAACAGATCAGTGTGTCCATATACCATTATATAAATATATACACACATGAATAAATAAACAGATAACGTGCAAATAAACAGATAATGGTCTACAAATGTTCAGAGTTTTTTTTTAGTTGAGTTTAATAGCCTGATGGCTGTGGGGAAGAAGCTATTTCCGAGCCTGACGTTGCAGTCTTTAGGCTCCTGTACCTTCTACCTGAAGGTAGCGGGGAGATGAGTGAGTGGCCAGGATGGTGTGGGTCCTTGATGATGCTGCCAGCCTTTTTGACGCAGCGACTGCGATAGATCCCCTCGATGGTAGGGAGGTCAGAGCCAATGATGGACTGGGCAGTGTTTACTACTTTTTGTAATCTTTTCCGCTCCTGGGCGCTCAATTTGCCGAACCAAGCCACGATGCAACCGGTCAGCATGCTCTCTACTGTGCACCTGTAGAAGTTAGAGAGAGTCCTCCTTGACATACCGACTCTCCTACAAAATCACAACTGTAATTAACAGGATGGCAGTAGAGGATCAATGGCTTCAAATTTCTGGGTGTGAATATCTATGAAGATTTGTTTTGAGCCTAGTTTAGTTTAGTTTTGTTTATAATTATTTTCATGTGTACCGAGGTAGAGTGAAAAGCTTTTGTTGCTTGCTTTCCAATCAGTAGAAAGACAATACATGATTACAATTGAGCCATTTACAGTGTATAGATACAATAAGGGAATAACAATTAGCAGATTAATGCAATCACAAAGAAAGTTCATCAACACCTTAACTTCCTTAGAAAGTTTAGGAGATTCGGTTTTTCGACAGATGCTTTTTTGAACTTCTGAAAGTGTACACTAGACCATAATTACTGCTTGCATTATGACCTGATTCAACAACTGAATCACAGAGGAACAATGGAGATCACAAAGAGTAGTACACACTGCTTGTTCCATCATAGATCTATACAAAACTAACCTCCGCAACTATGAACTTCTATGAACTGTCTTCGGTTGCGCTTCAGTTTTTTTGTATGTATTGTTATCATTATTTTATTGAATTTTTAAAAATATGTATATTGTTAGTGTGTATTTTCTTTGCAGGCCTGTTAAGTTGTTGCAAGCAAGAATTTCATTGTTCAGTTATTGTTACGTATTACATTTGAACACATTTTGAAATCCCCTGGGTTCTAGGGGGATCGCAGGGAATTGGAAAACTGCAAGAAAGGTTGAAGACTTAAAGCTGGAATCAATTACCCTTACGCCTGTTATTGGAGTAATAATGGAATTTATTATTGTTAATTACAATAAATTTGGCAAATTATAAAACAATTGAACAAAGTTAACATGGTGAAAAACAGGAGAGCTGCCAGAGGGACTTAGTCGATCAGAGAGGTGTCTGGAAAGAATTGGATCCAAACCCGTCATCTGGATTCAAAGAGCATTTTTGCTACAAATTCACATCTGCATTCTATCGTGCCTCCAAGGTGAACATGGTCAAATTCAACGATTTACAACGATTTAATGGCTTGGCTGAAGGAATGAGTGTACTTGTAGAAAAAAGTAGGCTCTTTTGCCTACAGATACTACTAGTCAATCACCCATGTACAATAATCCTGCATGAATCCTACTTTTTATTCTCCCCTATTTCTTAATTCTCACCTGTTTCTGCGTTTCACCTGCACACTCAAGGCAATTAAAAATGGCCCATTAACCTACCAACTCCACTAGGAGACTGGAGGTAAACCACGGAGTCAGAGGGAGATCATGCAAACTCATCCAGACAACACCCAAGGTCAGGTTGGAAGCTGAGACTCTGGTACTGTGAGGCGGTGGCTCTACCAGGTGTGCCACTGTGCCACTGTGCCACACATGCTGCTACCCATTCAAGTCACATTTGATGATAAGATAAAGATAAATGGGTCAGGTTGCAAAAGGACACAAGAGGTAGTGTTCATTACAGATAAAGAAGGATGTTAATATGAAAAATGGAGAAGCTTGTGGGCAATAGTTTGAGGTAAGATACAGTTGGAAGTGAGTAGAGGGATATTTTGTCTGCAACTGCTCTATGTCAGCATTCCACACCATAAATTGTTTTACAGGGTAGCTTTGATACTTTCCATTAATATATATTACATCTTTGATTAACACATTTTAATGATTTGATGATAAATTATTTCAATGATTATTAACAGAGCTTGATGATAAATTATTTCAATGAAAAATTGATAATAACCTTTTCTTTTCCAATGCATTGTATCATTCAAAGAATTAGTCATTTAACCAGGAAATAATTCTCACAAAATGCATCCGACGTTTGGATGAGGAAGTAAATAATTTCAGCAAAAACATAATTGTCTTCCACTTTTCTGCCAGTTGCAAAAAGATTTATTACAATAATAAACAATGTAATATACTCTCATTTTTTATGCCTGGATCAGGCAGATAACTGCTGCTGACATGTCCAATCCTGTCACAGACTTCTTTACAAAGTAATGTTGAAAGACTACTTCTCCAGGGCTATTGGTCCGTGTGAGTACAAAACATTGGACATGAATAGGTTTTCTCATGTAATTATTTTTCTTACACTGAAACCCTAAAGGACATGTCCCACTCATGCGATTTTTCAGCGAACTGCTGGCAAGTGTCAAGCTCGCGGCACTCGCCTGAAAAACCGTGAAGTGGAATGGCGAGTGTCAAGAGTAGAACACACAGACACACACACACAAACACATCGCAAAGGCGAGGGCCTGGGAGAGCGGGGGTGCGCTGTCTGAAATTCACACCGTGCAAAGCCAAGGGGCCACAGACACACACCGTGATGAACACGAAGGTTAAGACGGCTAGCACAGTGTGCGGGTGTACGGTAAGTCCTTTCAAAGACCGGGGGGGGGGAGGGGGTGGAGAAGGAGCTGAGACACTTTTAAAAAGCCAGTCAACTTTTAATAAGCCAGCGATACACAGCTGTGAAGTTTGGCGGGGATGTAACATTACCGGTCGGTTTCCTTGGTTCTGAAAACTCGTACTTACGTTTTTTTTCCCCTATGAGCCAATGAAAATGCCCGGTCTGCAAAGGAGATTAATTAAACTACCTATGGCTACCTCGACTACCTACAACGACATGGCGACTCCACTACCGCTGTACCTACGACTACAAAAGTATCGATTTTCTCCATGGCGACCAATTTTGGTTGCAGAAAATTTTTCCACATGTTGAAGAGAGATAGAGAGCTGAGTAACATGGTGTGAGGACAGCAACCTCTCCCTCAATATCAGCAAGACAAAGGAACGAGTTATTAACTTAAGAAACCAAAGTGGAGTGTACGCCTCAGTCAGCACTGAAGTGGAGATGGTCAAGAGCTTCATGTTTGTAGGCATAAATATTACCAACAATTTGAATTGTACCAACCATGTTGAAGCTACGATGGAGAAAGCACACCAACCCCTCTACTTTCTCAGAATACTAAGGAAATTGGGCATGTCTCCTATTACTCTTATCAACCAAGTCAGATGTACCATAGATAGCATCCTGTCAGGATGCATCACAGCTTGGTTTGGAAACAACTCTGCCCAAGACCACAATAAATTACACAATTATTGATGTAATTATTGATGTAACCCAGTCCATCACTAAACCACCCTCAACCCCATTGATTCTATATACAACACACTGCCTTGGGAAGGCAGTCAGCATATTCATGGGCTATTTCCTCCCTCGTCATTCCATCATCTCCCCTCTTCCGGCAGCAGAAGTTACATAACCCTGAAAGCATGTACTAAAAATTTAGGAACAGCTTATTTCCCCAGGAATTGTCCTCCCATAAACTAAGGGTGTAATCTCAATCTTCCAACCTACTTCATTGCAGATCTTGCACCATTTTACTGCACTTTCTCTATAACTGTAACACTTTAATAATATAACATTATATTCTGCACTCTTGCTATTTATCTCTTTGCATTGCCTGCTGTATTTGTATCTGGATCATATATAGTGTGATTTGATTGAATCGCATGTATACAAAGTTTTTCACTGTATCTCAGTACACTTGACAATAAAAAAACAATACCAATAGAATTACCATTTTCTTTGTACTTGTACGCTGAGTGGTGAACCAAGTCATATGGAGAACTGAGAATGGATTAACTAGCAAATAGCCTCTGTTTTTGTGATGTAAGTGATAGGTCTGTATTCCTTTACCACTGCTAAGAACTTGTGCCCAATCAGCTAGATGTAAGTGAAAATTTAAAAAAAATGTAATTGCTGGGCACCTAATAATAAAGATCCAAAATAAACAAGGTATTTGACGAAGGATCTGAAACATTGAAACATTAACTCTGTTTAACTTCCCACAGATATAGTCTGACCAGCTGAATGTCTTCAACGTTTCTGTTTTTTTAATAATTTAGATATTCTAAATGTATACTTCTGATACCAAAGAACTGTTTCACAAATGAAAACTTTATTCAGTGAAAGCAAAATATTCAGAATGAATCATTTACCGTATGTGTAAGAATGATTTTGATGTGTACACATGAAGTGAAATCAGGCCAAGTGATCTGTTATATCAGTCAGTACATACTGAAGATGTTTGGAACAAGCGCATGCCACTGTTTAGTACATTTGAAAGCCTAGAATCTCAGACAAGATTCATTGTAGAACACTCGCCAGCCTTCAAATCTGGCATCTCCCACAGAATTAAACTTTGTCTATTAAAAAACAGATATGTAACTTACATAATCTCAAAACAAATTGTAATTATCCGCAGAATCAAAGAGTTGTACGGTATAGAAACAGGCCCTTCAGCCCCTCTTTACCAAGCCAGCCTTTTTGCACATCTACCCCAATCTTACTTGTTCACATTAGCTTTGTATTCTTCTCTACCTTACCTGTTTAAGTGCCTGTCTAAACATTTGTCAAATGTAGGGATTATATCTAACCCAACCACTATCTTTGACAATGAGATCTAGATCTCAACCACTTTCTATAGGAAAACTTTCCCCTCAAAACATAGAAACATAGAAAATAGGTGCAGGAGTAGGCCATTCGGCCCTTTGAGCCTGCACCGCCATTCAATATGATCATGGCTGATCATCCAACTCAGTATCCCGTACCTGCCTTCTCTCCATACCCCCTGATCCTTCTAGCCACAAGGGCCACATCTAACTCCCTCTTAAATATAGCCAATGAACTGGCCTCAACTACCTTCTGTGGCATAGAATTCCAGAGACTCACCACTATCTGTGTGAAAAATGTTTTTCTCATCTCGGTCCTAAAAGATTTCCCCCTTATTCTTAAACTGTGACCCCTTGTTCTGGACTTCCCCAACATCGGGAACAACCTTCCTGCATCTAGCCTGTCCAACCCCTTAAGAATTTTGCAAGTTTCTATAAGATCCCCCCTCAATTTTCTAAATTCTAGCAAGTACAAGCCGAGTCTATCCAGTCCTTCTTCATATGAAAGTCCTGACATCCCAGGAATCAGTCTGGTGAACCTTCTCTGTACTTCCTCTATGGCAAGAATGTATTTCATCAGATTTGGAGACCAAAACTGTACGCAATACTCCAGGTGTGGTCTCACCAAGACCCTGTATAACTGCAGTAGAGCCTCCCTGCTCCTATACTCAAATCCTTTTGCTATGAATGCTAACATACCATTCATTCCTGCTGCACCTGCATGCCTACTTTCAATGACTGGTGTACCATGACATCCAGGTCTCATTGCATCTCCCCTTTTCCTAGTCGGCCACCATTCAGATAATAGTATACTTTGCTGTTTTTGCCAGCAAAGTGGATAACCTCACATTTATCCACATTATACGGCATCTGCCATGCATTTGCCCACTCACTCAGCCTATCCAAGTCACCTTGCAGCCTCCTAGCATCCTCCTCACAGCTAACACTGCCTCCCAGCTTCGTGTCATCCGCAAACTTGGAGACGTTGCATTCAAGTCCCTCGTCCAAATCATCAATATATATTGTAAATAGCTGGGGTCCCAGCACTGAACCTTGCGGCACCCCACTAGTCACTGCCTGCCATTCTGAAAAGGACCCTTTTACTCCTACTCTTTGCTTCCTGTCTGCCAGCCAGTTTTCTATCCACATCAATACTGAACCCCCAATATCGGTGCTTTTAGTTTGTATACTAATCTCTTATGTGGGACCTTGTCGAAAGCGTTCTGAAAGTCCAGATATAACACATCCACTAGTTCTCCCTTATCCACTCTGCTAGTTACATCCTCGAAAAATTCTATAAATTCTTTAAGATTCGTCAGATATGATTTACCTTTTGTAAATCCATGCTGACTTTGTCCAAAACCCTATTAAAAATCATTCTTCTCACTTTAAAACTATACCTTTCGTTTTTGATTCATCTGCCTATGTTTTTGATTCATCTACCATAGGAAAATAATGTTACCTGTCTACCATATCTATTCCTTTGATAACAGGGGTTCCCAACCTTTTTCGTCCCGTTTACCCCTGGCAACTTTAATAGCATATAACAATGTTATTTCACTTATTTATGATCAACTAATGATGAACCAAACACAGTCAGTCAATGAGAAGAAATATGTACATATACAGAATCAACAAATGTAGGTAGGCTACATTTACCCCAGGTTGGGAACCCTTGCTTTATAACTTTATACCTCTGAGCCTTTTTCTCTCCAGGGGAAACATAGAAAATAGGTGCAGGAGTAGGCCATTCGGCCCTTCGAGCCTGCACCGTCAATTCAATGTGATCATGGCTGATCATCCAACTCAGTATATTGTATCTGTCTTCTCTCCATACCCCCTGATCCCTTTAGCCACAAGGGCCACATCTAACTCCCTCTTAAATATAGCCAATAAACTGGCCTAAACTACCTTCTGTGGCAGAGAAATCCACAGATTCACCACTCTTTGTGTGAAAAATGATTTTCTCATCTCGGTCCTAAAAGATTTCCCCCTTATCCTTAAACTGTGACCCCTTGTTCTGGACTTCCCAAACATCGGGAACAATCTTCCTCCATCTAGCCTGTCCAACCCCTTAAGAATTTTGTAAGTCTCTATAAAATTCCCCCTCAATCTTCTAAATTCCAGCGAGTACAAGGCCAGCCTTTTAATCACATTTCATAATTAAAGCTCACAAATCCAGGCTCACACATCTAGGTGAATCTCCTCTGCACTCTCTCCCTGGCTATACTGTAGCAACCTCAACTGCATAATATTCCAAGTAAACTACAGATGCTGGAATCTTGAGCAAAAAAAACAAAGTGCTGGAGAAACTCAGTGAATGAGGCAGCATCTGTAGATAGAATGGATAGTCAATAATTCTGGTTTGGTCCCTTCTTCAGGCTGAAATGTCATCTATGCATTCCATCCACATGTGCTGCCTGACATGGATGGAATGAGTTTCTCCAGCACTTTTTTTACAATACTCCAAGTGCGGTCTAATCAATGGTACACAAAAAGCTGGAGAAACTCAGCGGGTGCAGCAGCATCTAAGGAGCGAAGGAGATAGGCGACGTTTCGGGTCGAGACCCTTCTAATCAATGTTTTGTAAAGTTGCACCATAAACGCCCAACTTTTAATTTTGTATATGAATGGTGAGATTATGGATAAACTGGGACCTTGAATGAAATTGTTCACATTTTGGTAAACCAGAAAATTGTTTGTGTTTTGTTTAATCTGTAACACAATCTTGAATTAATCTTAATTAATACGTTTATTTGCCAAGTATTCACATACAAGGAATTTGCCTTGGTGCTCCGCCCGCAAGTGACAACATGACATGGTGACAATTAGGAATGGCACATAAAACATTATCGATTAAACATGTGAATTCAGTAAAATGCCAGTGCAAAAGGAGGCTACATATTTTTGGTTATTGAGTAGAGCTACTACTCGTGGAAAAATGTTGTTTTTATGTCTGGCTGTGGCAGCTTTGACAGTCCAGAGTCGCCTTCCAGAGGGGGAAGTGATTCAAAGAGTTTGTGGCCAGGATGAGAGGGGTCAGAGATGATCTTACCCGCTCGCTTCCTGTCCCCTGCCGTGTACAGTTCGTTATTGGAGGGAAGGTTGCAGCCAATAACCTACTCAGCTGATCAAACGATTCACTGCAGTTACTTTATGTTACTGCATGATGTTATGTTATGTTATGTTATGACTGTTATATACTTATACTTATGTTATGATGAAGTTACTTTATAGCTTTAAGCCATATTTTGACAGAATATGAACAACTTTCTTTGACACTTTAAAAAAAATTTACATTTTAAATATATTTTCTTCCAGAAAGTCAATGGCAATAAATTCCAAAATTCTGGCTGTAACAGTAAGACCACTGCCCAAGGCTTCAGAACCAATAGTTGTTGTAGAGCTGTCTCATCTTATTAATGTAAGTAACTCTATTCATGCTTTCAGACGATTTATATCTATATTACTCACCATAATGCAACCCGATAAACATTGATTTGAAAGAATTTTTGGAAACTGAAATATATATTAAAGATATTAAAAACTGTGATTATGTTAAAATGTAAAACAAAAGATTACATGTCAAAAAATGAATTTCAAGCGCGAAAAAGCATACAATTAATTAATCCAGTGGTTTCTTGATTCAGTAAGTAGTGCTGGCTCAACTGATTGCTACGCTGAATAGTTTATTGCATTTAAAACTCTGTTGATTCTGTCATAAAACATTAGGAACACAAAAGTGCTCAAATCATATTAGCCAACCTAAAATTGCATCCATTCTATAGAGAAAGTCATGTCAAAGCTCAGTACAGAAATTTTTAAGTAACAGCAGAGACTAAGTACCCATTAAGGGAAATAGAAAGAGCATTGTATATTATCAAGAAGTGCTCATTTGGACGTTAGATGATGACAGAATGAGCTTCATTAGAATGCATTCCCATGACTGAGTACCCTGCCAAAGCCTACACTAACAAAGTATAGGCCCCTGGTGATGAATTGGATGTCAAACTGAGTACATATAGCTATATCCCAGTACAATATGATGATATTGGAAGGAAAATGCAAGTTAATAAAGGTGTCTGATTGGCATATCAGAATACTATATTTTTTTAATTAAAAACATTTAAATTTAACTTTGATAATTTATGTTCAGAACATGTGATGTCTTGTCAGCAACTTCCATATTATTGGAAGTGAGCCAGATCACAACAGTGATTGTGCATCAATATAATTTAAAGAAAGACCTTATTTATCGGACTTTGCTGTAAACTTGTCTGCAGGATGACAGTTGGACGCATGAGAGAGACTGAATAATACACAAACAGTATTTTTCGAATCAGAGATTGCACAAAGATATTGTTCAAAGATAAAACTTGGAAGAGGCCCAACAATTTTTCACTTAATTTAAAGGAAGTGGGCATTGCTAGAAAGGGCAGCACATTAATCATCCCTAATTCTTCAAGGATAAGGATGAGCCATCTTTTGAAACCATCCATTCTCTCCAAATAAGCATTTACTTTGAAGCTATTAGGTTGTGAGTTTCAGGATTTTGACAACCTAGCAATGAAGAAATCATTAAATTTCCAATTTGGAGTAATGTGAGTCTGAGAGGACTGCTCCCTTTGACTTTCACATGCTTGGGAGACGTCACTGAAGAAGCCTTGCTGGGTATACTTTGCTGCAATCTATTTTGTTGATGGCACACAGTGCGGTCACAGTGAGTCATTCGTGGAAGGAGCAAATGTGTGAAATAATGGATGGAGTGCTGATCAAGGAAGCTGCATTGTCCCAGGTGGTGTTGAGCTCCCTGGTGGAACTACAATCATTAGGCAAGTGGAAGGTATTCCATCATGAACATGTCTTAAAGATTTTAAAAAGGCTTTGGGAATCAGGAAGTGAATCATTGGCTACCTAATATCCAAATCCTGAGGATCTTTAGTTCTTGACCTGGAACACATCATGTAACGTTTCTAATCAGTGATGATCTGCCAGCATGATGGCAACATTTGTAATAATGGTAGTCTCATTGAAAGTAAAGGCGAGGTGATTAGACTCCCTTGTGTCAGAGAAGGCCATTGCCGAGCATTTATGATTCATGAAAGTGATGATATTTACTAGTCCAAGCCTGAATAATGTCCAAACCTTGATGCATGTGTGCTTTGACTACTTCATTGTCAAAGAAGTTACAAATAGAACTGAATATTATGTAATCATTTGTGAATATTCCAAATTCAACTTTGTGAATTGAAGGTATCTGATGAACTAGCTGATGTGATTGTGCCTGCAACATTGCCACAGAACTCCTACAGTTATTGACATCACCAGTACAATTGTTTTCTTTTCAACAAACCTCCAACAGTCCAATGACAACCATTCAGAAATGCCAATAGGTCATCCAGGCACTTAGAGGTTTTAAAGGAAGTGACTGCAATGGTAGTGAACGTTGGTTAAAATATTAAAAACCCAATGTATTCTGAAGATTGGAATGTAGCAAATTGTTCCCTTGTTCAAGAAGGGAAGAAGAAAAAATATGGGCTACTATAGCCAGTTAGTTTAACATCTGTTGTTGGCAATATATTAGATTTAATAATCACCTCAGCTAACCTTAGCCGAAAGCTTCCAAAGTACAGACTTCATGTTACCTGCTCCACCAGAGGGGAGGGAACACTTGATCACTGTTACACTTCAATCAAGAATGCATATAATTCTGTTCCCTGGGTGGCTCTGGGTCTCTCTGATCATTGTTTTGTTCACCTTATTCCGACCTACAGGCAGAAACTAAAATCTGCTAAGCCTGTGGTCAGAACGATGAAAAGGTGGACTAGCAAGGGCATTGAAAACCTACAGTCCTGCTTTGACTGCACTAATTGGAAGCAACCACAAGCCTGGATGTATATACAGACACTGTGACATCATATGGTTCAACAACGACAAGCCCTGGTTTACAACAGAACTGAGACAGTTCTGCAATGTCTGAAGATGAGACCCACTACAGGCAGGCCAAGTACAAGCTGAGAAGAGGAATCAGAGCTGTCAAGGAAAGGTACTCTGAGAAGTTGAGGAGCAAGTTCTCAGCTAATGACACTTCTTCAGTTTGGAAGGTCTTGCAAGAAATCACCAGCTACAAGAGGACCCCCCTCCCCCCCCCCCCCCCCCCGCGCCTTGGACCAGCTGACCAACGATCTGAATGAGTTCTACTGCAGGTTCGATAAACAGAAGCATAACCCCGGTACCCCCTCCCCATTCATCACTTCATATCTTTTTACAGCCTGACTCCAGTCTGCAAAGACTGGGCCCTTGTCCACTATCCACTCCCTCTTTGCTGCCCAACGTCAATCTGGCCACTTCTCCGGCACCAACAATAGAAATGGAGCAGGTGGAGAGGCTATTCAGAAGACAGAAAAACCGGAAATCTCCAGGACTGAATGTTTCCCCTCTACCCTCAAGCTCTATTCCGAACAACTGGCAACGGTCAACAGAGACATTTTCAACCAGTCCCTGCAAACTTATAATGTCCCTGCCTTCTTCAAAGTTTTGTCCCTGTACACAAAAAGACAAGGATTACTGGTCTTAATGATTACAGGCCTATCGCACTGACCGCTGTAGTCATGAAGACCCTTGAAAGACGTGCTGCCCCAGCTGCAAAATATCACAAACCCCCTGCTGGACCCTCTGCAGTTTGCATACCGGGCCAATAGATCTGTGGCTGACACAGTCAACCTGGGCCTGCACTTCATCCTGCAGCACCTGGACCGCCAGGGGACCTATGCAAGGAGTTTGTTTGTGGCCTTTAGCTCCGCATTCAACACCATTGTGTCAGAGCTGCTACACTACAAACTCTCCCAGTTGACTGCACCTGAACCCCTCTGTCAGTGGTTCACCAACTTCCTGACAGACAGGAAGCAGCATGTGAAGCTAGCAAAGCACATCTCGGACCTGCAGACCCTCGGCATTGGAGCACGCAAGGCTGCATACCCTCCCCTCTTCTTTATTCTCCCTACACCTCCACAGACTCCTCTGTCAAGCTTCTCAAGTTTGCACATGACACAACCCTGATTGGACTGACCCAGGATGGGGAGTGTAAATGAAAACTTTACAAGCTCTTAAGTGTACAACATCTTTTAATGATGGCACTGGGTATTACACACACCTTCAAGCACCGGCTACATTTTCCTACTGAGGGGAAGGCGTTATGATTGATGTTAACTGGGCGGGGTTAATGGGAGTGAGGTAACTATATTATTGGTTGCATATAAACCATCTACATCCTTCCCCTTAGAAATAAAAAAAAAACAGATTGTTGTCACGACAACCGAATTAAACAGCAGAATTAAACGAAATCGCCGTAGCGAACAGGCGGCTTACTGATCCTGCCCGAGCGCGTACGGATGTCTCCCCCTCCCCCCGAAAGAGCAGAAGAAGCAGGAGGACGCAAGGCAGCCGGGGAACCAGGGAAGGGCATTGGGGTGGGAGAAACAGGAGAGGGAGAACCGCGATCGGCAACAGGGGACCCGCGCAGAGGGGAACCAGGCGCCCGCGACGGGGACCGAGGCATGCAGGGAACACCAGCCGGGGCGGCAGCCGGCTGCTGATAGGAGAGTGGAGGGGCATAGGGCCCAGGGGGCTGCGGCTGTGGCTCATTAACCGCAAGCAGGTGTTGTCGGCTTCTTCGGTAGATGGAACCCTCACAGTCGACCAGATACGAACGAGGTGAGTCGGCCACCCCAACCACGGTGGCCAGACGGTAGTGCCCACTGGCGGTCTGCAAACGAACAACCTGTCCGGGCAACAGAGGATCGAGTGGTCTGCACGACCGATCGTGGGAACGCCGCTGGCTGTCATGTTTCTCTTGAATTCGCCTCTGCACGGAGGCGGGCTCCAGCACCGAGGTTTCAGCTGGCGCTGGGCAATCGGGACGGTGGATCTGGTAGTTTCTGGACATCAGACGCTGAGCAGGGGACCCCATGGCCGGATCCCTGGAAACATTCCTGAGGTTCAGGAGATCCAAATACAAATCAGAATTGGATAGTCGCGCCTGTTCCATCAGAAGCTTGGCGCTGCGGACGGCCCGTTCTGCTAGGCCGTTGCTCTGTGGGTACTCTGGGCTGCTGGTGAAATGCACGAAGTTCCACTTGTCGGCAAAGCTTTTGAATTCTCGGCTTGTAAACTGCCTGCCGTTGTCAGTCTGCAGCCTGACCGGGGTCCCAAAAGTGGAGAAGTGTTTCCGCAGCTTGCGGATCACCATCTCCGACGTGAGGGATGTCAGCAAATCCACTTCGAACCAGTTGGAGTACGAGTCGACCAGGACAAGGTAGTGGTTACCACGCCACTCGAATATGTCGGCAGCCAGCGAGGACCAGGCCAAAGCAGGGGCGGGCTGTTGCAGCAGGGGCTGTCGCTGCTGGTGCGGCGCAAGACTGTTGCACGTGGAGCAGGCAGAAACTCGGTCTCGGATATATTTGGCCATTCCAGGCCAATAGAATTGGCACTGAGCGTGGGCAAGCGTTGCATCGACCCCAGGGTGTCCGCTGTGGGCTGCACAAAAGTAAAAGTCAAACAGGGAGGACGGGACCACAACTTTATGTCCCTTGACGATAACGCCATCCTGGAGCACCAGTTCGTCGCGGACCAGGAAGAAAGGCTGTGCTTCAGATGGCGCGGCGGAGCGCTTTGTTGGCCACCCTGCTTTAATCACCGATGCAAGCTGCTGCAAAGCCGGATCGGCAGCGGTGTGCTCGGCCAAAACCTGTAGCTGCTTGGTGGGAATAAAGTTAACGCCCAGTACGAGCAAGTCCTCTGTTTCGTAGGGGTGGCGAGCGCAGGAGGTACGCGGGGCTCGCGACAGGGTGTCCGCAATGTGCATCTCGGTGCCCTTCTTGTAGATTATGTCAAAGTCGAAGCGCTGGAGCTGCAGCATCATACGCTGCAGCCTGGCAGGGGCAGCGTGAATCGGCTTGTTCAGGATTGTCACCAGTGGCTGGTGGTCGGTTTCGACCGTAAATCTGCTGCCGAACAGGAAGTCTCTGAACTTGGAGCAGGCGAACACCACCGCGAGCAGCTTGCATCGGTGATTAAAGCAGGGTGGCCAACAAATAACATATAAACCATCTACAGGGAGGAATCTGCCTACAGACAGGAAGTGACACAGCTGGCATCCTCGTGCCTTCGTAACAACCTGGAGCTCAATGCTCTTAAGACAGTGGAATTGATAGTAGACTTTAGGAGAGCTTCACCTCCCATCCCCCCCACTCACCATCAATAACACCACAGTCACATCTGTGGAGCCTTTTAAGTTCCTTGGAACCATCATCTCCAAGGACCTTAAATGGGGGGCCACCATCGAATCCACAGTCAAAAAGGCCCAACAGAGGATGTACAACAGCTGAGGAAACACAATCTGCCACAGACAATGATGGTCCAATTCTATACTGCCATCGTAGAGTCTGTCCTCACCTTCTCCATCATGGTCTGGTTTGGCTCAGCCATCAAGCACGACATCCTGAGGCTGCAGCGAATCGTTCGATCAGCTGAGAAGGTTGTTGGCTCCAAACTTCCCCCGTTGAAGAACTATACATTGCAAGGGCCAGGAGGCAAGAGTGTAAGATAATCTTTGACCCCTCTTACCCTGGCCACAAACTCTTTGAAACACTTCCCTTTGGAAGGAGACTCCGGACTGTCAAAGCCGCCACAGCCAGACATAAAAGCAGCTTTATTCCTTGAGCAGTATCTCTACTCAATAACCAAAAGTCTGTAGCCTCCTTTTGTTCTGGTATTTTATTTCATTCACATGTTTAAAATATAATGTCTTACTCTTAATGTTTTATGTTTTATTCTTAATTGTTTACTGTGTGTGTTGTTACTTGCGAGCAGAGCACCAAGGCAAATTCCTTGTATGTGTGCATACTTGGCCAATATACATATTCATTAATTCAGAGGAAATAACTAATCATTTTGAAAAGCTGAATATTCATCAAACCTAGTCAATGTGGTTTTATGAAAGCTAAATCATGTTTGACAAAAATGTTGAAGTTCTCTGGAGGTGTAACAGCAGGATTCAATCAAGGCAAACCTGTAGAGATTGTGTATTTAAGTTCCTGAAAGGTGCATGACAACGTGCCATATAACAGACTGATGCATAAATCAAGAGTTGTAATATTGGAGGAACGCAAAGATTGAAAACTGACTGTCATGTAGAAAATAGAATTATAAAAAAGTTTTGGAAGATTGTAACTAGCGAGGTGCCCCAGAGATCAATTATTAGTCCTCAGTTATTTACTATTTTTATTGGAAATGAGGAGAAATGTAAATTATCCAAACAAAGTATTCCCCTCAAATTTCTCCTTCCTTACAATTCCCCTTATGTTAGAACATAGAACAGTAAAGCACAAGAACGGCACCTGGCCCCACAATCTATATGCTGAACATGATGCCAAGTCAAACTGATCTCATCTGCCTGCACATGACCCAAGTCCTACCTAAAAGGGAGAGCTACTTATATAAAAGTGCCTACCATGTTGTCCTTTATTACCCGGCCAATTACAATTGCCTCTTCAATTTTGTCTGACATTTAAAAATGCCATACATTGGAATATTTAGTTCCCAAACACAATCATCAAATAATTACTTATCCTTCATGACTATTACATCGAGCCCATTTATTTCCATTTACACCAACGATCTGTCTCTTGTTAAGAATGCTTTGTACATTAAGATAAAATGGCTTTAATTTTAAATCTTTCAAAAACATTATTAGAAAGGTTAAATTATAACTTACTGTTTGAAGTTTGATCTTTATTTTATGAGAAGTTGGAGTGAGAGACTACGTGAAGAACCCGCCAGTCCGCATGCGTGTCAATCTTCAAAACAACTGTATGAAACCACAGACCACTTACACGAATAAAACTATAGAAAGATTAATAAGGCTTGACTTACCTAATTATCTTTATAAGATTTAGGGTTGGGAGTGGAGGGCACGTAGTCTCTCATTCCCTTCTCATAAAATAAAGATCAAACATCAAACGGGAAGTTCTCGTTTAATCTTTCTATTTTATATCAAAGTCTCGTGATGAGACTACGTGAAGCCTTCGAAGCTCTGTGGTTTCATGCAGTAAACCAATCTGTATGTGAATACGCTACACAGATAAACCATAAATGGTTGAAAGAAAAAAACATAGGCCATTCAAACATGATTTTACATACATGTTTATCGCAATTAACAGAACAAAAGTCCCATTACAACGGGGTTAGACAAATGTCTTAATTAACACAACCCAGAACTATATCTGCAAATTGTCCAGATCTGTTAATCGGTTTATTATAAAACTTCCAAAACATTTGCGTTCATCTGACCATCCTGCTGTTGCAAGAATGTGATCCTGAGGAACCTCCATTCTATTTGCTGCCAATGTGGCTGCAGCCCTGCTAGAGTGAGACTTGAAAATATCAGTGTTCACTCCCGTTTTCAACAGCGTACACTTTATCCATCTAGAAATAGTCTTCACCAATACTCTCTTGTGCGGCTTTTTATAATTTATGAAGAAAGCTTTTTCCTCATCTCGAACGTTTTTAGTAACCTCAATGTACTTCTTCATTTCAATTTAAAATTTTACATAGATTATATTACTCAAAAACTAAATTGAATAAAATATTTCCAAATGTCTCACCCATTTGTGATAAATGCTTATCTCAAGATGCAACGATAGCACACTCTTTTGTCTTTTGCATAAAACTTCAGAAGTTTTAGAATGAAATTTTCGAAATGTTTACAAAAGTATTTAAAACAGAAATGAACCCCAATGCAGAATTGATTATCTTTGGAACAATGGAGACCGGCTCTGAGCTGATTTTGTTCCAAGAGTTTCCTTATCTATGGCCTAATAACGGCAAAAAAACATTAAAATTCTGGAAAAATGAACCAACACCAACGCTTAAAATGTGGATTTCAAACATGTCTGAATTGTTACACCTAGAAGATATGAGATAGCAGGCAAATCAGACCAATTCTTAAAGATTTGGTCTCCCTTTATCGATTTATTACAAGCATATGGTGCAACATAATCCTGAAAATAAACTGTTTCAGAACCGGGTGAGGGGTGCACAAAGATACAAAGTAGGTAAATCCCTTCCATTTTATCTTCCTTTTATTATCCTTTTTTTTAATATATATCTCTTCCTTTCTCTCTTTTTCTTGTACTTTTCACGAACTATCACTTTCTTCACCTTACCTAACTTTCTTTTTCTCTCTTTTTGCTTATATAACTTTTTTATTATTAAATTCAAAAACAGAAATTGTATATAAAATGTATTATATTATTCTTAATGTACCCTATTGTATATGACTTCTAATAAAAATATTATGAAAAAAAAATTAAAAAAATTACATGGACTTGGAAATTAATTGCTTACATAGAAACAGAGAAACATAGAAAATAGGTGCAGGAGTAGGCCATTCGGCCCTTTGAGCCTGCACCACCATTCAATATGATCATGGCTGATCATCCAACTCAGTATCCTGTACCTGCCTTCTCTCCATACCCCCTGATCCCTTTAGCCACAAGGGCCACATCTAACTACCTCTAAAATATAGCCAATGAACTGGCCTCAACTACCTTCTGTGGCAGATAATTCCAGAGACTCACCACTCTCTGTGTGAAAAATGTTTTCCTCATCTCGGTCCTAAAGGAATTCCCCCTTATCCTTAGACTGTGACCCCTTGTTCTGGACCTCCCCAACATCGGGAACAATCTTCCTGCATCTAGCCTATCGAACCCCTTAAGAATTTTGTAAGTTTCTATAAGATCCCCCCTCAGTCTTCTAAATTCTAGCGAGTACAAGCCGAGTCTATCCAGTCTTTCCTCATATGAAAGTCCTGACATCCCAGGAATCAGTCTGGTGAACCTTCTCTGTACCCCTTATATGGCAAGATTTTTCTCAGATTTGGAGACCAAAACTGTACGCAATACTCCAGGTGTGGTCTCACCAAAACCCTGTACAACTGCAGTAGAACCTCCCTGCTCCTATACTCAAATCCTTTCGCTATGAATGCTAACATACCATTTGCTTTCTTCACTGCCTGCTGCACCTGCTCACACCTAACACTGCCCCGCAGCTTAGTGTCATCTGCAAACTTGGAGATGTTGCATTCAATTCCCTCGTCCAAATCATTAATATATATTGTAAATAGCTGGGGTCCCAGCACTGAGCCTTGCGGTACCCCACTAGTCACTGCCTGCCATTCTGAAAAGGACCCGTTTACTCCTACCCTTTGCTTCCTGTCTGCCAGCCAGTTCTCTATCCGCATCAATTCTGAACCCCCAATACCGTGTGCTTTAAGTTTGTATACTAATCTCTTATGTGGGACCTTGTCGAAAGCCTTCTGAAAGTCTAGACATAACATATCCACTGGTTCTCCCTTATCCACACTGCTAGTTACATTCTCAAAAAATTCTATAAGATTCGTCAGACATGATTTACCTTTCGTAAATCCATGCTGACTTTGTCTAATGATTTCACCACTTTCCAAATGTACTGCTATCCCACCTTTAATAACTGACTCTAGCAGTTTCCCCACTACCGATGTTAGACTAACTGGTCTGTAATTCCCCGTTTTCTCTCTCCCTCCTTTTTTAAAAAGTGGGGTTACATTAGCTACCCTCCAATCCTCAGGAACTACTCCAGAATCTAAGGAGTTTTGAAAAATTATCACCAATGCATCCACTATTTCTGTGCCAATAGTTTGTTGTCCCAGCCCAAGCACTGGGTACAATGATAAAGCACTGCGAGCAGTATTAATAGCACTATAACTTAGACGCTTCTCAAAAAACAAAACTAAAAGAAATTCCAAACATCAGCTACTTCTGCCTTAAAGTAGTTCAGTTATGCCTCCTCACAAAACTTTTTCCATTGTTTTATTTTTCCCCCCAAACCTCTGCTACTTCTGTTTAAAAGTGGCTCACATGTGGCTCTTCACAAACCTTTTCCATACAACCATGCAGAGATAAATGCACAAGTGTTAGTTTGAACTAACCACTGCTCGTGCCTGTGAGCAAATATAGGAGCTTCTTTCAGCAGACCTATTTACAATGGCTGTATAGGATAATTTGGCGCTACTATAATTCACGTTGCCTCGTCTTGAATTATCTTTGGAGACATCTTTCGATATTTATACCCTGTGCATGCCTCTACAACATTCTGATTCTTATCTGTAGGTAGGGTCACAGACATATCTGCAGAGTTTATGACAAACCCTAGATATGTCATAGATTTTGTCGGCTCCAGTGTGGACTTTCCTGGATGAATAATAAACCCTAGAAATTCTACCATATGCTTTTGTTGCTGAAACAGTGAACTCTGTGACACATGATCTCTTCCCTACAATGAGCATGTCATCTAAAACCCCACAATAATATGCCCTTTAGATCTGAGTAGAGCCACATTGGCTTTAGAATCTTTATAAATAGCCTAGGGCTGAACTCAACCCCTTTGGTAGAGCCTAAAATTGCCACAACTGGCCTTGCCAGATAACCTACAGATATCGTGTGGCTCTCGTGTATTGGTACTGAATAGTATGCATCTTCGAGATCGATTGAGGCCATAAAGCAATCCTCTGTAATCTGCTATTTTGCTGAATGAAAAATATCCATCTAAAAATGGGTATATTCCAAGTACGTGTTTAGACTAGCTAAATCCCAGAAAGATTCGGCATCCTCCACTTTTCTTCAACCTTGAGAAGATATTAGAAATATACCCCTCTTGTTGATGGACAGACTGCTCAATCACACCCTATTTGTGTAGTTTCTCTGTTTCAACTTGGATAGCCATAGTTTCCTCTTTAGACCGCATGTACGGGTGTCTTGGCTTTACTTGCCGCAGAGGAAACTGATCAGCTAGAAACTCAATCTTATAACCATTTGTGATTAGAAAGCTGAAAGGATCAAAGATTATCTGTCCCTACCTGTTTGTGAACAGTCTCAATCTACCTCCGACTTGAATATCGTCAGCACATCTCATGCGACTGATGGAAACATATTTGCATACCTCAACGGCCCCCACCTCTTGGTTGCTTTGCTGTCCATGACATACGGTGGCTGTAGGTGTGATCAAGGCTGTTTCTAAGAAAGAGCTTGCTATAAAAACCACTAAGGCTGCCAATAAAATAATAGGCAAGAAGTGATTGTCACCACCAGCCACCAAGATCCAGCAACCCCTGAGACTGACACCACCAAAATGGCCTTAGACAGCTGATCAATAGAGTCAACTGACTCTAGATTTTGCTCTGTCCCTTTGGCTCTGGCATCGTGGCCTGCTGGGGAACGATGCTGAGTATGTGGAGTGCGCAGCCTTCACGGTGGGCACTGTGAACCTGCTCATAAAAAAGGACTCTGGCTTGGTTTTACTTGTGTAGGCCTGATGCTCCAACCAATCTCTGTGGCGGTATGTGCCGGTAGCTTGGTAGTGATGATATGCACGCCGGTAACCAGGAGTCTTACCCACAAAGGGTGTCTTACCACACTCACCGCAGCCTTGAATTTTACTTGCTTGCCCAAATCTTTTCCAAAGATATACATGCAGACTGCACATTACTTGCCTTGCACAAATCCTTTGGAACACCATTGAGCTCAGACTGTGCATTACACGGAAGTGCTAAGGCGTCTATTGCAAATCAGACAGCTGAGTTCCCTCTACCGACCTGGAAAAGGCCGTAATCCCTCTTGTGAGAAATCTCCGAATTCACTGGAGTTTTAAGTCTTTTGACTTTGTTTTGCCATTCAGATTTCCCCAAATGGTGACATTAACCTTCAGAACATCCAGTGTCTGGCAGTTATCAGGACTACCATAGTTTCATGGAGGATTTAAACTAATGTGGCAGGGGGATGGGAGCATGAGCAGAGAGACAGAGGGATGTAAAATGAGGGGAGAAGCAATAGGTACCAAGGTGAAAAGTAAAAGTGGCAGGCAGAAAAATCCAGGGCAAAAATAAAAAAGGGCCACTTTTCAACGTAATTGTATAAGGGGTAAGAGTGTAGTAAAAACAAGCCTGAAGGCTTTGTGTCACAATGCAAGGAGCATTCGTAAGAACGTGGATGAGTTGAATGTGCAGATAGTTATTAATGAATATGATATAGTTGAGATCACGGAGACATGGCTCCAGGATGACCAAGGCTGGGAGCTGAACATCCAGCGATAATCAATATTCAGGAGGGATAGACAGAAAGGAAAAGGAGGTGGAGTAGCGTTGCTGGTTAGAGAGGAGATTAACGCAATAGAAAGGAAGGACATTAGCTTGGAGGATGTGGAATCGATATGGGTAGAGCTGCGAAAAACTAAGGGGCAGAAAATGCTAGTGGGAGATGTGTACAGGCCACCTAACAGTAGTAGTGGAGTTGGGAATGGCATCAAACATGAAATTAGAAATGCATGCAACAAAGGTATGACAGTTATAATGGGTGACTTCAATCTACATATAGATTGGGTGAATCAATTTGGCAGGGGTGCTGAGGAAGAGGATTTCTTGGAATGTATGCGGGATAGTTTTCTAAACCAACATGTAGAGGAACCAACGAGAGAGCAGGCTATTCTAGACTGGGTATTGAGTAATGAAGAAGGGTTAGTTAGCAATCTGGTTGTGCGTGGCCCCTTGGGCAAGAGTGACCATAATATGGTTGAGTTCTTCATTAGGGTGGAGAGTGACATTGCTAATTCAGAAACAAGGATTCTGAACTTAAAGAAAGGTAACTTTGAGTGAATAGGCCAAGATGGACTGGCAAGTGATTCTTAAAGGGTTGACAGTGGATATGCAATGGACGGCATTTAAAGACTGCATGGATGAACTACAACTATTGTTCATCCCAGTTTGCCAAAAGAATAAATCAGGGAAGGTAGTGCATCCGTGGATAACAAGGGAAATCAGGGATAGTATCAAAACTAAAGATGAAGCATACAAATTAGCCAGAAAAAGCAGCCTACCAGAGGACTGGGAGAAATTCTGAGTCCAGCAGAGGAGGACAAAGTGCTTAATTAGGAAGGGGAAAATAGATTATGAAAGAAAACTGGCAGGGAACATAAAAACTGACTGCAAAAGTTTTTATAGATATGTGAAGAGAAAAAGGTTAGTTAAAACAAATGTAGGTCCCTTGCAGTCAGAAACTGGTGAGTAGATCATGGGGAACAAGGACATGGCAGACCAATTGAATAACTACTTTGGTTCTGTCTTCACTAAGGAAGACATAAATAATCTGCCGGAAATAACAGGGGACCGGGGGTCAAATGAGATGGAGGAACTGAGTGAAATCCAGGTAAGTCGGGAAGTGGTGTTGGGTAAATTGAATGGGTTAAAGGCCGATAAATCCCCAGGGCCAGATAGGCTGCATCCCAGAGTACTTAAGGAAGTGGCCCCAGAAATAGTGGATGCATTAGTGATTATTTTTCAAAACTCTTTAGATTCTGGAGTAGTTCCTGAGGATTGGACGGTAGCTAATGTAACCCCACTTTTTAAAAAGGGAGGGAGAGAGAAAAACGGATGCTGTCTATCATTCTCGCCATCCCCTACCAACCCAAAGTTCGTCAGAAGATCAGTCTGAAGTACGGTCCCAACCCGAAACGTCATCTATCCATGTTCTCTATAAATGCTGTCTTTTCCTGCTGAGTTACTCCAACACTTTTTGTCCTTTTGTGTAAACCAGCATCTGCAGTTCCTTGTTTCTGCAACACACTGTTCTCCTTAGGCAATTATATCCAGTTTTGTAATTATATCAGAATATCTTGGCTGGAGATATGACTAGTTCTTGACAAGTTATGAGAGGTCAAAGCCATTTAAATACCAGTGTGCTTAGCTGTTTCCTCATATCATGCAGAGTAAATCAAATTAGTTGTGGCAGTGAGGTCCACAGGAAACCACTGAGTGGATCATTCATGCCCCTTGTGTGTAGCTGATAGCAAGTGCTTCTGACCTGGCCTGTGCACTCATGTCTGTGCGCTCCCATTGCTCAGTGTAAGCATGTTCATGGAGTCTCCTTGCTGGTTCAATTGTCCAAACCGGCACGGCAGTTGTGGTTGGATGCAGTTTGATCGTTAATTAATTCTGCAGTTGTTTTGTTGCTCTGGAGAATGGGAATCTGTAGCAGTCTGTAGCCAGGAAATATGTCAATAACATCATAGGTTTAACTATTCATATCCAATGTGAGCAACAAAATGTCACCATAGACTCATGCAGCTCAGAAACAGGCCCTCTCAGGCCACCTTGTCCATGCTGGCTATCATGCCTATCTATACTTATTCCCTTTGCCCACATTGGATCTGTAACCCTCGACGCCTTTCCTATCCAAGTATTCCAAATGCCTTTTAAAAGTTATAATTGTATCTACCTCCACCACCTCTCTGGCAGCTTGTTCCAAATAGTCATCAGCCTCTGTGTGAAAAGCTTACCCTTCTGATCTCCTTTAAAAAAAATCTCACCTTAAATGCCTCACCTTAAACCCGTACTCTATAGTTGTGGATTCGCTTTCTCTCAGAAACAAAATCTATTCTATCTGCATCCCTCATAATTTCATAAACATCTGAAAGGTTTCATCTCAACCTTCTTCATTCCAGTGGGGATAAACCCAGCCTATCCAGTCTCTTTATTGCTACATTCCCTCTGGTCCAGTTTTTAATTTGAGGAAATAACTGCACCCAGGATAGGAACTCGTGGTTACAGTGAAATAGTTAAGAAATAGAGAAAGGAGTAAGATGACCTCATGGAGCACGAAGAGCTAACATGACCAATGTCAGATTTGAAAGCAATAACTAAGAATAGTGGTTGAAAAATAATAGCAACATAAAGTGCAGTGGAAGGTAGTTGCCCTGGACTGGCAGAGGAGGGGAAGAGTCTGAGTGGGAAAGTATAAATTAATTTGAAGAGTGAATTTGGTAGAAGGACAGAAGTAAAATAAAATGCTTATATTTAAACTTTTTATTCATGGCTTCTTTGAACCTATATTGGAATGTATGAAATTAGTGTATGAGATAGTTTAAAAGACCAATTTTCAATGTCATACTTCACAATTTCACAAGATTATGGCTGGTCCTTTAATTCAAGTTGAAGCATGAGATTGGATTATGGGAGTATGGTTGTTACATCATGGGACAAATAATCCAGTTGCAGTTAAACGATCCAGAAGCATCAATTCAAATTCCTTTTGGCCAGCTTGTGAATTTAAATTTGTTCAAAAATAACTTTGTTCTGCATTTAAAAAGCTGGTGGCAGTGATGAAAACGTTGAAACTAATGTTAAAAAGTCTATAAAAACATGGGAATCTGCTGACAATGGTCAACTCATGACCCCTCCTCCAGGACAAAGTGCTCTGGTTCTGAATTGTCCTTGCAAGCCACTGAACATTGGGGACTACAGGATTGGCAATAAATATCGACTTTGCAAACAATACCACATCTTGTACAAATTTAAATAGATCAATGTTTCCACAAATTCATGATGCCCCTTGATTTTCTTATATCCAGAAATCTGCTGTCGTCAGTCTTCAATATATTCCACAACTGGGAATTTACAGACCTGTTTGACCAAGAAAGTGTCTCCACACCTATATTACTCATCCTTCAGCCTTTGACTATTGGTCAGATTTAAATAGTGTGATTTCCTGCTGGATCAAGAGTCCAGATCCTTCTCACTAATAACTTGAAATGTTTACATCCCAGACTTAAGATCATTAACTCAGAGCTAAAATTCTCGAGACCCTGTTACTGTGCGTGTAATTGCACAGAATATCACGTAGCACCATCAAGTCTCACATGCTGTGGTTATGATACCTGCCATTTAATCTTTGAAGTCTATGGCGGCTCTCAGAGCAAACCTGTCTGTCTGTCCTGTCCCCCCCACACTTATTTCCTACTCACTCTCACAAACCCAACAACTCCAACCTGATTCTCTTACCAGCTAACAACGACTGTAATTCCTAAACCTTTCTTCAAATCTTGTGCAAATTCTCAGCTGACTGCCCCTTGATATTTCTTGGGCCACTCCTTTTATTCTCCATTCTAACCTCTCAGCCAATGCTGTTTTCTCCTTTCTATTATTTGTTGCAAATTTATGATAAATATCTCTCAACAATTATCACTAAGTAATATGAAAAATACTGTACAGTTCTGGTTCCCAATGCAGGTTTGGAGCAAAATGTTGAGTCATTTTACCTTTCATTCAATTACGGTTAGCAATATCTGCAAACCTTGAGAAATGTTCCACTTTTGGACAACAGACAATTGCTTTGATATGAACAAAGTAATAATGACTTTAAATGCAATTTAAATTAAAAAATTAGTCAAGGAACTTTATTAACATTACAATTTAACACACCAGGTGTGTTGACATTCATCAACTGTTGTACCTTTATGATTCCATCTGAATGACTTTTTTGTTCTAGGACTTTAACTTTATCTCTTCCTGTTATCCTACATATATTGTTTTATGTGTATATAAAGTACTTGCTACATATATGTGTACATTTTTATTATTGCAGGGAACATCTGACTCACACTGTGTTGTTTGGGAGGATTCCAAAACGTAAGTGTCAAACTTGATAACTTTTCTCAAACATCATATGGTGTTTATCCCACAGACATTGTTTTATTTGAGAATGAACTTCTGCAAAAAGTAATCTGAAAATTGCCTTTTACTCGTGCTCTGTTGTGGCGCATCATTACCAACAGTTTGTGTTTCTCTTGTTACCGAATGACTGCAATATATGGGCTTTAGGAATGGAAAATAATTAGATTTGAAATCATACCCAAACTTCTGAACACAACCTCTTTATTTTTATCCCGGTCCATCAATGTATGTGTATCCTTCTGCTTTATATTTCTTTATCTCAACTTGCCTTCCAGGTTCATTCTTTCATGCTTTTCAACTGTTATCTCCAGCCCAGGCTGAATCCTTTCATATATTTTTGCTGCCTTTCCCAATTGCTTGATGAATTTAGCTACTGAACCCCATCTTTTAACCTCAACTGTGATATTCGCTTCACGATCCTGCTCCTTTGAACTCGCTTTCCTGCAGTGTCCTTGTTTCTTTCTCTGTAGATGTAATTTTGACAGAACCAATGTTTCCTTGAGTGGTTGAACAGGTGAAAAAGGTTAACTACAATATCCATATAATTGTTTGAATTTTTTTGCTGCAATGTGCATGACAATATGACTGGTAGGGCTCATCCTGGAAATTCCTTCTCTCAAATCAATTCACCAGTATTGTGTAGCCAGCACATTCCAACAAGCTAAAGAAGGGTCTCGACCCGAAACGTCACCCATTGCTCTCCAGAGATGCTGCCTGACCCGCTGAGTTACTCCAGCATTTTGTGTCTACCTTCGGTTTAAACCAGCATCTGCAGTTCTTTCCTACACAAGCTAAAGAGTTCACTTTCTTCAGAACACCATTTTATCAATGCAAAGTAATCTTTATGCCTCTTTGACACTTAAACTGTGACATTATAATTTCTGTGTTCTTATTCATTGTTATTAAATGAAACCTTATACGAATTATAGAAGAAAATAAATTATTGTACAATGTAACGCAATTCTAAATTAATAATGAGCATGAAAGTAAAAGCATTTGGTTGAACAAGACAAAATATTTCAAAGGATTTGTCGGGTATTATCAATTAATGTACCATTTGGTGAAAATTAATCATGACAGATAACAGTAGGTCAGTTTTTGAAATCATATGGTAATTATTTAGTTAATCACAATAAGTACCAGAATAACTTAACACTTGTCTCATTATGAAATTAGAAATTGTAGAGTTTATTCTTGATTCATTAGTCGGGGATTAGAGACTTAATAGTTTCCAGCTGTCAATTCCGACTCCTCTCTTGCAGTTGTCTGAGCCTGGGCCAGGCTGTTCTTAAGCCCACAATGTATGTGACTCAGAGTTAAGCTTGCAACTCTATCCACTTCAAACTTCCACTTTACACCTTCATCATTTAGTCTTACCCTGCTGACCTTGCCCAGTTTATCAGTTGCTAAACATCTCATCCATATTTCTCTAGGCTCAGCCATTCCAATTATCTAATGCCCACAAATATATCTTGCTCCCTTCGTATGCTTTCACTATGCTTTCCTTGTACAAATTAGCACCCGTTCTCGATTGGGCATCAGCAATGTGCTTATAGCTCTATTTTGGCCACTGGTTCCACATGCTTCAAATTTAAAATTGCTTTCTGCACTAATCATTCCATCCCTCAAAACCTTCCTATTTCACAACTCTCTACTCCTTCATTGATGGAACCTCACATATCTCGACATGGTGACATTACTATTTGTGGTCATGACTTCTGCTCCATGACACCAGGCATTTATATTCAGAATTCTCTCTTCTAATTTTCTAATCCTCAAATCCACTTTAAGATGTTTCTTCAAACTTTGACAATGTCTCCTTTAGTGACTCGTGTGTAACATTCATGTCGAGTACGTGAGGATAGTTTGGAATGCAACAAGTGTTTTTTCTGGATGCAACTATTGTTTACGTATAATTCCTGACGTATGTTCACTGAGTTCCCAATTGAATTAATTAACAGCAATTTACATGCAACATCAAGAAAGTTAATGCCCAAGGTGAGGCAATAATAATACATTTCCAGGTCCTTCCCAGATTATGAAACCAACCTAGGTACAGGCCATATACACAAGCAAATGTTTAGGAGAGCAGCAGGATGCATTTGTCGACTACTGCGGGGCTTCTGGCATCTTTTGTCATGGGAACCCAGTTCCTGGTAATATCAGAATGGCTGAGTAAATCTACACTGCCCTGGTTTATCTAAACTTTGCTCTTGGTTGGTCTGTGCTTTCATTTAAATATGTTGCTGGGCAGCTGCATTTTCGACCTGCAAGCAATTCGGGTTATGAATAGTTCTCAAGAATAGAACCCTGTCGTAACCTGGGAGAATACGTCAACGTGTTCAAGTTTCATCAAATGGCTATTAAAGAGTGAACTTAGCTACTTGATACCAGAAAATTAAAATGATTGTACACAGTTTGCAAATCAAAAGAACTGCAGATGATGTAAATCGGACTAAAAACAGAAAATGCTGGAAACACTCAGCAGGTTTAGGCAGCATTTGTAGAAAGAGGAACAGATAAAGTTTCAGGTCACGGACCTCACCAGAACATCAGTTCTGATGAGTTTTTCCAGACATAAGAAGTTATTGTTTTTCCTTGCACAGCAGCTACTTAACCTTCACAGTGATTCCAGCAATTTTCCATTTTGAGTTCAGATTTTGGACATTTTTTGATTATGCAAGAGTTTATAACGAACAGAGACATCACCTTATTGGTCATATGTTGTGCTAGCAGAAGGTTCACCTGTTACAAGGAGATACTTTTCACAGGATTTTTCCACGATTACTCCATGATTTGGAATCATGTTAACATGGCTCCTCACTCACTAGCAACTTATATTCTTTGCAATATTGTCACTCTCTGAAAGCACAAAATGCTGATAGTGTAATTGACTTATGAAGAAACAATTAACGAGCTTCATTATTAACGTGAGATCATATACTGTAGCTAACAAAGACCCTTTCTTGCCAGGAGCATGTATTGCTCCAGGATCCTTCTTTTTAGCTTTGTTTGAGACACAACTATGCTGAATACCATCGTGGTTAAGAATGTTCTCAATTTCTTGTTTGATCCCTAAAAATTATTCTGTGGTTTATGTGAATAGTCCAGAGAGCCATACACTGAACTGTTAGTTGTGTGATCATGATTTCAATTCACTTTAACATTCAAGTAGCCCATTGGAATTATTTACATTGTCAATTTTAAAAAATGTGACAAGTTTTGTTCTTGATATGGAATTGAGCACTGAATTTGATGGTAATTAAGAACATAGAACAATACACCACGGCAACAGGCCCTTCGATTCACAAAGTCTGTGCTGAACATGGTGACATGTTAAACTAATCTGTGCCTGAACATGATCCGTATCCCTCCCTTCCCTGCATATCCGTGTGCTGATCTAAATGACTGAGGTAACAGTCCATGAAGTTACAATTGTGGAGATGTACATTTCTGCCCCTTGGGATTACGTAAAGGCTCCGGTAAATAACAGGTTTCGGCTACCAGATCTATTGGTAATCAAATGGTTTATTATTGTCCCATATAATGAGAATTCATCCCTAGCAAATTAAAGGTCTGTTCCAGAGCCTACTAATAATGGCGAGGAAACTGTTCATCCATCTGGTGGGTTCATGCTCTCAAGCTTTTGTATCTTCTTCTCGTTGATAGGGGAAAACTGTAGGGTGGCTGATGTTTAGAAAGGCTGCAAAATAAATTAACCATGAAGATTTATGAGGGCAGGTACCATAGACGTTGTCCATATAGACCACAGCAAGGTCTGATGTTTTCCACATGTTTTGGAAGGCTAAGCCTCATGGGATCCAGGGCGAGCTAGCTGACTGGATACAATATTAGCTTAATGGCAGGAAACAGGGTGGAGGTTTAAGTTTGTTTTTTCGACTGGAGGACTGTGACTAGTGGTGTGCTAAAGAGATTGGTGCTGGGCCCGATTAGTAAGTTTGCAGATGACAATGAAAAGGGTAGTTTCATATGGTTATTAAGAACTACAATGTGATCTTGATCAGCTGGGCAAGTGAGCCGAGGATTCGCTAATGGTGTTTATTTCAGATCATTGTAAGGTATTGCATGATAGGAAGACAACTCAGGACAGGAACTTTTCAGTGAATGATTGAGCTCCGGGGAGTTTTGTAGAGCAGAGGGATTAAGGAGTGCAAGTACATAGTTCTCTGAATGTGGTGTCATAGGTAGATTGAGTGGTGAAGAAGTACAGGAAGTATGAGGGGAAAGATTTAGTAATAACCTGAGGGTTAACTTTTTCATTCAGAGGGTGGTGGGTATATGGAACAAGCTGCCAGAGGAAGTAGTTGAAGTAGTAGATATAATAGCAAAATAGTGGGAAGGACATATGATGAAAGAATGGAACGACTGGACTTATATTCACTGGAATTTAGAAGGATGAGAGGGAATCTTATAGAAACATGTAAAATTCTTAATGGATTGGACAGGCTTGATGCAGGAAAAATTTTCCCGATGTTGGGGGAGTCCAGAACCAGGGCTCAAACTTTAAGAATAAGGGGTAGGCCATTTAGGACTGTGATGAGGAAAACACATTTTCACCCAGGGAGTTGTGAAACTTTTTTCACCGAGAGAGGAATCTCTGCTACAGAAGTCAGTGGAGGCCAATTCATTGGATGTTTTCAAGAGAGAGTTAGATATAATTCTTAGGGCTAACGGAATCAAGGGATATGGGGAGAAAGCAGGAACGGGTACAGATTTTGGATGATTAGCCATGATCATATTGAATAGCGGTGCTGGCTCGAAGGGACGAATGGCCTACTCCTGCATCTATTTTCTATGTTTCTATGGTTTTAAATGTTTTTTTTTTTTAATGGACATGTGCATGGATAGGAAGGTTTTAGATTAATATGGGCCAGATGTGGGCAGATGGAACTGGATGGGGCATTTGGTTGGCATGAATGAGTTGGGCTGAAGGGCCTGTTTCCCTGCTCCCTGATTCTATGTTAAAATAACATTTGGAGCACACCAATCTTTTGTAACCTGCAAAACATTATTGAATAAGGCTTTACAAGCTGATTAAGCCAAGACTGTCTCAGTCATATATTTACATAACACTAAGACTTTTGTTAATAGGCCCATCTAAGATGAATGTAAGACAAAATAAGCTGCCTATTTATGCAAAGCAAGTTATACTACCATTCATCAACCCACTAGCCTAGTTGATTTCTTATTTTTCATTAGTGAAATAATGAAAATAATAATAAATCTTCATCATGCTGTTCTGTCAGCTACACCACGTTAAAACAGGAAAGTATTAAAAACATTAGTGCATTGAGCCATTAAATGATTTACACAGTACATTAATAAATAAAGTAAAAATTCAATGCCAAAATTAACTTTTCAGTTTTTCCATATGCATTGGAGAAAAAATACTGTGTTGGGAAGATGACACAAGTGCATGATTTTTTTTTTTTTAAATACATTTGATACCGGATCCTCTTTCACAGCTAACTGCAAGAACAATACAGGACATACTGATAGTCCCAAACATTTGTCTGAGAATAATGTTGGTGAAATAAAAAGAGAAAAGGCTTGAAGTAATGAGAAGGTGAGACAACATCAGTGGAGAGAGAGTTGATGACCTGTCATCAGAACTTTTCTCCCTTCTGATATACAGTCCTAATGGGCCTGTCCCACTTAGGCGATTTTTCAGGCGACGACCGGCGACTGTCAAGTTGCCGGCAGTCACCTGAAAAACTGGTAAACTGGAACTGGTAAACTGGAACAGGGACTGTCAGAGTGGTACACACACACAGGCACAGGACAGGGCAAACACTGAGTGAAATTCACACGGTGCAAAGTTTTTTTTTTTTTTTTTTTTTTTTTTTAAATTTCAAAATATACTTTATTCGAATGATAAATATATACAATACATTAACCTTGCGGAAAATCCATCCGACATTTTCGGAGGCTGTACAATAGATCAATACAGTTTAGACATTTTCTTTTTCCCAAGTTTCCACAAATCAGTCCCCCACTCATGCCACAATGGCGTGGGATACCTTCCCTTATATTGAGGGGCGTCTCCACAATACTGTACCCCCCCATGTCCAGCAGCGGAAGGGCGTTAGACTGTGGCCCTCCCCACCGAGCCTTGGCGTTGGCTGCACCGAGCTTCAGTGCGTCCCTCAGCACGTACTCCTGCAGTCTGCAGCGGGCCAGTCGGCAACATTCCCTGACGGACATCTCGCTCTGCTGGGTGGTGAACAATGCTCGGGCAGACCAAAGGGCGTCTTTTACCGAGTTGATGACCCTCCAGCAGCACTCGATGTCAGTCTCTGAATGTGTCCCTGGGAACAGTCCGTAAATCACAGAGTCCTCTGTGACGGAGCTGTTCGGGATAAAGCGTACCAGGGACCCTTGCATTTTTCTCCAGACTCTTTTAGCAAACCCACACTCTGTGAAGAGGTGGGCAACCGTCTCCTCGCCATAGCAGCCGTCCCGAGGGCAGCGTGCGCTGGCAGTGAGGTTCCGACGGTGCAGGAAGGATCTGACTGGGAGGGCTCCCCTCACCGCCAGCCAAGCCAGGTTTTGGTGCTTGTTGGTGAGTTCTGGCGATGAGGCATTTTGCCAGACGAGCTGGGCAGTCTGCTCAGGGAACCACGCCACCGGGTCCATAGAGTCCTTTCCCTGCAGTGCCTGCAGGACATTCTGTGCTGACCACTGCCCGATGGACATGTGGTCAAAGGTGTTGGTCCGGAAGAACCCTTCCACCGACGACAGATGGGGCGGCAATGTCCAGCTGACTGGCACATTGCGTGGCACCTGCGCCAGGCCCATCCTTCTCAACACCGGGGACAGGTAGAACCTCAGCAGGTAGTGACACTTGGTGCCCACGTGCCTTGGCTCTACACTCCGCCTGATGCAGCCACACACGAAGGTGGCCATCAGAATGAGGGCGACGTTGGGCACGCTTTTACCCCCGTTGTCTGCCGACTTGTACATTGTAGCCCGTCGCACCCGGTCCATCCTCGACCCCCAGATGAAGTGGAAGATGGCCCGGGTGATCCCTGTGGCGTAGGAGCGAGGGACAGGCCACACTTGTGCCAAGTACAGCAGCCCCGAGAGCACCTCACACCTGATGACCAAATTCTTTCCCGTTATGGAGAGGGAGCGTTGCCTCCACAGCTCCAGCTTCCTCCCCACCCTGGCTATCCGCTCCAGCCAATTTTTGTTACATGCCTCAGCCCCCCCGAACCAGATCCCCAGCACCTTCAAGAAGTCAGGCTTGATGGTGAAGGGGACGGAAGATCTGTCGGGCCAGTTGCCAAAGAGCATGGCCTCGCTCTTCCTGCGGTTCACCCTGGCTCCCGTGGCCGACTCAAACTGGTCGCAGATACTAATCAGTCTGCGAACCGACCCTGGATCCGAGCAGAAGACAGCGACATCGTCCATGTACAGGGAGGTCTTTACTTGAATGCCCCCACTGCCTGGCAATGTCACTCCTCTTATGCCCACATCCTTCCTGATGGATTCAGCAAAAGGTTCAATACAGCAGACAAACAAGACAGGAGAGAGAGGGCAACCCTGCCTAACTCCAGACCTTACAGGGAAGCTGTCTGATTCCCACCCATTGATTTGGACTGCACTACGGATGTTGGTGTAGAGCAGTTTGATCCAATTTCTGATTCCCTCCCCAAAACCCATTTTGGAGAGCACGTCCCTCATGTACGTGTGCGAAATCCTGTCGAAGGCCTTCTCCTGGTCCAAGCTGACTAGGCAGGCATCCACCCGTCTGTCCTGCACGTAGGCGATGGTATCTCTCAGCAACGCTAGGCTGTCTGAGATTTTCCTGCCAGGTACAGCACAGGTTTGGTCCGGGTGGATCACCTGTCCCAGAGCAGACTTGACCCGATTGGCGATGGCCTTGGACAGGATCTTGTAGTCCACATTCAAGAGTGTTATGGGTCTCCAATTCTTTATGTCCTTCATCTCCCCCTTCTGCTTGTAGATTAGGGTGATGTTGCCCTTCCTCATGGAGTCTGACATGCTACCGGCCAGAAGCATGTTGTTGTACACTTCTAGCAGGTCCGGGCCCATCCAGTCCCACAGAGCCAAATACAACTCAGCCGGTAAGCCATCGCTTCCGGGAGTTTTATTCGAGTCAAAGGAACGGATGGAGCCAGTCAGCTCCTCTAGGGTCAGTGGTTGGTCCAGACTCTCCCGCTTGCTGTCCTCCAAGACCTCCGTGATTGAGGACAGGAAGTTCTGGGAGGAGGTACTGTCTGTGGTCTTTTGGTCATACAAATCTGTGTAAAAGGATTTGCAGATCCTCAGCACGTCTGTCTGTGAGGATGCTACCGTGCCGTCCTCCTCCCTAAGGCTGTTCATCACAGAGCTCCCCCTGTGAACCTTATGGAAGAAGAAACATGAGCACGTCTCATCCTGCTCCACATGGCGGACCCTAGATTGGAAGATGATCTTGGAGGATTCAGAGGTGAAGAGCTGAGCTTGCCGGTCCTTCAACTCTCTAAGTTCCTCCCTCACATCCACCCCCGCTCGACTGCAGAAGGAGCAGTTGCTGCAAATCTGTCTGGAGTTGGCACAATTCCCTCTGACTCTGTCTTGCTCTCTGAACCCCTTTAATTATGAAGAACCTCTTAATGTTCTCCTTGGTTGCTTCCCACCAGAGTGTGGGGGAGTCAAAGAGGGGCTTCACCGTTCTCCAACATGCGTAGTCCCTCTTTAGCTCCTCGACACTCTCCGGGTCAACAGTTTCGTGTTTAAACTTCCACGTCCCTCTGCCTGCCTTCCGGTCCTCCCGTAGGTGACAGGAAGCCTGAAGTAGGCAGTGGTCGGAGAAGAACACTGGCGTGAGGTCAGTGTGTCTCACCGTGACGGCCTTCGTCGTGAAGACGAAGTCTATCCGGGATCGGGCTAAACCGTCCGATCTCGACCAAGTGAACTGCGGCTGGGACCCGCCTGCAGGGTCGCTGAAGGCGTCACGTAGCTTTGCGTCTTTTACCATCTCCATCAGAAACTTGGACGTGCTGTCCAGTCTGCTGTCGGCACTGCCGGATCGTCCAGCCGCATCAATGATGCAGTTGAAGTCACCGGCCAGAACGAGCTGCCGGGACGTGGCCAGCAGCACTGGGAGCTGCTGGAGAACGGCCAGCCGCTCGCTCTGCGTGGGTGAGGCATACACATTTATCAGCCGGAGCGGAGAGCCACGGTACATAACATCCACCACGAGGAGACGCCCTCCAACCACTTCCTTGACCTCAGTGATGGTGAAGTTCCCTCCCCGCAGCAAAATCCCCAGGCCGGAAGCACGACAGTCATTTCCCCCTGACCACACCGACAGTCCGTGGGGCCACCATCGCGACCACCTCCGATAGCAGCGGAGGTGTGGCAGCCCGCACTCCTGAAGAAAAAGTCACATCTGCCTTGACCTTGGCCAGGTACTGTAAGGCATTCACACATCGCGCAGTGCTTTTTATTACTGCGCACGTTTAAAGATGCCAGTTTGAGCTCCATTGTCTTTAGAGTCACTGGCCATTTCCATGTCCCATCATCCCCACCGCTTCGGTGAATTGCCTCAGCTTTCACACGGTGCAAAGCCAAGGTGATACAGACACACACCACGATGAACAGGAAGGTTGGCGCTGTAATTAATACGGCTAAAGCACAGTGTAAGTCCTTTCAAAGAGAGGGAGAGGGTGGGGGCGGGGGAGGTAGGAGGAAGAAGGAGTGGAGACAACTTTTAGATAGATAGCCAGAGATACACGGCTGTGAAGCTCGCAGACATTAACAGTATCGGTCGGTTATCCTTGGTTCTGAAAACTACTAATGTTTTTTAATGAGCCAATGAAGTTCACCAGTCAGCACCGGCTACAACCTACGAGAACCTTCGACCTCCTGGCAACCCACTAAGACCTCCTGGCAACCCACCTACGACACGAGAATTCTCGCTACTCTCCATGGCGGCTTCATTCTGGACTCCGCTAATTTTTCAACATGTTGAAAAATTCACGGCAACCATAATGAGGCCGCGACTAGATCCCAGAATGCGGGATCTCCTCACGACCATGAGGCCGACTCCCTGGCAACCACCCATGAACATGTAGCGACCATGTAGCGACTGCGTAGTCTCTTGCAATCGCCTAAAAAGTCACCTAAGTGGGACAGGCCCATTAACCAGAAAACTTCCGTCTCCTGACTTTTCACCTCAGATGTAAAGTACATGCAGAATTTTGCCTTTGAATGTTATTGGTGATTCTTGAAGTTTAAATAAAGCTATAGACCTCTGTAAGACATTATATCAAATATTATGCACTTCTGATGCTTCTTTGATTTCAATTCATTTTTATCTTGGTCGCCAATGAGATTGTGTGTTCTCCTTCACAAGTTGTTACTGACAGTATCAAGGGAATCTATGAAAGATATACATGTTATGGCATGTTGGCTCAAGGCCACTTTGCATTAATATTTGGAGCAATTTGTAGATACATCATACTTATTCCGAGATTTGAGCCATATGGGTTCATCAGGAAAGTTCTGTTTCATCAATGGCCTTAACTACGGCAAGTTCAATGGCATGCTTCTGCATGTCAGCAAAATCCAATGTTATGTTCAAATGTTTCTCCGAAGCTTGTAAGTCATTTTATAGACATCGACTTGGTGCTAAAGACAGGTTGATAATTGGTCAATTATGACATGGAAGGTTTCAATATAAAACCTTGGTAAGATTCACGGTTCTCACAGTTCATCTTTAACATTCAATGCTTGCCAATCATGGAGTCATACAGCACAGCTGTATAAAGAAGTCCCTCAACACAAAACGTTACCTGTTCATGTTCTCCAGAGATGCTGCCTGATCTGCTGAGTTACTCCAGCACTTACCAAAAGGAAGGTATAATGTGACCAAAACGGACTGTGTAGCTCAAGCAAACATCCTTCTAGGATATGGGTTCCCCTCCAATTCAGGTGCAACCCATCCCTCTTGTACAGGTCTCCTCTGCCACAAAATAGATTCTAATGGTCCAAAAATTAGAATCCCTGTCCCCTGCACCAACTCCTCAGTCAGATCACTAAGATCAGATTGTGAAACAGTCTTACATGTGCTTACAGCACCATTTTTGAACCCTTGGAACTAATCACACAGAGAAGCCAAAATTGAATGAAGTGATAGCAATAATGCAACTACTGAATCCAAGTCAATGTCACTTTTCAGTAGCTGCAACTGGTCATTTTTAAACTGTAGAGGAATGATGCCCTAAATCGAATCACCGGGGTAGTTCCCAATTTTTTCACATTGCTCTGAATGGAAGCAGCTTCCAATTGAATGTTATTGCACCACTCTTTATATTTCGACAGGTCTTTCAGGAGTTTCTGAATTCTAGTTTTGATGCAAAGTTTTTTTGTGAAATCTGCACTCTGATGCATCGTGATGCAGTAATGAGTGGCTACAGATATTGAGGAAAACAACAGGTCTGCTGAATAAGCGCACAGCGACTGTAGAATCCAGAATACAAGTTAAGAACTGTTGAACAGCTGTTGTTAATAATGTTAACTCCAATGGGAGCAAAGCAATTGCTCATTTATAGATGTGCCTGCTGTCAACCAAAACACTCAGGCATATTTATAGCATTGTCATATGGCAATTACAAATGTCCAAACACTGGATGTGTGGCCTGCACTGTTATAAGAAGAGTCAAAATAGGCTCGAGGAACAGAACCTATTCTCCTTCTGGGCATATTCCAGCTTTCCAAACTCAATATGGACCTCTACATCTTCACGTAATTCACTTGCTATCTCTCAACTGCTGTAGGTCATCCATCTGAGATATTGGCTCAGTTCTTCTTTCTCCACTAATATTACTTGATAACTCCAATGATATACTTGCATCTGCACAATCAGTTTATTTTAATGTGCTCGTTAGCATGTAGGTAGCTGATTATTGCGTATGGAGTTGGTATAATCAGTTTAGATAGTACTTTGGCTTTGGGCTTGGTTTTCTTGGTTGAGCACTTATCCTGGTGTTACAGCACAAATACTTTGTGTTTTAGTTGTAATTTACCATCTAATCCAGCTGTTGTGAATAAAGCATCTGACAATGAGGTAAAGTCCATGTGACAGCGTGGAAAGACAGCTGACAGGAGGGAATGTTCACTGGGGCTGTTATGAGTTAGCACCTCATTGCAGCAACGGTTTGGGGTTATTGAGAAAAATAAGGTGCAGGTTCTACAGATGGTTAGAAGTAGACGAGAGAGAGAAATCGAGAGATTAGTGAAGGAGAGGAGACAGTTAAAAAAGCAGTGGAGAAAGGCAAGGAAAGAAAAACCAAAAGGGAAAGTTGATAGAGAGGGAATTAATGTTTTGCAAGGAGTTAAGGAGTTGGTTAGCAACATTGGGGGGGGGGGGGGGGCAGAACACCTTGGGAGGAAGAGGAAGGAGGAGTGAGTCAGGTCAGCATTTTATAGGGATCCATTTACATTTGTTAAAATAATGTTTAGTCAGGAAAAGAGTGGAAAGCTCAAAGTTTCAAAGGAAGAGTTAGATGAATATTTGAAAAGGACATACTAAGATAGAGAAAAGAACAGGGGAATGGGTTTCCCTCCAGATATTCCATCAGGAGAGATAGAGCATAAGTTAGATGTTAGGCCACCAAAATGGAAGAAAGTGGCAGCAGTAATAAAGTGTGCTAGGGCTTCTTTAGCCCCAGGGCCAAATGGAGTCCCTCACCGGGTATATAATAGTGCACCTGATGTGATTAGATTCTTATGGAGGCCCTTGAGAATAGTTTTCGAGAAACAGGTCATACCAATGGTTTGGCATAGAGCATGGGGAAATTTCATTCCCAAGGAAAAAGAGTTCTCAGAGTTAAGTTAATTTAGGCCTATATGTGTCCTAAATGCAGAAGGCAAGTTTTTCTTTAGTATAATGGCACAGAGGCTGGCAAGTTATTTAGAAAGGTACAGGTTAATAGATACCACAGTGCAGAAAGCAGGAATCCCAGGTTTTTCAGTTTGCTTAGAACACATTAGTATAATATGGCACCAGATTCAGACAGCAAAGCTTAAGAGAAGAGATTTGCACATAGTGTTTTTGGACCTGGGCAAATGCTTTTGACTTTGTATTACATGGTCCTATTTGGCGTGCTTTTGATTTCGTTAGAGTTCCAGGATCTATAGTAAATTTAGTGAGAGCATATTTCCAAGATTTTGTAATATGTTTTAGTACAGCAGACTTCACAACAGCATGGCAGAGAATAAAGATGGGCATTATGGCAAGGTGTACTATTATCCCGTTAGCTTTTACAGTGGCGATGGAGTTGGTGATTAGAGCATTACAGTGGGTCGTCAACAGGGAGAGATGGCAGGACGGGCTGTGCCTCCCTCCAATCAGGGCCTTTATGGATGATATGACCTTTGTGACCATAACAGTAGCTTGTACAAGAAAGTCATTAGAGAAAGTAGTAGAGAAAAGGTTTTATGTAGATGAAGGAGAGATCCTGTTTATAATGGAGAAGCCAGTTAAAAGCTCGAGAAGGTGATATAACAGGAAGTTGGATGACTCTGAACAGGTTCAGCAACTAAGAAAATATGTATTGATGGGTTAGAAAGGATAGAGGGCTTCCAGGCATGTTGAAGTTATGGTGTTTGTAATTTGGACTATTCCCTAGGTTAATGTGGCCACTAACAGTATATGAGGTGCCAATTTCTAAGGTGAAAAGGATAGAGAGATTGGTTATTTCATATATTAGGAAATGGTTAGGAGTTCCCACCACCACGTGTACCATGGTTAGGAGTTTCCACCGCCACTGACACCGGGGTCAGGCTGGGGGGAGTTCCCACTGCCACGGGTACCATGTAATCCTGTGCTACCTGCTCCATGGTCGGATATTCGGCGACTAAACCGTCTCCCCCACCTGGTTTTCCAGGTAAGGAGGGGGCTGTGAACCCCCAGCATGACCAAAAACAAGACCTGTCAAAGGGCGGATGAGCTCCTAGCGAAACAACGGCCATCCACACTTCAGTAGAAGTTGCGATCACTGTCGTACATAGGATTGTAGGGCACCGTGCCCATTGATGTTTTCAACGATGATGATGATGATGATCGAAGTTCCACGATGTCTCAGTAATCGGGCTTTTTATGGGAAAGGTATAGTCCATTTACCATTGTCTAGCATAACAGAGGAGTTTAAATGTGCTTAGGTTAGCTTTGAGTTGCAATTATCAGGGAGGAAGGATGCCTCAGTTAGTAATCTGGTGTAAGTCGTGTAAGTAGAGAGAGGAAGTGGAACTCAGAGCAGGCAGTACAAGAAGCACAAGCAGCTCAGAGGCACACCGACATCGTTGGTAGGGTGCAGCAAGGGAAAGGAGGCCTAGGGCTTAGCACAGGGAAACCAGTGTGGAGTAAGGTAGGTCTAAGGGAGAGGAGGAAATTAGTTGTAGAGCATGTACATTGTCAGGAGGAAGCAGTGAGATGTATAAGGGCAGTAGATGAGGTTAAGCAGAGACAGTGGATGAATTGGGAAAGTGTTGAGAATAGGTGGTTTAGCTGGTGGGACCTGTGGTGCATGGGGGCGGGTCATGTAAGTTTACTTATAGGGGCTATGTAAGGTGTGCTGCCATCCCTGCAGAATTTCAAACGATTGGTAAGTGGGGACCCGGCGTATTCCCTGTGTTCAGAGGTGGCAACGTTGAGGCATATTTTGCCAGTATACAGAACTAGTCTTTCTCAGGGTCGGTATACTTGGCGGCATAACGAGGTCTTGAAGTGTATAGCTGTTGCAATTGAGAAGAGGAGAGCACGTGAATTCAGGACTGAGAGTGTAGTGATTCATTTTGTCCGTGAGGGAGAGAGAAGTAGAGGAGGAAAGTTTTCAGAGAGGTGTAAGTTAGGCAAGTTATGGGGAGCCAATGATTGGGAGATGCAGGTAGATTTTGAAGGAAATCTTGTTGTTCCGCAGGAAATAATTAGTACTAGTTTGAGGCCTGATATAGTGTTATGGTCAGTTAGTCAGCGGATAATGTATTTTATAGAACTGGCATTGGGAGAACGTTGTGGGTGAGGCTGATGAAAGGAAAAAGCTTAGATATGTAGAGTTGGCAGCAGATGTTGAGCAGCGAGGATCGAGAGCAAGGGTATGTCCGATAGAGGTGGGTTGTAGAGGTTTGATTGCGTGATTGACCACATCGATACTTGGAGAGCTCGGAATTTGCTGAACAAGTTTGTGTCAGGCTGTAAAGGGGATGTCAGAGGCAGCAGAAAAAGGCAGCAGAAGAATTTAGTGGAGTAGAAATAGTGTCAGTTGAGGGCAGGAAGGAAATGTATAACATGCAGGGGGCAGTCAATGGAAGTGTCTTGAGAGCAGTCATGGTTACCGTCAAAAAAGTACTGAAGGTACTATCGTGTATGAAGGTAGACAAATCTCCAGGGCCCGATCAGATATATCCGTCGACATTGTGGGAAACAAGAGAGGCAATTGCGAGAGCCCTGGTTGAAATTTACAAGTCGTCCTTAAATACAGGAGAGGTGCTGGATGACTGGAGAGTGGAAAATGTTGTACCTCTATTCAAGAAGGGCTGCAGGGAAATATAGGCTGGTGAGCTTAACATCTATAGATAAAATGTTACTAGAGAGTATTCTGAGGGATAGGTTATACAGGCATTTTGATGGGCAAGGGCTGATTAGAGATAGTCAGCATTGATTTGAACATGTGAGGTCATGTCCCACAAATCTAGTTTTTTGAGGACGTGAACAAATAGATTGGAAGGTTGCTTCTCAGACTGGAGGCCCGTGACTAGTTGTGTGTCTCAGGGTTCGGTGCTGGGCTCGTTACTGTTTGTCATCTCCATTCATGATTTGGATGAGAATATACAGGGATAGATTAACAAATTTGCTGATGATACAAAAGTGGGTGGGTTTGCAGATAATGAAGATGGTTGTGAAAATTTGCAGCAGGATCTTGATCGATTGGCCAGGTGGGCCGAGGAATGGTTGGTGGAATTTAATACAGAGAAATGTGAGGTGTTGCATTTTGGGAAGTCTAACAATGGCAGGACCTACATAGTGAATGGTAGGCCTCTGGGGAGTGTTGTAGAGCAGAGGGATCTGGGAGTGCAGGTGCATGGTTCCTTGAAGGTTGGGATGCATTAGATAAGGTGGTCAAAATGGCACATTGGCACATTGGCCTTATTCAGTCAGAGTATTGAGTATAGAAGTTGGGAGGTCATGTTGCAGTTGTATAAGACGTTGGTGAGACCGCATTAAGAGAATTGTGTTCAGTTCTTGGCATCATGTTATAAGAAAAATATTGTCAAGCTTGAAAGGGTTCAGAGAAGATTTATGAGGATGGTACATGGATTAGAGCATCTGAGCTATAGGGAGAGGTTGAGTAGGCTGGGTCTCTGTTCCTTGGAGTGCAGGAGGATGAGGGGTGATCTTATAGAGGTGTATAAAATCATGAGATGAATAAATTGGGTAGGTGCACAGAGTCTATTGCTCAAAGTGGGGTAATCGAGGACCAGGGGACATAGGTTTCATTTATAAACAGGGCAAATGATTTAATAGGAATCTGAGGATGGTGGGCGTATGGAACGAGCTGCCAGACAAGGTAGTTGAGGCAGGTACTATTGCAACGTTTAAGAAACATTTGGACAGGTTCATCTATAGGACAAGTTTGGAGGGATATGGACCAAACGCAGGGAGGTGGGACTTATGTAGCTGGGACATGCTGGCAATGTGGGCAAGTTGGGCCGAACGGCCTGTTTCCACACTGTAGCACTGTATGAATCTATGACTATGCGGTATGTGTATTTCTTTGTAAGTGTGTTCTGTGTAAGTGTATCGCAATTTTATGCAAGGTTGATATTTGTGGCGTTTCGAGTTTAATGATGGGTTAGGATCAGTGGCAGATAGGATGTGAGTGTTTACCATTTGTTAGAGTGAATTAAGTTTCCTTTATTTAGTAGATACCGGTAGCATAAGTGATGAGAGCAGATATTAAGGGGAGTTGTTCTGAGATGCCAGATACAACTGTTGAACCTTCCCGAGGTATCGTGGGCCTAACTCAATGAAACACCAGTGAAGAGAGGTGCCCACTTGATAGCCCCAATGATATACTTGCATCTACACGATCAGTTTTTTAATAATGCGCTTGTTAACATGTAGGTAGCTGATTATTGCATATGGGGTTAGTTATAGGTCCTTCGCATAAGTTGGTATATTCAGTTTAGATAGTACTTTGGCTTTGGGCTTAGTGTTAGCACAATTTAGCACAATTACTTTATGTTTTAATTGTAACTAGACAAAGTGGGACCTGTTGGGCCCCGTTCCCCCAACGCAATAATCCACCACTCACCCATTCCCCAACGCAACCCGTTTCCACCACCCACCCGTTGCCGCAACGTAACCCTTCCCCTAATGCAATATCTCCCATCCCCCACTTCGTCAACTCTCATAGCTTGTGTATTGGCAGCAGAGATGCCATTGTGATGCCATTTTCAATTGTCGGAATGTTCACAGCAGCTTATGTAAATTAGATCCCATTGTGATTGGAGGATTGTGAAATGCCATTGTGAATCATCACTGGAAGCTGCCAGAAAACTCGCAGCATTTTGAAACTTGTAAATATCAATAACTTGTGAAATATAACATCTTCTTCTTCTTTCGTGTGGCGTGCACAGCCTAAAGTTGTAGGACAACTTGTTCTATTTGATCTTCTGTTTGTGCACGTCGAGTTGATTGCATTAATTGAAACAGGGCAGACCACGTGAAGGTTGCAATCTTCCACCCCAAATATATCAAATCTGAAGGAAACTTTACAAGATCGACGATGGGAAAAAGCTGATTAAGGCTCTGCAAAGATTTTAGTGCTACTGTGTACCTTTTTAGTGTAGTTACAATCTCAATCATACACACATATATAGAAACAAAACGAGACTTTTAATAGGATAGATAGATAGGTGATCAGAACAAGCTACACCTGTTTTATGCCGTTGTCTCTAACTGCCAGGATAGATATGATAATTGTGTGCATAGATTAAAGTGTACCCTGTACAGTGGGTTTGTCACTTCTAATGTAATTAGACCAAGGTTTAAAAGTTGTCGAATTACAACCCTGTTACTACTTTAGATTGATAAGCAGAATTCCTTTGGGACTGAACTAGCAAGATCACATACCTTCAAAACAGAAGATTAGAACTGAATTAATTTTCTGTCGGAGCCTCAATAATGCACCTAGATTCTGAGCACAGTTGACTGTTAGCTGGTTTCGCTGATGAATGCGGTTTTATAGAATCATCCTTGAGGTTGGTATTCCTCCCACTTGCCGACTGATTACAGAGAAATTAAAATTTTAGAATTCTTGGTTCTTACCAATTTTCACAAAATCTCTCTGATTTGAGTTGTTACATCCCCATAAAATGAATTTGTGCTTGACAGTGAAGAAACTACCTGTATGAATTTAAAATAGATTGGTTTGGAGACTCTTAATCACGGTGATAACTCTTGCATTTATTCTTTCACCTAAATAGCATGTGGTAGATTAGGAATGCTAATATTATACTTCAGAAAATATGTGACAGTGTTGGGTGTGAGTTGGGATAATTGTAAGAAGGGTTGTGATGATTTATCTGATGTAACCTCCGATTTATTTTGGAGCACTTATTATTATGTCTTGACTATTATGTCTTCACTATTATGTCCTGACTATTATGTCCTGACTATTATGTCTTGACCATTATGTCCTGACTATTATGTCCTGACTATTATGTCCTGACTGTTATGTCTTTTGAATCACTATTGGCAACTTTTGTCCCAAGAGTCATTCAATCTTTAGAGTACGAATTAGGGCATTTGGTGCTAATGTTACATGGTACCATCAATTTCCTTTTAAACATGGAGTGCCCTGTCCTATAGGGATCTCTTGCACCCTTTTATTCTCCCTAGCCATTCCTCTCTTCCGCTCACACACTGACCTCATTCCCGTTTTCTCCCTGCCTAAGTCGGTTTATTTTTACAGTCATTAGAGATCTGAAAGTTCTCTCTGCTGCCTACAACCCCACTGGACAATGGTTCATTCTAAGCCTGAAATTAGGTGACTGAGTCGGGAAAATAATTAAAGGGAAATAAGGTTCGTTCAGGGCAATGTGTTGCTCTATAAAACAAGGAAAACAATTCAATGAGGCATTTACTTAAGATTGGATTTGCACATTTGTTATTAATGCTTGGTATCCAACACATGAGTTCATATCTTACATACAGAAAATGCAGCAACAATGGGGAGTGAAATAGAATGACAATCAACAGAAATTGGCAATGGAAAGTGTTGGGGTCCAAAGGGAGGAATGGGTAAAGCGAGCAAAAGAGGCTTTGTAACAGAATGCAATCCAAATTATGTTAAATTGATTGTAAAAAGGGAAAACAGGTCATAATGAGATAAGGAACAAAACAATCAGACTGGGGGAGGTGTGAATACGATTGTTTTATTTCAGATTTCCAGCATCTGCTGTATTTTGCTTTACCATTGTGAATCTACGTGCTAATTTTGAGCCACATTCTCAGCAATGCCCGTGACAATTGGATCAGTACATAGATTGAAGAATCTTGGAAACTTATGGTGAAGTAAGAAATTCCTATCTATTTTGGCTGATAAAGAAATGTTCAAGTTATTACCATGTGACCTTGCAGGTAAAATTATTCTGCGGCTAATTCAATTATGAAGAATGTTTATACCACCTTTGTTCTCTCAGTTGGTGAGTTTGAAAGTACCCACTATTTGCAAAATAATTTTCCACATCTTCCCTCAAGTCCTTCTGTAAATTAAGTTAAATCTCTGCCCTGCAAGTTATCAACTGCCGATACGTACTTCCTTTTCATGCTGTTTTGGATCTCATTATTTTATGTACATCAATTTAGAAAAATTCTACGTAATTAGGCAGTCAGCATGGTTATACCAGGAACTGCAGATGTTGGAAACATGAGTAAATCACAAAATGCTGGAGGAACTCGGTGGATCAGGCAGAATTTGTGTGAGGGAATTGACAGATTTGCCTGCGCAGGTGCTGCCTGACCTGCATGCACTTTATGTTAAAGTCAGCAAAGTTTATGTAAAAATAAAATCATGGTTGATCAGTGGTATTAGAATTCTTTGAAGAAATAAATGGTCTGTTGTAAAAGGGCATGTTAGATTTATTGAAGACACTTGATAAGGTGACAAATCAATGATTGCAAAATGTAGAAACTGATGATGTCGAACATAATACGAAATATTGGTGTCGATAGAATATAGGCTGGGCAAGAGGGAACAGAGAGTACCATAAATGGGCCTTAATCTGGTAGGCAACATGTAATGAGTGTTACAATGATTACTGTTGGAGTCTCAACGTTTTACAATTTACATAAAGGATTTAGATCAAGGTACGAAAAATAATACTGCTAACTTTGCTGATGACACAAAGATAGGTACAATCATATGTACAGGATAACAAAGATATGAAAATTATGACAACAAAAGAATATAGTTGTAGTAAATGTCCTCATTCTTTTGGAAACGGGGGGTTCCCCTCTTCCATTATAGATGAGCCTTTCACTAGGATCTCTTTGATATCCTGCAGCTCCACTCTTGCTCCCCCTCCCCACATTCATAACAAGGACAGAGTCCCCCTTGTCCTCATCTTCCACCAATCAGCCATTGCACACAGTATATAACATAGAAACATAGAAATTAGGTGCAGGAGTAGGCCATTCGGCCCTTCGAGCCTGCACCGCCATTCAATATGATCAATACTGATCATCCAACTCAGTATCCCGTACCTGCCTTCTCTCCATACCCCCTGATCCTTTTAGCCACAAGGGCCAAATCTAACTCCCTCTTAAATATATAACCTTCCAACATTTTCGCTACCTCCAACAGGATCCCTCTACTGGCCACATCTTCCCATCTCCACCTGTCTGCTTTCCGCAGAGACCGTTCCCTCCACAACTCCCTCGTCAACCCATCCCTTCCCACACAAACCACCCCCTCCCCAGGCTTTTTCACCTCCAACCGCAGGAGATGCAACACCTGTTCCTTTACCTCCCTCCTCGACTCCATCCAAGGACCCCGACAGCCTATCCAGGTGAGGCAGAGGTTCACTTGCACCTCCTCCAACCAATCTGTATCCGCTGTACCAGGTGTCAACTCCTGTACATCGGCGAGACCAAGCGCAGGCTCGGCGATCCTTTCGCTGAACACCTCCGCTCAGTCCGCCTTAACCTATTTGATCTCCCAGTTGCTCAGCACTTTAACTCCCCCTCCCATTCCCAATCTGACCTTTCAGTCCTGGGCCTCCTCCATTGTCAGAGTGAGGTCGCAAATTGGAGGAACAGCAGCGGTATGAACATTGACTTCTCTAACTTCAAATAGCCCTTGCTTTCCCTCTCTCTCCATCCCCTCCCCCCTTCCCAGTTCTCCCACCTGTCTTACTGTCTCCAACTATCTCTGTCCCGCCCACTTCCCTGACATCAGTGGAGGGCCTCGACCCGAAACGTCACCCATTCCTTCTCTCCAGACATGCTGCCAGTCCCGCTGAGTTACTCCAGCATTTTGTGTCTACCAAAATAATATAGTTTACGTAAGTGGGTACTGGTAAACTGCAATGTGGAAAATACAGAATCATCCATTTTGACAGGAAAAAAAATCAAACAGAGCAAGCTAACCAAATGGAGGAGACTGCAGAGCTTGGACATGCAGAGGGATCTGTCTTTGTGAATGTTTTGCACAAGGCTAGTATGCAAGTATACTAAGTCATTTGGAAAGCTAACAAAATGTTATTGTTGAGGGAATTGTGAGGGAATTAAATACCAAAAGGGAAGGTTATATTGAGCATTAGTGGAACCATGTTTGACATACTGTGCATTTCTCTCTTTTTTCAAGGAAAGATGTAAATGCATTGGAAGCAGCTCAGAGCAGGCTTATAAAACTGATACCAAGAATGGGTGGGCTATCTTAGAAGTAAAATATTGAGCAGGCTATGTTTATATCCTATGGATTCAAAGACTAAGATAATGTGATTTTCAATCATCAGCCTAATAATGGCACTATCTCTAATTTTAATATCGGTACCTAAAATATTTGAATCACTTGTTGCAATTTTTAAAGGGTTGGTGTTCTCATATCCATTCTACTGCTTTTGACATCTTACTTCCTGTGCAATATCTGCCTTCTTTATTTCATTAGGCAAAACACTGGACCTCACACATCTAATTTGAAATTCACGGGAATATCACAAACAACCCACTTGTTGATTTCTGTCATCTATAGCTAATATAATGATCTATATATAATATAGCTGTATAAGACTATAACTAATCCTATTGCAAACCTCCCCAACCACTACCTTTTCTATTTTTCTACTTCTCTTACCATCCTTCGCCCCTACTTTGTATCCCAGCTAGTTGTCAATCCTCTTTACTCTACTGACTGTATATTCTTATCTCTTCAGCTGTATTTCAGCTGCTTTTCGAAGTCTGAATATTATTTCATGCAAGTCAACTTTATTTGGGCTTCTTCAAAGTATTAAGTGAGTTTAGGCAAGCAAGACTTTCCCCGACTGCATTACCAGAACTAAGCTGGTGAGTGTGTAATTATCTGCCACTTTAAATAGGGGTACTGTGCTATCTATTTTCACCAGTTCCTCTGTCATCTTTCCTTCTCACTCATCATTACCTGAACTCTGACGGAGACATAAACACAAATTCAATCTGGCAGAAAGGGTAGATCCCACCCTGTCACTACCAATTTAAAGGCATCAGTCAACTGAAATGTTGGAATAAGAAACCCAAATCAAAAATTAGATTAGGCGGGGCAAAGAGAAAGTCCTTCACTAAAGAGATTGATCCTGGTTAATGCTAATTGTATCATGGGAATCCCTCAGGAGAAAGAACAGTTTATCAATCTGAGCCACTTCATCAATAACCTTCTCTTCATCAAGTGATCAAAAGTGGCTTGTTAGTTGATGACTGATGCTTCAGCTTTATTTGCATTTGCTCAGACAATGAGGAATGGGCTTATGCAGGAAGCCTTAAACATCTTTCCAACACAGGCTAATAGTGTACCGACCTTTTTAATTCTGTAAAAATTAATGTAATTCATTTCAATTTTAATTCAAATAAAATTCAATTAAATTCCCGTGGTGAGGATTTTAGGAAGAGACTGATATGGATCAACCACAATCTGAAGAGTATTACAACTGCTGCAATAATTGAAAATCAAAAACTGCAGAGGATGGAAATCTAAAATCAAAACAGAAATTGCCAGAACCACCCAGTGGGTCAGGCAGCATTTGTGAAAGGAGAAACATTTTAGGCAAAGGCCTTAATCGTACTACTGAGGACAAGTCAGTCTCATCACAAAGACCGTTCTATTATCCCAGCAAAGAACAGACAGATTGCTCATAGATATTCATTGAATTTGATTGAAAGCTACAGCACGGAAACAGGTCTTTCGGCCCATTGAGTCCACACCATCCATTGATCACCCATTCACACTACTACTTTATCCCATTTTCGTATCGACTTCCTACGCTGGGGTCAATTCACAGAGGCCAATAAATCTCCAAACCTGCACATCTTTGGGATGTAGGAGTAAACCGGAGTACTTGGAGGAAACCCATGCTGTCGCAGGGAGAAAATGCAAACTCCACACAGACAGCATCCAAGAGCAGGATGAAACCTTGGTCTCTGACACTATGAAGCAGCAGCTCTACCAGCTGTGCTGCTGTGTCTTCCTAAGTGGATAAAGTAAGCGGAATAAACCTGAGCGGAAGTTGCTCAGTGTAAAAAACAACTCATCCAGTGTGTTAATGTAAGTTATGTGGGCCTCTGTTCAAGGGACAAGTGGAGAGCACTCAGACCATTCTGGTGTGTAATGGAAATTGAAATGGATTGTACATCAATGGCAAAGTTCAGCTGGTTAGTGCCAGAAAATTGCAAACTGTCAAAGTGAGAGAGTACATCAGGATGTCACAGACATAAGTGAGAAAGGATTGGACCAGGATAGAAAGGTGGAGTCAAAGTAAGAAATCAATTTAAGGGACTTCCGGTGGCGCCATGGAGCTGTGAGAGGCGCAGCATTCAGCTCCGCTCCAGATGAATGCGTGAAATCGCTTAAAAAGACGTTTTGTAAGACGGGACCGATTTTAAAATACTTACCGGAGCTGCTTGATGTCGCGCAGGTAACGTTATCAGAAATCGCCGTGAAATAACGGAGAATAACGGTACTTTTAAATGCAAAAGAGGAATCCTCCCCAGAGACCCACTACAAGACTCTGTGTCAAAGAGCTGGGTAAAACTCTGCAAACAACATCAGAAAGTTCCGAAGAGGAATATGAATCTTAAAGATTAGCCACTGAAATGGCTACAAAGGAGAAACAGATGGAACAAATGGAGCAATCGGTAAGAGTTTTACTAAAGAAAGACTTTGCCACTATGCTACATGAGGAGATTTCTGCACTGGATAAAAGTCTGTCTAAAAACATGAAGCATGTGAATCAAGAAATCATTGAGACAATCGATATTCTAAGGAAACGTATTGATGATGTTGAAGATGATTTAAGTGCAGAAATCAAACGGGTTGAAAAAGAGTGCAACGATAAGTTTGACTCTGTTTTCCATACTACTACAGCATATAGCACTGCTATGAAAGATATGGAAACAGCGATGAAGGAAATGTCTGAAGAGATAAAAAGAATGAGAGATCAAGACTGTGTCTTGGAGCAACAGGCCTAAATTACTGACAAATCCATTGATTTGGAAGCACGATCAAGATGGCAGAATTTAAGAATAGTTGGAGTGAGAGAGGGAAAGGAAACTGGAATCGACTCTCGGGAGTTCGCTGCCAACTTACTTAAAGAAGTATTCAAGCTGCCGGACAAACTGAAAATAGATGTTCAATTAAGGCCAGGAGCCCCACCTGGACAGAACATAGTGAAATTCCATGACATTTTTGCTTTGGAAGATATTATGAAAAAAATTCCATTCAGAACGAATCTGATGTTTGAAGAGGACAATCTTAGATTCTTTAGAGATTACCCAGCAGAAGTGGATAAAAAATGGGACCTGTTTACAAAGACAAGACAGATCCTGAAAGGAAATCAAAATGTAAGATACGGCATAATGTACCCTGCAAAAATGAAGATCACTTACAAGAGTGTGGAACGTGCTTTTACTGATCCAGAAGAGGCGTACAAATATGCACAAGAATTCATAGACGAGACCAACAGATAAGTTAAACAGCACGACTATCAGGATCTGTTTTTTTACAAATATTGGCAGAGGGGAAGCTGAGAAAATATGACTTTTTAATAAAAGAAATTATTAATGTTCTCGTTAAGATGGCGGAATTTTACACAAGGCGATGTCTAGACACCTTATCTACTTTGGAATGTTAACCCAAGGACAAACTTTTTTTTCTCTTCGAATGAAAGACTTAAAAATAAAGGGGAGCCGTGGAACATGGAAAAATCAATATAAATGGACTTGAAAATAAAAATTTATGAATTAAAAGATTTTTATAATCCTATACTAACATATAAGTAATTGAATTAACTTAGCAATAGCAATCTAATATGAATTAGTATAATAATGACTAACTCCTCCGGGGGGGGGGGGGGGTTATTTCAAATTGTTAATGAATCTCTAGATTTAGGATAACGAGCTAAATATATTGATATATGTTAATATCATAGTAATAAACTAAAACACATATAACAGATTCGGGCCCTGCTATGCGTAAGTGGAAGGGAGGTGATTCAGACACTTGGCAGATAGCCGAGAGTCTGATTCTGGTTAACCTCTTCCAACCAGCTGTTTACTATTATAAGAGAGTGGGATCTGACTGTGAAGTAAAATGTAATAATTGTTTGTATAGAGTAAATGGAAGATTATTTGAAGATTCAATTAGATATACATGTCCGAGGTTTCTTTATATACCACTCGGTCTTGAACTGGCCCTTCTTCCTTCTTACAATATTTGGTTAAGGGAGCAGAGCTTAAGGTAAATTAACATCAACGGAAGTTCTTAAACACGTAGCTACCTTTTATCTTTTTATAGTATCTCTATTTTTAGATACTGTAATATCACCTTTTTAATTTTTACATCACTTTACACTTTTCTGTCAAGATTAAGTTTAAAAGGGATCTACCAACAGAACCTAGTAGCCGCGAGTGCCTACCCAACACGTAGAGGCCTGAGGTATTGTGCTGCACCATATAACTTAAAGTATCAAAGTAATTCATAATGCAAGACAATAAACAAAAGAAAAATGGAGGAATCATGTCTTGTAGCCGGAATATAAGGGGTGCTAATGAGCCAATTAAAAGGGGTAAGATTTTTGCACAATTAAAATCAGTTAATGCAGACATGACTTTCCTACAGGAAACACACTTGAAATTCCAAGCTCAGACCAGACTGAAGGCAAATTGGATCGGCCAAACATATTACTCTTCATATATCTCTAAATCTAGAGGCACGGCAATTATTATTCGTAAAGGAATATCCTTTCATTTAAAGAATATTATAGCAGATAAAGAGGGGAGATATCTCATAGTTACGGGAGAGATCTATTCTACCTCACTTACTATGGTAAATATTTATGCGCCTAATTTTGATAATCCTCAATTTTTTAATAAAATCCTGAATATAATTTCAGAATTTAATTATCAAAATGTGATAATTGGGGGAGATTTCAATTGCGTTTTAGATCCATACCTGGATAAATCTGCACTACATAAGAGGCTTAACATAAAATCTAAAGCCAGTGAACTCCTAAATACATACATAAAAACACAAATATAACAGATGTATGGAGAATTGCTAATCCAGTTGGAAGGGAATACTCTTTTTACTCAATGGTACATAAAACTTACTCGCGTATTGACTATTTTCTAGTGGATACGAAATTAATTCCTTACACAATTAACCCTAAATATCATAATAGTATCATTTCTGATCACTCCCCGTTAACATTTTTCCTAAAACTAGAAGGAATGCCCAATAAAAAATCGTTTTGGAGGTTCAATCCCCAAATTCTAAACGACCCACAAGGTGGTATATATCTAAAACAACAGATGGAAACTTTTTTTAGATTAACGGCACCCCAGGCATTTCACCCTCTTTATTATGGGAATCTTTTAAGGCATTTATCAGAGGATCTATAATTTCATATCAAGCTTTTCAAAATAAAAAGAATAAGAACGAACAAATGCAGCTAGAAGAACAAATTAGACAATTGGAGCTAGATAATGCTAAAGAAGCAACCATAGACAAACACAATAAAATAACAATACTGAAATTTAAATTAAACAGAATCTTATCTGCAAGAGTTATAAGACTATTTCAAATTACAAAACAGGAACATTTTGAATTCGGCGATAAACCGCATAAACTCTTGGCACGTCAACTGAAAAAATGGGAAAAGGATCACACGATTTCAAAAATAAAATCAGATAAAGGTGAATTGTTAACATTACCTAAAGACATTAATAAAAGATTTGCCCAATTTTATCAAAATTTATATACATCTAAAACAACAGCAGATAACACTAAAGTTATAATTTTTTTGGATAAATGTAACCTCTCAAAACTTAACCTGTTGGAACAAGATGAATTAGGAGCTCAGGTCACAATTAAAGGAATAGAAGAGACAATAAATTCATTGAAGAACGGTAAAACGCCAGGACCAGATGGATTTAGTAATGAATTTTATAAAAGATTTGCAAGACAATTTCACCACGACTACAATAACTGTACACATATGCTTTTAAAGAACAAACACTACCAGAAACATTAGCGGAATCAACTATTACACTCATACCTAATAAAAGATAAAGATCTAGAAGACCCTGGTTCAACCCTAATGCACTGTTAAACACAGATCAGAAAATACTAGCGAAAACTCTAGCAAGAAGATTGAGCAAATACGTTAGTAAATTAATAAATGCGGATTAAACGGGGTTTATACCCAAGAGGCACTCATTCAATAACTTGAGATGTCTGTTTAATATAATGCATTCATATAAAATTGAAGAGGAAGACAGCAATTATTTCACCGGATGCAGAAAAAGCATTCGACCAAGTGGTATTGGGAATACCTCTTCAAAGTATTGCAAAAATTTCAAATGGGAGAGAATTTTATCTCATGGGTAAAATTATATGACAAGTCGACTGCTAGGATACTGACCGATAATATACTCTCTCCGAAATTTCAACTATCCAGGGGCAATAGACAGGGATGTGCATTATCACCCCTGCTATTTGCTCTTATGATAGAACCCCTAGCAGAAAGTATAAGAACGCATCCGAATATCCATGGTTATAATATAAAACACTCAAATAACAAAATATCACTATATACAGACAACGTACTATTATAATTACAAAATCGCAAATTAGCATACCAAACATATTAAATTTAATAGAGGAATTCTTCTCAGGATATAGAATAAATTGGAACAAAAGCGAAATTATGACGATAAAACCTCAAGAGCCGAAACACCTTTTAAAATTCCCCTTTAGAATTGCTACAAAGAATTTTAAATATCTGGGTATCAAAATTACTAGAAAATATAAATCTTTATTCAATGCAAATTAAATGCCCTTACTTACTAAATTAAATGCCCTGATTAAATTTTGGAAAACACTTCCGATGTCTTTAATAGGCATAATAAATGCCATAAAAATGATTTTTTTACCACAAATGTTATATTTATTTCAATCAATACCAATATACTTACCTACATTTTTTTCTTTAAACTCGATTCTGATATCATAAATTTCAAATGGGACTATAAGTCCCATAGAATTCAAAGAAGACATTTGTGTAAACCCAAAGAATTTGGTGGATTGACACTCTCCAATTTTTTGTACTATTACTGGGCAGTGAATATCAAAAATGTAATTTACTTGTTGGACAATTCTGCCCAATGGGTAGATTGGATAGTAACGGAGAGAGAGGATTGTTCTCCTTTTAATATAGGAGCGATCCTTCTCTCACCGATAAAACTAAATAATACAATATGCAAGAAGAATCCAATTATTCATAGAACAATACGAGTTTGGAAACAAATAGAATTAACTCTCTATAAGAAATAAGAAATCTATCGCTTCTTGCTCCCATAGTTAATAATCCGTCGTTTAAACTGTCTATTATTGGTAAAACTTTTACCTATTGGGAAAGAATAGGAATTAAAATGTTTGGAGACATGTATGAAATGGGAAACCTTTTATCATTCCAACAACTACAACTCAAATACAACCTGAAAAGTAATCAATACTTTAAATACCCTCAAATCCGTGACTACTTGAAAAAACATACACAAGAATATCAAACTCTGACTTCAGATCTATTAGATGGAGCCATTCATCTAAAGGCAGATTCAATTAATTTAATATTAAATTAGTATAATATCATTCTAAATATAAAAATACCATCATCTGATGCAATTAGAAGAGATTGGGAACAAGAACTATCTATAAAAATTTTGAAAGACAGATGGGATAAATGTTTGTTATATGTACAGAAATGCTCGATCAATGTAGGACATATCTTAATTCAATTTTAAATTTTACATAGATTATATTACTCGAAAACTAAACTGAATAATTTTTTTCCAAATGTTTCTCCCATCTGCGATAAATCCTTATCTCAAGATGCAACCATAGCACCTCCTTTGTCTCCTGCATTAAACTCCATACATTTTGGAATGAAATTTTTGAAATTTTCACAACATTTTTTTTTTTTTTTAATTGAACCCCAACGTAGAACTGATTATCTTTGGAACAATGGAAGCCGGCATTGAGCTGACTTCATTCCAAAAGAGTTTCCTTAACTATTTCTTAATAACGGCAAAAAAAACATACTAAAATTCTGGAAAAATGCATCCAATGCTTAAAATGTGGATTTTAAACATGTCTGAAATGAGATTCGTCCTAGCAGGGAAATCAGACCAATTCTTAAAGATCTGATCTCCCTTTATCGATTTATTACAAGCATATGGTGCAACATAACCCTGGAAATTAACTGTTTCAGAACCGGGTGAGGGGTGTGTATAGATACGAAGCAAGTATATCCCTTTTATTTTCTTTATTTCTTTTTTTTATTTTTTCTCTGTTTTATTTTCCTAATTTTTTTTTCTCTTTCTCCAGCTTTACATCTTTATGGGCTCTCTCTCTACTTTTTCACGAACTATCAATATCACTATCTTACCTAACTTTCTCTTTCTCTCTTTTTCTTGCTTTTGTTATGTTTCTGTTATTAAGTTTAAAAACAAGTTGTACATGAGATGTATTATGTTATTCTTGGTTTATACCACTGTACATGAGTTCTAATAAAAATATTTAAAATAAAAAATAAAAAAATCAATTTAATGAGTCAGGAGCAGGCTAAAACCAATGGATCAATCCCGTTGATCTTGGGCAGGAGGTGGAAATGGCTGTGCTGGGTGAATACATAGCTGGAAACTGAAATTCTCCCAAGAACATGAGATCCTAGAATGCCTGGGAGTTCATTAAAGAGAGATTATAGGGGAACAAAGCTATGATCTCTGTGGAGGACTGATTGTTTGGGCACAGAGAGTGGAAAGTCAGAAGGCATAGTGAAAACACAGCAGGGGAACAGACAGGATGAGTGATCAGGGGAATGTGACTGTGAAGAAAGATCAGAAGAGGCGTTGGAATTCAACAGCTACTGACGTTTATGATCTTCGACATCTGAAGTTGTTTGTTTCAACACAGAAAGCTAAAGTGGAACTGCTGACCATGACAGCATTGAGGTAAATGGAATTCGTATTATTAGAGACAACATACACATGCTGAGAGATGGCATTAAAGTGGATATGTGTAGGAAGGAACTGCAGATGCTGGTTTAAACAAACGACAGATACAAAATGCTGGAGTAACTCAGCGGGACAGGCAGCATCTCTGGAGAGAAGGAATGGGTGACGTTTCGGGTCGAGACCTGAAGAAGGGTCTGTATCATATGTTAGTGTTGATTTAAAGGACAATATAATTATTTTCTTTCCCCGTTCCCCTGACTAGTCTGAAGGAGATCTCGACCTGAAACATCAACCATTCCTTCTCTCCAGAGATGCTGCCTGTCCTGCTGAGTTACTCCAGCATTTTGTGTCTATCTTCACATTAAAGTAGATCCCAGGTTGCAACAAGAACAGTGCCTCAAGAAACACTGGGCATTATGAATGTATCTGCAATACTGGGAGGATCCAAATCTGAGGTGAAATCTGCTGAGTGTTTCCAACATTTCCTGGTTTGCGTTATAGAGGTATACAGCACAGAGGAAGGGCCTTTTACCCTCCAGGGTTAGTGTAAATGGACAAAACCTTTTGCACTACTCTTGACTCTATGTCCACGCCATCTATCGATTATATCTTTATACTAATGCCACATAGCAGCCCCTGATCCATCGCCTGCAATAGCTCTCCATGAAATGCTTTATCCTGGTCTTTTGACTAACCTGCTGGGTGCTACGGGATTGATGTGATCACCCCTTTCTTCATTAGGTGTTGCAATGACCATTGTTATTCTGGTGGAAGTTCATTTACTTGAAGCTTCTATTCTTTCCACAAACTATTTACAGCTTTGTTTTGTGCTTATTGTAATTGCATTGTTTATTCTCTCATGGAAAACTGGTATTTCTGACAAGATCAGCATTTATCGTGCATCCCCAATAGCTCTTGAAAAAATGCTGCTAAGCTACCATTATCATTTCTTTCAATGAAGGAATAGCAGAATATTTCTGAGTCAACATGATGTGTGACCGAAAGAGAACATGGAAATAATATTGTGCTCGTGAATCTGCCCCTCATGACCTTGCATCTGCTATATAATCAGTATTTTGAGGGGGCTGCAGAAAGATTCTTCGTGGGTTGCTGCAACATAACTATTTGATGGTTTGTTGTGCAGCCATAGAGTGGTGGGAGCAGCAAGTGGGTATTTAAGGTGGATTTAATGGGTTGTATTACCATGGATGCTGTCTTTTGAATGGTGTTGGAGCTGACAGGCTGAACAGAGTAGATGATTCCTTTGCACATACCTGTCTTGGCTTTTAGATATTTGAAAGGCTTTAAAAAAGGCTTTGAAAAGGATGTGGGTAACTTGCCATATAAATCACAATGATATATTCTTGCAACTACAATGTTCATGAAGCTGGTTCTGTAAGGTGTCTGGTAATAATGATTCATCTTATGTTAATGGTAGCCACATTGATGATGGAAAAGGCACTAACTGCAAGGATAGATAATTAAGTTGACTTCAGTTGAAGACCTTCATTGCCCAATGTTTACATGGTTAGTGTATTACATACTTGTTGGCACCTTCTTTGAAATCTGTCATGACATCTAAGATCATCAGCGATATGCCCCAGCACAGTGCACCAGTACCTCCAAAAAGGTAAAAACTGGACTTTCAAAATTTTAGAATTTTAACGATTCTATACTTTTTTAGTCATTAGTTTATTAAATTATATATTGATGGATGAAATGTTGATAAATGTAACTTAATTTTTTAATTAATATGCAAATATGCTCATTATCTACAAAAATAGCACTGTCCAAGGCAGCAGCTCTAATCTTAGCGCCTAGATATTGCTCATTTGTCCCAAGCTCAGTGAGTCAAGAGTCAAGATTGTTTTATTGTCATATATTCCACATAGAACAATGAAATTCTCACTTGCAGCAACACAACAGAATATGTAAACATAATACACTGTAAACAATGTAATATACATGAGAAAAAAAGCTCAGTGTGCGTGTATATATATACACATACTCACAAATACACATATATATAGATCCTGGGCATTCAAGTTGCAAAACCAGGCCGTGATACAACCAGTCAATATGCTCTCTACCGTGCACCTGCAGAAGTTCAAGAGAATCCTCTCTGACATACCAAACCTCCGTAATCCACTCAGGAAGTAGAGGCATTGATGTGCTTTCCTTATAATTGCATCAGTGTGCTGGATCCATGAAAAGATCCTGAGACCTGAAGATGAGAATCGTTGGTGGAACTCAAGTTGAGTATTGCTGATATGTTGTGGGAATGCACTGTCAACATCATTGTTATCCCTTTACATTACTGCTGATGTAGAATCGGTGGATGTTGTGACAACTTGCCAGATTGGAAGAGTAATGTTTTCTGCAGACAGGACATACACAGGAATTTTGTATGCTGCGATTATTGTACCGTATTATTCTGCAACAACTTGATCTACAGCACCGTCTTCAGCACCTGACCTGAAACATTGTTGAATCCATAATCTTTGGTGAATCTGGTAAAACAGACCATTTCATGATTTCACGGTGTGAATTGTCTTAGCTGAAAATTGGCAGCTGTGAAGCTAAGAACCTCAGGAAAAGATTGATTGGGATAAGCCACTTGGAATTACTATCTGAAAAGAATGGGAAGTTTTAATTTTTGCCTTTGGGACAAGTGCTGGGCCTTTCCATCACTGAGGACTGAGATGATTATCACTCCTCTCCTTCTTTCATTGTTGATACATCCACTACCATGCCAAAGTAAATGGAATCGGTTTTGCATTGCTGCCACAGAAGTGTGAGACCAGACTAAAATGTGAAAAACAACCCACTTCCCATATTTGCCATTGAGCAGTTCATGCTTAAATGTTTTCCATGTTTTGTTTATGGAGCCATGGCCTGCTTCATTCGCTGAAGATTACAAATGGGATTGAAGGTCCCCTGAACAAATACTGGACTTTATTGGAGAAGGGTCATTGAGGAAGCAGTTGAGGGTGGTTGGGTTTTGGGCGCTGCACCAAGAAACACTTAAACCCTCTAGTTTTAGACTCCCCTATCCTAGATAAATGGCCATTCACCTTACTTATGTCTCTCATGATTTCATAAAGTTCTATAAAGTCACCCCCTCAGCCTTCCATGCTCAAGGAAGATTATCCCAGCCTATCCATGCTTACCTTTGAACTCAAGCCCTCCAAACCTGCTGATATCTTTGTGAATAATTTCTGCATTCTTTCCAGCTTAACGATATCCTTCCTATAGCTGAGTGAGAAGAACTTCACACAATACTCCTAGTGTGGTCTCATCAATGAGTTGTACGGTTGTAACATCATGACCCAACTCCTGTACTCAGTTCACTGATTGATCAAGGCGCACAAGTCAAATGCTTCATCACCCTTTCTATCTCTGCCACCACTTTCAGAATATTCTGCACTTATACCTTAGGTCTCCCTGTTCTGCAACACTTTCTAGGGACCTACTATTTGTTGTGCCAATCCTGGCCTGGTTTAACTTATCAAAGTGCAACACTTGTCCCAGGTTAAATTCCATCTGCCATTCTTTGGCCTGATTTCCCAGTTGATCTAGATCCAATTGTAATCTTGGATATATTGGGCATCGCTATCATTGAGGATGGAGATTGTCTTCTCCTTCTCTTTGTTATATAATTGTTTATTTGATCTGACAGTATGGCCTAGCAATGATCTGATTGATTGGATCACAGCACTGTTTATTGCATTTGCTGATAAACTACCAAGTAATTCAGTGTCACAGCTCCACCAGGTTGCTGATTCATTTTAGGGTATTTGGCACTGACCCAGCTCTTTTGAGCTGTCAGATTTACACCTGTCTCTGTTCCACAAAGTCAGTGCTAACAACATGTTGTTAAAGAAGGAACTGCAGATGCTGGAGAATCGAGGGTTCACAAAAAGCTGGAGAAACTCAGCGGGTGCAGCAGCATCTAAGGAGCGAAGGAGATAGGCGACGTTTCGGGTCGAGACCCTTCTTCAACAACATGATGGGCGATGTCCTTAAAGAAGAGCAAAAAGTGAATCAGTCAAAATCAATGCAGAAGAATAATACAAAATCACCCCTCCGCAAATCCAACGACTCTGACACCAACCTACCACAGCCACACAACCAAAGTATGAGTCTGCAATACATTTTCCTCTTGTAATGCAAATCAGTTACTGTTCTATCAGATGAAGTTAAAACTCTGCTTCTGTGGACCTTGCTTGTGCAGAGTGGAGAAAAGATTATATTTATTTGTTTTTTTCTGTTGTTCAGATCCCTGCTGGCACCTTCAACTGAGATTTATACACTCCTGTTTCCAGAACTATGATTCACTTTCTGCTGCTTGTCACCAAAAATTACAATAGAATGAGCCCCGATTCAAGGGCTTCATACTTCTTGTTAATGAATTCCATTTTAACTCACAATTCTAAAGCACCGATTGAGCAGAAAAAATAATGTTTTGGATATCTTATTCAGGAAAGGTCAGGTATGATAAGTGTAATTATTGTACGGTTACGGAGAAGATGCTCTTCTGAGGATACGATTTCCTTCTTCATTGACTCATTCTTGTGTCAAGAAAGATAGAGCATTATTCTTCAACTAACAAAGGCATTGTTTGTCCACAACTAACAAATGGTCAGTGCGGACTCAGGTCGGAAAGGGCCAGTGCGGAAAGGGCCAGTTTCCGCACTGTATCTCTAAACGCAATTAAACTACATTACTTAACTGCTTAATGCATTAGTACTCATAATACATAGAAACACTAAAGAAGCACTAAAGACTGCAAATGGATGGACCATTTCAAGTGAGTCATCATGTCTCATTGATGTTCAGTCATTCTTCAATACATACTCCATTCATTCAATCCTACAAGCGATGCCAACAATATTGCACCATGTTTCATAAAACGTGAGATGCAGACAAAGACATGCACTGCAGTAAAGCATCCCATGTTTTAATTTAATATAGATTTTCTGTATAAAGCATGTGGGAAAATTATTTAACTTGCACTATTTTCTAAGCTTAACATGATTCCTTCGAAGTTCCATGTTCATTTTGCAGACACGTGAAAAGAAATCCATAGTAAATCAGGACATACTGCATTACATGCATTAGCTGCTGAACTAAATAAATAGTATGCGGTCTCGAGCTACTAAATGAATTGATTAAATGCCACATTCTCTGTCAACATGCTCATAACCTTGTGAGGTGTAATATGCTATGATTCCATTGGCACCATATAACAATAATGAAGATGGGCTGGAATCAATAGGAAGTCTGACTCCACACGGTTCCATGATGTGATTTATTACATTGTGGGGGCTGATTATTCAGCCTTGAGCATAACAAGCATGCACAAGTTTACTGATCCAGGCAAGGGAGATTACTGAATCTTTTACAGTGTGGTATCAATAACGATCACACTGCCAAGCAGGAAAATCTGACCTATGATGAATAGTTAAATCCATAGGTCACCGACTGCCTTCTTCATTTTTAGCTTGCAGATTGTTTGAAAAGCAAAAATAAAACAAAGGATAATATAACTGCCCTAAGAACTCCAAAAGAGCATCCACAGTATGTAGATCTGCATCTGTCGGGTGAATTAGACAGGATATCATTGAAATTATGCAGAGCAGACAGATCGTGACATCAATCAGCATTGAAGCTGAATTTTCTAATTTCATTTTTCAGCTTGTGGTGTCACAGGTGTATTTGGAAAGGTGATGTTCCTGCTTTCTCATGCTTTTGGGTGGGAGAGCCCTAGAATGCTTCTGGAGTGATTCCAGAACACATTTGTTGTGACTCTAGCTCAAAGAATCAGCCACTTCATAGACCTGAAAGCATATTCATCAGCAGGAAAGAACCACATCAGAGCAACTACAGGGTTATTTTTATTCCTTTACAGAATGTGGGAATCACCAGCATGGTCACCATTAACTGCCTGTCCCTAAACGACCATGAGGAGCAGTTGGTAAACCCCCTCATGAACAACTGTATTATTTCTTCAGAATTTAATAGTATCCAACAAAGGACATTTTGGCCCATTGAACCAGCCAGAACAATCCCATTAACGTCCATCCTCACAATGCACTCTCACCTGCCCATTAACTCCATCTTCATTTCCCTATTACTACTAGCTGCGGGTCATTTATTTACCATAAAAGCTTTTTCATTCAGAGGGTATATAGAACTAACTGCAGAGGAAGTGATTGAGGTGTGGACAATTACAATAAATTACAATTACAATACACAAAGTGCTGAAGTCAGTATCTCTGGAGAAAATCTGGATCTCTTGATAGGCGATGTTTCAGGTGGGGACCCTTCTTCAGACTGATTGTAGTGGAGGTGGGGTTATGGATGTTGAATTCTCCAATTTTAGGTAACTTCTACAAACACCTCCCTCCACCCCTTCCCCACCTTCCTCCATTAAAAATCCACAGTTCACAACAATATATCCCTCTTGGGCTTGCATCAACTCTAGCCAATTATCAGCCTATAAACTTGAGAAGAAGTCTCATACCTCTTTCTTTTCACTGACAACATGTTCAAGAATTCACCATTACCCTTCCTGTGAAAATGCTCACTAAGCACCTACTTGAACCGGTACCAGTGCCACTCTGCTACCAGTGTCCTTTGTTGAGAAGATGTTCCTAAAAGCCTGCACACTGAGACTGTTGCACATAAAACTCAACTGTGTAATAAGGTGTGGTTTCTCTGCCTTCTCTTTTGACTTCCCTCACAATCTTCAAGTCACAGTTGATGCTATGGGCACTCGGATGGGCCCCAATTATGTCTGCCTTTTTGTTGGCTACATTGAACAGTCTTTGTTCCAAATATAACCCTGCACCATCTCTGCTACATCAATAACTGCACCAGGTCTGCTTACTGAACCTGTGCAGAAATCTTTGATTTCATTCACTTTACCACTTACATCTACTCTGACCTCAAATTCACTTGGACTATCTCTGACACCTCTCTCCCCTTTCTTGATATCTCTGTCTCCATCACAGGGGACAGAACATCAGTTCACATCTACTATAAACCCGACTCCCAACGTTATCTGGACTATACACAATAACTTAATTTAAAGCTTAATTTATCCCTCACCGTTCATCCCTCGCTTAGCATTACAAGGAAAAAAACGATCTTGTCACAAATACGTCGCTGTTTGATGAAGTTTACTCTACACTTATTAAAAACCATGTTTCTTGCTGTGAAATAGTAACTGCACTCCTAAAATACTTCATTAGCTGTGAGATACCTCAGGGTGGCCCTTGAAATGGACATAAAAATAATTATATCAGCATTAAACTTTCTTCTTTAGGCTATGCTAAATGTCGTTAGAACTGGTTCAATTGGTATTACATTACTGTTGCTACTGTGAGATTGAGTGATGAAACATTTTAACCCTCCCTCTCTTGCTGTCTACTGTTGCCACCTACACATATGAGAGTTCTTGGATGCCTGAAAGGAAAAAGGTATAAGGGTATGATTGGGAATGTGTGATGGTCAGTAAGTAGGAAGTGCATGCATATCTGGAATGAAGAAGAGGTTGGATAGAAAAATGATTAGATTCTGAGGACTCCATTTTCCTAAATTGACTGCCTCACCTTAGACATAAACTGTGATGGCCTTACCAAAAATACCCAGTCTAATGATCAATGACCGGTAGAATAAATGCTATAAAAATGATTTTTTTTCCCACAATTGTTATATTTATTTCAAGCCCTTTATATCTCCCTAAAATGTTTTTTAAAAAAATAGATACTTTGGTTAATAGTTTTATTTGGGACTATAAAAACCATCGAATAAGTAAAAAACATCTATGTAAATCTAAAATAAATGGTGGACTAGCACTACCAAATTTCTTATATTATTTCTGGGCAGTTCAGATTAAGAATATGAATTTTTGGTTGGTAAATTTAGATCATGAACCAAGCTGGCTAAAGATGGAAAAGGAAGACTGTTTGCCTTTTGATGTAGGTTCGATTCTTTTTGCACCAAGGGAAGAACAAAAAAAATGTATGGTGAAACCCTATAATTTATAGCAATAGACGTATTTGGAAATGAATAGTTAAGACCCTACATATGGATAATTTGTCACTTTGTTTGCCAATTATGAATAATCCCTTGTTTAGGCCCTCTGTATTGGACAAGGGGTTTAGACACTGGAATGATTTAGGAATTAAAAGGATAGAACACCTTTACAAGAAAGGAAAATTTCTTTCATTTCAAGAGTTACAGGATATTTATGGATTGCAGTCAAATAACATATTTAGGTATTTACAAATTAGAAACTATATTAAGTCAAATACACAAGACTATAAAAATAGAAAACCAGGATTATTAGATGAATTGTTTAATAAACATCCAAATACAGAAAAATTAATAGCGTATATATACACAATACTATTTTGGATAGGGAAATCCCAACTTCGGAAATATATCGACAAACATGGGAAAATTAAATAGGTTTATCTATAACGAAGGAAATTTGGGAAGAAAGCCTACAACGTATACATCGTTGCTCATTAAATGCTAGACATATATTGATACAATTTAAGGTATTACACAGATTACATTATTCAACAACGAAATTAAATAGAATTTATCCTAACATTTCTCCTATTTGTGATAAATGTCAGAACTTGGAAGCTAATTTAACGCATAGTTTTGTAACATGTATAAAACTCAATTATTAATGGACAGAAATCTTTAGAGTTATCTCTGAAGTTCTTAAAATTAAACTGGACCCAGATCCAAAATTAATAATATTAGGAGTTCCGGATTCAAATTTAATATTAACAGTAAACCAAAGAAATTTCTTGGATTACTGTTTGATAACAGGGAAAAAATTAATACTGAAATTTTGGAAGGGAACATTATCCCCCACAATTAAAATGTGGACAGTGGAAATGTTGGAGACGTTGCATTTGGAAAGAATCAGATTTGTCCTAATGGACAAATACAAACTTTTTGAACAGATATGGTCTCCATATACAGAATATTTGAAGGGGTAGCTGTTCTTGGCATCACAACTCAATGGGTACCAGCAGGATTAGATGAAAATAATTCTGTTTTTCTTTTTGATTTGTATACATGTCTCTATTGATATCGCTATTTGAAATTGTGTTATTCACTGTTAAGATGTATACTTATAATCTCTTTATTTTTATATATATATATATATATATATATATACATATATATACACATATATATACATATATATATATATAATACTTTGTTTTAATTAAATACATATAATAGTAAGATTAAACAAGAACTTACCAGTTCGAAGTTTGATCGTTATTTTATGAGGAGTTACGATGAGGGATTACGTGAAGAACCCGCCTCACGCTGGCAACGGCATACTTCAAAGCAGCGGCATGAAAAACACAGAACACCAAAAGCCGGAGTAACATAGTAAGGCTCATAAAAGACTTAGAACTACCATTTGATCATTTATTTTATGAGGGTGGGAGCGGAGGGCACGTAATCCCTCATCGTAACTCCTCATAAAATAACGATCAAACTTCGAACTGGTAAGTTCTTGTTTAATCTTACTATTTTACTTCGGAGTCACGTGAGTGACTACGTGAAGATTTTAAAGCTTTCTGTGTTTTTTATGTCGTAGAATCAATCCGTACGACAGTCCGGCTAAGTAAACACATACATGAGAAACCAGACTAATGTTAGATCATTTCACAATTAACTTTTTAATGGTTTAAAGACCATATAATAACCCTCCTTATATCTGAGGGAAAATGATTACAAGTGATAAAAGATAGAAGTGACTACACCATTGATTATAGCAATTAATAGTAAACAAAGCAGGTGATTATAGTGCTCCCAACACCGCGTGTCCAAAGCTTGTCATAGTGTGAACAGGTTTATTGTAGAACTTTGAAAAAGTTTCTTCTTTACTCCACCCTGCGACTTTTAAAATATGCTCGAGAGGTACGTCCCGCCCCTTCGCCGCGGACGTAGCTGCCGCCCTGGTGGAGTGAGATTTGAACACATCAGTGTCTACTCCCGCTAAAACCAACACCTGTTTCAACCATTTTGAGATAGTTTTGAACTGAAGCTTTTGTGTGTGGTTTTTTGTGCGTAACCATTAACGCTTTTTCATTTCCTCGAAGGGTGTCAGTAACTTTAATATATTCGTTCAAATGTTTAACCACACACAAAGTAGGATCAATATGATAAGCTTGAAAGGTTACCTTTGTTCCAGATCTCCCTGGTCTGCTTTGTTTGATCAACTTGTAAACATAGAACACAACATTATCTGTAGTCACATGCATACAGTCTAAACGCAACATTTGTAAAGTTTGCACTCTTTGAGCTGAGACCATGACATTAACATGACTAATTTCAATGTCAATCTTTCCAATGTCAACCCTTCAATTGGAGTCCATTGTCTAAGTAGCGTTAGTACAATGCTCACATCCCAAATCTCTGTGTATCTTGGTTTGGGTGGATTAATATTAAAGATTCCTTTCATAAATCTAGATATTAATGGATGCGACCCAATTGATCTCTGATCAGTCATAAGCCCTAAATAGGACGACAAGGCACTGCGTGCAGTGTTAATGGCACTGTAACTTAAATGTTGCTGAAAATGCAAATTGGCAAGGAAATCCAAAACATTTGCAATATTTACAGCATCATAAGAAATATTTGACTGTGTGCAAAAGTCTTCCCATTTCTTAATATGTGTCATATATTGCTTTTGTGTGCTATTGCGCCATGATGCAACCATAACTTCCATAGTTTGGTCCGACAATCCCAGCTCCTGTAGTGGTCTGGTCAAAACCTGCAGATTAACAAATTCATATATGCATACAATGGGTAAATCTCTTTAGTTACCGGATTAGTCAAGATATCACTACAGTTAGGAATCGACATATATGGTTCTTTAATCATATTCAGCATTACTGGGAACCAAGGTTGAGTTGGCCAATTTGGAACTACCAACAATCCAGAAGCAGAATCTTGTTCTATCTTCTTCAGGCATCTCTGAATCAAAGCAAATGGTGGAAAAGCATAAAAGAACATCTTTCCCCAGTGTAATGAAAAAGCATCTACTGCTACTGCATCTGGATCGTGTTCCCAAGACACATAAGTAGGCAACTGATGATTAAGCCTAGATGCAAACAAATCTATTTCTGCCAACCCAAATTGGTTTACAATATTCTTAAATATTGCTGGCTTAAGCATCCATTCCGTATTATCTTTAAAAATCCTGGACCTTTCATCTGCTACCACATTGTCCTTACCCGGAATGTAGCTTCCTGAAATCCATATTTGGCGACCAATACACCATTGCCATATCTCATTGGCCAGACAATCACATGATACTGACCTAACTCCCCCCATGTGATTAATGTATGCAACAGCCGTTTTATTGTCTAACTGTATTAACACATGTAGACCTTGTTTAGCACAACAATATGCTTTAAGTCCATAAAAAGCACCCAATAACTCCAAATGGTTAATACCATAAACTTGAAGAAACGCTTCTTCTTGAGCTTTCCATCTACCTCCACAACTGGAGGACAAATCTGTAGCCCCCCATCCGAGAGCACTAGCATCCGTTTGTAAAACCATTTCAGGTTGTTTAATCATGATATTCTTAGCAGCTTGTGGGACATTTTCAACCCACCATTGTAATTCCAACACGGCTTCTTTTGTTAATTGCATAGGCCTGTCAAAGTGACCTGCCTTCTCTTTAAGAGCCCTTATTTTGTCCCTTTGAAGATTTTGATAATGTAATGGACCAAATTCCACTGCCGGAAATGCTGCTACCAGTTTCCCAATGGTTTTCGCCACTTCTCGGATGGAGGGATAAGGTTTGTGAATGAGGTAATTACAAGTCATCAAGATGTCATTGGCCTTCTCTGTTGGCAAAGTAACTAACATAGTCACTGAGTTAATTACAAACCCCAAAAAGTTAATTGATTGTGCTGGCTGCAGCTGGGACTTAATTGGATGAATCAAAAACCCTAGCTTTTCAAACAAAGCTTTAGTAACTGAAACTGAGTGCTCAGCTGACTCTTGAGTATCACTAATGATCAGAATATCATCCAGATAAGCCATAACAATGTGTTTCTGTGCTCTTAATTGGGCTAAAAACTGGTTTTCAACAGTTTTGTAAAGAGTCTAGGAGCCGAACTCAATCCATTTGGTAAAGCTTTAAACTGCCATAATTGTCCCAGCCAATTAAATTTTAAATACCTCCTGAAGCATTGATGAATTGCTACAGAATAATAGGCATCCTTCAAATCAATCTTAGCCATATAACACCCTGCTGAGATAAGATATTTTGCAGTACTGAATGTCTCCATCTTAAAATGTTTGTATTCTACAAACTTATTCAGATCTGTAAGGTCCAGAATAATTCTGCAACCACCATCTTTTTTATCTCTTCGAAATATATTAGAGACAAATTGATGCTTATGTTCATATGTCTTTTCAATTACGCCTTTTCCAGATAATTTGTCAATTTCCACATTAATCTCCATTCTTTCCTCTGCAGAAAACACATAAGCATAAGCAGGTCTATTCTGTACAGGAGGATTAACCCCTTCTTTAAAAATAATAATGGCTCCCGAAACTGCTTGTAATACATATCGATCAGAAGTAATGTTAAGCCAGGCATTATAAAATTTTTGCAATCTCCCTCCAACTGGAGAGTCATCCACAGTTTCTTTAAGTATATAAGTCTTTAATACCTCTCCGTATGAGCGTGGTGGTCTCCTTCTTCCCGAATACAGGGAAGCACTTGCCTGCACAGCACGATAGTAATTTTCGTGACAAACTTCTGCTTCTATAATGGAAATCGAAACCCCTTCGGGTCGTAAAACCCCTTCTTTGCCCAAAAACAAAAGGTTTAACATTGCTAAAATATTTAGCTTCTTCATCCAACTCTTTCAGCTGTTTCGGCATATTTTCTCCAAACAAATACCCAGGAGCTTGAACTCCACTTTCTTGACACAGGCTTGCAAATCTAGGGTGAAATATGGGCCGAATCGCCATTTTCCTCATGCAATTAATTTCATAGAATGAATTACATAATAAGCCCAAAGTATCCTTTTGAATCTTTTCCATTTCCAGATTCTCCATTTGCCTGCCATAGGCCGTAATGGCAGCAGAAATTAATTTGAGCACCTTTTGAAACTTCACTTCTAGGGCTCTCATACTTGGAGTCATAGACGTCCATATCATCGGATTCACCGTAGGTACTTCCAATGAGGCACAATTTCTTGGAGCTTTATATAATTCTGATGTTTCATTCATCACAGAATTGTGAAGTTGGTGAGATACCATATAATTTATGCTTGCAGCTAGGATTTCTTCCATAGCCTCACCACTTCCTTCAGGTATAGCAAAATCTTGTGCTATCCCAGGCACATTAGGCCTTTTTCTTTTTACTTTGTGGTGTGCTTTCAAAAGCCATATAGCCACCAGCAGGGTCTGCCTTCTGCAGCCCTAAATCAATTGGGATATCATCCCATGAGACTTCTTCCAGCCCAAATCCTGGGTCCGGAGTATCATATTCCCAACTTGGCCCACAGCCATATTCATCATATTCAAACCCCTCAGGGATTTTTTGGGATTCATCTGGGTACTCTGACCCTTGTCTCATTATTGTTTGGAGAACTTTCTCCATATGCTCCATTTTTAGCCACATAGTTTTATTGTCTGGAGGTCTTTCAATATCAGAGTCATCAGAAACCACGGGCTTCTCAGATTTCTTTTTGCATTTTTTAGGAACATTTTCCTCCGTGGTTATTATTTCTGGAGAATCTGGAAACTCACTATCGGGTAAATCGGCGGCCAACGGTATCGGAACCGGGTCCGCACTAACTTCGCGTCCCGTATTTTTACTTTCACCCCGGGAACATCTTTTTTTACCCGCGAAAACTTCTTTCCCCGATTTCTCCATTTTTCTTTAATAATCAGTGCTCAATCAGCACGTTAACGTGGCTCTAAATTTTACTTTTGGTTTCGTTTGCTGGAGCCACCCAGCGTAACCTAAAAAACGCCCCGATCTAACTGCACTTACCTGCGGGCCGTACCGACCGCTGCCGAGGAGCTGCTCCTTACTGCAGCTCCTCCTCGCGCCGTCAGCGTTGACATCATGCCGTTGCCAGCGTGAGGCGGGTTCTTCACGTAGTCACTCACGTGACTCCGAAGTAAAACAAGAATATATACATATATATATATATATATATATTTTTCTCTCCTCTTTCTCTTTCTATATAACCAAAATTATTATTTAATCACTATTCTTATTGATTAAAATCTATTATTTTCTTTTACTACTTTCTAAAAAAATAGAAGTTTATAAGAATTATTCGTAACATTTGTATACTTATTGTAATAAGTTGGTTGTGTATTTGAAAAGTTGTTATACTGTTGTTATGATGGATTACTTCTAATAAAAATATTATTACACAAAAATACCCAGTCCATTCTTCATCCATGAGTTGAGATGTCAGAACAGTTTACACGCTTCCACTCTGCTCTGTTGCTACACTAGTTGTGTGCCACGTTCTACCACAAAAGAGCAGGTGGTGAGTTTCTTGTTGGATTATGTGTCTGTCAAAGTCAGATAGATTTTGACTTTACAAAGAGCAAAGTGCCTGAGGGTTAATGCAATATTAGAATATTAACATTTGATTCATGGTTACTGCTATTAATTGAGAATGCAGCTGTAGAGCACTCGGCGGGGTGTCACCAATCGTGGCTTTTCAGCTGTGAGAAGAGACTGGATAGACTGGGGTTGTTTTCCTCAGAGAGGAAAGAGCTGGTGGGAGGAGAGGCGGTAAAGATGCTGCCTTTCAGCGCTTTCAACACCGAAGACCCAGGTTCAATCCCAACTACGGGTTTTGTCTGTACGGAATTTATACGTTCACCCCGTGACGGCGTGGGTTTTCTCAGAGATCTTCAGTTTCCCCCTACACTCCAAAGACGTACAGATTTGTAGATAAATTGTCTTGGTATAAGTGTAAAATTGTCCCTAATGTTGCTGATCGGTGTGGACTTGGAGGGCCAAAGGATCTGTTTCCCTGCTGCATCTCTAAACTAAACGAAATGTTTAGCAGAGAGCATAAATTTAATGTAAGCAGAGAGCATAAATTTAAGGTAATGGATAAGAGATTTAAAGGGATTTGAGGATTTTTTCATTCATTCAGTCATGGTTAGAATTTAAACACTTCTGGTGACTGCTGGTATGTGGTGGGAAACACACAACTGACCTTGGGGTTGAGAAGGAAAGATAGATCAGCCATGATTGAATGACAGAGTAGACTTGATGGGCCGAATGGCCTAATTCTGCTCCTATAGCTTTAAACTTATGAACTTGACAACATTCACATCAGTTACTGGCTCTTTGCCCAGTCACCCTCACAGGGCACGTTTTGGGTTTGTGCCCTCTTGTGGTGTATAGGAACCTCTCTTTTCCTCTCAACCCTATCTAAAGAGAGGTCCAGGGACTCACTGTACAATCTGGTATGTGGTATATGTAATGTTAGTCAGTCATGATCAGTAATTTTAATTTTAATGCTGCCACCATTTTATGATTATATCATGTGACTAACTACTCCCCGAGCTGCTGTAATGTTGACTGAAACTTCTAGAAGCAGTTTGTGAATAACCTTTGAATAAATGACAAACATGTTATTTGTGCTCCTTGTTCCTCACAAGTTCATGTCAGTACACTGTGTAGTGATCTTGGTTGGAGGTTAAAAAATACTGGGCACACAACCTGGTGAGAAATCACAGCTATTATAAGTGATGAAGTCATCAATGTTATCAAGTAACGATTATATTAACAGTATGAGCCTGAGAAGTTCACAGTTAATCATGAGAAGTCTGAGTGACAGATGCTTAAATAATTTTGAAAATTTTACTGGCATGATTGATGTCTTATTAAACAAAGTTATCAAGAAGATGCCTTCATTGGAATAATTCCCTATTTTCTTCATTCCTCACATAACTGCTGAGCCAAGAGTCTCAGAGAAGTCCAGCATAGCATTAAGTCCTTTGTCCTACTATGTCCACATCAACCTTTTTGATCATCTTTACTAATTGCCTGCATTTGACCTAATAATTTATGCCTTGTCTATTTAAATGGATCTCAAAATGCCTCTTAGACATCGCAATTATACCTGAGTGTACCATCTCCTCTGGTAGTGAGTTCCAGTTATCAACCACAGTTGAAAAAGTATTTAATCCTCAGATTCCCCCTTGAAGCTCCACATCTCACCCTAAACATATCTCATCGTGTTTTATCTCTTCTGTTTTTTACTGTGTATTTATCCTCTGATTTTACCATGGGAAAGACATGAAGACTGGGGAACATCAAGAGTCAAGAATCAAGAGAGTTTATTGTCATGTGTCCCAGATAGGATAATGACATTATTGCTTTGCTTCAGCACAACAGAATATAGTAGGCATGAATACAGAACATATCAGTGTGTCCATATACCATTATATAAATATATACACACATCAATAAATAAGCAGATCAAGTCCAAATAAACAGATAATGGTGTATTAATGTTCAGAGATTTATTCAATTGAGTTTAATAGCCTGATGGCTGTGGGGAAGTAGCTATTTCTGAAGCCAGACGTTGCAGTCTTCAGGCTCCTTTACCTTCTACCTGAAGGTAGCGGGGAGATGAGTGTGTGGCCAGGATGGTGCGGGTTCTTGATGATGATACTATCTGACCTCCCTTCGATAAAAGGGTCAGAGCCGATGATGGACTGAGCAATGTTTGCTACTTTTTGTAGTCTTTTCCGCTCCTGGGCGCTCAAGTTGCCGAACCAAGCCACGATGCAACTGGTCAGCATGCTCTCTACTGTGCACCTGTAGAGGTTCGAGAGAGTCCTCCTTGACATACCGACTCCCCATAATCTTCTCAGGAAATAGAGACGCTGATGTGCTTTCTTAATAATTGCATCAGTGTTCTCGGACCAGGAGAGTTCTTCGGAGATATGCACGCCCAGGAATTTGAAGCTCTTGACCCTCTCCGCCATCGTTGATATAAACGGGACTGTGGGTCCCCATCCTACCCCTTCCAAAGTCCACAATCAGTTCCTTGGTTTTTCCTGGTGCTGACGGCCAGGTTATTGTGCTGGCACCATTTGGTCAGTCGGTCGATCTCACTTCTATACTCTGACTCGTCCCCATCAGTGATACGTCCCACAACAATGGTGTCATCAGCGATCTTGATGATGGAGTTCGCACTATGACCGGCTACTCAGTCATGAGTATAGAGTGAGTACAACAGGGGGCTGAGCACACAGCCTTGAGGTGCTCCCATGCTGATTATTATCGAGGCTGACACATTTCCACCAATACGAACGGTCTGTGGTCTTTGAATGAGGAAGTCGAGGATCCAAATGCAGAGACCCAGATCTGAGAGCTTGGTAACCAGCTTGGTGGGGATGATTGTATTAAATGCCAAGCTGTAATCAATGAATAACAGCCTGGCATATGAGTATTTGTTGTCCAAGTGGTCTAGAGCAGAGTGGAGAGCCAGCGAGATCTCATCCACCGTTGGTCTATTGTGGCGGTAGGCAAACTGCAGTGGGTCCAGGTTTTTGTCTAAGTAGGAGTTGATTTGCGCCATGATCAACCTCTCAAAGCACTTCATCACCACCGACATTAGTGCCACTGGTCGATAGTCGTTGAGGCACGTCACCTTGCTCTTCTTGGGCACCGGTATAATTAATGCCCTTTTAAAGCAGATGGGAACCTCAGACCTCAGAAGTGAGAGGTTGAAAATGTCCACAAAAACTCCAGCCTGTTGGTCTGCACACGACCTGGTATACCATCAGGTCCAGCTGCTTTTCGAGGGTTCACCCCTCTGATGGATTTTCTGGCGGCAGCCTCTGTGACTGAGACTGAAATACCATCACAGCGAATGGGGGCTCGAGAACACACATCAGTGTTCTCCCTATCATAGCGTGCGTAAAACGCATTTAGCTCGTCAGGGAGTGATGTTTCACCGACATTCGAGTGAATGTGGAACATGGGACAGTTAAAGGAGATGTTTTGAGAATAATCCGCATTACATTCGAGGAGGTGCTGAATGCCCCCAGGCATATAAAAGTAGTTAAATCTCCTGGGCCTCATCAGATATATCTAATGACACTGTGGGAAACTAAAGAATTTATTACAGAAACCCTGGCTGAGGTATATGAATTATCATGAGATACAGGTGAGGTGCTGGAAGAGTGGAGGATAACTAATGGTGTGGCTCTATTTAAAAAGGACTGCAAGGAAAACCCTAGGAACTATAGATCAGTGAGTTTAACATCTGTGGTAGGCAAGTTACTGGAGAGTATTCTGAGGGTTAAGATATATATGCAGTTGGATTAACGGAGGTTGATTAGGGATAATCAGTGATACAGAAGATCATGTTTTACAAATCTGATTTAGTTTTTTGAAGAAGTAACCACAAAGGTTGATGTGGAAAAAGCTATAAATGCCCATATGGACTTAAGCAAGGAATTTGATAGGTTCTGCATAGCAGGCTGCCTAGAAATACTTTAGATCGCATGGAATCCAGGGAGAGTTAGCTGACTGGCTAGAGAATTGGCTTCATGGAAGGAAACAGATGGTGATGGTGGAAAGAGGGTTTTTGGACTGGAAGCCTGTGACTTGCGTTGTGCCTCAGGGATCGATGTTGGGCCCATTGCTGTTCATGGTTTATATCAATGTTTTGGGTGAGAATGTAGAAGGCATGATTAGTCATTTTGCAGTTGTCATTAAAGTAGTGGTATAGTAGATAATGAAGATGGTTATCGAAAATTACAGCCAGTTGGGCAAGTGCGCAGTGGAATGGTTAATGTAGTTAATGCCAATAAATGCGAGGTGCTACATTTTGGGAAGTAAAACTAGGGTTGTGAATAGTAAGTCCCCAGGGAGTGTCATAGAGCAGAGGGATCTAGGAGTGCAGGTACATAGTTTCTAGAAAGTGGCGTCACAGGTAGATAGGTGGTCAAGAAGGCTATAGATACATTGGCCTGCATCTCCAAGGGTATTGAGAAGAGAAGTTGAGATGTTACTGCTGCAGTGTATGACCCTATGAGCAAGGAATGTTCTCTCCAAAGTCTTGGGACATTCACCCTTCAAACAATAAAGGGGATTTACAACTCTTCTGATCCTTCTGTCTTCACTAGTCTCTGGATAGAGAACTGGCTGGAAGACAGGAAGCAAAGAGTAGGAGTGAACGGGTCCTTTTCAGGATGGCAGACAGTGACTAGTGGGGTGCCGCAAGGCTCAGTGCTGGGAACCCAGCTATTTACAATATACATTAATGATTTGGACGAGGGAATTAAATGCAACATCTCGAAGTTTGCGGATGACACGAAGCTGGGGGGCAGTGTTAGCTGTGAGGAGGATGCTAGGAGGCTGCAGGATGACTTGGATAGACTGGGTGAGTGGGCAAATGCATGGCAGATGCAGTATAATGTGGATAAATATGAGGTTATCCACTTTGGTGGCAAAAAACAGGAAGGTAGACTATTATTTGAATGGTGACCGATTAGGAAAAGGGGAGATGCAGCGAGACCTGGGTGTCATGGTACACCAGTCATTGAAAGTAGGCATGCAGGTGCAGCAGGCTGTGAAGAAAGCGAATGGTATGTTGGCATTCATAGCAAAGGGATTTGAGTACAAGAGCAGGGAGGTTCTACTGCAGTTGTACAGAGTCTTGGTGAGGCCACACCTGGAGTATTGCGTACAGTTTTGGTCTCCTAATCTGAGGAAAGACATTCTTGCCATAGAGGGAGTACAGAGAAGGTTCACCAGACTGATTCCTGGGATGGCACGACTTCCATATGAAGAAAGACTGGATAGACTCGGCTTGTACTCACTGGAATTTAGAAGATTGAGGGGTGATCTCATAGAGACTTACAAAATTCTTAAGGGGTTGGACTGGCTAGATGCAGGAAGATTGTTCCCGATGTTGGGGAAGTCCAGGACAAGGGGTCACAGTTTAAGGATAAGTGGGAAGTCTTTTAGGACCGAGATGAGAAAATCGTTTTTCACACAGAGAGTGGTGAATCTGTGGAATTCTCTGCCACAGAAAGTAGTTGAGGCCAGTTCGTTGGCCATATTTAAGAGGGAGTTGGATGTGGCCCTTGTGGCTGAAGGGATCAGGGGGTATGGAGAGAAGACAGGTACAGGATATTGAGTTGGATGATCAATATGATGCCATGATCAAATTGAATGGCGGTGCAGGCTCGACGGGCCGAATGGCCTGCTCCTGCACCTAATTTCTATGTTTCTTCTTTAACCCTTTGTTTCACACCTTCTCACCTCTGACCTTTGTACAATTATCTGCCCATCAACTCCCCTCACCTGTATACATGCTTTGTCCTCCCATTCTTCTCTTCCAGCTTTCTCCCTCACCCCCGCCCACCCACAAACAGTCTGAAAAAGGATGCATCCCAAAACATTACCTATATTCTCCAGGGATACTGCTTGACCCGCTGAGTTACTCTAGCACAGGGGTTCTCTACCAGGGGGGAATTCAGGTTTCAGGTGGCGAGGGAGATTTCATGTTTTCAGGGGGAGAATTGGGACCACAGATTAGCAAACTCAAACTGTTAGAAATAAAGGATTTTCAGTATTATATGCATATTATTTGGAATGCACTTTTTGAGGCAGACAATCTTGGAAAGGAGGGGGCGAATGACATCCTGACATATGGTGAAAGGGGGGCATGGGGCAAACAAGGTTGAGAACCACTGCTCTAGCACTTTGTGTCGTATCCTGATGAATCACCCCTTTCCAGCAATCCCCGCACACTAACACTATCCCACACACACTAGGGACAATTTTAGAATTTTACCAAGCCAATTAACATTCAAACCTATACGTCTTTGTAGTGTGGGTGGAAACCAGATCACCCGGAGAAAACCCATGCAGGGAGAACGTACAAACCCCATACAGACAGCACCCATAGTTAGGAATGAACTTGGGTCTCTGGAGCTGTAAGGCAGCATCTCCACCACTGCTCCACTTTGCCGCCCCATATAGTTCAGAGCTTATGTGGAGGTTGTAGTGTTTAATAGCTTGATGGCTTTTGGGATGAAGCTGTTCCTGAACCTGGATGTTATAGTTTACAAGCTCCTCTATCTTCTTCCCAATGGCAGGATTGAAATATGTGTGGCCAGGGTGGTGTGGCATTGACTCCTGTAAATCCCTTCGACAGTCAGGAGGTCAGTACCTGTGATGGACTGGGCAGTATTCACCACATTTTGAGGTCTTCTTCGCTCCTGGACGTTCAAATTGCCGAACCAGGCTATGATACAATCAGTCAATATGCTCTGTACTGTACACCTGTAGAAGTTCAAGGGAGTACTCGCTAACATAACGAATCTCCACAATCTTCTCAGGAGGTAGATGGGCTTTCTTTATAATTGCATCAGTGTGCTGGGACCAGGAAAGATCTTCAGAGATATGCATGCCCAGGAATTTGAAGTTTTTGACACTCTCCACCATCGTCCCAATAAGATTTGTGAGTCCTTGTCCTTCCTCTTCCAAAGTCCACAATCAGTTTCTTGGTCTTATTGACATTGACATTGACAGCCAGGTTGTTGTGATGGCACTTTTGGTCATTTGATCAATCTCCCTTCTTTACTCTGATTCATCATCATATGTAATTCGTCCAACAATAGAGGTGTCGTCGGCAAACTTGAAGATGGAGAACTTGACTTCAATTGGGTGGCGCCACCGTAGTGGCAGCCTCGCCAGCAGCTGTTAGTTCTTTCACCCTTTTTGATATTTTTAATGTGTCTAAAAGTATGTTCTAAAGGTGTCTTAGCCTTTTTTATGTGGGGGTAGTGGGGGGGAATGGGGGGGAAACCGTTTCTCAGTCACTTACCTGGACGGAGATGCATCTTTTCTCTGTGTCGCATTTTCGCCGCCGCCCCCCCCCCCCCCCCCCCTCCTCGCGGCCTACTAACTGGATTGGTGCAGCCTTTCCGACCAGAGACCGGCCAGAGCTTCAGTAGCGGTGCAACACTGAATTATCATCGCGGAGCGGGGCGATGCATTGCCGGGGATCGCCTGTGTTGGAACTCCGGAGTGCTGGGCCTGACCTTAACACCGTGGAGCTGTGGTCTGCGGAGCTTCCAGCCGCGGGCTCGGCGCTAACTTTAACATCACGGAGGCCTGGGATCTTTTGCCGGGGGTCGTCAGCTGTTGGAGCTCCACACAGCTCGGCCTGTGGACTTCGGAAGAAAGCTGTAGGATGCGGCCGATTCGGAAACTCCAAGCCACTTAGTGTGTCCTTCCATTCTGATGTTGGACCACCAATCATCCCGGCAAGAGGGCTTGTACATTGGGCTGTCCATAGCGGTGACTGCAGAGGGCTCAAAGGCCCTAACCACGGGTGAACAAAGAGGAAGATGACTGAACTGTATTGCCTTCCCTCACAATAGGTAATATTGATTCCGCTGTGGGGAATGTTCATGTTAAATTCTATCATGTAGCCAAAAGTGCTGGAGAAACTCAGCGGGTGCAGCAGCATCTATGGAGCAAAGGAAATAGGCAATGTTTCGGGCCGAAGCCCTTCTTCAGACTGGTTGGTGCAGCCTTTCCTACCGGAGACCGGCCAGAGCTTCAGCAACGGTGCAACACTGAATTATCATCGCGGACCGGGGCGATGCCTTGCCGGGGATCGCCTGTGTTGGAGCTCCGGAGTGTTGGGCCTGCTGACTTCAACACTGTGGAGCTGTAGTCTCCGGTAGGAAAGGCTGCACCAATCAGTCTGAAGAATGGTTTTGGGCCGAAACGTTGCCTATTTCATTTGCTCCATAGATGCTGCTGCACCCGCTGAGTTTCTCCAGCACTTTTGTGTACCTTCGATTTTCCAGCATCTGCAGTTTCTTCTTAAACAACTTCTATCATGTATTGTGTTATTTTTATTTGTATGGCTGTATGGTGACTCAAATCTCATGAATACCACTTTCATATCTGCTATCGCTATCATCTCTGGAAGTACATTCCCAGGAGGGATGCCCCGCACGTTTCCTCCGATTTGCGACCTCACTCTGACAATGGAGGAGGCCCAGGACAGAAAGGTCAGAATGGGAATGTGAGGGGGAGTTAAAGTGCTGAGCAGCCGGGAGATCAAGTAGGTTAAGGCGGACTGAGCGGAGGTGTTTCGCAAAAAGATCGCCAAGCCTGGGCCTGGTCTCGCAGATGTACAGAAGTTTACAACTGGAACAGCGGATACAGTAGATGAGGTTGGAGGAGGTGCAAGTGAACCTCTGCCTCATATGAAAAAAACTGTTGGGGTCCTTGGATGGAGTCGAGGGGGGAGGTAAAGGGATGGGTGAAGCACCTCCTGCTGTTCCAGGGGTAAGTACTTGGGGGTGAGGGGGGCTGGGGTGGTTTGGGTGGGAAAGGACGAGTTGACCAGGGAGTTGCGGATGGAACAGTCTCTGCAGAAAGCAGAATGGGGTGGAGATACGAAGATGTGGCCAGTAGTGAAATCCCGTTGGAGGTGGCAAAAGTGTTGGAAGATTATATGCTATATGCGACAGTTGATGGGGTGGAAGGTGAGGACAAGGGGACTCTGTCCTTGTTGCGAATGGGGGGAAGGGGGAGCAAGAGCAGAGCTGCGGGATATCAAGGAGATGCTAGTGAGAGCCTCTTCTCTAATGGAAGAGGGGAACCTAAAGGATGAGGACATCTCCGATTATCTAGTATGGGAACCCTAATCCTGGGTGCAGATGGAGGAATTGGGAGTACGATAATAGAGTCTTAACAGGAAACAGGGTGGGAAGACGTGTAGTCTATATAGCTATGGGAGTCAGTAGGTTTGTAGCAGATGTCAGTTCTAGATAGCTATGACTGTCTACCATATTTCTGCCTCTTTTATATCTAATGTCTAATAGACCTACCTAATAGGTTTCCCCTCAGCCTGGTTCCAATCCAAATTTGTCCAACCTTGTAGCTAATATCCTCTAATCCAGACAGTATTCTTGTAACATTTAATCTTGTAACTGAAATATCCATGAAACTTTTATAATCATTCATTTCTGTTCTCATAGCAGGATTTTGTAAGGACAAAGAACAGCAGTGAAATGTAAAACGTAGGATATGTAGGTGATTTGAAGAATCCTCTCTGAGATAAGCAAAGTCTGAACGAGAATTTTTAATAAGAATATTTTATATATTTGAAATAATTAACAAGCAAATTGAGCCAAGGGCAGAAAATATAGATAGGATTCAAAGATAGGTTAAAAAACAGTAGGAAATGTAAAAATGGTAAGCTTTTAGTGAAAAATTAATTTTAAAATTATCCTTGTAAAAGTACATTTTAAGTGTGACAAAGATTGTTTGCCATGGTTATCTGAAGATTGTCGATTATCTGTAAAAAGCTTGGGTATGTCCAAAAATACAGAAAGAACCATGGGAATGGAAGTAAAAACAGAAAATGCTCAAAGCATTGAGAAGGACACACTGTCGAGAGAAGAACAGCTAACATTTCCAGTCAAAGACCTTACATCAGAAATGCACATTTATTTTAACTCTCCTTTAAAAATTCATTTATATCTTAATAAGTAATTCTGATTTTCTGATGCTATATTTAGCACATATCTAGAAGGCGAGTACACCAATGGTGAAGTACTAGTGTGGCAAATCTTAAGCTGGAATAGGTCAAACAGATTGTGCATATGCTGAAGCTACTATTTAAATTATTCTATGATAGCAGTAAGCACCGATTGCTTCTCCTTCACTCTTCATGGGAAATCTAGGCCAAGGTCTCAGTAAGGCAGCACATCTTAATGTGAAATATAACACAGAGCTCTGGAGGAAATCAGTGGGTCAAGCAACATTTGCGGAGGGGATAGGTGACATTTCAAGACGGGACCTTTCTTCTGACAAGAAGAACTCCCACCTGGAATGGGACCTATGATATTTCTTTAAAGCCCGAACTGGGGCATAAAGACTCAATCACTTGAACCAGGCGTATCCTTGCTGTTGCTTTTCTTCAGGTTGAGGAAGACATAATGAGCTGCAAGTTAAAAAGGCCTCTTTTCCTCCTTGTCTAATACTTTCACAACCGATAAATATACGTTGAATAATTTTTATGTGTCTTTTTTTCCATAAGGCTTACTTTCAGGAAATTAGTTCCTGGAAACTAAAATAATCCTGGAATGTTGGCAATCCTCAGGGAATGCAGCCTTTACAAAAATGCCGGCTATTGTAACAACCTTGGCCCTGCCCACTCACCCTTCTGTACACGGTGAGGGAATGAAGTGAAAGTTATCAGAAGAGCTGTGATTCCAGATCAGAAGTGAATAAACATTTACACCACGCCAAATACTGTGATCCTCAGAAATTAGTCATCAAAGGGCAAGGAACATATCCTGCTGTTCATGTCACTTAGTCATACAGCCCAATTCACCCAAGCCGACCAAGATGCTAAGATAGTTGCATTTGCTCTCAGCTAGTGCAAATCCGTACTGCTTCAAATGTCACCACTAACTGACAAAAGCTTGATCTTTCAAAAATACTTCCTCAAGCTCATTGAACTACTTCTGAAAATATGATTTCCCCTCTGCCATAAACTGTGGAGCCCTCATCCACGTTTCCTCCATTGCCTACCCATATGCTCTGAACTACCCCCCCCCCCCCCCCCCCCCCCCCCCCCCCCCATCTCTTTCCCCAGGCAGAACAATAGAGTCCCCTCGGTCCTCACCTTCCACCCCACCAGCATCCACATTCAACACTTCTGCCATTTCTGTCAACATCATTCACGTCTTAAGAAAAACACGCTTAAGGGGCTCAGTGCGTCAGGCAGCCTCTGCGCAGAGCATTGCTCAAGATGTTTTGCTCAACTTTCCAGCATCTGCAGTTTCCTGTGTCACACTCCCTCTTTCCCGCTCTCTGCTTCCTGCAGGGACCATTCTTTTTGTCATCCATTGCTCTACTCATCCCTCTCCACCCATTCTGCCTCGTTATCTGTCCCTTCTTCTCCTCCCACTTCACCAATTGGAGACCTCACCAGCCCTTCCAAGTGAGGCTGAGGTCCATCTGCACGCCTTCCAGCCTTGTCTACTGCAGCCCGTGCTCATGACAGTGAAAAGCGTAGACTGGGTGACTTTATTTTGAGGGGGCGGGGGCACCTGTCTGTGACAGCCAGAGCTTCCAGTGCATGTCATTTAAGTGCATGTCATTTAAAATTATTTTCCATTCCCACACCAAAGTCCGTTAGTCCTCGCCCTTCTCCATGCTCTCGGGGAAGCCAAACGCAAATTGGAAGAACATCATCGTAGGTAGGTTACAACCTAATAATAAGACTGGATACCCCACATCATAGGCTTTCTTCTCTCTTTGGTCACCACCTGATTTCATCATCCTATCACCTCTATCCCACGCAGCGCCCAGTGGCATCTTCCCTCTTCCCTTTTGTGGAGACGTGGGGTCTTGGCTGAAAATGTTCACCTTTTGCCTCCACAGATGCTGAGCATTCCAGCGCTGCTTCACGTTCCCGATCCCAACATCTGCGGTCTCATTTGTCTTCACGCGCGAATCAACATATTTTATTGCCATGGAGAGTTGAGGGAAGGCTTCCGTTTGGCGTAAACTGATGAGCCTGGCATTGTAGCGCCCGCTCAATCTCCCCCCCACAACAAACCCCCCACCGGCCGGGCTCATGTATTCACAAACAATACGATTCATCCAACGCAAGCTGCGAGCTAGAATCTAGGCCAGTGGCAGAGAGATCGGCGGGGAGGGAGGGAAGGGAATCGACGCGCCGCACGATGTGTAGATCGGTGAGGGATGGCTGAGAGCGTCTGTGGCTCTGGCAGCTGAGAACCGAACGAGTGCAGGCGCCGTAGTCAGCTCAACGCGGAGACAAGTTGTTGCCAGAAGTACAGCGGTGGGCAACTGGGGGAAACATCACACCGACCACCTCTCAGAGGATGGGCTATACATTATTAAAGAGCCGTATTGTCACGGTAGCATATCCGCGACCCCCGCGGTGATGTGGGAGATATGGGTCTTGTGTGCTCATGATTGATACGGTACCTGCCTGACAATGCGTGTGTGTGCGGTTTGTTCTGCCTGATTCCTTTTTATTACCGCACTGTGCTTAGGTCATGACTTATTTTAGCAGAAGGAAGCCAGGCTCATCTTTCTTTCTTTCTTCCTCCCCTTTTTTTATCGCAGGGATACAGGTCCTGGCAGCTGGGACCCTCAGGGCTGTGAAACAGTGCACACACAAGCATCACACACTAAATGCCTCTGTCATCAACTGGCTACTTTCGCCATTTTAGCCCAGCAACCGAGGGATTCGGTAAGTATTGCAAGAAATCAAATGCCTGATTGCATTGTGCACTGACAGGCCGCTTTGGAATTCATTTTTGATTCTCTCACTCTCCTATGCCTGAAATACCAATATCCTTTCAAATACCTGGGAAAGAAGCAACATTTACTTAATGGTACAGAGTGGCTAGAGGTTTACACAGACACTGCATTGTACTGTGAATGTTTATAGAGAGAGATTACTTGATTTGTTTTTGTAGTATGCAATGGTTTGATGGGAATAAGGTATTTTCTGCAAAATTGTAACATTGATTTACTTTCATTTATACATTTATCAGTATTCTCAGTAAATATTGTGCTGAAATTTGTTTGTGGCAGTATTGTGTTCTAACTTGCGTTGTCTGTGAACTTTCACACCTTTGGACGTGTGGTTGGTGGCTGAGGTCATCGAGTGACCTTAGAGAGTAAACAATTCAGCAATTATTGTTTTGAGAGTATAAACTGCAACAACTTGCAAAGTGAAAGGCATTGATTAAAGAAAAATATTATTAAGTGGACTTTAAATTGTTTTAGTCAACAATTTGTGTTTTATGATCTTTAACAGTTTGTAAGTGTCTGGTTGAAGAATTTCTGAATGATCACTTTAAATTATGGCAGGATGTTAAGTAATGTATTTGGCCACAGTGTAGAATATGGTGTGTTTTTTTTGGGTCATTCCTTTGTGACATGAACTCAGGTACTTGGAGCAATTCGAAATGGGTGTGTACTTTTAGCATGGAGATTTTTCAGTGCCTTACCTGGTGCTTGTGAAATATTATCTAAATTGTGATTTGGGGATTTTGTGTGGTGAATGAAAGAGTATGAAGAATGAGATCCCATTGGATTATTGTTATGATACGCTTTTTTAGTGCCATTAATTTGAAGTTTTTTATATTTCAATTATGACTTCCCTTTACATTTTTAATTGATAAATTAAATGGCGTGAAACCATGGTTATATATTAAACCTAGTGAAAATTATGATTACTGTAAGATGTTCCAGAACAAAATTGTGACAAACTCTTGTTCCACTGTACTGGAGGCTGAATGAAAATATGGTACATTCCATAGGTAATAATGAATATTTTAAGAATCCTGATGATTCCTGCTGTTGAAACTACTGGACAGTATTGTTAAGGACAACTTGATTGTATAAGTTGTAGTTATCTGGTTAAGGAGTGGTACAGTCACAGTTAAATGTATCATAATTGAATTTAAATACTGAGTTGGTGTCATGCACCCCTGTTATCGTCTTGTCAATATTTTATCAATTTGAATCAAAACAAAGACAAAAAAGCCACAACCTTAAATAGTAACTAGACCAAGTGGGACCCATTGGGTCCCTGTCACACGGGAGGCCTGGTCCCCTAACGCAACCCGTTCCCCCAACGCAATATTCGACCACTCACCCATAGCCCCCACGGGAGGCTTGGTCCCCCCACGCAACCCGTTTCCCAATGCAATATTCCATCACTCACCTGTTCCCCCAACGCATCCCGTTCCCCAATGCAATATCCCACCACTCACCCATAGCCCCCAACTGCACAGGTGCGGCTCATTTCCCCTTATTCACCCTCTTTTTAAACTTAAAAAAATAATTCAATTGCACTTGCTGGCAGGAAAAAAGAATCAAATTGCACTTGAACTCAGTGTCCTGGGATTTGCAACATTATAGCGGGCAGGGCCAACAATTGAGGGGCAATTTATGTAAATGAGATATCATAGCTGTAACTGCCACTGCAACATTAAGTCATTTTTCTCAGAGTAGGGTTTTGTAAAGTTAACAATGTGAATAACTTGTAAAATATAACATCAACCTGAACGAAACTTGATAAAAACACACCACAAAACAACTGTGAGTAATGTGGTCCAGAAATTGTAGCGCTATCGTGTACAGTTTTGGCGTAGTTCTGGAATCACGCATGCACGCACACAGAATCACCAACAAGATGAGAGTTTTAGTAATATATACTAGACCAAGTGGGATCCGTTGGGTCCCTGTCACACAGGAGGCCTGGACCCCAATTCAACCTGCTCTCCCAACGTAATATTCGACCGCTCACCCATAGCCCCCAACTTGTGCAGGTCGGCTCATTTTTTCACCCTCCTTCATTTTTAACTTTAAAAAAATGCAATTGCACTAAGATTTAATGTGATGTAGGTGCCACCGACAAGGCCATGTTTTGTTATCCAAATCTAATAATTAAACTTTGCTGTGCTGGGTTAGGCTGGTAGATTCTTTCCCTGAAGAACATTTGCAGTGAAGGACTCAGTGTTCTGGGATTGCTACATTGTAGCCAGTAGGGCATTGTGACGTCATAGCTGATAACGTCTTAACTGCCAGTGCAGATTTGACGAAATCCTTCTCAAAGTGTGGTTTTATAAACTTTTAAATGTCAATAAGTGGGATCCCTGTCACACGGGAGGCCTGGTCTACGAACGCAACTCATTACCCAACACAATATTCCACCACTCACCTGTTCCCTCAACACAACCTACTCTCCCAATGCAATATTCGACCGCTCATCCATAGCCCCCACGGGAGGCCTGGTCCCCCAACACAACCAATTCCCCAACGCAATATTCGACCACTCACCCGTTCTCCCAATGCAACCTGTTCCCCCAATGCAATATTCCACCACTTATCCATAGCCCCCAACTATGCAGGGGCAGCTCATGTCGCCTTATTCACTATCCATCATTTTAAACTTTAAAAAAATTCAGTGCACTGTGACTTTAAGAAAAATGAATTTTGCACCTGTCGGAGCTAGCAGGACTCAGTGTACTTGGATAGCAACAATGTTGCGAGCAGGGCTACAATCCCATTGTGACGTCATAGCTGTAAGCACAGGGAAGAAATTGTTCTCAAATTGGGGTTTTGTAAATCTAAAAATGTGAATAACTTGTGAAATATTACATCGATCTGAACGAAACTTGACCCAAAACAACTACAGGACAATTGTGATTAAGGTTGTGCAAACATTTTAGCGCTATCGTGTACAGTTTTGGCATAAATCCAGGATCAAATGGGCAAACACGCATAGATAGATAGAAACAAACAAACAAGTAAGAGTTTTAGTAATATACTAGACTAAGTGGGACCCATTGGGTCCCATGTTCACACGGGAGAGCTGGTCCCCCAACACAATATCCCATCTCTCCACCAATTCCAATATTGGTGGCCGGGGGGGCTTTCTAGAGCACTAATATGTGTATTGTGGGCTGAAGAGACTGGTTTCGTGAGGGCTAGTAGGGACATTGTGGGCCAAATGGATTATTCGGGTGACAGCTCAGTCACTCAAGCTTGATGTGCAGGCAGCTCACTCACGGCTGGTGGGCGAGCAGTTGATGCACGGCTATTCCTTGAAATTCCATTTCAAGCAGGGTGCAAGGCCACCAAATTCAAGTGTAGTTTCATACCATTTCAAGCAGGGTTCAAGGCCACCAAATTCAAGAGCAGTTTCATACCATTTCATGCAGGGTGCAAGGCCACCAAATTCAAATGCAGTTTCATACCATTTCAAGCAGGGTGAAACCACCATAAAACTATACAAAACACCACGTAAACACCACACTCACATTTCAGTAGACATTCAGTGTGTTCAGTTGATTCACAGCTCAGACAGAGTTGTGACCTCTCCCTCCCCCATCTTGCAGAGACTGAGCCACACCCACACTTCCAGGTTTTATAATCCCTCCCACCCTACCACCGGAAGGGGCGTGGCCTTCATGGCATGATTGACAGGAGAGAGATTATCAACATTTTTTTAAACACTATTAACACTTTAACATTTCATTGATGGGAAGAATCCTCTGCACCTGATGAGCGGAGGGGGACTGAGTAAGATGGCCAAAAATCACATAAGTGGTAGCGTTTTATCTAAAATTAATATACAGTGCAAACAGGAAGTTGTCCAGTTACCACCACCAACAACCATTTGCTGCGCAGCATTTCAAATCAGTTATCACCACAAACAACCATTTGCAGTGCAGCATTTCAAAGCATCCACATTTTCATTTTCAAACCACATTAAGGGCACTCACAGTTGAGTAGACATGTGTTCAGTGTTATTCACAGCTCAGAGAAACATGACCCTCTCACTTCCTTGGCCAAAAATCACAGCCGTTATTGGCAGCGTTTTTTCAAAAATCATGAAACAGAAAACCAGGAAGTGGTCCAGATCTTACTTTTAGTAATATAGATACTAGCCCAAGTGGGACCCGTTGGGACCCGGTTTCCCCAAAGCAATAATCCATCACTCACCCGGGGGCGGCATCAGAGGAAAGTTCTGGAATTTTTTTTGTAAAACGTTGGGGGGGGGGTGGACAACGTCTGCGCTCCCTGGTTCCAGTGAATGGACTTGACGTTGGGGGCAGCGTCGGCGCTCCCCAGAGCCAATCAATCCTTCTCAGGTGGGGGGGGGGGGGGGGGCAGCGTTGGAGAAAGGTTCTGGAATCTTTTTTTGTAAAGTTCCAAACAATCCTTCCCACGTGAAAACCCCCACTCCCCATCCCAGCCCCCCACAAGGAAAGTTCTGGAAATGAAACCTCTCCCATATTCCACCCTCCTGTCCCCACAATGAAAACCCACATCCCCCATCCCACACCCCTTAAGGAAAATGTGTGTTTTTATAAAGGAAAGCTCTCCCCAAGGATCTGATTTAAATTGATTTTTTTAAATCTCACTCCCTCCTTGAGGTGGAAGCTGCTGATCCCATTGTGGCTGGAAGACTGTTCACGGGCAGGTCCCATTGTGATGTCATAACTCTAACTGCCACAATGCTGAATCTTTCTCTAACTGGATTCCCATCCCATCCCCCACAAGGAAAGTTTTGGAAATTAAACCTCTCCCCTATTCCACGCCCCCCCCACAATGAAAACCCCACGTAGATAGCTAACCCCCCCCCCCCCCTCCATAGCTGGAAACTGCCAGAAGACTCTCACTGCACAGTCACAGCTAGTCTTCACAAAGTGGGGTTTTAAAACGTTTAAATGTCAATAACCTGTGAAATATAACATTAATCTGAATGAAACTTAACAAAAAAGACCACGGGACAATGGTCCCACACGGCAATATTCCAGCACTGACCCATATCCCCCAACTGCGCAGGCACGGCTGACGGGTTCCCGTTGTGACGCCAGAGATCCCCGTTGTAATGTGAGTCACAGCAACCCTCTCCCAACTGCACAGACGTGGCCGGCAAGTGGGAGCACGACTGTGACATTTTTAAAGTTCAAAATGGCAATAACCTGTAAAATATAAGATCAACGTGAATGTATCTCACTCTCCCTCTTCAGTCCCCTATTCCCCCCTTCATTATCCTCCCTCTCACCACCCTCCACCAACCCTCCTCTGCTTCCTCCCCACACCCCCTCCCTCCCCTCCTCCATCTTCCCCCTCCTTCTCCATTACCTCACCATCCCCCTCCATTTCCTCTCATTCCCCAGCACACCCTTCCCCTCCTCCACCCTCCCTCTTCTTTCCCCTCTCCTCCTTGCTATTGAGGGAGTGCAGCGTAGGTTCAGGATGTTAATTCCAGGGATGGCGGGACAGTCATATGTTGATAGAATGGAGCGGCTGGGTTTGCATAGTCTGTAATTTAGAAGGATGGGAGTGGATCTTATTGAAACACTCTGGAGGCAGGAAACAAGTTCCCGGTGTTGGGGGAGTCCAGAACCAGGGGCAACAGTTTAAGAATAAGGGGTAAGCCATTTAGAACGGAGAGGACGAAAACCGTTTTCACACAGAGAGTTATGAGTCTGTGGAATTCCCTGCCTCAGAGGGCGGTGGAGGCTGGTTCTCTGGATGCTTTCAAGAGAGAGCGAAACAGATCTCTTAAAGATAGAGGAATCAAGGGATATGGGGAGAATTCTCCCAATGCCGGAGCATCATCACCCGGCGAGAACGGCCTGGAACATCGGGCCTCCGTGAAGGCGACTGCGGAGGCCTCAATAGGCCTGACTATGGGTGGACATGGGTTGGGGACTGGACATTGTGCCTTCCCTTATAATGGGAACCATTGTGGGAGGATGTTTTTTATGTTTAAATCTCTTTATTAGTGTTATGTCTGTATTTTTTTTATGTGCTGCATTGGCAAGAAACATTTCACTACACCAATTTGTGTATGTGAACAATAAAATAACCTTTGAAGGCAGGAACGGGGTACTGATTGTAGATGATTAGGCATGATCACATTGATTGGCTGTGCTGACTCGAGGGGGTCGATTGGCCTAGTCCCGCACCTATTATCCATCCCCCGCTCCCTACCTCCCCCACTCCCCCCTCCTCTCCCTCTATCCCTACTCCTCACCTCACCTCTATCCCACCCCACCACAATGAAAATCGCGTGTTTTTAAAAATAAAATTCTCAATGAAAATCGCGTTTTTCTTTAAAATAACCTAAACTCAATGTTAGCTGTTGAAGAAAATGAAAATTTCATTAAAACAGTTTTTTTTTGGAATAAAATCAATGTCAAAGAAAATTGTGATTTTTTTTAAAAATGTAAATGAAATTCGGGATCCCATTGTGATATTGAAGGCAGCTGATGGGCAGGGAACGTGGAAAAGTGATTTGAAAAGTATTTTTTGTAAAGTTTAAAATGCCAATAACTTGTAAAATATAACATCAATCTGAATTAAACTTAGTACTGCGTATTGGTAGGATGGTTCATTTGCCTAATAACAGCTGGGAAGAAATTGTCCTTGAATCTGGAGGTGTGCGTTTTCACACTTCTGTACCTTTTGCCTGATGGGAAATGGGAGAAGAGGGTGTGGCCAGGGTGCGACTGGTCCTTGATTATACTGGTGAGTAAGGTGGGCCAAAAATTGTAGTGCTGTCGTGTGCTGTTTTGGCGGAGTTTCCGGAACTCATGCACACGCATACAAACAAACAAACAAGATGAGAGTTTTAGTAATATATACCAGCCCAAGTGGGGCCGGGTGGGCCCCTTTCCCCCAACGCAATAATCCACCACTCACCCAGGGGCGGCGTCGGACGAAAGTTCTGGAATGTTTTTTTGTAAAACGTTGCGGGGCGACGTCTGCGCTCCCCGGAGCCAATGAATTGACTTGAGGCAGGGGGGGGGGGGGGGGGGGGAGGGGGAGTGGGGGAGGGGGGAGTGGGGGAGGGGGGTGGGGGGCGGCATCGGAGGAAAGTCCTGGAATCGTTTTTTGTAAAACGCCAATCAATCCTTCCCACTTGAAAACCAGTGATATTACTCAGGGATCTGTGTTGGGATTTCTGCTGTTTGTGTCAACATTACTTGGATGTAAACGTAGATGGATTAGTCAGTCAATTTGCAGACAACACCAAAATTGGTGGAGTTGCAGACAGTGAGTTAGGCTGTTAAATGATACAGCGAAATCAGTTACATAGAAGAGTGGACAAATTGCAAATAGAGATTAATCAAAACAAGTGTGAGGTGTTACTCTTTGGGAGGTTAAATGGAAGGAAAAAGTATACAGTAAATGGCAAGATCCTTAACAACATGTACAAAGGAATCTTGTACAAATCCATAGCTCCCTGAAAGTGGCAACACAAGTGTAAGAATAAGGAAGTCATGTTGCAGCTTTATAAAGCTTTGGTTAGGCTGTATTTGGAGTAAATTGTGCATTTTTCACCCCAGTACAGGAAAGATGTGGAGACTTTGCAGAGGATGCAGAAGAGATTTACCAGATTGCAGTCTGAATTAGAGAGATTTAGCACTAAGGAGAGGCTGGATAAACTTAGATGATTTTCACTGGAACATTGGAGGTTGGGGGGGGGGGGGGGGTGGGTGGGTGGGGGACTGATAGATGTCGATAAGCTAGACATTCAGAACCTTTTTCTCATGGAGGAAATATGAATGACTAGAGGTCATAGCATCAGGGGTGGTAGTGGAGGCAGACACAATAATGGTTTTTAAAAGGCGTTTATATAGGCATAAGGATATGCAGGAGATTGTCTTGACATTTTGTTCGGCACAGACATTGTACGTGAAGTGAAGGGCCTGTTTGTGAAGTACTGTTCTATGTCCAGCTATCCAAAATCCTGTTGAAGATCAAACTAGAACACTCCTGCCATAATATTTTCAATGAATTCAGTACTGTTCATTAAAACAGCATCTTCCTATTTGAAAATCTGTATTAAGCATTTTCATTTTTGTTTCACCCAGTGCCTTTTCATTACACCTTTGTATAAAGAATCCCTTATATTTATTGCGACTGACATTAAGCCAACTGATCACTGGTTTCCTGGATTTATTCTTTCAATCATTTTTAAATGGGGAGAAAATAATGCCCCTGTCCCACTTAGGAAACCTGAACGGAAACCTCTGGAGACCTTGCGCCCCACCCAAGGTTTCCGTGAGATTCCCGGAGCTTCTGGGCACTCTCACTAATAGTCGAAAGTGGTTGCCGCGTAGTCGAGGTTTCTTCTCTGTTCCTGCGATTAATTCAACAAATTCAAAACCGGCCTCAGCTAAAAATAGGGTGCCGCTTGGTCGAAGCCAGTGGAGTGGGGTTACTATTTACGTACAGCCAGTCGAAGGCAATCTCCTTCGCTGACCGGCCATTTTGATTGGCCTCATTGGAATTTTCAGCAAAGATCCTATAGGATCTTTGGTTTTCAGGACCTAGAAGATCTGCTGGAAGGTAAAATGCCTGCTAACTTTATTAAACTTCTTTAAACTGTCTTCACTCCTTCTCTCCCCTTCTCTCCCCCTTCTCTCCCCCTTTTCTCCCCTTCTCTCCCCTTCTCTCCCTTTCTCTCCCCATTCTCTCTCCCCATTCTCTCCCCATTCTCTCCCCATCTCTCCCCTTCTCTCTCCCCTTCTCTCCCTCCCCCCCGTGTTCTCTAAATGACTTACCGTCCTCTGTGGCAGCTGTTTACCTTCATCTTCATCGCGCAGACAGCGCTCCTCCGCTGTCCCTGGCCCCCACCTTCACGATGTGTTTGTATGTGTATGTGTGCAGTCGGTAGCAATGTTCCTGTAGGATCTTTGTTCAGTTGATGCAGCTCACGCTTCGGTTGAGGCTTTCCAGGTGAGTGACCAAAACCTCTGGTGACTCATGGAAACCTTGGGTGGGGCGCAAGGTCACCAGAGATTTCTGCTCAGGTTTCCTAAGTGGGACAGGGGCATTAAGAGGTTACAGGATCTTGCATTAGGAATAAGAACATGTTACCAAATGAGGCATTGGAGCAAAATGAGTGCCAGATAGCCCAGATTTCTGGCCTGTAATCTCTTTCTATCATTTGCTTAACAGGAGTTTAAATTTGGAGACAGCTGTGTTGCTCCATCAAAAAATTAAGTGAAGGTAAAGTGGTGCAGAGTAATTTTCCTTCAAGTAGACACTGGAAACTTGGTCTCTGTGCATCCGTTTGCAACTGGATCCTTGACTTCCTCATCAACAGAATACAATCAGTACAAATTGGCAACCATTAGCACAGGGGCACTTCAAGGCTGTGTGCTCAGCCCCCATGTTCAAATCACTCTATCCCCATGACTGTGTAGCCGGATAAAGTTCCACATTATGGATAATGATGAGTCAGAGTATAGGAGGAAGATCAATTATCTAATTAAATGCTGCTACAACAACAACCTTGCTCTCAATGTCTTTGTTGACTTTATAAGAGGAAGGCCAAGGATCCCAAAAACCTGTCTTTATAAACGGGTCGGTTGTGGAGAGAGTCAATACCTTCAGGTTCCTGTGCGTGCATATTTCTGAAGATCTGTCCTGGACCCAGCATATTGATATAATCATAAATAAAGCACATCAACACCTCTAGAAGATTGAGGAGATTAGGTATGTCGCCGAACACTCTCTTGAACTTTGACAAGCGTAGGGTAGTGGTAGACAAGCATACTGACTGGTTGCATCATGGCCTGGTTCGGCAATTTGAAAGCACATTAACGAAGGAGATTTCAAAAAATGGTGAACATTGCTCAGTCCATGATGGGTGCTGAATTCCCCACCATCGAAGGGATCTACAGGAAGGGGTGCCTGAAAAAGGCATCCTTAATCATAAAGGGTCCTCACCACCTTGGTCATGTTCTCATATCACTCTTGCCCTCAGGAAGAAGGCATAGGATCTGAAAACTATAATGCCCAGGTTCATTTGCTTCATTCGAGAACAGCTTCATCCCAACAATCATCAGGCTTCTGAACACTATGAACAACAACTAAACTTCAAACTATGAACTGCCTTGGTTGCACTTGGACTTTGGGCTTTGTTTTGTTTTTGCACAATATCTTTTTTTAATTTATTAAACTTTAAAAAAAAATATTCCATGAACTATAGAGTACAGTGTTTATAAACCTGTTGTTCTGCTGAAAGTAAGAATGTCATTATTCTGTTTCATTACAAATGCAAAAAACACTCTTGACTCTTGCCTCTTAGGGTGCAAATAAACTGAAGATTAAAGCTAGGTAGGTGTCTTCTGGCTGAATAAAAGTGATGAACAGAATTTGAATTTGCATCCCTTTAACTATCCAAGAGAAGGGCAGATGTAGAATTTATGTGCACACCGTTGTGTTTACCATTGTCCATTGAGAACTTTGAGTCCAAGTTTGAGGAAGCCATGTGTATCTGGTGGAAGAACCACACAACCTCATTCATCCTACATGGCAAGTCCCTCCAGCTCCATTTATAACATAGTTTGCAGTTACCACATTGGCTAATCATTTGTAACCTTAAAACCCATAACACTGGAGTGGAAGCAAGCTATAATTCCAAGAGACCAGTAAAGAAGTGGAAGAAGATTGGAGTGGAGATTGACAAATAAATATATCTACTAATCTGTAAAATAAATAAAAGGATATGGTATAATAATTTTGGGAGACTTTAGCCACCAACAAACAAACTACAAAGAGGATGTAAGAATGAATACGGGAACATAGAATAGTGCAGTAGACACAAAATGCTGCAATAACACAGCAGGACAGGCACTATCTCCGGAGAGAAAAAATGGGTGATGTTTTGGGTCGAGACCCTTCTTTAGACTCTTCAGAATAGTGCAGCACAGATCAGGTCTTTTGGCAAACAATGTTTTTGCTGACCATTCAACATGATCCCAACTATCATCCCTTGTTGACCTCTCTCCGCTTCATGCCAACACCACTCCCTCCACAATACCTTGGTTTACCTGTACCTCCCTTCCCAACCCTTCCCTCCCCATGTATTTTACCCTGCAACCACAAAGGTGTAATATGTCCGAACATATCCTCTCTCATTTCCATCCAGGGATAATAGCAGCCTCTCCAGGCAAGATGAAAACGATAAACGAAATAGCCTGTGTTACAAATCTTCAATGATTTGATGCTCAGCTAATCTGTCCTGTCTTTTATAGAGGTGATCTCTGTTTATATCCTACTCTAAACCATTTAGCTTAACTTCATTGGAAATATAGTTCTAAAGTGTTTGAGTATGGATTATATCTAGAATGTAGAGACAGCACTGATCTCAAAAGAGAAGTACGCACTTATCCAATCTTAATAATTGAAAACAAGGAATGCGTAATATCTAGTTGTATATTTAATATTCCAAAGGGCTTTTATAAGGTACAGTATCTATACATAACCAAAGCTCTGATCTTGTTATCTTCCAGTTGTATGGTCATTCTATTTGCGCAAAAACATTACGCGATAGCGCTACGATTTTTCACCAGCTTACTCTCCTGCGCGGCGATTGCACAAAGTTTCGTGGTGGTCTAATGTAAACGTTAGCGAGGTTTAAAAGCCTTTAAAAACTTGCATGCGCAGATCGATCTCTCCTGCCGTTCAGCGCCGCGTAGATTGGTCTTTTCTCCTGTGACTCCGTGGGACGGTCCGCCCCTTCCTACGCCATCGCATCTTTACTGGAGCTGTGGATGGCCGGCGGAGGTTTCCAACCGGACATAGTTTTCGGAGGTACTGAAAACGGCCCGGAGCAGGAAATGTTGCCAAACAGAAAGCGTAGATTCTGATCCCGGTGGAGGAGAACGACCAGCGGTCCAGCGACCAGCGACCGTGGTGAGACCGCTCCAGCCCCTTCCCCTCTGGTCCCCCTCGCTGCCTCCTGCACCACTCCCCCGTGATACCCCGCACTACCCCGACTTTTCTCCGAGCTCTCTACCCCCCCGCCCACACACCCCGCTCCCCCCCGCCCACACATCCACACACCCCTCCCCCACACCTCTTCCCTCCCCCACACACCCCCACCCGATCCCCCCACACACACACCCACAAACCCCCCTCCCCCACACATCCCCGCTCTCCCAAACATCCCCCCTCCCCCACACACCCACCCTCCCCCACACACACCCCCCTCCCGCACAACCTCCCTCCCCACAACCCCCCTCCCCCACACACACTCCCCCACACCCCCCTCCTCCACACACCCCCTCCCTCACACGTCCCCCTCAACCACACACACCCTCCCCTCCCCCACGCACACACACCGCCCCCCACACAACCCCTCCCACACTTGGCGCAGGTATGACCCGTCGCCTACTCCTCCACACTACTAATCACATGCTAATCCAGTACATCTGGGATCAGAAATAGGGTGGGTCCAAAGGGTCACGATGCACAAATCTACAGACAACAAGGACAAAAGCAAACCCAACATTGTCCTCATCATGGTGGCCACTTTCATGTGTGGCTGTGTCAGCCCATTCTTTGAACCAAAGGATGTAAGCACCAAGTGTCCCTGTGTACTGGGTTCTATCTGTCATGGATGTTGCAAAGAATAGGACTGATCCAGTTGCCACATTGCCTATCCGTTATGGAAAAGTTTCTCCAGACAAATACCTTTCACCACAGGTCCATCAGGTGGTGGTCAGTGTGGAATGACTGGCAGGCACCGTAGGAGAAGGAAGTTAGTCATGGATCCTGTTGGGTGGTTCCTTGAACAGACTGTCCAGATCATCTGGCAGAACTCACCAATAAGACACCAAGACCGCTTGGCTGGTACAGAGATAGACCCTCTCAATATGATTATTCTGGAATTTTACTCATAACTTACAGTGACTTTGGAGTGGCTAAGGTGGAGAGGAGATGGTTGCCCATCTCTTTGCAGATCGTGAATTTGCTAAGAATGTCCAGTGAAAGGTGTAATCAATTTAAACAATTTAAATATGGAGAGCAGTTAAATTCAAATCAAATATGTAAATTACATGGTCCCTTACAGCCATTTCCTCTCCACTGAAATGAACAGAGACAGGGCTCTGAGTCTGACCTAACAGTTTGCAGGTTAGCCAGGGTAAGTGCCGGGAAATTGCAGGAAGTTTTTGTTCAATGGTGGAGCATAGTCGGGGTAATCCCAAATCACAAATATCAGGAAATCTGAGTACTCCAGGAGGTGGCCCTAGAAATTGTGGATGCATTGGTGATCATTTTCCTATGTTCTCTCAACTCTGGATTAGTTCCTGTGGACTGGAGGGTAGCTAATGTAACTACACTATTTAAGAGGGAGAGAGAAAACAGGGAATTATAGACCAGTTAGCCTTACATCGGTAGTGGGAAAGATGCTTGAGTCGATTATTAAAGATGTTATAGCAGCGCATTTGGGAAGCAGTGATAGGATCGGTCAAAGTCAGCATGAATTTATGAAGGTGAAATCATGCTTGATTAATCTTCTGGAAATTTTTGAGGATGGTACTAGGAAAATGGACAAGGAAGGGCCTGTGAATGTAGTGCACCGGGACTTTCAAAAAGCCTTTGACAAGGTCCCACTATTAACCTGCAAACTGTTAGCGTGCAAAATTAGAGCACATGGTATTGGGGGTTGAGTATTGACATGAATAGAGAACTGGTTGGCATTCAGGAAGCAAAGAGTAGGAATTGACGGGTCCCTTTCAGAATGGCAGGCAGTGAATAGTGGGGTGCCGCAAGGCTCGGTGCTGCGATCCCAGTTATTTACAATATATATTAATGATTTAGACGAGGGAATTAAATGCAATATCTCTCATCTTTGCGGATGACACAAAGCTGGGTGGCAGTGTGAGCTGCGAGGGGGATGCTATGAGGCTGCAGGGTGACTTAGATTGGTTGGGTGAGTGGGCAGATGCATGGCAGATGCAGTATAATGTGGATAAATGTGAGGTTATCCACTTTGGTAGCAAGAACAGGAAGGCATATTATTATCTGATTGGTGTCAGATTAGGAAAAGGGGACGTGCAACCAGATCTGGGTGTGCTTGTACATCAGTCACTGAAAGTAAGCATGCAGGTACAGCAGGCAGTGAATGGCATGTTGTCCTTCATTGCGAGGGGATTTGATTTCTGGAGCACGGAGGTCCTACTGCAGTTGTACAGGGCCCTGGTGAGACTGCATCTAGAGTATCGTGTGCAATTTTGGTCTCCTAATTTGTGGAAGGACATTATTGCTATTGAGGGAGTGCAGCATAGGTTCACCAGGTTAATTTCCAGGATGAAAGAATGGGTCACTGGAATTTAGAAGGATGAGAGGAGATTTCATTGAAACATATAAAATTCTTAAAGAATTGGACAGGCTAGATGCAGGAAAAATGGTTCTGATGTTGGGAGAGTCCAGAACTAGGGGGTCACAGTTTAAGAATAAGGGGTAGGACTGCGATGAGGAAAGACTTCTTCACCTAGAGAGTTGTGAATCTGTGGAATCTCTCCCACAGAAGGCAGTGGAGGCCAATTCACTGGAGGTTTTCAAGAGAGAGTTAGATTTAGTTCTTACGGTTAACGGACTCAAGAGATATGGGGAAATCAGGAACGGGTTACTGATTTTGGATGATCAGCCATGATCTTATTGAATGGCGGTGCCGGCTCGAAGGGCCGAATGGCCTACTGCACCTATTTTTCTATGCTTCTATATGCATTTGCAAAGGAGTACTGAACTTTCGTGCACTTAGAACATGGTACGCTGGCAGTTCACAGAAAAAAATGGTTCATTGCCATGACCTTCATCATAAGATCATAAAATAGGAGAAGAGTAGATCAAACAGGCCCTCAAGCCCATTCTGCCATTTAGCAGGATCTTGGCTGATCTTCTGACAACATTTTATTGATGCATGCATTATTAAAAATTCCCTAAATAGCAAGGAATGTACCCACTTGCCAGGCTTTGTCCAACCCCCACCTCTGTTTTCCAGCTTTGTCATCCCAAGTGCGATTTGAAGGGAAGCCTGCAGGTACTGGTACTTGCGTGCACACATTGCTCCTGTTTCTCTCGGTAATGGATGTCAACAGCATGCTCCAGTGCGTTGCTACTCAATTTAGCTCCTCTCATAAAACACCGATTACAGTGGAAACAAATAACGCACTGGAGCATGCTCTTGACAGTCGCTTGTTGAAACTGGAATCGTGGACTTCTACACAGAGTACAGGGGCTGAGCCCTTTTGGACTGAGAGCTCTCAGCATTCAGAGTGAAACTTGGATCCAGCCTCTGGTTAAAGCAGCATAGAATACACGGCCCAATTATTTCAGTAGGGATTGCAGGGGAAAGATGGGGGTGGAAAAAGAGTAAGTACGGTATGTAGTCTATACAACTGCAAAACTGATTAGTTCAATTATCCTGATATATGTAATAAATTAGGATATTGCCAAAACTTGCATAATGAGCACTAGCTGATGTAGCTCTTGTTGTAATATCATGCAGTGAGTGGAGTGGAATCATTCCAACCATTGTGATTGATGGTGTAATAAATCATATAAAGCAATTCATTGGGAGTGTAAATACGAAGGGCAGCGCAGAGATTAACAGATGCCCAATAGAGTTATAATCTGTCAGGGGAGAATATTTCATTTTCAGATTAAGATGTGTCATAAACTATAAGAGAGATATATGCTGTGGTTCATGCCATCCAAATCGTTTTGCTCACACAACAAATAGTGGGCTCACTTAAAGCTTCAGCATCCAGTTGTCACTGGGAACTATCATAATTTTAATGGTGAAAAGCTGAGCAGCGTACTTATACCTTCCCCTTTCAGATTGATGAACTAGTTTCATTTTTGAATGGCTTCACAGAATTACCGCATTTGAGGAATATAGCTACTCGAGGCATACTTACCACAAACAAGAAAGCAGTGTGGTACATTTATTTAATTAAGGTCACCTCCTGCCTGAGGTAATGTGTTGGCAGCTCGATTTGTCCTGTTTTTTGGTCGCTTCCTGTTTTTTTCCCACTCTCCCTACTACAATCAGTCTGAAGAAGGGTCTCGACCAAAAAACGTCATCCGTCCATTTTCTCCAGGGATGGTGCCTGACCTGCTGCGTTATTCCAGCACTTTATGTCTACCTTCCATATCACATGTTTTTTGTTAACTGAGTAAACCACATTGTGACTTTCATTGAGCCACATGGAGATTGGAGTTGAAGAAGTAAAAGGTGACAGCAGGTTTGCTTTCTGAAAGAATCACTCGCAGAAAGTCTTTGGCGAATCTCACTGAACTCAAGGTGCATCAGGTTTCTTTAGAACAAAAATTACTGCAGATGTTTGAATGGATTTTTAATATTTACTGTGAGAATTCACTTCAATATTTTGGGTGCAGACAAATGATTCCATAGAATTACATATTTACAATGGGAGCACATCTCAACTATTCAAAATCCTTTGCTGCAACAAAGTGATTTACATGAATAGTGACACAAGAAATATAGATACATAGACAATAGGTGCAGGAGTAGGCCATTTGGCCCTTCGAGCCAGCACCGCCATTCAGTGTGATCATGGCTGATCATCCACAATCAGTACCCCCTTCCTGCCTTCTCCCCATAACACTTGATTCCGGTAGCCCGAAGAGCTCTATCTAACTCTCTTTTGAATGCATCCAGTGAATCGGCCTCCACTGCCTTCTGAGGCAGAGAATTTCACAAATTCACAACTTTCTGGGTGAAAATGTTTTTCCTCATCACAGTTCTAAATGGCCTACCCCTTTTCTTAAACTGTAACCCTTTGTTCTGGACTCCCACAACATCGGGAACATGTTTCCTGTATATAGCGTGTCCAATCCCTTAATCATTTTATATGTTTATAAAACGCCGGCCCGGTGGACGGTAACACTGTGAGCTCGCGGGTCCCTGGTGGGAGACCGCTTTTCGGAGCTTCCGCAACCCAGCTTCTCCCGCCCGAGTTGCGGGGTTGAAAATGACCTGGAGCGGGGCCTTACATCGCCTGGCATGGCTTTAATGGCCACAGGACTTGCTAGCGCCCGCCAGGGGCTCCAACATCAAGACCCGGATTGCGGGCTTGCACCGCCCGGCACGGGTTTAATGGTCGCGGGACTTATTTACCATCGCCCGCCAGGGGCTTTGACTTTGACATCGGGAGGAGAGTGGGGTGTGCGAGGGAGAGATAAGACTTTGCCTTCCATCACAGTGAGGAGGAGATTCGCTGTGATGGATGTTTGTGTCAATTGTGTTGTGTCTTGGTTCTTTTTCTTGTTGTACGACTGCAGAAACCACATTTCGTTTGAACTTCAATGAGGTTCAAATGACAACAAATAAATTGTATAAATTGGATCATTGTATCAAGATCCTCTCTCACCCTTCTAAATTCCAGTGAATACATAGAAACATAGAAAATGGATGCAGGAGGCCATTCGGCCCTTCGAGCCAGCATCGCCATTCATTGCGATCATGGCTGATCGTCCCCAATCAATAACCCATGCCGGCCTCCCCATATCCCTTGATTCCACTAGCCCCTAGAGCTCTATCTAACTCTCTCATGATCTATATCGGTGAGACCAAGCGGAGGCTTGGCGATCGCTTCGCCGAACACCTCCGCTCGGTCCGCAATAACCAACCCGACCTCCCGGTGGCTCAGCACTTCAACTCCCCCTCCCATTCCACATCCGACCTCTCGGTCCTGGGCCTCCTCCACGGCCAGAGTGAGCAACACCGCAAGCTGGAGGAACAGCACCTCATATTCCGCTTGGGGAGTCTGCATCCTTTGGGCATGAATATTGAAATTTCTCAATTCTGTTAACCCTTGCTGTCTCCTCCCCTTCCCACCTCTCCCTCAACCATCGGGCCCTGGCATTCCCTCTATCTCTATCTCCCTCCCCCACCCCAGTCGCACCAGCTTCTCATTTTCACACCACAAACAGCTTACAATGGCTTGTTCCCTTTATCACCGATACTTTTTTGCATATCTTTCACTCATTGTTCCTTATCTCTCCACATCACCGTCTATATCTCTCGTTTCCCTGATCCCTGACCAGTCTGAAGAAGGGTCTCGACCCGAAACGTCGCCTATCTCCTTCGCTCCTTAGATGCTGCTGCACCCGCTGAGTTTCTCCAGCTTTTTGTGTACCCTCTCTCTTAAATCTATCCAGTGACTTGACCTCCACTGCCCCCTGTGGCAGGTAATTCCACAAATTCACAACTCTCTGGGTGAAAACGGTTTTTCTCACCTCAGTCTTAAATGGTATCCCCTTTATTCCAGGACAAACCCAGTCGCTCCCGCCATCCCAACTTTGTGTCATATGCAAATTTGCTCATTTTACTTTTAATTCCCTCGTCTAAATCATTAATGTATATTGTAAATAGCTGTGGTGCCAGCACCGAGCCTTGCAGCACCCCCACTAGTCACTGCCTGCCATTCTGAAAGGGACCCGTTAATTCGTACTCTTTGTTTCCTGTCTGCCAACCAATTTTCTACCCATGTCAATACCCTACCCCCAATACCATATGCTGTAATTTTGCCCATTAATCTCTTATTTGGGACCTTATCAAAGGTTTTCTGAAAGTCCAGGTACACTACATCCACTGGCTCTCCCTTGCCCATTTTACTGGTTACATCCTCAAAAAATTCCAGAATATTAGTCAAGCATGATTTCCCTTCCGAAATCCATGCTGACTTGGACCAATCCAAATGCGGTGCTATTACATCTTTAATAATCGTCTCCAGCATCTTCCCCACTACCAATCTCAGGCTAAGTGGTCTATAATTCCCTGAATTATCATTACTTACCAACAGAGCTACCCCACCCCCTCTGCCCACCTCTCTGTCTTTTCGATAGGACTTATACACCTGAATATTTAGTTGCCAGCTCTGATACGCTTGCAGCCATGTTTCTGTAATTCCCACATCATACTTACCAATTTCTAACTGAGCCTCAAGCTCATCCACTTTATTTCTTCGCGCATTCATATATAACACTTTTAATTTGGTATTCACTTCTCCTCTCGCACTGGTTCCTATTTCACCTGACTTCTTGAATTTTCCGTCCCATTAATTCGGGTGTCTTTCATAACTTTTCCTGTACTCTCTTCCCCTTTAACTCCATTCTTACACTCCCAATTTGTCAACCGCTCCCCACCGCTATTTAGTTTAAATCCACCCGTGTAGCACTAGCAAACCTGCCTGCAGAATGTTGATTCCCCTCCAGTTAAGGTGCAACCCGTCCCTTTTGTACAGTTCACCCCCACGCCAGAAGGGATCCCAGTGATCTAATCCATGCTCTAAATCCATGCTCTAAATCCATGCTCCCTGCACCAGCCCCTCAGCCACACATTCAGATCCCCTATATCCCTGTTCCTGCCCGCACCAGCATGAGGCACTGGAAGCAATCCAGAGATAACCACCCTAGAAGTCCTGCTTTTCAGCCTTCTTCCTATCTCAGCTCACGTTGCAGAACCTCCTTCCTCCTCTTCCTGACGTCCTTTGTGCCCACATGCACAACCTCCTCTGGTTGTTCACCTTCCCTCTCGAGGATATTCTGAAGTCGGTTCGAGACAACTTGGACCCTGGCACCTGGGAGGCAACAGACCATCCTCAAGTCTTGCCTGCCCCCGCAGAATCTCCTGTCCGCACCTTGGACAATGGAGTCACCCACCACTATGGCTCTGCCCGATGTCAGTCTCGCGGGTCGAATCTCATCGCTAGGATTGGAGCCACCAACCTGTTCATCAGTGATAGGAGCAGAATGAGGCCATTCGGCTCGTCAAGTCTATTCCACCATTCAATCATGGCTGATCTATCTTCCCCTCTTAACCCCATTCTCCTGCGTTCTCCCCATAATCCCTGACACCCGTACTATTCAGGAATCTATCTATCTCTGCTTTAAAAATATCCATTGACTTTGCTTCCACAGCCTTCTGTGGCAATGAATTCTGCAGATTCACCACCCTCTGACTAAAGAAATTCCTCCTCATTTCCTTCCTAAAGGACCACCCTTTAATTCTGAGGCTATGACATTTGGTCCTAGACTCTCCCACTAGTGGAAACAGTCTTTCCACATCTACTCTACCCAGGCCTTTCACTATTCAATGTTTCAATGAGGTCCCTCCTCATCTTTCTGAACTCTAGTGAGTAGAGGCCCAGTGCCATCAAGGTCATCATATGTTAAAAAGAGAAGGGAGGATGGGACAAAGCCTGGAAAATGATAGGGGGATACAGGTGAGGGAGGAGTGCGGTGATTAGCAGATGGGTGGAGTAAGTGACAAAGGATAGAGGTGAAAAGGAGAGGATGAAAGGGTGTAGGATTAGGAGTGGAGGGGATAACCAGAGGGAGGGGTATGACTGTAAGGGAAAGGAGAAGGTGGGGGAGGGATAAAAAGGAAATATCGACTCGGGGATGTGAGATGAGCTTCCAAATGAGGGGAAAGGAGCTGGCCCATTGCAGAATACATTGTCTGCTTACTTCACCCATTTGGTCCCAGTATAACTTTAAGAGTATTAGACATGGCGTCAGTAGTTACTGCCCGTGCAATTGGCACCAGCTGGATAACTTAATCTCACGAACGTGTGCCACGTTGGAGGGATGCCTGGGTCAGAATGGCCACGAAGCAGTTGGCAATTTTTCAGGGGGCTTGGGAGAGTTTTATATCTGAATGGTTATAAGCATCGCGCCTTGATGGCACATCTTGGTATGTCCTGTTGGTAGCTGGCCCCACCGTTGTATGGTTCCATTCAGGACTGAAGAAACTTTCCCCTGACATCCTGTGAGGGGTTTCATTACAGTTTCCCTTGAGTGGCTAGTCTCACAGGGCTGTACATCATTTCAATTTCTCTTTCACATTCAAGTCAATGTAATATCTTTTTTTCCCCTCATGAATCAATCTGCCTGGTCTTCAATGTTGGGGAACTTGGTATCTCTTATGTTATCTTTTATTCCTTCCAATGGCTGTTTTCCTAATACACGTCTATGCTGATCTATTGCACTAAATCTCTAACATTCAGAAGCAGCCTTCATTATCAATATTACTAAAAGTCGATCTTCACCACTTCCTGTTGTTCTGTATATTGATTTTAGAAAAAACGCTGCACGTACGGCTGTGATTTTTGGCCATCTTACTCAGAGTCCACCTCCACTGCGCAGGACAAGAGGATTTTTCCCATCGATTAAAATTAATATAGATATTAGTATTTAAAAAATGTTGAGATTCTCTCTCCTGAAGGCCACGCCCCTTCCGGAGGGACTATAAAACCCGGATGTGTTGAGTGCGTCAGTCAGTCTCTGCAAGATGGGGGAGCGAGAGAGTAACGTCTCTCAGTCTGAGCTGTGAATAACACTGAACACTCTACTAAACTGTGAGTGGTTTTACTGACCTATCAGTGCCCTTAATGTGGTTTGAAAATATAGCTTGGAAATGCTAAAGCTGTGTTGCCTTTGGTTTGGAAATGCTAAAGCTGTGTTGCTTAATTAAAGTTGCCTTGCCTAATTAAAGTTGCCTTGCCTAATTAAAGTTGCCTTGCCTAATTAAAGTTGCCTTGCCTTCTATATAATTAAAAGTCTAATCTTGACCACTTCCTGTTTGCGCTTTATATTGATTTTAGAAAAAACCGCTACCACATACGGCTGTCATTTATGGCCATCCTACTCAGAATCCCCCTCCAATCATCAGCTGCCGAGGATTTTTCCCATCGATGAAAAATAAAAGAGTTATTAGTGTTTAGAAAATTTTGAGATTCTCTCTCCTGCCAATCACGCCATGAAGGCCACGCCCCTTCTGGTGGGACGGGGAGGGACTATTAAACCCAGCAGTGTGGGCGTAGCTCAGTCTCTGCAAGATGGAGTAGGGAGAGGTCATGACTCGCTGTCTTTAGTGGCCTTGCACCCTGCTTGAAATGGTATGAAACTGCACTTGAATTTGGTGGCCTTGCACCCTGCTTGAAATGGAATTTCAAGGAATAGCCGTGAGTCAACTGCCAGCCCACCAGCCGTGAGTGAGTGAGCTGCCGGCACAACAGGTTTGAGTGACTGAGCCGCCAGTCCAAGAATCCATTCGACCCACAATATCCATACTAGCCTTCTGGAAACCAGTCCCTTCAGCCCACAACACCCATACTAGCGCTCCAGAAAGCCCCCCCCCCCCCCCCCACTGGCCACCAATATTGGAATTGGTGGAGGTGGAATATTGCGTTGGGGGACCAGCCCTCCCGTGTGATGCTGGGACCCAACGGTTCCCACTTAGTCTGGTAAATTGCATCCATTCACTTTAGTGCACCTTTCATGTTTGCTAATGTGCTCTCTTCATGTCCTCTGCATTTAAGTGAAATTGTTTCACCTCAGTCCATTCTAAATGGCCTACCTCTTGTTTTGAGGCTGAGACCATTGTCATCTGAAGGGACATTGAAGAATGCTGTACTTTTTAATGTTTGAAAAATGTGCATTTCATTGTTATATTTTGGGGTAATAATCTGGCTTTGCTTCAGGTTAATGAATGATTGATTAAAGATCTGACATCAAAATAATAATAATAATAGAATTATGGATGGAACATAAATGAATGAGAACCCACTCAGGAAGGCAGTTACGAAGAGATTCATTCTGTTAATTCCTTAGATAAGAAAATTGTCGATCATGGTTTTCTCTTTACAATGAATGGTAGGGCCCTGGGGAGCGTTGTAGTGAGCAGAGAAATTTCAGAGTACAGGTACATAGTCCACCGAAAGTGGCATCAAAAGTACAGTGCCCTCTGTAATGTTTGGGACAAGACCCATCCTTTATTTATTTGCCTCTGTAATCCACAATTTGAGATTTGTAATGGACACAATCACATGTGGTTAAAGTGCACATTGTCAGATTTTATTAAAGGGTATTTTTATACATTTTGGTTTCACCATGTAGAAATTACAGCTGTGTTTATACAGTCGCCCGATTTCAGGGCACCATTATGTTCGCCATTATGATCGCAAACATACTGCTAAAGCAACAAAGGAGTTTTTCAAAGCTAAAAAATGGTCAATTCTTGAGTGGCCAAGTCAATCACCTGATCTGAACCCAATTGTGCATGCCTTTTATATGCTGAAGGGGACTAGCCCCCAAAACAACCATAAGCTAAAGATGGCTGCAATACAGGCCTGGCAGAGCATCACCAGAGAAGACACCCAGCAACTGGTGGTGTCCATGAAGTCAGACTTAATCTCTGGAATACTCCTGGTGCCACGTGCTAGTGAGGGTAAAAATAGGAAGATTGAACAGATGAATGTGTGGCTCAGATTATTGCATTGGTGCAGGGGGAAGAAAATCTGATTTTTAGAACTTTGGGATCTTTTCTGGGGCTGGGATGACCTGTACAAGAGGAATGGGTTGCACCTAAACTGGAGGGGGACCAGTATCCTTGCAGCAAGGTTCACTGGGGCTACCTGGGACTGTTAAAAACTAGAGAGGAAGGAGTGGGGGAACCAGAGTAGTGGATCAGAAATTGGAAGGTGATGGGAAGATAGAGGTCAGAACCAATAAGTCTCAAAGGAAGGCCAGGCAGGGAGAGGTGAAGGAATATGGTGACACTGATGGGCTGAAGTATGTTTATTTCACTACAAGGAGTATTGTGGGGAAAGCAGAAGAACTGAGAGCCTGGATTGATGCCTGGGATTATGATGTTGTGGCCATTGTGAAAATGTGGTTGCGGGAAGGACATGACGGGCAGCTGAATGTTCTGCGGTTTTGGTGTTTCAGAAATGTTCGAGGTAAAAGAGGTGGAAGAGTTGCGCTACTGATCAGGGTGACTGTCTCGGCGCCCCTCAGAGAGAATATACTGGAGGGTTCATCTACTGAGGCGGTATGGGTGGAGCCTAGAAATAAGAAAGTTACAAGTACTCTAATGGGATTGTACTGTAGCCCTCTCCCCCCTCCTAGAAAAAAAGGAGAAAGGCAATAGACAATAGGTGGAGGAGTAGGCCGTTCGGCCATTCAATGTGATCATGGCTAATCATCCCTAATCAGTACCCCGTTCCTGCCTTCTCCCCATATCCCCTGACTGCGCTATTTTTAAGAGCCCTATCTAGCTCTCTCTTGAAAGCATCCAGAGAACCTGCCTCCACCGCCCTCCGAGGCAGAGAATTCCACAGACTCACCACTCTCTGTGAGAAAAAGTGTTTCCTCATCTCCATTCTAAATGGCTTACTCCTTATTCTTAAACTGTGGCCCCTGGTCTGGACTCCCCAAACATTGGGAACATGTTTCCTGCCTCTAGCGTGTCCAAACCCTTAAACCCCTGTCTCACGGTGCGAGTTGGCCCACGAGTGACCCCCGAGTTTTCACTCGTGGTGATCACGTACCAGGAACGTAGCGGCAACGTCGGACCTCGCGCGATCAACTTGTCCACTCGTGGCGCCAACAGCAGGTACCCGTGAAACTTGATAACTCGTGAAAAAAATCAAACATGTTTGATTTTTTCCACGAGTCAAATTCACTGTTCAAGATAAAAATTGAAACATTTTAACTCATTGTAATAACATAGGGCCCGTGCATTGACCTTAGTGTCTCGTGAGTCTAACGTGTTAACCCGTGGGCACATCGGCAGCTGGACAGAGTAAAAAAAGTGAGTAAAAAAAAGGTGATTTCAAAAAAAGAACATGACGATTTTTCAACACGTCATCTTGCCAGAACGGGCCACATTTCCACTGATTCTAAAATTGGTCGGGTTCATGCCTGTAACTCACTCACTGCTGCCGTGGCGCTCCGGGCATGGAGCTACTGCATTGTGGCTGGGGAGGGAAGCAGCTCGCGTGGCTACAAGCGGCCTCCATCACCGGGCAGCAGAACCGACTGCCATCTCAGCGGCTTCTGCCGGCCCGCCCACCTCTGGCAGTGCTCTCTGTCTGAACCATGGAGGGGACCAGCTCAAGAGCAAAGATCATAGAGCGGAGTGGGTCAGCGGGTGATGGATAACATCACAGCGGGCGGTGGAGCTTAGTCCTGTGTCAGCGCGATCAAGGGATCAATTGAGGTTACTTGCGCTGACATATGGAGTAAGCTCCACCGCCCGCTGTCCTGTTATCCATCGCCCACTGACCCGTTCTTGAGCTGGATGACCCTCTCCCCAGAGCCCCTGCCCGGCCCGCTGAGCCACCACAGACAGGGAGTTGAACGTAGACACGGGGGGGTCCACCTTCAACTTCAGAGCCAAACAAAAAACACAGAGTGCTGGAGGAACTCAGCGGGCAAGGCAGCACCCGAGGGGGGAACATATCACTTATCAGGAGCCGCCACGGGCCAGGACTCTTCCCCCCAACAGAAAGGAAGCGCAGATGCAGCCATCACTGTAGCATCTCTGCCCCTATCTTCCAATTCCCACTTTGAAATAAAATAAAACTTTCGACAAAAATTTTGCAATTGTAATTTACTGTAAGTCGAAAACTGTATTTTATTTCAAAATGGGAATTTGAAGATAGGAACAGAGATGCTACACAGAGATTTTAAGCTCTTGGGTGAAGTCGCACAGTGGGGCAGTCCCACATTCACGGCCAAACTTTTGGCCAAATGCTCTAATATCTCCTCACCGGATCTTCGGTTAGCTGAGGCACCACAGGGCGTTTTTGTTGTTGTTTTACGACAGGAAGAAAGCTATGTAAACACCAAGTTGTTATAAACTGTCGGGCTTTTACTTGCTTGACATGAAGTTTTCTCCCTACTTTACCCTCATGATGTGCCACGTTCCGGTTACGCGGTGCACGGATCATGGCCAACAGTATCTGAAGAAGGGTCTCGACCCGAAGCGTCACCTATTCCTTCTTCTCCAGAGATGCTGCCAGACTCTGCCCGAGTTACTCCATCACTCTGTGTCTCTCTTTATTGTCTTCAGTTGGACTTTCACTGAATAACTCAGCGGGCCAGGCAGCAGCCCTGGAAATTTCACTGAATATTGAAGAAGAGGGCGTTGATCAGGGTCAACCAACGCGCTATGTGCACTGTGTCGGAAGGAACTGCAGATGCTGGTTTACACCAAAAAATGCTGGAGTAACTCAGCGGGACAGGGTCTGAAGAAGGGTCTCGACCTGAAACGTCACCTATGCCTTCCTCTCCAGAGATGCTGCCTGTCCCGCTGAGTTACTCCAGCGTTTTGTGTCTGCACACTCATTGTTCTTATCTCTTGCTGCGATTACTTTAAACAAAGGCAGCGCTCGGTTATTGCGGCGATGCCCTTCAGATGTGAAACGAATGCTTCCAGACGCACTGCCCTGACTTTATTCCTGTTTATCATCGTTACTTATTTTGCGTATGTTTTATTAATTGTTCTGTATCTCTCGATATCACCGTTTATATATCTCGTTCCCCTTATCCCTAACCAGTCCGAAGAAGGGTCTCGACCTGAAACGTCACCCAGTCCTTCTCTCCAGAGATGCTGCCCGTCCAGTTGAGTTAACTCCAGCTTTTTGTGTCTATCTTCGGTTTAAACCAGTATCTGCAGGCAGTTCCTTTCCTACACTTTATTCCTTTCTTGCTGCCTTCTGCACGAACAGTCTTGGTTGATATTGTGTGAGTGCGAGAGAGAGAGAGAGAGAGAGAGAGAGAAAGAGAGAGAGAGAGAGAGTGTTAATGTGTGTGTGAATGGTTTAGGCGTCTTTTAGGAGATGCCGCAGTTTTCATTGGCATTGCCCTCTTGAGATCCCTTTGTGGCGGAGAGCGCTGACCGGTAACCCTGGGTCTTGCGGTCCGGCCAAGAGGAGGTGATGTGGACGCAGTTTCAGTTGTAGTTCTAGAGGAACATTGCTTCCGATCGATGTCTCTTATGCACTCCTCAGAAGAACTGGATGCGCTCTTCACCATCATGGCTCCCAGCCTACAGGCTTCTGATGTGAACAACTAACTTCTTCCCTATTTCTCCTCCCCCCCCCCTATTTCCCTCTCCTCCTCGGCGCTCTTGTTCACTCACACCTCCCCTCCTTCCCTCTCTCCCTCTCGCAGGGCTTGGTTCAAAGGGGGCAACGAACCAAGCGGGGTGCGGTCTGAACCCTTCCTGAAAACGAGCACAAAGAAAAAGAAAGTATTGTCAAGCGCTCCAAACTTCGTTTAAAATAAGTAAATGTGACCTTGGCTAATAATTTAAAAAGAAAACCTTATACAAAATCAACACCCTACAAACTCTCTGTCTCTCACGCTGCCTGTTGTCTTGTGGGGGGGGGGGGGGGGGGGGGGGGTGGGGGGTCGGAGAGAGGGAGTGTGGGTGTGGAGGGGACCCGATGTGAATGTTACCACTATAGGATGGCGAGGTTGGGCTCTGAGCTGCAGTGAGAGAGAGCAGAGGGAGAGAGAGGGAGAGAGAGAGAGAGAGGGAGAGAGAGTGCGTGTGCGCGTCAGCAGCTAAGTTAAAGGGCTTGTACGCGGTGGCAAGAGAGGTTTTCTTTGTTCTTGTCCGGGGCTTGAGAGAGATCGGAGAGAATTAACCCTCCCTCGCACACCACTCAAGGGGACAACCCAAGTGCCTTGTCACCCTAGACAGATTAATGACGCCCCCCCAACCTCGCTCCACCTCAACTCACGCCTGGGCACCAAAGCAGCTCAGGAGGCGAACCCTCAATCTCCCAACCATCTGATGTGCAACTGATGTGAAAGAACAGCGGCTGCGGCCGGCCGGCCGGCACCCGGCATGGACTTCTCACACCCTCACACATGAAAAGTGTGTGCGAATAAATAAAAACAAGGAACAAAACCAAAGCCCAGCTTGAAAGGCAACAAAAAATATATTCCACTTAGAACGAGCAGGCGTGGAGACTTCTGTCCACATTCAAAGATTTCATCTCCCTTCTCCCCGCAGTGTATAGACCTGGCAGTAAATTCAATTAAAATATATCAAACCTCCGCCCGCTGGTCTTCTAACTACGTGATGTGTGTTTCAAACAAATCATAAGTATAACTACTCTGGCACAGGACGGTGCGCATTTTCCCTTTGTAGGTCAAATCAATAGATGAGGCCGCGCTGAATTTATCTTTAACTCAAAGCCGCAGGATGGAGATGTCTTCTTTAACATTGTTGCTTTTTTAAAACATACCTTCATTCACGGTTGGCTCAAGAGTAACGGGAGAGGAACTTGGTAACTCGGGAGAGGAAGTTGAAACATCGCAGGAATGACATACCCGTGGGAACTCGGTTACACACATGATCATAAACTTGAAGTCTCGTACACAACCACGAGTCTTTCACTCGGGGTACCCCGTGGGTCAACTCGCACCGTGAGACAGGGCCATTAACAATCTTATATGTTTCAATGAGATCCTTCTAAACTCCAGAGTGTCCAGAGGAACAGATAAACAGATTACTGAAAATGCCTTAGCAATAGGATTGTCTCAAGGATTGATTTTAACTTTCCCAACATTAATTGCCTTGCTCAGCACCAAAGGCTTAGACAGGGCAGAATTTCTGAGATGTATCCAAGAGGGTTTCTTGAAACAGTAAGTGGAGTGTCGAACCCGAGAAAGGAACATACTGGACATTGTGGAGAAAGGAACTGCAGGTACTGGTATATACCGAAGATAGATACAGAGCGCTGGAGTAACTCAGAGAGTCAGGCAGCATCTCTGCCGATAAAGGATACATGACGTTTTGGGTCGGGACCTGAAGAAGGGTCTGAAGAAGGGTTCCGACCCAAGCGTCACCCATCCTTTTTCTCCAGAGTTTCTGCCTGATCCGCTGCGTTACTCCAGCACTGTGGACCTTGTGTAGGGAAATAGGTCTGGCCAGGTAATGGAGTTTCAGTGGAAGAGCATTTTGAGCATAGCGATGATATGATTCCAGGAATGAGTGTGTTAGCATTTGATGAGTGCTTGACAGCACTGGACCTCCGTTTGTTGGAATTGAGAAAGTTTAGGGGGGACCTCATTGGAACTTACAGAATAATTTAAGGCATAGATAGAGTGGATGTGGCAAGGATATTCCCACTGTTGGGAGTGTCCAGGACCAGAGGTCATAGCCTCAGAATTAAAGGGAGCTCTATTAGAAAGGAGGTGAGGAGGAACTTCTTTAGTCAGAGGGTAGTTAGTCTGTGCAATTAATTGCCAGAGAGAGCTGTGGAGGCCAATTCAGTGGATATTTTTAAGGCAGAGATAGATAAATTCTTGATTTAGAACGGGTGTCAAGGGTTATGGGGAGAAGGCAGGAAAATTGCATTAGGAGACAAAGATCAGCCATGATTGATTGGCGGAGTAGACTTGATGGGGCAAATGGCCTAATTCTACTCCCACAACGTGGGCTTGTGAAGTTGTGATCATTGGAGACACATTATTAAAGTTTGGAGGAATTGATGGTTATGGGGAGGTACACAGAAAGAGGAGTTCAGTCCTAAGGCTGATTAACCATGATCATATTGAATGATGGGTTAGCAGACGACTCTGCCAGCTGCATAAAAATATCCCAGCAAGGAGGCGGTGACTTCAGACGAACATTTGATAAAGATAGTGAAAGGGGAAAACAGAATAAATTTGAATGGGGAAAGGGTAGCTTGGTAACTCTTCTGATTGAAGGTTCAAGGCTTTTCATTCTACCTGCACCTTACTGTGCACATGTAAATAACTCAAAACCTGAACTTGAATATCATTAAAAGCTGCCTGGATGTGCTGGCCACCTACCTGTTTCTTCAACCAAGCTGCATCAATAATTAGCTTTAGGTATGCCACGTGTGCCAACTCATAGTGGGTTAAGCAGTCATTAATTGGCAGTTGCCCATGCAGTCTTCACCCAGCCTCGCACATCTGTTGAAATCTGCTCCATTAATCATGTCTCCCACTCCGTGCATCTGTATGTATTCTAGTCCAAATAGAACTCCCTTTGCTCAAGGGAAATAAATCCTCAAGGGAAATAAATACTGAAGTTCACCAGGGACATTATTTTTTACTGTAAAACCTATTATGCAATTAGCAGACTGGTAAGAGTTTTATAAACTAGTTTGTTGTAATATCTTACACACTCAATAAGCAGCCAGCATGCCTGTTTGTCTGAGTTCATTTCACTCACTGTAATTTCATTTAATTTTGTGCATTGGCCATTTGTTTTGCTCTGCTGGCAAGATGCAGAAACTGATAAGGATTACTGCCAGTCAGTAATGCAGAATATCCAGTTGCTATTATGTTTAGCAACAATATTTAAACGGGAATATTATCAGAGTGAAATATTATAAAATGTCCTGTCTGTAAAGGTGCAATATGATGCCTGGATCCAACTCTTATTTTTCACTCAATTGTTATTGTTGGTTATCCATGGGTGTGATTGTGTTGGAGAGGGTGCATTTTTAGACCAAGCGTGGACCCGTTGGGTCCATCTCCCCCAATGCAATATTCTACCACTCAGCCATACACGACACGATGGTCAGTCAAAATGGCGATTCTGGCCCGGCAAGCCCCCCCAACTGCGCAGGCGCGGCTGACGTCCCCGTTGTGACGCCAGAGATCGCCGTTGTGACGCGAGTCAAAAAGGTGATCTAAAAATGGCGGTGCGCGGACGGAGCAGACAATGTTAAAATGGCGGCGGGAACGGCAACCCCCAATTGTGCACATGCCAATAGCTGAACCTAGACCAAGCGGGGACCGTTGGGTCCCCCTCCCCCAACGCAAAATTCCAACACTCACCCATACACGAGGAGATGTACGGTAAAAATGGCGATCCCGGGCCTGGTAACCCTCCACCAACTGCGCAGGCGCGTGAGTAAAAATGGCGATCTTAAAATGGCAGCCCGCACTGCGCAGGCGTGACTGATGGGGCCGGCAAGTGGGAGCACAGTTAACGGCAAAAAGTAAAGAAAAGTTTATAAAGGATATAACTTGGGAATCACTTTGTCAAATGGAACAAAACTTGCTACAGCACACCCTAGGTGAATGAAAGTAAGGTGGGCCTAAAATTGTTGTGCTATCGTGTACCATTTTGGCTGTATTTTCGACATATGCAAACATGCATAAAAAATTGCACTTTTTAGCTGTATTTTTAAACTTTACTAGACCAAGTGCAGACCCGTTGGGTCTGTTTCCCCAACGTATGGTTGCGGGGGAGGGGGGGGGGCTTGGGATATGCGGCATCACATACACTAACTACCCACCCGCACACACGCTAACTATCCCCTTGCTATATTAATATTATTAATTTGCTCCTTTTACCAAATAGCCACTGACGCATAGCCCACAACTCGCAGCCACGTCTAGAGAGGGGGGTGGGTAGAGAGTGAGGCAGAGAGAGAATGGGGACAGAGAGAAAGGGGCAGAGACAGAAGGGCAAGAGACAGAGGGGGATGGAGGGGAAAGGAGAGGGAGGGTGGGTGAGGGGGGTGGTGGTGGGGGAGGGGGGATGAGAGAGATGGGAGAGAGAGGGGGCGAGAGAGGGAGGGGGGGGAAGGAAGGGGGAGGGGGGAAGGGAGAAGGAGAGGTGGGGAAGGGAGGGGGAGGGAGGGAGGGGATGGGTGAAGGGGGAAGGGGGTTTATGGGAGGGAGGGTGGGGGAAGGCAGGGGGATGGGGGAGAGGAAGGGAGAGAGAGAGGGAGGGGGAGAGAGAGGAAGGGGAGAGAGAGGGGGGTTAGAGAGAGAGGGAGAGGGGGAGAAAGAGAGAGAGGGGGAGAGAAGAATGGAGAGAGAGAGGGAGGGGGGGGCAGAGACAGAGAGAGCGAAATGCAACCGTGCGTCACACGTTCAGAATGTTCTGGAAATGAACACTCCCAAGACTCTTGGAAGTGGCCATATGAACACTTGGTGCCAAGGATGCATGGCTACAGGCCATGTTCTGGAAAATGAGGTTATGTGGTTGGGACTTAATGGTCAACATGGACAATGTGACAGAAGGGACTGTTTCTGTGCCTTATACCTCAATGTATGACTATGACAGTCTTCAGTGTTGTTGAACCTTGCCATATAGACATTAAAAGTCTGCAAGTTGTGGAGTATAGAGTGAATGAAGTGTCCTTGCAGTTCCAGTATTTGATGTTAAGTGAATGATCCTTGCAGCCATGGGAGGTGAGTAATTCGGCAATGGTAATGCTATTCAATATCAAGGATAAATGGTGAAACCTCCTTGTGGTTTGAGGAACATTTGCTGGCACGAGTATGAATAGTAAGATTAGACGAGAACTTACCAGTTCGAAGTTTGATCCTTATTTTATGAGGCGTTACGATGAGGGATTACGTGAAGAAGCCCCGCCTGGCGCATGCGCGTCATACATTCAAAGCAGCGGCATGAAAACACAGAAACCGATAGCCGAAGTAACATAGTAAGGCTTTGAGAAGACTAGAACTACCAGATGATCCTTTCGATTATGAGGGCCGGGAGCGGAGGGCACGTAATCCCTCATCGTAACTCCTCATAAAATAAGGATCAAACTTCGAACTGGTAAGTTCTCGTCTAATCTTACTATTTTACTTTGGAGTCACGTGAGTGACTATGTGAAGATTTCAAAGCTCTGTGAATTCATGCCGTAGATGCACTCCATATGACACACTGCTTCAGTTGACACAGTAGTAAATAAATAATATGTTGAACATTGTTTCAATTATTCAACTATTTTAATAATAATAACAATGATAACAAAAGTAAGTAATAACCCCTCTATCCCAGGGGGAAATTACAAAGAAATTATATAAAACAAAGAACCATAAATTAAACTGAACCCAACACAGCATGCCCAAACTCTGGCACTGTAACAACAGGTTTATCATAAAACTTAGAAAAAGTTACTTCTTTAGACCATCCTGTGGCCTCGAGGATTTGGTCGAGTGGCACGTCCTGAGCCTTCGCCGCGGATGTTGATGCTGCCCTGATGGAGTGAGATTTAAACACATGAGTATCCACTCCAGCGTAATCTAGAACCTGTTTTAACCATCAAGAAATTGTTTGTGCTGACACTTTTTTATATGTTTTTTTGTGGGTAATGAGCATTGCTTTCTCAGAACCTCTGAGATTCTTAGTTACTTCAATACATTGATTCAGATGCTTAACCACACATAACTCTTGGTCCACAGGGTATGCTTTAAAAATTACCTTGGTTCCAGCCATTCCTGGCCTGCTTTGCTTGATTAGATCATAGACATAAAAAGTAATTTCATCTACAGACAAATGCATACAATCTAACCGTAACATTTGCAATGTGTGTACTCGTTGTGCTGATACTAACGCCATAAGCATAACCACTTTAAGTGTTAACTTCTGAAAAGATAGTGACATAATTGGAGCCCATTGCCGAAGCAGTGTGAGAACTATACTGACATCCCAGATTTCTGTATATCTAGGCTTGGGAGGATTTTTATTAAAAATTCCTCGCATAAATCGGGATACTAACGGATGAGACCCAATAGATTGTCATTCTGAAAAATGTCCTAAGTAAGAGGACAAAGCACTCCGAGCACTATTAATGGCACTATTACTCAGGTGCTGATCAAAATGCAACATAGCAAGGAACTCCAATACATCCGGTATGCTCGCAGTATGATAAGATATATCATACTGTACACAAAACATTTCCCATTTCCTTATATGAGACATATATTGTTTCTTAGTGCTATCTCTCCAAGCTGCAGTTATGACATCCATGGTCCTATCCGACCCTTGTAATGGTCTGGTCAGAACCTGCAGATTAACAAATTTATACGGTCATGTAACGGATGACTTTCTCCTGTTACTGGATGTACCAACAAATTACTGCAGTTGGGGATCGTTATGAATGGCTGAGTTATCATTCTGAGCACCAATGGGAACCATGGCTGTGTAGGCCAGTTTGGAACCACCAAAACGTCTGTGGCGGCGTCTTGCTCTATTTTGGTGAGATATTGCCTAATCAGGCAGAATGGGGGAAAAGCATAGAAGAATGTACGTCCCCAATGTAGCGAGAATGCATCCACTGCTACTGCTCCTGGATCTGGCTCCCATGAAACATATTTAGGCAACTGGTGATTTAATCTGGATGCGAACAGATCCATATCTGGTAACCCATAGCGGCTGACAATCTTTTTAAAAACGTCTGGATTTAACATACATTCTGTATTGTAATTAAACTTTCGTGACCTGTTGTCTGCCACCACATTGTCTTTCCCTGGTAGGTAGATAGCTGAGAGCCAGATATTTCTGGAGATACACCAGTGCCACATGAGGTTGGCCATATTATCACATGATACTGATCTTACTCCTCCCATGTGATTGATATATGCCACAGCTGTGGTATTGTCCACCTGGAGTTGAACATGTGAAGCATTCATTGTAGAACAATAAGCTTTCAATCCATAAAATGCCCCCAATAACTCCAGATAATTTATACCATGTGTTTGGAGAATTAAATCCTCTTGGACACTCCATCTACCACCACAGCTAGATTCGCTGTCTGTAGCTCTCCATCCGAGAGCGCTCACATCAGTCTGTAAAACCACTGATGGTTGCTGAACCAAAATATTTTTAGTAGCTTGTGCAACATTGATAATCCACCATTGCAATTCAGCTAGGGCTGTAGTTGGTAACTGCATGGACCTATCAAAATGACCTGCACGCTTTTTTAGTGCTTGTTCTCTGGCTCGTTGCAGACTTTGATAGTGCAGAGGTCCAAACTCTACAGCAGGAAATGCTGCTACCAATAACCCTGGCTACCTCTCGGATGGATGGATAAGGTGTCTCACCGAGGCAAGTACAGGCGTTTGTAATATCAACGACCTTAGCTGTTGGCAAAGTTACTGACATATCAACTGAATTAATGACAAACTCCAAATAATCAATTGTTTGGGATGGCTTTAACTTAGATTTTATTGGATGGACCAGAAATCCCTAGCCTTTCAAATAGGCTTGTGGTTGTTGAAACCGATTCTTCAGCTGCCTCCTGAGTGGCGTTTACAATTAAAATATCATCTAAATAAGCCATTACAATGTGATTTTGAGCCCTCAGTAATGCCAGTGCTGGTTTCAATAATTTTGTGAACAGCCTGGGAACTGAAGTTAACCCATTAGGTAATGCTTTAAATTGCCACAGCTGACCCATCCAATTGAATTTCAAGTACCTGTGATAATGATGATGAATTGATAATGAATAATAAGCATCTTTTAGATCTATAGTAGCCATATAACAACCTTGTGACAACAGATGCTTTGCAGTGTTGAAGGTATCCATTTTAAAATGCCTATACTGAACATAAGAATTTAAATTTGTGAGGTCCAGAATGACTCTACAACCCCCATCTTTCTTCGGTCTGGGGAATAAATTGGACACAAATTGTTGAGGATGATTCACCGTTCTTTCAATTACCCCTTTCTGGAATGATTTTTAAATTTCTTTGTCTACCTGACGAGTTTCTGTTACAGCAAACACCAAGACTCTAGTAGGCATATTCTGTACAGGTGGATCAACTCCTGGCATAAATTCTATTGTAGAGCCTGACACAGTCTCCAGTATAAACTGATCAGATGTTATGCTGCACCATTCATCATAAAACAATTGTAATCTACCCCCAACCGGATGTTGTTCCCCAGAAGTTGTATCTGTGATGGAATTAAGTTTCTGTACCTCAGTAAACAACCTAGAAGGTCTTCTTCTCCCAATATAAGGGTTGATGTTGAGCTGCACTGGGTAATAGTATTTTCTACCCATCGCCCTGCCTCTGCTGGTCCCTGCCCCGGAATCAAACCCCCTTCGTATCCAACCTGCTTGTTTTCTCGGAGCAGGGATAAAAGGTTTTATAAGGCTGATAGTTTTTGATTCTTTATCGATATCTTTTATTTGTTTTGGCAGATTTTCACCAAATAAATAATCTGATGCCTGTATATTGCTTGCCCTACACAGTCCTGCAAACTTAGGGTGCAATGTTGGCTGAATGGCGATTTTCCTCATGCATTGCAAAATAGGCATTGCAAAACAACGCAAGCATGTCCTTTTGAGTTTTGGACATTGTTGACCCTTGTATTTGTTTCCCAAATGCAGTGATGCCTGCTGATATCAGCCTGAGGAGACACTGGAAACGCTTCGTTACACTCATGGGTGCCCAAATGCCCTCGCTTCGTTGCACTCATGGGTGCCCAAATTGCAGAATTTACTGTTGGCACCCTGAGCGAGGCACAATTGACAGGTGTTTTATATAATTCAGCTGTTTCAGTCATATCAGTGTCTTGGAGCTGTTGAGAAACCAAATAATTAATGTTGGCAGCCAGGTTCTCATCCATGGCCTCACCAGTCCCTTCCGGTATAGCAAAACTCCTTGCTACATCGGGAACACCCGGAGTGTGACTCTTGTGCTCTGTTGTATACACATAAGTAGGGACACCAGCTTCAGTCAGTCTCCTCCTGCCCTGGTACTCCCGAGTCTTACTCTAGGGAGACTTCATCCAGACCTATGCAAGGCACTGGTGAATGAGATTCCCATTCTTCATAGGCACCATACTCAGTGTATGGAACTCCTTCAGAGGCTGCCTTAGAATCCCCTGGGTCTTTGGACCCTTGACTGATTAAAGTTTGGAGCATTTTCTCCATTCGTTCCATCCTCCCCCACATTCTTTTCCGGTCTGGAGGAGAGTCCTCTTCATCAGACCCGTCAGACAAAACGGCCTGACTGACTTTCTTTTATGTTTCTTTCCTAAAGTTGTGGCCTCAGTGCCCTGTGACACTGGAGCAGCTAAAGGCTCGTTAATCACGGGAATAACGGCCACCGGTATCGGAACCGGCACCGAACTTATCTTTACTCCCGATCGCTGCGACGGGACCGCATCGCTGCACGACCCCCGCCTGCTCCGAACCGACCTTTTTGCACCAGTCTCCATTGCCACAAGCTCCTCCTGACTCGCAAGCCAGTGTTACAGAGCTGAAATACTCGCTGTAAAGTAGTTTAAAAACACTTACCTGCGAGGTTTCTACTCACCACTGGTGGAGCTGCGCTGTCCAGCTCCTTCCAAGCGACATGCGTCGACGTAACGACGCGCATGCGCCAGGCGGTGCTTCTTCACGTAGTCACTCACGTGACTCCGGTGTAAAATCAATGATAAATTGCCATATAATATTCTAAATCTGAATAACAACATTTTAGTGCATTCAGACATGGACAAGCTCTCTGTCAAATCCCTTTTATAGTAGAGTGGTCTGATCCCTGGTCTGGATATAAGGTGTATTAATTGCTTCTTAATTATTCCTGCCTGCTCCCTTCATCCACTTCCTACTCTTACTTTGTATCCATGCCTTTTGGGCCTGTCCCACTTAGCCAACTTTTTAGGCGACTACAGGTGACTAGGGCTGTCGCCACATGGTCGCCGGGGTGTCGCCTGTATGATCCTGAGTAGTCATCTCAATCACCCAAGAATCGTAGCGTTTTTCTGGTCGCCGCAGGATTTTGAAATGTTCAAAGCTTTTCGGCGACAGTCAGCGACAGTTGACTTGACGCCAATGAGCGTAGCACCTGACGTAGGTGCTGTCGTAGGTTGTCGCCAGGATGACGTAGGTTGTTGCAGCTGCTGACTTTCGTGAATTCCATTGGCGACTACCTACGTCAACCTACGCCAACCTACGTCAACCGGCGACAGGTACCGGTGACTGAATTGTTTTAAGTTGGCTTCAGTTGTCGCCGACAGGGTCGTACCTTGTCATAGCTTATCGCAGGTAGACGTAGGTTGTCGTAGGTGTGGTCATAGGTGGGCGTCCTAATGGGTTGCCGGTTGACGGTAGCTTGCCATAGCTTGATGTCGACTAGGTGGTAGGTTGTTGTAGACATTGTCGTAGGGGGGTCCAGTCGCTGGTTTTTCAGAGACCTGCTACGACTATGACAGTTCCCAAAAAAAAATGGGAAAGGCTCATTACTCCCAAGAGCATTCCGTGGTTTGGCACAGTTGGTTAAAATATTTTGAGTATTTTGTATGATGTCAGAAGGAAAGCTTCTAGGTGCAGATTATTGACAATTGAGACATTTTTATGCTTGGAGTGTGCGCCTCAATTTGTTGTTGATAAACAGGTTAGGGTTAGGATTCACATACATGTAATCTATCCTTCACTCAACCTTCAATCTGGGCAGTTCTGAAGACATAGTGTGCTTTCTACTTTCCATTCAAGGAGAAAGATCGGAATCTACTTCACCTTGAATTGAGAGCTTCTGCCACATTGAAAATGCAGCTGTATGCGGCAAGCTGTGAAATCTGCACATATTAAACACAGCTGGTGGTTTGTGCCCATTGCGACTTCACCTCTGCAGGCGGAGCAGTCCAGACACATTTCAATGGCTAGAGCTCTCCTGTAGCAGATGTCACATTTAAGTGAGTACCGCTTTGAAAATCTTAGCTTCTGAATACGTCAGACATGTAATTATTTGGAAAATTGCTCCTGGGAGATTCTTGGTCAGATCCCGTCGCTCTCCTCCTTCAGTTCCTCTGGCAAGAAATCCTGCCTTGGGGTCCTTTGGTCTTGTTGGTTGTGGTAGAGTCTAATCTGGCCAACAACAAAACTCTTGTTTTATACACAAATATGTGGATGCTTATCCTTAATGGCTTGTAGTAAACCCCTTGCTGAAGCCATTGCAAGTCAACTTCCAACTTTCTTATATTTAATAAAGGTCCCTTTAATCAGTATTGATATGGTTTATTTTTGACATGTGCACCATAGATAAAGTCATGAATGTACATAGACATATGGTATGTTTGCCCTCATCGGGTGGGGCATTGAATATAATAGTCAGGAAGTTAAGTGGCAGCCTTATTAAACTTTGGTTAGGCCACATTTGCAGTATTATTTGCAGTTCTGGTCACCCCATTACAGGAAGGATGTGGAAGCCTTGGAGAGGGTACAGAAGAGGTTCACCAAAAAGGTTGCATGGGTTAGAGAGTATTAGCAATAAGGTGAGGTTGGACAAACTTGGATTATTTTCCATGGAGCATCAGAGATTGAGGGGAGACCTGATAGAAGTATATACATTTATGAAAGACGTAGATAGGGTAGAAAGTCAGAACGTTTTTTCCTCGGGTGGAAATGTTAAAAAACAGAGGGCGTAGCTTTTAGCTCTCAGGGGAAAAGTTTAAAGGAGATGTGTGGAGCTAGCTCCATTAAAAGTGATGGGTGGGTGCCTAGAACAGTAAATGTTCTAGAACAAGCAAATAGTTCTGAATCCAAACTACCAAGTCACCATGGAACCCATGCATTTGAATCTTCTGATTCATCTACCATGAGGGACTTTATTAAATGCTTACTAAAATCTACGTAGACCACAACTAATACCCTGTCTTCATCCATCACCTTTGTCGTCTCCTCAAATACCTCAATCAAGTCAAAATGGCATGATCTGCCGCAGATAAAGTCATTCTGTCCCTACTTAGCCCTTCAAAATCCGACTACATCTTACACCAATGAATCCACTACAATTATTGCTTTCCCACCACTGAGATGAGTCTCAACAGTTTATAATTTCCTGGCTTATCTAAACTTCCCATTTTAAACAAATAGCCCCAGGATCTTTGTATCTTTGTATCCTGTGGCTAGAGAGGATACAAAGACCTTCATCATGGCCCCTGCAATCTCCTTTCTTGCCTCTCTCAATAACATAATAGGGATACTAATAAGCCATGGGGATTTATCCACCTTAATGCTTTTCATGAGACCTAAACACCACCTTTTTGATATCAACCTGCTCTATCTTATTAGTATACCTTACATTGATCTCACTATCCTCCACATCTTTTTATTTGGTGAATACAGATGCAACGTACACGTGACAATAAAGTGTCATTGAATTTTTTGCAGCTGGCCTATAAACCCACATGTCAGATGTGAACTTATCGCATAATAACTGATTCCAGTTTATCCTCCCGAGTTCCTGCCTAATAATGCTGTAATCTGCCTTCCCCTACTTTAGTACTTTCCCCCAAGGTCCAAACCTATCTTTATTCATGGGTACACAAAAAGCTGGAGAAACTCAGCGGGTGCAGCAGCATCTAAGGAGCGAAGGAGATAGGCGACGTTTCGGGTCGAGACCCTTCTTATTCATAACTATTACAAAAAATATGGAATTTTGATCTGTTTCCGAAATGCTCTTCCACTGAAACGTCATTCACCTGACTAAGCTCACTTCCCAACACAAGGTCCAGTACGGTCTGTACTCAAATTGAGATACCCATATACTGTTTCAAGAAACCGTCTTGGATGCAATAACAAATTGTTGCCTGTCTAAGCATTCTGCAGGAAGGAAATCCTAATCAATAATTGGGAAGTTAAAGTCACCCCCTACCACAAATCTGTTGCATTTACATATTTCTATAATCTTCCAACATATCTATCTTCTACTGGCTATTGGGAAGTCTTTTGTTCAATCCCATTAGAATGATTGCACCTTTCATATTTATTTGCTCTACCTATATTGCACCAGTGGATGAACCCTGTTTAGTAAAGCAACTCCTCCATCTCTTTTACTTCCCTCTCCCTGACGATTGAAACAACAAAGACCTAGGAACATTGAGCTGTCAGTCCTGTACTCTTACAATCAAGTCTCTGTATTGAGCACAGCAGCATTGATCCTCTTGACCCAGAATACTCCATGCATTGAAATATACATACTTCAGCCCAACAGTTTCACTATGTTTATTAACCTCTTCTGCCTATTCTTCCTTTGAGATTTACTAGTCATAACCTCTACCTCTACCAAAGCTTCCATTGCAGACCTTTGCTCTAGTTCCTACCCCTGCCACTCTAGTTTAAGCCCACCTGAGTAGCACTTGCGAACCTTCTGCAAGGATATTGATTCCCTTGCAGTGCCGGTGCAACTTGTCCCTATTGTACAGATTGAGCCTGCACTGGAAGAGAGCCCAATGATCGATGCACTGAAGCCCTAACTCTTGCACCTACTCTATAGTCATATATTCAACTGCAGGATCTTTTGATTCCTTGCCTCTCCAGCACACAGCATAGGTAGCAAACCAGGGATCCTAATCAGGTACTTTTTTTTAAGCTATTACCAAACTCCCTAAATTTACTTTGCAGGACCTCATTTCCTTTCTTACCTATGGCATTGGTACATGTATGGACCACGGCCACTGGCTGCTCACCCTCCCCTCTCAGAATGTTCTGTGCCCACTCAGAGACATCCTTGACCCTGGGGCCAAGGAGGCAACAGATATCCTGGAATCTCACATGGCCACAGACTAAAGATTCCCTTATTTGTGGTTCACCTAGGCTGAGCCCTACCCTTCAACAGAACCAGAAGTAGTGCCACCAGCCTGACTACTGCTGCCCTGAGAGGCTAACACCCTCAACAGTTTTCAAAATGGTATACTTGTTTGAGAAGGAAATAGCTACAGGCAAATCATACACTATTTACCTGTCTCTCCTGACGGACACCCATCTATCTGGAAGAACGTTTGGTGTGACAACCCCCATGATGCTAATGTGTACAACCCCCTCTACTTCTTGTACACTCTTCAGCGAGTCCACTTTTTGGTCCAACCGATCCATGCTCTGAGAGGAGGTCAGGTGGACATACTTCCTGCAGCCAACAGGCGTATTTGTCAGGGATACATAACAACCAATTGAAACGTCTGAAAACTGTCTCATACAAACATAATCCAAAGTAAGCAGGTGGAAACTGTACAGAATAGTTCAACTGTTGTCTCAGCAATAGCTTCCCTGTTTGTATACTCATTCCCTGGTAATAATGGCCAAAATGTTACTTGCCTCTTAAGTACCTACTGCGCCTACATTTTAAATTTCTGGCAAATAATTCCCTTGGAGAAATTTTTGTCACGTAAGTTAAAATTCTCATTGTTTTTTCCTGAAAGGATTAGCTCTGATTTTAAGATTAAAATAACCTCATGTACTTGATTCTTCCATCAGTAAAAACATTTCTCTCTCCATCCAAATCTTAAAATCCTAATTCAATATTACAGGGAAAACAAACCTAGTTAGTGTAATCTCTTTTAATCCAACCCTATGGATTTGACATGATTCTAATGAATCTGCACTGCAATCTGTTCAAGGCTATTATTTATTTTCTTAGATGCAATGCTTAATATTCTGGATGTCGTCTCACCATACACCAGTGGTATTGGGTTTCTTGATCACTGATGTGAAAATGACTTTCCAATTATATGAGCTGTTTTAGTTCCGTAACATAGAAGCAATCAATGAATACATCCAATAAACCTTTAGTCATCTTTTTTATAATTTCATTGAAGAGACAGTAGTAAGTATTCTCTAAGGGCATGTGGAATGCAATTCATTAAGAAAATCAGGACTTTCATGGATGAAGTCGCTCTTAGCTGAGGAATAATGATTGACTTAACAAACTACTGCATCACAAGAAAAAGCAGTGCCTCTTTGCTTGGATGGAGAGTCAAGATGAGAGAAAGAGAATAAAGACAGTGTCCTGTCATATATATATTATCTATGATTCAATTGTCACTTGAAAGATGAAGGCCTGCGAAGACTGGGGACTTTGAAAAGCAAATGTAGTCATAGAGTCGTACACACAGCCATGGGCGGAAATCTGCGGGGGGGGGGGGGGAGGCCTCATGTTTTTAGAGGTAGGGGACAAACCCCCCATGTTTTGTAATCCGGATTTTTTAATTTGGTTAAAAAAAATTAGTTAAAAGTCCCCGCTTTCCGCAAGACAGTGGGAGTGGGACAGATGATCGAGGGCGCCGATTGGACGAGAGAGACGTCACTCCACTATAGGATCTTTGGAGCAGAGCTTGAGTCGGCCCGTTCGCAGGGCCTTTCATCAAAATCGGCCGTGGGATCTTCCACTGCCCGCGGTCAAATTGGTGCATCGAGGCGATGGAGGCTCCCGATGTTGAAGCCCCCACCGGGGGATGGAAAATCCCGCGGCCCGTTTTAAGCCGCACCGGGGGATGAAACCCTGCGAACGGACCGAATGAAGCCCCACGATTCGGGGTGGACGAAGCTGCTATTGCTGGAGTTCGGAGTCAGTCACCAAAGGTCAGCTCCTGATGTTACCGTCCACAGAGCCTACGGCCGAAGCCTCATGTGTGTGATTGTGTGCACGCACATGCACTCATAGTACCAAGATATCGTGTCACCCCCCCCCCCCCCTCCCGTTTTGATAGCGATACCCGCCCCTGCACACAGCTTCAGCCTAGCATGCCCATGCTGACCGTTGTACTTATCTATATTAATTCCAGATTTACCTATATTTAATCCCAGTCTTGTGCACCGTGGCAATTTAAGGACTTGTCCAGGTGCTTGACTATTATGAGAGTATCTGCTTCCACCTCCTGTGGCAACATTTTTTATATTCTCTATGAAAATATTCTGTCGCAGATCCCCTCTAAATCACCAACCTTTCACATTGTGCCTATACCTTTTTATTTAGATGAACCTACCTTTGGAAAAGATTTTTACAACCTATCTCATGCTGATAATTTTGTATACGTCTATCAGGCCACACTTCTGCCTCTAAGAAAAACAAACCTAGCCTCTTCAATCTCTTCTTTTTCGTGACATGCTCCAATCCAGTTTAGTTCCATTTCAGCTATACTCTGGTGATTCTCCTCTACTTCCTCTCAAGCATAAGAACATCCTTCCTTTGGTATGATCCAGAATTATATACAATACTTCAGGTGTAGCTGAACCTGTGTTTTATAAAATTGTAACATACGATACGATACACTTTATTCATCCCCGGAGGGAAATTGGTCTGCCGACAGTCGCGACACACAAGGTACACAAAAACTTGAAATTAAAAGTGAAAACAAAAAGAATAAGACAAGCAACTGTTGGCTGGCTGTCGTCTGCACAGCGCCTTCACCAGAACAAATGAACAAACAAACAAACAAACACAGATTTATCCCCTGGGCATAGGATTCTAAACGAGAGTTCCCCCCCTCCCCCACACTGGGTCCCCCTTTGTTCTCCCACTGTCCCTCATGGCGGTCCCCCCACGACAGGTCGCCATTGTTCTTCACACCGGACCCCCAACGTTGGGTCCCCTTTATTCTTCACGGCGATCTCCCCACGCCGGGTCCTCCATTGTCTTCCCCTCACTCCTCACGCTCATTGACCGCGAGGCCCCACAGCCACCAAGCCGCCCGCCGCCGAGGCCCACGTTGCCAACGCTGAGTCTCTCGCTGTCGCCAAGACACCCGCTGTCACCACCAAGGTCTCCTGCTGCCGCCACCGAGGCTTCCATCGCAGCAACCGCTGAGGCTCCTTCGGCCCAGACAGGCCTCGCCATCTGGCTTCACCAACCAGAAGGTCCAGAATCAATGCTTAGCCACACGGTCAACCCAATAACATGGAAAACTACTGGCTATGCACTCCAGATGTCCCTACTCTTATATATGCTATGGCTGATGAAGGTAAGTATCGCATACGTTTTCTTCAAGACCCAGTATACCTGTGCTACCACTTTCAAGGATCTATGGACCTATTCACCAGGAGCCTTCTGTTCAACAACACTTCCTAAGTCCATACTATTTAAGTTGGATGCCCTACCCTTATTAGACTTTCTATAATGCATTACCTCACACTTGTTAGGATTGAATTCCATTCCCCACTGCTCTGCCCAGCTTTCCATCTAATGAACGTACCATAGCCTAAACAATTCTCCTTGATATTACAATATCACATATTCTCATGTTACCTGTAAATATGCAGGACAATGGAATAGATTATGTCTTCATTGCCTTGGATACTCAGATGCAAAATTTGCAAAATTGAACAACAATGTAAAATGTCAGTTTTCAGTTGTTGGACCAGTGAACTTGAACCCTGTTCCAAGAGAAATACAGGGAAGATTATCCGCTTTCTGATTTCCAGAATTTCATATTTTTCAAAGCAACCTGTCTTTCCTGCCTTGGGTACAGGTTTTCTCTCTCTGCCTAAATGCTTGGAAGTATTGTTGGACAAACTGGGAGCAGAGAGAGAAAATCTCGAGAGAATGAATGCCTGAAGGGACAGGAGGCAGTTTATTTGAAGTTTAAGAGAAACTCTCATACAAGTCTTTTCATTTCCAGACTCCACTGTTCTCCTCCTCATTACACATGCATAGATGTTAACTTGTCAAGTCTGCTAAACAATGTTCCACTTCCCCATCAGTTCTCTTCCAACTGACCTAACATGGTTGTGTGTACCCCTTGTACTTGCCTCAATCCTTCCATAGTATTATCCAACTGAACATTTGCAATCTCTTATTTTCCAATATCATCTCCACATGCTATTACATCGCAGTTTGCAGTCTCCCTTCAAGTCATTTTAGACTTGATGATTAATCTTTGGATATTTCAGCAATCTAACTGAGAGATTAACACGGTACATGGGCAGGATGCTTAGTCCATTGGTAAGCAATAATGTCCGGATCGAAGTGTAAATGTGCCTCGGGAAGATTTAGAGATTCTCTGTTGGGAATAACTTCAATTTCTTTATGCCTTCTTAGAATAATTTGTACAATATCATGTCAATACAACATTTTTATGATGGTAACATTTAGCAACCTCACAAACAAATCTCAAGGCTGCAAGCATGCCTTGATGATTCCAGTTTGTAAGCAGAGACAAATGCATTGTAACCAACATATTTGCTGCTGTGTATATGGAATTGAAACTCTTAATGCCATACATGCACAGTAGCTAGATGCAAGATTCTTCTTGTTGGTAATGTGTTAATATGACACGGTGTTCTGCCTGGAATAAGAGGATAAGAGGTTCTAGACACAGTCACTTTGGAATTCTAATTGCTAGAGACACAAATTAAATTGGTTGGGATGAAATTCATTTTTAAATGTAATCTTTGTTTTGGGAAGATAAATCATCTGCATGCTGTGTTAAAAATGAGTTTACTACCTATAAGCCATTGACTACAAGATATGTTTTTTGATTGTCATTTTGTTCAGTGCCTCTCCCGTACCTTTCCATGTTGTTTGATGTTTTATTCCATCCTAACAGAGGTGCACCATGAATCCTGCCAGCTGAACAAAAATAAAAAGTGTTTTTACAGTGCAACTGTATAGAAGAATATTCCAGAACTCATCGTTGATAAAAATTGAAACTGAGCCATAGATGAAGGGATTTCAAGGCTTTGACAAACAAATTAAATTAGGTTTGTAGATCAAACAGTATTGCTGATTTGATCTGTGTCTGGATTTGCTGGTGATGACCTGATCTAAATACCATGTCAGGTTTTTCCACACCACCACCTTGTGGCACGCGGGCAGGTTAGTTCAACATACGATTCATATTTCAATATATGATTCGGAGCCTGCAGTATGCATTTTGATGGTTTCTGTATGTATCCAAATTAAAGTACTTGTTATGATATATAATGACTCTATCATAAGTACTTTGCACAAGGTTCCCGGGCCAGAGAGTGATGGATAGTTATAGCACTTTGTGAGATCCCACAATTTACGCTCTGGATCATCATACATATGCAACCTTGGAAAGATATAAACTATTTTAACCTGTCCTGCCTTCCTGCCTTGACCCATCTCAGTAATATTGGGTGGGGAGTAAGACCAGTTGTGCGCCTGATGTGTTTCAAAATTCAACCCAGCAGTATGTTACATTGGCTTTGTTTGCATTCTTTGTGTTGGTTCAAAGCCATTGCACATTTGGCATGTATCTATTTAACTGAGGGCTTTGCCAGAAACAATAGAAAAGGCACGATTTAAAAAAAGAGAAAATGCAAGTTATAAACACAAGTAATGACATTTGTGACACTTTAGTGGATGCAGTGCAAACAAGTGATCCTAGGCATTTGCATTTAGTCCAATTGCACCTGTGTGTGGAAAATACTTTCAGGAGACATTTCAAATAATTGAGAATAATTTAAAACAGAATTTAAGTTTCTCTAGCTTTCCGATAGTTGCCAGTAGAGCCAACTAGATGAAGAAGGGGCCCTGAATGAGACTGGTTAGCCAATAAATGCTATAACTTCACAGCTGCTTTTGTATGGACTCTAAAAGGTAAAGCCAATATTTCTTGCCATCCCAAATTGTCCATGGGAAGATGGAGAGACAGGTCCCTGAATGCCTTCTTACAATGTGGGGAAGGTACTCACGATACAATTGAGCAAGGAGTTCCAGGATATTAACTCAACTTTAATGGAGGATTGTCAATATGCCTTCAAGTCAGGAAGATGTACGCATATGTGTCTAATGGTAGAAATCACAGAAGTGTCAACAAAGTGTTGTTGCCATGCATTTTGTGTACAATTCACACTGCGGATGCAAGTCACCACTGGTGGAGGTTCCAGCGTTATATTCCGCAAGTTCAACAGTCACTTGCTTGTCACAAATCAAAGTGAGAATGAATAAAGAAAGGTAACAATGAAAGAGAGGTGGAGAAGTATGGCTGCATCTATAGAAATGAATGGAACACACAGAGAGTTATGTTGGGGGTGGGAGATTGCAACCTTCACATGGTCCACCCTGTTTCGACGAATGCAATCAACCCGGCGTGCACAATCAAATAAGATCAAATAGAACAAGTTGTCCTACAACTTTAGGCTGTGCACGCCATACGCAAGAAGAAAAGAAGAAGAGTTATGTTGCATTTGGAAGATGGATTGGCATAAAGAATATGCTGGCGTTGACTTAAGGTGGGATATAACAAAGTTGGAGACTTGCATCAGGATAAAAGCCAATTTGCACTGTGCTCCCCTTTCCTAATTAGATGTCATTTTATCAGGTGCAGAGCTGTCCAGGAACAGAACAGAGTTACCTTTGCTCATTTTTGTCGGAATCTCCAGCCACGCTGTCTGATGTAAGCGGTAGGATCCTTCCTACATCAGCGTGGAGTATTATTTCCCAGCAGCCTGCCATCATGGTATCCAGCGAGGATTGATTAAAGCTCAGAGCAACCCCAGCAAATCTGCAGTATAATTTTTGTATTATATATCCAATTTCAGAATCCTTAAAATGTAATTTTAAATGTGCCTCTAAGTAGTGGGCTGAGATTGGGCTGTGCATATCGCTGTCAGTAATTCTGATTTGGGGGGGAAAATCAGAAGTAATGTGTTAACTTGGTGGCTGGTTAAAGCAGTTAAAAAGTGTTCTTCAGAAGTTTTTGGTGTCTGTCACCTGAGCTAAGTGCAAATTAACAAAGAGGATATAGGAATAAAGAGGCAAATGTATGCTCAGTGTGGTGTGGGAGAAATGAGATCCTATTCATGGGACACTGAGAGCAATCAAGAGTCAAGAGTGTTTAAAGTACCAAAATAGAACAATAAAATTCTTACTGCAGCTCTATAACAAGTCTGCAAACACAAAATTTAATAGAATGCTCAAAAGAGGAAGAAAGTTGATTTGGCGAGAAAACAAACATTAAAAGCGTCCATGGATATACAGGTAGAGAGAAGACGGCTAAGATAAGTGTGGAATCTCTGGAGAATCGGACAACTGAATTAACTACAGAAAGAAACGGCAGACATATTAAATCAACTTTTGCATCAGAATTAATCAATGCAGATACTGCAAATATCCTGGATAATCGATGAACTGATTTTAAAAAACATGGTGAAAATTGTAACATCTCAAGCACAATGGATAAAGTATAAGAGAAACTCAGAGGACTAAAGGCGGATATGCTGCCAGGACCTGATGGGCTTTAAAGGACTAAACTCTGGACTAAAGGCGGATAAGCTGCCAAGACCTGATGGGCTTTAATGGGTTTTAAAGGAAGTGGCTACAGAGACAGTGGACTCATTGGTTCATTGTTTTCAAAACTCACTATATTCCAGGAGAGTGCCAAAAGATTGCTCCCTTTTCCTAATTAGATGTCATTTTATCAGGTGCAGAGCTGTCCAGGAACAGAACTGAGTTACCTTTGCTCCTTTTTGTCTGAATCTCCAGCCACGCTGTCTGATGTAAGCGGTAGGATCCTTCCTACATCAGCGTGGAGTATTATTTCCCAGCAGCCTGCCATCATGGTATCCAGCGAGGATTGATTAAAGCTCAGAGCAACCCCAGCAAATCTGCAGTATAATTTTTGTGTGATATATCCAATTTCAGAATCCTTAAAATGTAATTTTAATTGTGCCTTTAAGTAGTGGGCTGAGATTGGGCTGTGCATATCGCTGTCATAGTAATTCTGATTTGGGGGGAAATCAGAAGTAATGTGTTAACATGGTGGCTGGTTAAAGCAGTTAAAAAGTGTTCTTCAGAAGTTTTTGGTGTCTGTCACCTGAGCTAAGTGCAAATTAACAAAGAGGATATAGGAATAAAGAGGCAAATGTATGCTCAGTGTGGTGTGGGAGAAATGAGATCCTATTCATGGGACACTGAGAGCAATCAAGAGTCAAGAGTGTTTAAAGTACCAAAATAGAACAATAAAATTCTTACTGCAGCTCCATAACAAGTCTGCAAACACAATACTTAATAGAAAACATAATAAAAACAAATCAATAAAAAGTTCAATAAATAAAAAACAATATTAGTGCAAAACAAATCAAAAGCCAAAATCCCTAGTGCAACCAAGAACTAGGGGCGGAGAGAGTTGTTCCTTTGTGATCGGCTTCATTGAAATTGTGCTGTGACCAGTCATCTCACCATAATAAACTGAGTTGCAGAGTGACCACTAAACTAAATGGGAGGGATAGAGCTCCACGAATGAGATGTTTAATAAATCTTGAAAACATGAGGGAGGGGTGGCTCTCATTGTGGAATAGTGAGGGGTCGGTGAGAGGAAATTGACAACCAAAGTGTGACAGGCTAAGACAAAAATGCAAGCAAGGGTGGAGGTCAGAGCAAATCCTGAGTTAGTATAAACTGTAAAATAAATCAAAACTCAATCTTAATCCTTGTTCAAATCTTTTATATATTTTTTAGATAAAAATCAATCTTTATTTTAATGCAGGTAACATTTCCAGTAAGGTCAGCTGGCATCACATATAGCAACATTTGAATATGATTGCACAGTTGTTATGGAGATCTTGTTGTCTGATCCGGATTGGGTGTTCAATATTCAGGATATGGAGGGTCACAAAAGAACAGGCTAAAAGTGAAAGGAGGCAGAGTAGTAGTGTTAATCAAGAAAGGTATCAGAGCAGTGTGAGATAGAAGCAGTGGATAGTGATGTAGAAATGCATTAGGTTGAAATTATGAACAGCAGGAAGAAAGACACAAGTGCAGGAGGAATCTACACTCCCAAAGTATGACCACCCGATAGGATGGAGCGTAAACGGGGAAATATGTAGGGCATGTTTTAAGACAATTGCAATTGTCATTGGAGATTTTAATCAACATGTTGATTGGATCAACCAAACAAGCAAAGGTATTTTTCTAAGAAGAATTTGTGGATTGTGTCAGGGATTGCTTCTTAGAACAGTATGTTACGGATCCTTCTGGGAACAGGCTGCATTATATTTAGTCATAAGTAATGGGGAAGGATTAATAAGCGATCTTGTGGTAAAGGAGGTGGTTACCATCATTCTATTATGATGACTGCCACCCCCTTAACAACAAGATCTCTTATTAATCATTCGATGATTGAATTCCAGTTACAGTCTGAGGAAGAACATCACAGGCCAAAAACATATTAACTGCAACAAGGGCAGTGGCAGTAGCTTTGTGGCATAGCTGGTAGATCTTCTGCCTCACAGCGCCAGACTTGGGTGCTGTCTGTGTGGAATTTGCACATTCTCCCTGTATTTGCTCCGGTGTCCTCCCACATCAAAAAGATGCGCTGGTTTATAGGTTCATTGGCCTCTGTAAATTGTTCCTAGTGTGCAGGGAGTAGATGCAAAAGTGGGATAACATAGAACTAGTGTGAACGGGTGATCGAGGGTCGGCATAGCCAAAGTGCCAGTTTCCATGCTGTATCTCTAATCCCTTATCCGTGGTAAGAATAATTATAATGGTGTGAAGGTGAAATTGTCTTTGATAGATGGGGAAAATAAGCATAGAAACAGGAAATTTAACCCACTTCAAAAGAGGGTCCATGAGAAAGAGGCACGAGTTGCGGTTAACAAATGAGGGTAAGGAAAATGAAGTGCAGACAAGAGGACAGGAAAGTTTTGTAATTCAGCAGCAAAATGCCAGAATGCTCAAAAGAGGAAGAAAGTTGATTTGGCGAGAAAACAAACATTAAGAGCGTCCATGGATATACAGGTAGAGAGAAGACGGCTAAGATAAGTGTGGGATCTCTGTAGAATCGGACAACTGAATTAACTACAGAAAGAAACGGCAGACATATTAAATCAACTTTTGCATCAGAATTAATCAATGCAGATACTGCAAATATCCTGGATAATCGATGAACTGATTTTAAAAAACATGGTGAAAATTGTAACATCTCAAGCACAATGGATAAAGTATAAGAGAAACTCAGAGGACTAAAGGCAGATATGCTGCCAGGACCTGATGGGCTTTAAAGGACTAAACTCTGGACTAAAGGCGGATAAGCTGCCAAGACCTGATGGGTTTTAAAGGAAGTGGCTACAGAGACAGTGGATTCATTGGTTCATTTTTTTCAAAACTCACTATATTCCAGGAGAGTGCCAAAAGATTGGAAAACAGTTAATTTGATTCCTTGTTTAAAAAGTGAAGAATGGTATGCCAGTTAGCTTGACATCTGCAGGTGGCGAGATGTTAAAGTCAATAACAAATAAAAAATAACTAAAACATTTCAAAAAGCTAAATATAATCAAAGCTAATCAACATGGTTTCATAAAAGTTAAATCAATTGTGACAAATTTGCTTGATTTACTTAAGGGTGTAACGGGGAGAGTTGATAGAGGGGAGCCTATTGATGTAGTGTATATAAATTTCCAAAAGGCATTTGACAATGTGTCACTGAAGAGATTGGTGTATGATTAAAACTCAAGGTAAATACGGAAGTGTGGTGGCATGAATTGTAAAGTGACTGTCACATAGCAGGCAGAGCTGGAATCAATCGGACCTCTTCAGGCTGGAGAGATGGAGCTACAGGAGTGCCTGCATTTTGTGGGATATGGATGCTGCAAATTGGTTGCTCCAGTTCCTGCATTGGGATTGTTGAACTTAAAAAATACCTGTAGTTCATAAAGTTAAATGTTTTGGCATGTATCATATGCCAAATTGCTATTTTAATCAAATGTTATTCATTTTATTCAGTATTTATTTGCATTTCTGTAAACACACACACCAGCAGTGTCTCCTAGGAAAATGTGATTTAAATTGTGGTTTGTTTAACTGAACGTTTGGTTTGCTTTTCAGAGCATGGATTTCACTGGAGTACCATCAGTCCCATTGATGATCGGATGTGGAATTGCTTGTATGGCTCTCTTAACATTGCTTGCTGTATATGCTGCATTTTGGAGGTACTGTGTGCATTAACCCAGTATTACAGATATAATGCTGGTTGTAAAAATTATGTCATCATATTATTCTATATATAGTCGTCCTCTTAATATGCTCTGATTACAGATGCAAGGTTTTGATCCCAAATGTCAACCTGTTAGCAGGGTTTTGAGCTGAACTGCCAATCAATCCTATCTTGTCCCGTCCCACCCCACCAGCCAGCCCCATCCCCCCAACCCCTCCAGCCCCCCACCCCGTAGAGATGCTGCTTGACCCGCTGAGTTCCTCCACTAGCCTGTTTGTTGCTCTGATTATATAATGTAGTGATGATTTTTAATAGAACAGATTATTTGTGTCATGTACATTGCCAATATAAACTAATCCCCTCTGCCTATACATGATCCATTCCCCTCTATTCCCTGCATTATCTATTACAAGTGACAGGTAATTTGGTTACCTTTTGTTGTGACAATAATCATCTATTTATATCTCCATTTTTTTCTGGTTCACGGGTTATGTTGATAGCTTTTACTTTGAGGTACAGGAATACACAGAACAGTGAGTGAAGGTGAGGTTTGTTGTGTTGAGAAAATAAAATGTAATGTTATTGGATATTGATATCGTCCCAGATGTCATTCTGCTGGATACGTTTTTTTGTCGATGGTTGTTGGCTGTATTGCAGCCCTCACAATTTAAACAAGGTGGACAAAGACAGAGTGTTAGATAATGTGGGAGTATTACTGCAAACGTGATCATAACAAATAGAGTTTTGCGGACATCGATGTTTTGGTATATCTTAAAAGAATATTGATTCATAAATAAATATCTGACTTCAGTCATTAATCAGGAAATCTGTAGCCAGCGGGGTGACATAAGAAGTGAGTAATCATCTTCTGCAGATTAGTGTGACATAATTGGTGGGCACAGAGGAATAATAAAGGACACAATTGCAAGAAATCACTTCGTAGTCGTTTTCTGTTTGTGTTCTTTGAAGCTGCAGATTTGTCTGTGGATCTCGTGGTTTGTTTCTCAGTGGCGTCTTGTTCACACAGCGAAATGCCAGAGGGTATACAGCATTTTACTGTGTACTTCCAATACCACAGGAAACACAGTTCTACCCAGTCCCACCATGACACTTGGAGCAATAAGAAGTGAGTAGTTAGTTATGTGCTCCATTTCTTAAAGGGATAAACACCAAAATTGCATCAACAAAGTGTGGCATTCTTATTTGAATGATGAAAAATCAGTCTCTAGAACAACTGTCCAGTCTCCATGTGCTTTACTAGGCATAAGGTCTTCCAGCTTCTTAAATTGACAACAATCCTTCCAGAGCTGGTCCTAGCTTGTTGCAGTTCCCCTGGGCCTAAATGCCAAGCTGCGATTTTCACTCTACACAATCAGCGGTGTACAAAGAAACATAGAAACATAGAAATTAGGTGCAGGAGTAGGCCATTCGGCCCTTCGAGCCTGCACCATCATTCAATATGATCATGGCTGATCATCCAACTCAGTATCCCGTACCTGCCTTCTCTCCATACCCTCTGATCCCCCTAGCCACAAGGGCCACATCTAACTCCCTCTTAAATATAGCCAATGAACTGGCCACCACTACCCTCTGTGGCAGAGAGTTCCAGAGACCCACCACTCTCTGTGTGAAAAAAAGTCCTTCTCATCTCGGTCCTAAAGGATTTCCCCCTTATCCTTAAGCTGTGACGCCTTGTCCTGGACCTCCCCAACATCGGGAACAATCTTCCTGCATCTAGCCTGTCCCACCCCTTAAGAATTTTGTAAGTTTCTATAAGATCCCCTCTCAATCTCCTAAATTCTAAAGAGTATAAACCAAGTCAATCCTGTCTTTCCTCATAAGACAGTCCTGACATCCCAGGAATCAGTCTGGTGAACCTTCTCTGCACTCCCTCTATGGCAATAACATCCTTCCTCAGATTTGGAGACCAGAACTGTACGCAATACTCCAGGTGTGGTCTCACCAAGACCCTATACAACTGAAGTAGAACCTCCTTGCTCCTATACTCAAATCCTTTTGCTATGAAAGCTAACATACCATTCGCTTTCTTCACTGCCTGCTGCACCTGCATGCCTACTTTCAATGACTGGTGTACCATGACACCCAGGTCGCGCTGCATCTCCCCTTTTCCTAATCGGCCACCATTTGGATAATAGTCTGCTTTCCTGTTTTTCCCACCAAAGTGGATAACCTCACATTTATCCACATTATACTGCATCTGCCAAACATTTGCCCACTCACCCAGCCTATCCAAGTCACTTTTGCAGTCTCCTAGCATCCTCCTCACATCTAACATTGCCCCCCAGATTAGTGTCATCCGCAAACTTGGAGATATTGCCTTCAATTCCCTCATCCAGATCATTAATGTATATTGTAAATAACTAGGGTCCCAGCACGGACCCTTGCGGTACCCCACTAGTCACTGCCTGCCATTGTGAAAAGGATCCTTTTACTCCTACTCTTTGCTTCCTGTTTGCCAGCCAGTTTTCTATCCACATCAATACTGAACCCCTAATGCCGTATGCTTTAAGTTTGTATACTAATCTCTTATGTGGGACCTTGTCGAAAGCCTTCTGGAAGTCCAGGTACACCACATCTACTGGTTCTCCCCTATCCACGCTACTAGTTACATCCTCGAAAAATTCCACAACATTCGTCAGACATGATTTACCTTTCGTAAATCCATGCTGACTTTGTCCAATGATTTCACCACTTTCCAAATGTGCTGCTATCCCATCTTTAATAACTGACTCTAGCAGTTTCCCCACTACCGATGTTAGACTAACTGGTCTGTAATTCCCCGTTTTCTCCCTCCCTCCCTTCTTAAAAAGAGGGGTTACGTTTGCTACCTGCCAATCCTCAGGAACTACTCCAGAATCTAAAGAGTTTTGAAAGATTATCACTAATGCATCCACTATTTCTGGAGCTACTTCCTTAAGTACTCTGGGATGCAGCCTGTCTGGCCCTGGGGATTTATCGGCCTTTAATCCATTCAATTTACCCAACACCACTTCCCGACTAACCTGGATTTCACTCAATTCCTCCTTTGACCCGCGTTCCCCTGCTATTTCCGACAGATTATTTATGTCCCCCTTTGTGAAGACGGAACCAAAGTATTTATTCAATTGGTCCACCATATCCTTGTTCCCGATGATCAACTCACCTGTTTCTGACTGCAAGAGACCTACATTTGTTTTAACTAATCTCTTTCTCTTCACATATCTATAAAAACTTTTGCAGTCAGCTTTTATGTTCCCTGCAAGTTTTCTTTCATAATCTATTTTTCCTGCATTAAGCCCTTTGTCCTCCTCTGCTGGTCTCTGAATTTCTCCCAGTCCTCTGGTATGCTGATCTGGCCCAGTGATCAGTGTGCAGATCACTGGGACCTCTTTTGGGGAAGGCATGATCTGTACACAAAGGACGGGTTCCACTTGAACCCGAGGGGGACCAATATCCTGGCAGGGAGATTTGCAAAGGCTACTGGGGAGACTTTAAACTAGAAAGGCTGGGGGGAGGGACTCGGGTAGAGAGGGCTAGGGGTCAGGGTGTGGGGCAAGAGGCAGAGAAGGGAAGCACTCGGACCCAAAATGTAGGCGAGGAAGATGAAAAAGATAATAGACAGAGAATAAGGGATGGTGGGTTTCTAAAATGTGTATATTTTAATGCTAGGAGCATTGTAAGTAAGGTGGATGAACTTAGAGCCTGGATTGACACCTGGAAATATGATGTTGTGGCAATCAGTGAAACATGGTTGCAGGAGGGCTGTGATTGGAAACTAAATATTCCAGGATTTTGTTGCTTCAGGTGTGATAGAATTGGAGGGACCAGAGGGGGAAATGTTGCATTGCTTGTCAGAGAAGATATTACAGCAGTGCTTTGGCAGGATAGATTAGAGGGCTCGTCTAGGGAGGCTATTTGGGTGGAACTGAGAAGTGGGAACGGTGTAGCAACACTTTTAGGGGTGTATTATAGACCGCCAAATGGGGAGCGAGAATTGGAAGGGCAAATATGTAAGGAGATATTAGTAGTAAGCACAAGGTAGTGATTGTGGGAGATTTCAATTTTCCAAAAATAGACTGGGAAACACATTCTGTAAATGGGCTGGATGGTTTGGAGTTTGTAAAATGTGTGCAGGATAGTTTTTTGCAGCAGTACATAGGGGTATCGACCAGAGAAGGGGCAGTGCTGGACCTCCTGTTAGGAAATGAGGCAGATCAGGTGATGGAGGTATGCGTTGGTGAGCACTTCGGGACCAGTGATCACAATACCATTAGTTTCAATATAATTATGGAAAGAGCCAGAACTGGACCTAGGGTGGAGATTTTTGATTGGAGAAAGGCTAACTTTGAGGGAATGCGTAAGGATTTTAAAGGAGTGAATTGGGACACTTTGTTTCATGGGAAGGATGTAGAAGAGAAATGGAGGACATTTAAAGGGGAAATTGTAAGAGTACAGAATCTTTATGTCCCTGTTAGGTTGAAAGGAAATAGTAAAAATTGGAAAGAGCCATGGTTTTCAAGGGAAATTGGACACGTTTCGAAAAAAGAGAGATATCTACAATAATTATAGGAGGCATGGAGTAAAGGAGGTGATAGAGGAGTATAAAGAATGTAAAAAGAATCTTAAGAAAGAAATTAGGAAGGCTAAAAGAAGATATGAGGTTGCTTTGGCAAGAAAGGTGAAAGTAAACCCAAAGGGTTTCTACAGCTAGATTAATAGCAAAAGGATAACGAGGGATAAAAATTGGACCATTAGAGAACCAGAATGGACAGCTATCTGCAGAGCCAAAAGAGATGGGGGAGATATTGAACAATTTATTTTCTTCGGTATTCACCAAGGAGAAGGATATTGAACTCTGCGAGTTAAGGGGAAAAAGTAGAGTAGCTATGGAAACTATGAGATTCAAAGAGGAGGAAGTACTGACACTTTTGAAAAATATAAAAAGTGGATAAGTCTCCAGGTCCTGACAGGATATTCCCTAGGACATTGAGGGAAGTTAGTGTAGAAATAGCAGGAGCTATGACAGAAATATTTCAAATGTCATTAGAAACGGGAATAGTGCCGGAGGATTGGCGTACTGCACATGTTGTTCCATTGTTTAAAAAGGGTTCAAAGAATAAACCTAGCAATTATAGACCTATTAGTTTGACGTCAGTGGTGGGCGAATTAATGGAAAGGATACTTAGAGATAATATATATAAGCATCTGGATAAACAGGGTCTGATCAGGAACAGTCAACATGGATTTGTGCCTGGAAGGTCATGTTTGACAAACCTTCTTGAATTTTTTGTAGCGGTAACTAGAGAAAATGATGAGGGTAAAGCGGTGGATGTTGTCTAAATGGATTTCAGTAAGGCCTTTGACAAGGTTCCCCATGGAAGGTTGGTTAAGAAGGTTCAATCTTTGGGTGTTAATGGCGGAGTAGCAAGATGGATTCAACAGTGGCTGAATGGGAGATGTCAGAGAGTAATGGTGGATGGCTGTTTGTCAGGTTGGAAGCCGTTGACCAGTTGGGTGCCTCAGGGATCTGTGTTGGGTCCACTGTTGTTTGTCATGTACATCAATGATCTGGATGATGGGGTGGAAAATTGGATAAGTAAGTATGCAGATGATACTAAGATAGGTGGTGTTGTGGATAATTAAGTAGATTTTCAAAGTCTACAGAGAGATTTGAGCCATTTGGAAAAGTGGGCTGAAAATGGCAGATGGAGTTTAATGCTGTTATGTGTGAAGTGCTACATCTTGGCAGGACAAATCAAAATAGGACGTACATGGTAAATGGTAGGGAATTGAGGAATGCTGTGGAACAGAGGGATCTAAGAATAACTGTGCATAGTTCCCTGAAGGTGGAATCGCATGTAGATAGGGTGGTAAAGAAAGCCTTTGGTGTGCTGGCCTGAATATAGGAGTAGGAAAGTAATGTTAAAATTGTACAAGGCATTGGTAAGACCAATTCTGGAGTATGGTGTACAATTTTGGTCGCCTAATTATAGGAAGGATGTCAACAAAATAGAGAGAGTACAGAGGAGATTTACTAGAATGTTGCCTGGGTTCCAGCAACAATGTTACAGAGAAAGGTTGAACAAGTTAGGTCTTTATTCTTTGGAGCGCAGAAGGTTAACGGGGGACTTGATTGAGGTCTTTAAAATGATGAAAGGGATAGACAGAGTTGACGTGGATACGTTTTTCCCATTGAGGGTAGGGAAGATTCAAACAAAAGGGCATGACATGAGAATTAAGGGACAGAGGTTTAGGGGTAACGTGAGGGGGAACTTCTTTACTCAGAGGGTGGTGGCTGTGTGGAATGAGCTTCCAGCAGAAGTGGTGGAGGCAGGATCGATTTTAACATTTAAAAGTAAAGTGGATAGGTATATGGACGAGAAGGGAATGGAGGGGTATGGTCTGAGTGCAGGTAGATGGGACTAGGGGAAAACAAATGGTCGGCACGGACTGGAAGGGCCGAGAGGGCCTGTTTCCGTGCTGTAATTGTTATATGGTTATATGCTCCTTTTTCTGGCTACTTTGTACGTATCATCCTTTGCTTTAATACCATCCCTGATTTCCCTTGTTATCTACAGATGCACTACCTTCCCTGATTTATTCTTTTGCCAAACTGGGATGAACAATTTTTGTAGTTCATCCATGCAGTCTTTAAATGTCTTCCATTGCGTATCCACCATCAACCCTTCTAGAATTGATTGCCAGTCAATCTTGGCCAATGCACATCTCATACCCTCAAAGTTACCTTTCTTTAAGTTCAGAACCATTGTTTCTTAATTAACAATGTCACTCTCCATCCTAATGAAGAACTCGACCATATTATGGTCACTCTTGCCCAAGGGGGCACGTACAGCAAGACTGCTAACTAACCCTTCCTCATTACTCAATACCCAGTCTAAAATAGCCTGCTCTCTCGTTGGTTCCTCTACATTGTGATTTAGATAACTATCCCGCATACATTCCAAAAAATCCTCTTTCTTAGTGCCCCTGCCAATTTGATTCACCCAATCTATATGTAGATTGAAGTCACCCATTATAATTGTTTTGCCTTTGTCGTACGCATTACTAATTTCCGGTTTGATACCATCCCCAACTTCACTACTACTGTTAGGTGGCCTGTACACAACACCCACCAGAGTTTTCTGCCCTTTAATGTTTCGCAGCTCTGCCCATACCGATTCCACATCCTCCAAGCTAATGTCCTTCCTTTCCATTGCGTTAATCTCCTTTCTAACCAGCAACGCTACCCCACCTCCTTTTCCTTTCTCTCTATCCCTCCTGAATATTGAATATCCCTGGATGTTCAGCTCCCAGCCTTGGTCACCCTGGAGCCATGTCTCCGTGATCCCAACTATATCATAATCATTAATAGCTATATGCAAGTTCAACTCATCCACCTTATTACGAATACTCCTTGCATTGAGACACAAAGCCTTCGGGCTTGTTTTTACAACGCTCTTACCCCTTATACAATTATGTTGAAAAGTGGCCCTTTTTGAATTTTGCCCTGGTTTTGTCTTCCTGCCACTTTTACTTTTCACCTTGCTCCCTATTGCTTCTACCCTCGTTTTACACCCAACTGCCTCTCTGCTCTTGTACCCATCCCCCTGCCACATTAATTTAAATCCTCCCCGACAGCACAAGCAAACACTCCCCCAAGGACATTGGTTCCATTCCAGCCCAGGTGCAGACTGTTTGTACTGGTCCCACCTCCCCCAGAAATGGTTCCAGTGCCCTAAAAATTTGAATCCCTCCCCCTTGCACCATTTTTCAAGCCACGTATTAATCTGCAATATACTCCTATTTCTACTCTGACTGGCCCGTGGTACTGGTAATATTCCAGAGATTATTACCTTTGAGGTCCTACTTTTAAGTTTATCTCCTAGCTCCCTAAATTCACGTTGTAGGACCTCATCCCTTTTTTTTACTTATTTCGTTGGTGCCAATATGCACCACGACAACTGGCTGTTCACCCTCCCCCTCCAGAAATTCTGCAGCCGTTCACTGACATCCCTGACCCTTGCACCAGGGAGGCAACATACCATCGTGGAGTCTCGTTTGCAGCCGCAGAAACGCCTATCTATAATAATAATAATAATAACATTATTACGGACTCAAGGTCCAGACAAGGGGCAACATTACATAAAAAAATGCATTGCATCTCAAATATCATAAATATATATAAAATCATGGTAAATCACATAAAAACATCATAATTTATATATTTTACAAAAAAAAACACAATACAAGTTAAAAATCCAGAGTAAAAAATGATCAATGTCGTACAACGAGACAACGATACCAGTGTCTCCACAACTGGGATTCGTAGCGTGTAGTGCTAACCCTTATGTTTGTCAAGGCCACAATAAGCAAATTTTTAGAGTCAGTTCTCCTGCAAATGAATTTATACATGTGGTGTCTTAGGATAGCTTCTGGAGTACTGACTCCTACAGCCACAAACATATTACTGGCACTACACCATCTTGGTTACCTTAGCAGTGTTCTCATGGCATCGTTATATGCAACCTTTAGTCTCTGCATACTTGTGTTTAAAGGGTTCGACCACAGGTGCGCAGTTTAGAGGGGTGTGCAGTATGCTCTAAATAGCGACATCTTCACCATATCTGCACATCTGTTCCCCTGACTGTTGATCCCCTATTACTATTGCCCTTCCCCTCTTTTTCCCCTCCTCATGCTGCAGAGCCACCCATGGCGCCATGAACTTGGCTGCTGCTGCATTCCCCTGGTGAGCCATCTCCCTCAACAGTATCCAAAATGGTATACTTGTTTAGGAGGGAGATGACCGCAGGGGACTCCTACACTATCTGCCTACTGCTTTGCTGGCTATTGGCCACCCAATCCCTTTCTGTCCTCTTACCTTTTGCCTGTGGTGTGACCAACTCACTGTACGTGCTATCCACGAATTTCTCCGCATCGTGGATGCTCCAGTATGAATCCAGCCGCAGTTTTATCGTTCAGTGCGGTCTGCCAGGAGCTGCAGCTGGACACACTTCCTACAAATGTAGTCACCAGGGACACCGACCATATCCCTGATCTCCCACATGTTGCAGGCTGAACAAACCACGGGGACAATCTCTACTGACATATCCTACTCCCAAATTACTCAGTATTAAAAATATATTTTTTAATTTTTTGTTTTTTTATTTTTTTGTTTTATTTTTATTAAACACAAAACTTTATCCTTTAAACTTTACCAATAAATACTAAATCCTTAACTCCCAGAATCCTTAACTCACAGTTAATGTATTACAGAAATGTAAAAATGTAATCCCCGGGTTGCACCCAATCAGCTGCTTCCTCTGGTCCTCGTCAACCAATCAAAGGCTTCCACCAGATTCCCTCTCTGGAAGATGGAACCAAAGATGGAACGTTGCAGATTTTGGTCACACTCGCAGCGCAGGTAGCTCCACCCTTTCGCACCAGCGGCTCCCCGGGCCTCTGTGAAAAGCAAGCCCCGCACTAGATTTATACTCACAGCGCAGGTAACTCCACCCTCTCTCACCAACGGCTCCCCGGGCCTCTCTTCAGCACCCTTCAGCATCTCTCCCATCTGCTTTCGTCAAGCAATCATTGTCAGCAGTCTTCAGTTGCCACCAATAGGGTCTCCAGGTAAAGATATTTGTCATGGGTGAGGTGTAATGAAGACTAGAAGGCAGTTATCTTTATTTAAAAAGGGCTGCAAAGAAAAGCCTAGCAATTGCAGACACAGTAAACCTAATGTCAGTGGTGGGTAAGTTGTTGGAGAAGATTCTGAGTGACAGAATCTACATGTTTTTGGAAAGGCAAGGGCTGATTTGATATAGTCATCATGGCTTTATGTGTGAGAAATAATCTCAATAATTTGAATGAGATTTTGAGTGGAGACCAAGTAGGCAGATGAAGGCAGTGTGGTATATGTTATCTTTGTGGGCTTTAGAAATGCATTTGACAAGGTTTAGTTTATAGATACAGTGTGGAAACAGGTCGAATAGCCCACCAATGTCTGCGCCGACCAACGATCGCCCGTACACTAGTTCTATTCTACACACTAGGGACAATTTTTACAGAAGCCATTTAATCAAGAAACCTGCATGTCGAAGAAAACCAGAGCACCCGGAGAAAATCCAAGCGGTCACAGGGAGAAGGTACAAACTCCATACAGACAGCACCCGTAGTGACTATCAGACCCGAGTTTTTGTTGCTATAGGGCACATGAGATTCAGGGCAAGCTAGCCAAATTGATTCAAAATTGACTTGAGAATATGTTTAATGTTTGTTGCATCTCTAACAGTGCAGCACTCCTTCAATGTTGTATGTAAGTATAAGCCTAGGTTTTTTTTAATTCTCAGTTCTCTGCGATGTACTTATATCCACAGCTTTAAACCTGTTAATATGAGGATTCCTTTAAAAGTGGCAGAATGCCATTTTATAAAAGATGATCTAACGGGGACATGTTTTAATCGGAATTGGAGTCCATCTATTTAAGTGATGGAAATATTGGCTACACATAGCACTACCCTCTGAGAGAAATAGAAATAGAAACCCTTCTTCTTTTTGCGTTTGAAGCAGCAGAGGTCTGCAGCAGGGTGATGCCATCCGGTTCGACATCCGTAGGTGCCCGGCGCTGCTGCTGTCTTTGTTGTCGTTTGCCTGACGCAGGTCAGTTGACAGGGCTCACCACAGGGAGGTCGACAACATGAGCCCCAGTTGGCCCTTAGGTTCCTAATAAATCTTGCCCCTCTCACCTTAAACCTTTGACTTCTGGTTTTTGATTTCTTTATGCTGAGTAAAAGACTCGGGAAAAAGTAAGTATGTCCTCAGTACAAAAGTAAAATGTATTTATCACATTTACTCCCCTCATGATATTATACACCTCCAAATGATCATCCTTCAGCATCCAGTGCTCTAAGAAATAAAGTCCTATCCTTCCCAATCTTTCCTTATAGCTCAGGCCCTCAAGTCCGGGCAACATCCTTGTAAGTCTTCTCTGCACGCTTTCCAGCTTAATGACATCCTTTCTATAGCAGGTGACCATAACTGAATATTTCTAAATTTGATTTTTTTAATCTAGCCCACAGCATACTCCTTTTGAAATTCCCACTTTATATCCTGCAGCCATTGATTAGTTTCAAAGTATTCATATCTTTACAGCAGATTGTCAAGGCTTCCAAGGCAGCTTTGAGTAATAGTTTCCAAGAGCTGATGCCGATGTTACGCTTCTTCATCCTGATTGTCAGGGCATCCATGAATTTCCGACTACCTATGTTTTGGGATCATTGTCTTATCATTGAGACATCTGTCTTATGAATGTGTGCAATAAATTGCTCCATCAGTATTAATGTTCCTTCCCCACTGCCTTGAGATGCCTTCCAAAGGTCACTCACCAGATTGCTGGGATATAATTCCATTAATTATGCACTGCTAAAAACTGACAATTTCTGGGCTAAACACTTAACATTTATCGGTCAAGCACATTGACCTGGTTCTAACACTATCACTGCAGCAAAACATAAAGATAGAAAGAATTGGTTGTTGGATGCTAGGAGTTAGTACCAACTCTCTATTACATATTCATTAAACTGTCTTGTAATCCTTAAGAATTGAGTTCAGCAGCTGATGACATCGTTATCAAACAGGTGGCAATCTATGGGACTCAAATCTCTATTGATCACGCATTGATACATCCCATGGGATGGCAACCTTAGTCTGTGTGGTTCAGTCGCTCACTGAATAAACATTCAGAACCATCCACAAAGCCGGTTCAAAATGTGCAATCAAAATGATCAGTCCTTCTGAATGTTTTGAGCAGATGGTGCAAGCCATCTCGTGCCAGTTTTATTTCTGCCTATTCTCATGCTTGTCCACTAACCAACAAAATATTTTCCTCTGGCAGAATAATGGATAATTTCAGATAAATGGAGAGAAGAAAAGACATTAGGTTGATGGAGCACCTCCCACTTACTTAGAACTTGGCATATCGCCCGGCTTGTTGAAAGCTTCATCTTTCAAACGTTCATCTCCCACAGTGTAATTAAGCTGCACAACATACGCATATTTTTGTGAAAAATGTCATGAAATGTTAGCCAAGCCTTTGCTGTCAAAATAACCGGTTTAATCTTGCTCACCATTATTGATGTATATACTGTCCAGAACCTACGAGGTTTTCTTCTGTTTAATGAAAATTTCAACATATTTGCCTCGATACAGGATTATAGTCTACCATGTTTTGTGCAATTTATAATCCAATTTTAATGAAAGATCAAAAAAAATTCATAGATTTCCTGAAAGTTGCATAAAGTCTGTAATGTCCTGTTCCAGGTCCTCCATATGTCTGCTGTGTTAATGCATGGAGTACCTCAACGTCCATGGTCTCTGTAGCAGAAGACTTTCATAGTGCCAGTGAAATCAATTGTAATTTACAGAGGATCTGCTGAGCCTAGTTTCCAGGCAGCACTAGAAATATGACTCGGTCGGGTAAATTCTCCTCAAAATAAGTACTAACCGAGTTGTCCTTTGTGCTCCACCCCTTCTCTTCTTAAGTGACCCCACCCAAATCACCAGGCTTGTGACCATTGATCAAACCCCAGCCAGCCTCCTATCTGCCACATGACACCAGCGCAGTCTACTCATCAGTTAACAAACAACCATCTACCCCCAAACCCCAACCTCCACCTCAACCCATGATTACATCCACAAACATTGTTCATACCTCTTGTCCACCAATTCTACCCTACAATAACAGATAATTCTACCCAGCCACTGAGGCACGCATATTTGCTTCCTTTCAATGTTCGACACAGAGGAAAGAAGACAAGACCAGTAATGGTCAAATGGAAACTGAAATTTGATCTTAAAGATGTCTTTGAAAGTATAAAGTTAGAGTAGACATACCAATGTTCTCACTAAAGCAGAATCCAAACTAAAGGCTATGGATATAAATCAGTCATGAATGAATTCATTAAGGAGTTCAATGGAAACCTGAAAAAAAGAGAATGAGTAGAAAGTGGACATGTGTAGCTAATGGGGATATTACAGATGTTTTTATCAATCAGTAAATGACATAGCTCTATTACCGATAAATAGTAAAAGTCATGGATGCATTGATTGTGTTTGATGAAATTAGAGCTGATGGGCCACGTTAGAAACTTAATATAATTGTAAATCAATGCTCATTTGCACAGATGTTTCTGCATGATGAGGATATTATATAGCTCATTTGATTTGCTTTAACATTATGTTTCCACAGATTCATAAAATCAGAACGATCCATTATACTGCTCAACTTTTGCCTATCTATAATGGCATCAAATATCCTGATTTTGGTTGGTCAAACACAGATACACAGCAAGGTAAGAGCATTTGTACTCAGAAAAATGAGGAATACATGGTGAGGAAGTTATTCAAAAGAATGGTCAAAATGTAATTGAAAATTCACTACTATATTCAAATTTGAGCTTCTCTGGTAAGTTGAGTTTTGACCTCAAGAACACACCTTGCATGTTTAAAAATAAGAACAAACTTTATGCTACAACTACATTTACATTTGAAACATTTTAGAGATTGTGGGATGGTTCTTTTTACTTTCAGTGGGTTAGAAAACTAATAGTAACAAATCAGTAGCATATTATGTATAGTTACCAATGAAATCAATAAAAAAGCAGGCATCATAAAGATCAGCCATGAACAGTTTATATCTCCACAGCAAGTGTGAATTGCATTCATGTTTTCTAAGAGTGGTCCTGAGAGATGCTGCAATAGTCTGACTTTGATTTAAACAGTTGGTGCAGTTTACATGAGGGTATGATGATATTTTCTGTAGCATTGACATGTCTTTTCACTTCAATATAATTAAAATGTATCTGTCCATGACTCTGTGTCGTTCAGTCTATACACAGTTTAATAACATACCATTCTTCTTCTTTTCTGAACTGATGAGACTAATCAGTGGACTATGTAATTATTTGCTAGTAAGCAATTTACTTTGATTCAACATTAATTATTAAAGCTGGCCTACATTATTCCCTACCTGGCACAGAATGAAACTAATATAATTGTGTAATATTATGCAGATTAGACAACGTAGAAACAGGCCATCTAGCTCAACTGACAGTACATTTGCTCCACTTGGGTCTCTTTCTATCTTCTAACTCGATTGGCAATATGTTTTTTTGGAGGTGTTGGCAATTGGCTAGAGCAGAACATTTGGAGATCTGCAGTGTTTTATTTGAGGGACTGGGTAGGTTCTGGATGCCAGGAATCAACAATCAGCTGTTTGCCATCAATCTCCTGTTCACGTTAGTTCTATGTTATCCAACTTTCACATCCACTCCCTATGTTCTAGGGACAATTTGCATAGGCCAATTAACCTACAAACCCACACATCTTTGGGATGTGGGAGAACCAGAGGAACTCAAGAGGTCACAGGGAAAACATGCAAACTCCAGAACTCTGGGAACCTGGGACTGTGAGGCAACAGCTCTACCAGCTGCGCCACTGTGCTGCCTGGATTGGAGGATTGGTGAGTTCAGTGAGTCAGGTGATCATTGGGAAGTGGGGAGGGTAGTGGTGACAGTTGATGTGGGACTGAAGGAAAGTAAGTTATGAAACTTAGTTTAGCAGGGATTTAGTCGAGCACAGTGTTTGATATCCCAATAGTACACACCAGTGGTGACCAATGATAACCTCTTCTGGGCCAGAATTGTCTAACTTTCCCAGAAGCTCCCCAAAGGAAGCAATGTACTAGGAATTACATCATTTGAAGGATATCACATATGGAAGTTGCTTGTGCACCTGAAACTACCTAACAATTTCCAGAGTGATGATAAATAACCAGAACTTGATCATGCTATGTTTTACTCCAGGAAAGATTGGTTTTAAACCATGTGTGCTGAAATCAGTAGCACTATTTTAGCTGAGATCAGCCAGGAAGTTTAGGTTCGGGCATTAAAGAGGTAGACTATAATTAACTGTGTTGCTTTACACTGCAAGGTTCACTTCTTATACTTAGTAACAGAGAAAGTGTGGGACTGCTGCTATAGAATTTGTACTTAGATTTGCAACCTTCATTACATTATCTTCCTGGGATATAGCTAACATGCAGTTAAGTCACGGTCTAATGAACCTCCTGCCAATTGTTAGCAATAGATAACCTTTCTATTTATAGAGCCAATTCTATAAAACACATGTCTAGTATTTGTAGCACTTAAACTCAAGTGGATATCACTAACTGGCTCTCTTCCCCATGTAATCCCTATTTTACTTTCCACTGCAATTTTCTGAAGCTAATTCGCTCATTCATATTCCCTTATTCACCATTTGCTTCAAAGGGCTTAATTGAATTAATCTGTAGGTTTTCCTGTAACAACATGATCATAATCAGGAACAGAAGTAAGCCAGCTGGCTGTTCTACCATTCTGTAGGATCAATCTTGACTTCGCCATCACTTCTCTGCATTCTACACATTCCCCTTGACTTCCTTGTAGTCTAACTGTCTGTCAGTCTCAACCTTGAATAGATATGATGAACATCTCTTCCGTTTTCTGGGATGGACAGTTCCAAAGATCTACAATCCTCCAAGAAAATAAATTCCTCTTTGTCGTTGGTGACCCCATGTTCTGAAACTATGGCCCCAGTTCAAAATACATCCGCTAGCAGTCCCATCTATAAATGTGTGTTTCGATTGGGGTTGAGATTTGGGGATCATGCAGTGTTCATTCTCCAAATCTGCTCAGCATGTCTTTGTGGAACAACCCCTTCATTCCGGATATCAACTTTGTGAATCTTCTTCATACTGCCTCCAATACAAAGTGCTGGAGTAATTCAACAGGTCAGCCAGCATCTCTTGAGAACTTGGATGGGTGACATTTCAGATTGAGTCCCTTCTTCAAAATCAGTCTGAAAAAAGGTTCCAATCTGAACTGTCCTAGTCATGTTCTCCAGAGATGCTCCCTGACCCTCTGAGTTACTCCAGCACTTTGTGCCTTTTTTTGTAAATCAGCATATGCAGTTCCTTGCATCTGCCTCCAATACTGTGGATGAGGAATTGGTGCAGGAAACAGGGATTCAGATTTTGGTCCATTGGGATCTATTCTGGGGCGGAGGTGACCTGTAGAAGAGGGAAACCTATATCTTGGCAGGCAGGTTTGCTAGTGATACATGGGTTGGTTTAAACTAGATTGGCAGAGGCTCTATGCTGGACCAACACAGGTGAGAGGCCGACCAACATGCCCCATCTACACGTCCCACCTGCCAGTGTTTGGCCCCATATCCCTCTCAACCTATCCTATCCATGTAAAAATCCGAGCCATTGTTAAAAACAACCCCTTCATCTCAACACTGTTTTATGTTAATCAGCTACTCTCCTATCCCTATAAATATATTATCACCACCCATTGTAGGACAATAACATTTTAGTTGGTACCTTATGGAATGCCTATGGAAATAAAAATATTCTACATTTAGGGCGGCATGGTCGCGCAGCAGTAGTGTTTCTGCCTGACAGCGCTTACAGTGATAGAGACCCGGGTTCGATCCTGACTACAGGTGCTGTCTGCACAGAGTTTGTACATTCTCCCCAAAGGTTATCTCTGAGATCTTCTGTTTCCTCCCACACTCCAGAGACAAACAGGTTTGTAAGTTAATTGGCTAAGTATTAATGTAAAAATTGTCCCGGGTGTGTAGGATAGTGTTAATGCGCGGAGATCGCTGGTCGGTGCAGACTCGGTGGGCTGAAAAAGAACTCAAAGAACTCCAACATATTTTGTCACACCAGAGGTTTCTTTCCTGAAGCATACTGACTGCTTGATTATCTAAATGTCCTGCTGTCCCCTTAATAACAAATTGCATATTTTCCGAATAACAGATGTTAGGCGAATTGGTCCCTAGGTTTGCTATTCTCTGGCTCCCTTCCTTCCCAAATAGTATTGGTACATTTGTTTTGCGAGTGCAGTATTAAGAATTTATAGTTGTGGAACTAACCAAGCTTCACTTGGGTTTTCGAGCTAGAGGGGGGGATATGTTTTCTGAAAGTAACGTAACTCAGAAAGACTGGATTTCCCAGATTTTTGTAGTTGGGGCAGTAGGTTTATTCTGTGTTTCAATTAACTTTCAGGAAGAGCTGCTTAAACTTCAGTTAAAATAGAAACTCTCACTTCGCTGAAAATCAATATTCAGTTCAGTCAATATATACAATTGAAGTACTTTGGGTATTAAGCTAAAACATACAAAGAGCGCTTGAAGAACTCAATGAGCCTCTGGAATGGAAAGATTATATTTTGGGTCCAGACCCTTCTTCAGACCTTTCATTTGACGTCAGATGCTACCAGGCCTACTGAATTCATCCAGCACTTTGTTTTTGTTTTGTTTTTTGGTCAATATTTCAGCATCTGTAGTTTCTTGTGTATCAGCTATATGGCTCATTGAGAATATTTGAAAGATAACCTCAAAGCGCCAATTCGGAAAGTTAGATTGTCTGCATTGAAAGAGGCATGCCACTCCCATTAACTCTAGGTCCTTACAATGTTGGTCAGTACTTTTGTAGGTGACACTTAGAAATGGAGGGATTGGAAGATTGCAAAGTTGTTATGGTCACAATTCATCATGTGAATAGGCCTTTGTGCACACCTGCCCATGTTTATTTTGTCAGGATATATGGAAATAGGAATAAATTGTCCAGGCTGTCCCGAACAGGGTTCATTTCCTAGGAAAGAACAAAAGCAGTGCATGGGAGCGGTGTGATGGGAGAATGAGCAGGCGCAGGAAGAGCTGCTGCCAGCCGGCCTCACAGACTCAGTGAGTGAGTGTGTGAGTATGCCCAGCATTCCCAGCTCTGCTTGACTCCACCTTGGATTATTGCAGTCCAGGGGTGAGGATGGTGGAGAGAAAGACATGCAGAAATGTCCTATTCCCACACATAAGTTGTCAGCAGCCCTACCACAGCTAGCAAATCCATCGCATCCATCCTGCTGCTCTCCCAAATGCTGTTGATGTATACAGGGTGATCATCAGTCGGGTGTTTGTAATTTGGGGAGGAGCTATTGCTCAATAGGATGCCTTCGCTCAACAGATTTGAAACCGCTGTGTTAATGGCATTAATCAATAGATGACATAATTGCAATTCTAGCTAGTTCAGTTTCGCAGTTCATTGTTAACCTGCTGAGTTGCAATATCATGTCTTGTAATTACAGAGCAAACAATTACATTTACTATTATTGTATAAATCATTAAATGGAAACAATGTGAAGTCATTGGTAAGATTATAAGTGTAATACGAAATGGTGAGATTCTGTTTCATGGCTGATGTCACAGATCCTAAACTACTTGAAGAGAACTGATTTCTGACCAACATACAGAGAGTTTGGTTGGAAGGAGTGTTATGTCTTGAGCGGAATGGAATAGTTTGTAAATTGCATTTGTAAGAAGTTAATTATTAATGGTAATGCAAGTACACCATGGCCAGAAAACAAAAACAAGAAACCTAAAGGAGAAGCTGCAATTTATGTAAAATATATTAAATGTATAAACTTCATGTTACATATGGTGAAACAATGACTATCTTGGTACTAGAAATAATACATACTAATGTACAAATGTTTAAATCATGTTCAGTGCTTGGATCATAAATGTTATTATTGCACATGACAAAAGTGGAGTTTGTCCTTTGGAATTCTATGCAATAAAAACGAACGGGAAGGATGTAATTGCTTCGTACACTGAAGAAGGTTTTATCCTCCGACATTTTCGCCACCTCCAACGTGATCCCACCACTTGCCACATCTTCCCATCTCCTCCCGTGTCTGCTTTCCGCAGAGACCGCTCCCTCCATAACTCCCTGGTCAATTTGTCCCCTCCCACCCGAACCACCCCCTCTCCGGGCACTTTCCCTTGCAACCGCAAGAAATGCTACACTTGTCGCTTTACCTTCCCCCTTGACTCCATTCAAGGACCCAAGCAGTCTTTCCAGATGCAGCAGAGGCTCACCTCCAGCTCATCCAACCTCATCTATTGCATCCGCTGCTCTAGATGTCAGCTGCTCTTCATAGGTGAGACCAAGCGTAGGTTGAAGTGTCTCCAGCTTCAGGTTCCTGGGGGTCAACATCTCCGATGACCTCTCCTGGATCCCACAACACATCCTCGTTGATCAAGAAGGCTCACCAGCGTCTCTTCTTCCTGAGGAGACTTAAGAAGGTCCACCTGTCTCCCCAGATTCTGGTGAACTTCTACCGCTGCACCATCGAGAGCATCCTTACCAACTGCATCACAGTATGGTATGGTAACTGCTGTGTTGCCGACCGGAAAGCTCTGCAGAGGGTGGTGAAGATCGCCCAACGCATCACAGGCTCCTCACTCCCCTCCATTGAATCTGTCCATAGTAAACGATGCCTGCGCAGGGCGCACAGCATCGTCAGGGACAGCTCACACCCCAACCATAGACTGTTTACCCTCCTCCCATCCGGGAGACGCTACAGGTCCCTCCGCTGCCGGACCAGCAGGCTCAAGAACAGCTTCTTCCCTGCGGCTGTCACACTTCTCAACACTGCACCTCAATGACTGCCTGTCTCCACCCCCCCCCCCCCCCCCCCCCGGACAAATTGCACGGATACCACTGCATATGTATATGTATTACTTGTTTATTCGTAAGTTCGCCCTTCGGAGATACCAACTGCATTTCGTTGTCTCTGTATTGTACACTGCACAATGACAAAGATTAAAGGTTGAATTGCTTGGCGATCACTTCGCCGAACACCTCCGCTCGGTTCGCAATAACCAACCTGATCTCTCGGTGGCTCAGCACTTCAACTCCCCTTCCAATTTCAGATTCGACCTTTCTGCCTCCATGGTCAGAGTGAGCACCACCGTAAATTGTAGGAGCAGCACCTCATATTTTGCTTGGGCAGTTTGCACCCCAGCAGTATGAACATTGACTTCTCTAATTTCAGGTAGTCCCTACTTTCTCCTCTCCTTCTCAGCTCTCCTGCAGCCCGCAGCCCACTGGCTTCACCTCTTCCTTTCTTCTTCCCACCCCCCCCCCCCCCCCCCCCCCCCCCCCCCCACCACATCAGTCTGAAGAAGGGTTTTGACCCAAAACGTTGCCTATTTCCATAGATGCTGCCTCACCCGCTGAGTTTCTCCAGCATTTTTGTCTACCTAAGGTTTTAGGTTCATGTCCCTGTGGTGTATCTTTAATTGAGCTATTAAATTAATTCTACTTGCCTCTTCCTTCTACATTGCCCTACAGAAATATCCTTGGCAAATATATGCAATTTCCCTTTGAAAGTTTGTATTAAATCTGTTTCCATCATTTATTGATGTTAAGTTCCAGATAATAACAGCTGATTATATTAAAACATCTCTCTTTCTCACAAATTCAATGCCAATTATCATAAATCTGGTTAATGTTGACAGTCAATGGATTTTTTCCCTTTATTTTGTTCATTAAAATCCTTCCTCAATTTGAACATGTCCATTAAGTCTTTTCTTGAACTGAAAATGTAAAAAACGTAAATGCTAGAAAGTAGAAAATGCTACAATTATTCAGCAGGTCTGACTGCATCTGATGAAAGAGAGACTGAGCTAATAATTTTGGTGAAGTGTTTTGAACCTGAAATGTCCTCTTCCCACAGATGAGAATTTCCTGCTGAGTATTTCCTAATAAAATTCTGTTTTTATTTAACTTTTTATCCTATCCTCTACTTGAAGTTTTTCATCACTGATACCATGGTAGTAAATCTCCTATCCACTCTCTCCAAGGCCTTGAAACCCAGTTGGCTTGGTTCAACAGAATTCTGCACAATTAAAATAAATGAGTAAATGTGTGCTAAATTAGGATTCCGTGCAGTCTGTAGTTATGTGCATCAAATTAAGCTGGATCTAACAATAAAACAAACAAACAATACATCATAACAAAATCTGATACTTATGTGCACATTAAATTAAAATTGATGTGACCAACTCGTACAGATTGTAAACTTTTCATAGGCTTCTGGATGTTCATACAGAATTGTTGTATCTGAGTTTTAAATCATCACCGATAGTAGTTTTTGAAATTTATATTTTCCATGAGATGTCACCTTGCTAGAAATCAATGCTTTATCTGCAGAATCATTGAGTGTAATAAATACATACAAGTGCAGGCTACATCTATTTGGTGCCAGAGTCATTTGATAAAATTAATATTTTACAAACTTCCACTTTTCAGTTTTTGTATTGTACTTTGCTCACTGTGCATTGTTTGTGATAAATTATTCTAATGTTCCATAAACTGCAACATTATTACATTAATTGTGGGTTGTAAGAGAGAACTATTTTGCTGGATTGCATAGTATAGGAGTCCTTGGGTAGTAATTTATATATAGGTTGCACTTATACATAAATTAGACACAAACATATCCATCTATTTCTCCTCATTTACTTTGGGTTTTTTGTTGGATCAAAGCTATTTCTCCATGTTTGTTCCTATTTGCATCTGATACAGCTAACAACATAAAATACTGATTAGTTCATTTTTCAAGTGTTCCATCAGTCAGTTCTGAAGACAGATGTCATCATATCTGACACTGCTATTCTATTCTTATATATTTAACATTTCCTTGAAAGAGACACAGTGGTTGAGCTCCTCCAGTTTAGCCATAATTTGCACTGAAGTGTACTTTCATCCAGCTAATGGAAGCTTTCCCAGCACTTTGCTTACCTTAGGTTGGAGGCATGTACGTTGTTTAAAGTAGACATTGTACCATTTAACACACCCAAGGAGCACCTCTGTGTACAATTTAGTATTTATTTAAGGCTCAGGGTGTTTTTGAAGGCATTTGGATGTTAATATTCCAGGGAGATCATCAGACCAACTATAAATCAAAACTAAACTAAATTAATGTAGAACTCAAAAGTGTTTGATGAAAGATATTTTACATTGGTAGAAAGATTTCTCTGAATATTGAAAAATATTGGCTTTCTTCAGGAAAATAACACAGAAGTGACACAGAAATATAAATTTGTGATGACGGAATATCTCATGGAAGTTGAATCAAACTGATCATAATATAAGTAAATGTGAAATTATGAAATCATCCCTGTTCAGTATTGGTCATGAAATTATGAAATTGTTCAAAAAGAGGTTCTACTTATTATATCAACTCATTTATATTGCTATACATATATTAAGCTAAGTGAATATGTTAAATTAATTCAACTGTTTAAATGTAACAACCAAACATTGTGTTACTGATGGGAGTAACACCAAATGCACCGCAAAATGCTCAAACTTTAACAGCAGGGGTACACAAAAGCAAAGGAGATAGGCGACGTTTCGGGTCGAGACCCTGAAGAAGGGTTCTCGACCCGAAACGTTGCCTATCTCCTTTGCTCCTTAGATGCTGCTGCACCCGCTGAGTTTCTCCAGCCTTTTGTGTACCCTCGATTCTCCAGCATCTGCAGTTCCTTCTTTAAAACTTTAACAGCAATCTGATTTCCAGGAAATTAAGAAAATTGCTTTATTTTCTATGTTTTTACAAGGAGCTTCTCAGAGTCTTTAATTAATGTAGCTTCAGAATGTATTTCTCACTCTCATTAAGAAATTACTTCACACATTTGTACTACTTTCCTACAGGGTGTGTGTATGATGACAGCAGCGTTCCTGCATTTCTTTTTCCTCTCTTCATTCTGTTGGGTATTAACAGAAGCCTGGCAGTCCTATCTCGCTGTGCTGGGTAAAATTAGGACGCGGCTGATAAGGAAACGCTTTCTCTGCCTTGGCTGGGGTATGTGACACTCTTTATAAGTAGAATGCATATCATGTGTGATTTGCAATGCAACTGTTAACATTTGAAACTCGGAGCCAATGGTTCAGATCTGTCCAAGTGGATTGGATGTTTCTTAGTGTTAATTGTATTATCAAAACTGCTCAGTACAACATATTTTATTTCCCTTGGCCATTGGAGATGCTGTATTATGCTCAGTAATGGGATTCATGCTTCAGTAAGGAAAAGCACTAATGACAGTACAAATACCCAATCAATAAAATGATTCATCAGTGCAGTTTTGGTATTATTAACCCAGTTGGCTGCCTAAGACTCGTTCCGCCCCTCACTTGTCTTCCAAACGGCTGTCTTCTGCTATTGAAGAATTATGATTTTCTGCAGGTAGTTCAGAACCATCTTTGGATTCTTATCTCAGTCCCATTTCATCTGTGTTCTTCCCCCACATTAAACAACTTGTTCTCTCTGATCCCGATCCCGATCCCGATAACTCTTTCCAATAACTTTAATTGAAATATGCTTTTCCACTATCATTATCATTTCTTAATCCTGACTTTCCTCAAACATCTCAAAGCTCTGCAGTCAGAATACCTATTTTATGTTAATTTAGGATTATCAGTTCAAAGGGGACATTACTATAACCTCATAAAATAAAAACATTTAACAGGTCAGGTAGCATCAGGAAAGAGATAAATAGTTATTTTTTCAGGTTGATGCCTATTTAGCAGAAGGCAGATAAATTGGATCGTGATGCCGTGTTTATATAAATGCAGTATGGTTGAAAATCAGTGCTATGGGGCAAAATCATGAAAACACAGTTTATATCCTAAAATGGCACGTGTAAAATTCAAGCCAGTACTTCCAGTTTCAATGGATGCCAGCCAACTGAGAATCCTTCCTTGGGGTGTGAAAGAAATGACAATCAGTTGCCATGCAATGCTGAAATTAGTTTTACACTTTAGAAGAAGTGTTGGCCACCCTGAGGGATGGAGGTTTTCCTAAAGTTCAGCTGTACAATTCAAAGGGCAATTTAATTTTGTTGTCTCCTCCAGAACTCCTTTGAAGTTGCTCACTGATTCAAGACTCCAGCTGTTTGCCACTCTGACAGTGGCCCCCAAGCACTACCATTTCTGGATGTATTGCCTCTTTGTCATGAGTGCTTCTCTGGTGGCCCTTTAACGTATTGTGTGTATAGGAGATGCAGGACAAGCATTGCAAGCAGAGTATACATGCCCGAAGACCCACAGGGAGAAGTAAAAGATTGAAACTCTCAAGATTATTCAGGGAATACAACCCTATCTCCAGCCTGCGTCTGGAGGCTAAGATTTTGATGGCAGTGCTAATAGAAATCTGTGACCCACCCTTGGATGGAGCTGTTAATACACTCCATGCCTTGATGGCTTTGCTCATAGAAATCATTGTCACTTTGTGGCTATGGATCGTTCTATGTAATGATGACTGATCCAGCGTTCCCAGGTTCCTACAGATCACAGTGGTAGGCCCATCGCTGACGGTTTCTACACTATAGAGGGACTTTATATCATTTGCCTTGAACAGAGAGAATTATGCTGATTAGCGGTTTGACTTTCAGGCATTATGAATTAGTGGAAGTTTAGTGAAAGATAGACAGCTCTCTTGTGATACTCTATGCTGCTCATTAGAACCCATACTTCCTCATTAATCACGAAGGTGATCGCCCCCTGCATGTACAACTTGCAGTGGACCGGGGGGGGGGGGGGGGGGGGGGGGGGGGGGGGGGGGGGGGGGGGGGGGGGGGGGAGGGGGGGAATTCTCATTGTCAGTATCATGTGCCACAGAAAATTCACAACACTCTTTCCTACCATATTTCAGTTGCTGCTTCATCCATAGTGTTGGCCTTAAGGGGATTAGTGCTGTGCTTTTGACTCCAGTCTGTGTTCCACTGTCCCTAGTGGAGTGTGTAAAAATAATTAACAGGATGTCTTTCATTTACAGTGTCATTTTGAGGTCATCCTTTAGTACCCACCTGAGTGTGGATTTCACTCTATGTTGCTGCCTTGTGGACAGTATTGCCATTAGGCCCGTTATGATGATGAGGGGGTGGTCGAGGAACAGGCACAACAGGTGACAGATGAGGAGGATCTTGGTAAAATAGTGGCCTTCTTGCAACGTCCTGACAGGCCTAGGCTAATTTCCTCGACATTGTGGACCCCATTTAGTGAAAGATAGACAGCTCTCTTGTGATACTCTAGTCTACAGAGAGATTTGGGCCATTTGGAAAAGTGGGCTGAAAGATGGCAGATGGAGTTTAATGCTGATAAGTGTGAAGTGCTACATCTTGGCAGGACAAATCAAAATAGGACGTACATGGTAAATGGTAGGGAATTGAGGAATGCTGTGGAACAGAGGGATCTAGGAATAACTGTGCATAGTTCCCTGAAGGTGGAATCGCATGTAGATAGGGTGGTAAAGAAAGCCTTTGGTGTGCTGGCCTTTATAAATCAGAGCATTGAATATAGGAGTAGGGAAGTAATGTTAAAATTGTACAAGGCATTGGTAAGACCAATTCTGGAGTATGGTGTACAATTTTGGTCGCCTAGTTTATAGGAAGGATGTCAACAAAATAGAGAGAGTTACAGAGGAGATTTACTAGAATGTTGCCAGGGTTCCAGCAACTATGTTTACAGAGAAAGGTTGAACAAGTTAGGTCTTTATTCTTTGGAGCGCAGAAGGTTAAGGGGGGACTTGATTGAGGTTTTTAAAATGATGAAAGGGATAGACAGAGTTGACGTGGATAAGCTTTTCCCATTGAAGGTAGGGAAGATTCAAACAAGAGGGCATGACATGTGAATTAAGGGACAGAAGTTTAGGGGTAACGTGAGGGGGAACTTCTTTACTCAGAGGGTGATGGCTGTGTGGAATGAGCTTCCAGCAGAGGTGGTGGAGGCAGGATCAATTTTAACATTTAAAAGTAAAGTGGATAGGTATATGGACGTGAAGGGAATGGAGGGGTATGGTCTGAGTGCAGGTAGATGGGATTAGGGGAAAACAAATGGTCGGCACGGACTGGAAGGGCCGAGAGGGCCTGTCTCCGTGCTGTAATTGTTATATTATATTATATATATTATATTATTTCACAGGCTCGCTGTCCAGTCAGAGAGAGAATAAATGTGGAAATAATTGACCACACTCCTACCATCTGCCTTTGCTATTCTGCTGCCAAAGTTCACGAGGGGTTATTGCTGTGCTCCAACTCTGTAAACCCACTACATTGGACATCACAATGCTCACATAATCACTGAACCCTGAGACAAGGACCCACTTGACCTTGGCCACTGGCCACCTGCTACTGATGTACATACCACTGCTGTAGAACCTGAGTGCTTTGCGAAGTAAGGAATTTTGTGGTAATAAGTAACCTTGGACATCAGCATTGCAAGGAGTGAAAATATTGAAGGTGGCAGGGTCGTCAGACATATTCAACTCTACATGTGATTTTCCAATTGTAGGATATTGATAACAATTTGTCCATATCATTACAGAGTAAAGGTATGATGATGGAGCCTATGACTAAGGTCACTTGTCACATTACGATATATTACCACCCAGTTGCGGAATCCATTACGATGGTTTTACCTAAATGTGCAAAATGAACATTTGATGGTTAAAATTCTAATATAATAAGTTATTCAAACTGCAAGCAAGCACCACCCATCCAAATGGTTGGCTGCTCATATTCAAAATACATTCCTTTCTCAATTTCTATGCAATGATTCTATACAGGTGGCTTTCTCAAAGCCTTTTTGAATAGACTGGGACTAGGTAATAGCCCGAACCATGTGTCTGAAGGAAGCCATTTCCAGTTGTGGGTCCCTGCTAATCTGTAGCTCTCAGCCTCATTCTCTCAGTCTATGGCTGGTCAGGCTGAGATGCTCCAGATAGAATAAAGGGGAGGAAGATACTTCAGACCCAGAAAGCCACAGCAATTAACTCATCTGAAAAAGTAAATTTTCCTGATACTGACTGTCTTTTATACATTTGTGAGTGGTTTCAGAATTTTATATATTTCAGATTTGTCATATTCAAAGTATTTTTCGTATCAACAAGAGCCCTTTTTTGTTGTTGGCATTTACAACTTCATGGATTAACTTGAAGAAACATGTCTATTTAATCAATTCAACCTTGGCATGAGTTAGGTCGTCCTAGTTGACTGCAAAGCTCACAAAGTTAAGCTTCCATGAACTTGGACCTGCAAGTTCATGGAAGCTTAATTTCTTGAGCCTTAGGGCTGCAGTTTATTTCAGTTGATGCCAAACTACAGCCATCAGTGATTTTTACCATGCAGCAGTGATTGTTCTTTGCCTGACTGCCTCCCATTGTTACCATTCGGAAATACAGCATTTCAATTCCAAATTTCAGCCTTTTAATACAGATGTACAGTAATTCACCTTATCTCGTATAATTCAAAAAACTCTTAGCAATCAAGTGCATTCCAGTGTAAAAATGAACTGAGATGGGTTTCAATGAAAATAATATATTTTTTCTGATTAAATATAGCAGATGAGTAGTCAAATCCTAATGTTAACTGCCAGTGGTGTAGAGATTTGCCACTGTTGGAATAAGCAGAGATATTATCAAACATTTCTAAATGGAAACTATTTAAGCTATTGTGCTTGTATTTGCAATGAGTTCAAGCTTTACATCTTTTTAAGATAAACTTTCCCTGAGGAATTTCTTGCCTCCTACGGAAATGGTGTCTTTCTATTGGCAGAAAGGGCCGCAGCAGGTGCAAGCGGTGCAGCGATAATGAGAGGTTTATTTTCAAAAGCTCTCTTAAGCAAACAATTTTGGGGGATAACAAGTGATCACTATGATTTAAACATGCCTGGTAGAACTAATTTGGGGATTCACATGCTTAGTACAAGTTTACAAAAAAAGCTAGCTAGTTTAGTTTATTGTCACGTGTACTGAGTTACAGTGAAAAACTTTTGTTGCGTGCTATTCAGTCAGCGGAAAGACAATACATGATTACAATTCAGCACTTTTACAGTGTATAGATACATGATATGAGAATAATGTTTAGTGCAAGGTAAACTCCGATCAAAGGTAGTCCGAGGGTCACCAATGAGATAGATAGTAGGTCAGGACTGCTCACTATCTATGGTAGGATGTTTCAGTTGCCTGATAACAGTTGGGAAGAAACTGTCCCTGAATCTGGGGGAGTGCAGTAAACTAGAATGAATCAACTCATGCCAGGGGTGAATGGATTAAATCATCAGGCTGCTGCAATGATGTGTGATCAGGGCTGCAGTTTATTTCAGTTGATGCCAAAATATCTTTTGCCCGATGGGAGAGGGGATAAGTGGGAGTGGCCAAGGTGCGATTAGTCCTTGATTATGCTGCTGGCCTTGCCAAGGCAGCATGAGGTATAAATTGAGTCAATGGTAGGGAGGTTAGTTTGTGTGATGGTCTAGGCTGCATTCACCATTCACTGCAATTTTCTGCAGTCTTGGATGGAGCTGATCCCGAACAAAGCTAAATGCTTTCTATGGAACATCTGTAGAGGTTAGTGACAGTTATAGGGGACATGCCAAACTTCCTAAACCTTCCAAGGAACTGGAGGTGTTGTTGTGCTTTCTTGGGCGTTTCTTCAATATGGGTGGTCCAGGAGAAGTTGTTGGTGATATTGACTTAGAGGAATATGAAGTTTTCAACCAGCTCTACTTTGGCACTGTCAATGAAAACTGGGGTAAGTGTACTGCTTCGCTTTCTGAAGTCGATCACTAGCTCCTTTGTTTTGCTGGCATTGAGAGAAATGTTGTTGTCTCGACACCAGATAAATGCCTTGGAATGGTAAATATAAATTTCACATTCACACTTCCACAGAAGGTATGGCAGGCACTTCACAACACGAGGCAGCAAGTATTTGGATTGCTCAGTGATCACAATATAGATTCCACTCCTGACACACCATGAGATATCTTACTGGAGAAGGGGTAGAAGAATTGTGCTTTTTTTCTACACAGTGGGGGAGAAAGCCACATAGGTAAATATCATGTTCAGTGTCAGTGCCGATGGCAGCGGGTGTTCAGCCAAGTCCCCTGCCCCAGGACATGGTTCCATTGTAGAAATAAATCTGTTTTACATGACAACCTCCCAAACACATCTTTCTACAACTATGCAATCATCTGCATCTAAATATTTAATCTGCACTTTACACTAAAATCCAGATGTCCTTTAAGAAGCCACTCGTTCTTCATAAAGAGCACACAACGCATTAACAGTGTGAAGCATCACATTCTCTTCTAGGTGGTGAGTATATGGAATGAGCTGCCAGAGGAGGTGGTTGAGGCAGGTACTATTTTCAAAATTTAAAAGACATTCGGAACGGTACATGGATAAGAAAGGTTTAGAGGGATTTGGGCCAAACATGGGTAAATGGGCCTAGCTTAGATGGAGCATCTTGCTCAGCATGGACGAATTGGGCCGAAGGCCTATTTCTATGCTGAATGATTCTATGACAAGATGGACCTAAAAGGTACCAGTGGAATTTAGCTAGGAGAGATGGAAACATGACTCTTTGAGCAGGCGGTATTCGCTGAGCATTGATAAATGTCATGAAGACAGGCAGACTGATGGAAATTTTTAAATGTTCATTTGTCCAAAAGCATGTTTCACATTTGTTTTCCAGTGTCCTGTTTGTTGGTTTACCTGGTGACATTTTTACATGGAGCAATTCTCGATAGCTTCTGAAACCAATTGTACAAAATATTCTAGGTTACTCTTTTGCTCCATTCTCACTTGCTCCATTCTCCATTCTCACTTGCTCCATTCTCCATTGCTCTCTTCTATTTGGCTAGTTTCATAATTAATATTTTATTTAACAATTTTCTCTTACTTTTTATTATTCTACCTCTTGTTTTTGCAGATATATTTGAAATAATGCTGCAGGAAACTTTTAAAGTGTGACACAATGTGCAAATTGATGGGTTAGATACTGTATGTAATGCACCTGCAATGGTGAGCAAGCTGATACAATATTTCGTGAAATAAGAGCATGAATGGAAACCTGACAGACCCGGCTGCAGTTTTGGGCCAGATAGCCACTCCACCTCCAACTAATGTCATGGTCGTAGATGCATCAAATTGAAAACTTTGGCATGTGATCTGCAAGGTCTTAGAATGATATAACTGTAGACATTCTGAGACGTAATTTATGGAGCATAAAACCTGGTTTTCACAGTTGCTTTTTGTTATTTCTCCTCAGGATTACCTGCACTGATTGTGGCCATTTCAGTGGGATTTACCAAAGCCAAAGGATATGGAACAGCAAATTAGTGAGTATTTGTAGCAAAGTAATCCTTGTGGAAGCTGCTGTATTGCAGCTGCTATTGTATAATCAATACAATCAGAGAGCACACCCTCCCCAAATAATACATACAATACCCAAGTGCAGTTGTTCAGCTCTTGCCCAGTTAGACTAGCTAGCTTAGCCTATTCACTATCACCAGTTACAGCCAGCCACATCTGGAAATTGAATCGCCCCTACTCTTGGTGTATTAAATGAATACAGTGTAATGTTAACAACAAATTGAAAGCGGGCAAATATAGATGAAATTTAGATATTTATATTTAAAGAAATTGTAGTGCGCTTTTCTAACATTAAGAGGTATTAAGCTTTCACCCTGCATGTGTCAGTCGACAGTGCTACTCCATCAGCAGCCTCAGGGGACTGAAAGGAGAGGGAAGTGCAAAACAAATGAGGACATAGTGGAGAACAATACCTTCATTTCCCATGGAGACACTATTCCTGGAAACATTACAATGATAATTTCCAATCCATTGATTTGGGGGATAATGTTTCACTGCTTTCTGGATGATACTCATAGGGTCACACAGCACAGAAACAGGCCCTCCGGCGTAACTTACCCATGATGACCAAAATGCTCAATCTACACTAATTCCACCTGCCTTTGTTTGGCCCATATGCGTCTGAACCTTTCTTATCTACGCACATGTCCAAATGTTCGCCTTGACGAGCTGTAAATTAATTGCCACGGTGTGATCTTTTCATGCCATTTCTTTCAGTAAGTAAATAATAGGCACTGCTTTCTGGGGAAGGAGAGGGGGGAATAAGATGAGGAAATGACAGTGGTATTCATATGAATTGCAATAGGAATGCAGTTTCCTCATCGTTGGGATTTCAAAACATCCAAAGATAATGTCTCACGCTTTATTTACACTTAAAATAGCTGCATTTTTTCCCGCAGGCTTAAAATTAGGTGTTACCTTCATAATTTTCTTGACAAAATTACCAGGATAAGAATAATTGCAGTACAAATGCAATGACCTTTTAGTGTCTTAATTACTTTTAATATTCACTCTGCCACTATAGGTCTCTAGAGATCCCAAATTTAATTTACCTACCAGGGTTGTTTAACACTGTTTACTCTCTTGGGTTTTTCCCACAATTTTGCGAAGCTGAGGACTAAACTATTTAAATCCCCCACACGTAGCCTAAGAAGGGGTTCCCCTCAATAGCTATTTAAGCTCTTTCTACATGGCGCAAGAACTTTAATGGTACAATAAGAACTTTGAACTTTAATGGTGTACAATGCTATTTTACAAAACATTGTTGTGATTTGATTCCATGCATTAAAAAAAAGACTAATTTGGGAATAGGTCCACACAGAGTCCATTGAAACTACATTGCTTTGAAGTGTGGCACCGCTGTTAATGCTGCAGCCCCCAGCGACAGCCATCGGGTTCAATCCGAACCTTTGCACTACTGCCAGTGATTGTATGGGTTCCCCTGAATGCTCCAGTCTTCTCCCACTCTTCAAACATGTCCTGCTAGATCGATGACCACTGTAAAATATCTCCACTGTGAACAAGTGACAAAAGAATCAAATATGGCCATTGATAGATGTGTGAGAAAGAATGGGTCATATGGAAACAAGGAAGGGGTACGCGACACTGATGGGACTGCTTTGCTGGGCCCCAGCAAGGTCCTGATGGGTGAATTGACTCCTGTGTCATAAAAAACAAGTTAATCTTTTCTCTATTTATAAATAGTTCCAGCTGGATAACTCAGCCAATATAGTTGCCCCAAAATATGCATGGAATCCCATAAAAACAGACCAGCTGGATTAAACATAAATATGTAATTTCTGAGTATGTAATGCCCCCAAAATTAAAATGATAAGTGGGATGCGGAAATAGGAAAGAAGCTATGTTCTTCCCAGATGCTCAGAGTTGCAGGGTAAAACTCAGTCAGAACATAGCACAATTAGGTACCACGTATTAAAGTTAAATTATTTGCTCCAGAGCCCACGATAAAATATTTTCTTCTCTGTTTCCCGTTTGGGATATTTCTTCCTAGCAGAACTCCTAAGAGAGATATTTTCCCATTGTTTCTAATTGTTTCCTCCCTCCAAGAAAGCCTTTCGATTCTAAAAGGTTTTATTACCATTGTTATCTTCAAAGTTCTCATACAAACTTGGGTTATGAGATCCTTTATTAATGAAGAGGCAAACTTTCAACTTTGATCAATAATGTTAGTAATTATAATGGAGTCCCTCTGTGCAATTCATCAGTTGCCACTCCGATTAAATATTGTATCAACTTTCCCTAATCTACACTACATTATTAGTGGTTTGAGTGATGAACTTAAAGATGATAATTTCTATCTTTCCAGGTTTGTGGTCTGATTTTATTGCCACTCACTTTGTGGACAGACTTGCAATATAAGACAACACACTTCTTGTTAGGGGAAAGTTTGCTGCATCAGCAGTGGCATTATAAATGGAGGTTAAGATAAGGATGTTAATCGACATACAGATATGAAGTGCGATAATCATTGTGCTAATCAGCACGTTGGACAGTGTATTCAGTGAGTAGTGTGTCAATGACCATTCCTCACCAGCCACGTGCTGCGAACGTCAGTGGCTCAGGCTCAAGGTGCAATGCTGAGAAATGTCTGGTTGAATTTCCAGGGTGACACCCACCCAGAAAATTCCACTTTCAATTCCATCGTCGTGATGTAGCAATACCATAAACAACCTTCACAATCAGATTTCTTGGCAAGATGTTAACTGTTGCTGATTAGCAGAGGTGGAAAGGCACACAAAGGACTTTTGTTCAATATTTATCATTTCTTGATTCATGGTGTTGAATCTCCATTAAAGTGTGGAAAATATCTTAGATTGTTCGAGTACGACAATTTTGCACATTTGCTGTATTTGCAATCGGGTGCAGGCAGCAGCACCCAGCGCAGTGAGAGATATGGCGGAGAACAAACTAAGGAGTGGTTGCAAAGTAGTTTTGGAACAAAGGATTGTGCCACCTGGCCAATGAAATGACAGATGTGCATGTTCCTGTGATGCACATTTGATTTGAAAAAGGTAGGAGCAATCAAAAGAGAAGTTTTTTCATGCCAAGAACAAATTCTGCTAAATGGATGTGAGTGTTAGTGGAGGGGAGCTGGATTTATATTTCTTCCAGAAAGAAGCAGAGGCCACTGAGACATTCCTGATGGGTGATGAAGGTGTATATAGAAAGGGATGCAAATTGCTGGAGTAACTCACTAGGCCAGGCAGCATCTCTGGAGAATATGGCTAGGTTTTGCATTGAGACTCTTCTTCATACTGAACGTGTATACAAACTGGATGTCCATGGTAAAGATGAGTAGGTGATCGGAGAATTTGAAGTTGTCAAAATGGTGGAGGGTTTGAGAGGTGTCCCAAATATAGATGGGAAGGGTCTGGACAAGGGGATTCAAGGCAGAGGAAGAATGAAGCAAGACGTTCGATGGGGCAAGGAACAGGACAGGAACAGTCCTGTTTGTGGATCTTGGTTAAGACATAGAAGTGGAGTGGATGCACCATCAGGTTGGAGGTTGCGAAGGGAGAATGCCCCAACGTGATGAGATTTTAAGGTAAAAGGTGGCAGTTGTAAAGGAAGTTGGAGGGTCTTTTTACAACGAGAATAATTGATGTCTGGAATGCGCTGCCAGAAGAGGTGGTGAAAACAGATATAGTTACTACATTTAAGAAGGTAGAGAGACACTTCAATTGGCCATGCATGGCAGATGGTCCTAATGTGGGCAAATGGGATCAGTGTTGATGAGCAAAAACGTCAGCATGGACTGGTGAGTTGAGGGACCCATTTCTGTGCTGTACAATTCTGACTCTATGAAAATCATATTTAGACTAATTTGTTGGGAGTTTTTAGATATAACAGAGTCCACAAGGGAAATGTGACTCATGTCATGTGCATGGAATTGGAAAAGGTGTTGATAGTTTTTTTTCCAAGATTGAAGCCCATGCAATAATCGGGGTTGTAGCAGGATAAACAATCAAACAATGAACAAAGGACAGCTTGGAAAGTTTATCGTTTGAACTGGAAGAAATTGCACAGAGTAGTTCCCCAGGGTTTGGTACCAGGACCACCCTAATGGAGCAAACCCTCTGTTGCATCGAGTTCCCCGGTTATCTGCATTCCAACCTGAAACGCCCAACATGGTCCAAAGCACATTCTTCAGTTTTATTCCAGCTCCAACTCTTTATCAGCTTTCTCTCCTCTACAATCCCCCTCTGAAAAATGATCCCGACCCAAAACATCACCTATCCATGTCCTCCAGAGATTTTGGCTGTCCCTCTGAGGTACTCCAGAACTGTGTTCTCTCACCATGTTATATTACATTTAACCTTCTCTAGCTCCTGACTTAACTATTCTAATTATTGTAATACCCAGCTGACCAGCACTCCTCCATAAACATGGAGTGATCCAAAACTTTACTCTCCAGGTGATAACTGACATCAAGCTCTATAACTATCACATACTTGTTGGCTCTCGTTGAAATAGTGTATTGACTTTAAATTCATCATCTTTCTATTTCAACCCCTATCTCCATGTCCCAGTGAGAGAGATCTGTGGTCCTCTAATCACTCTAACATTGGCATTCATCACATCAAAATCAACTGCCATTGTCCTGAACTGTGACATTTCCTTCCTAAATCCTTTGGCATTTTGGTCTCCCTCTCCTTTTTTAAATTCTTGCTTTAAATGTAAGTAATTGACCAAGCTTTTTTTAATCTCCTATTTCTTCAGTAATGATTCTGTGGAATACATTGGTTCATTTACCGCATTGAATATGTTGTATATGTCCAAGATTATATTGTGCTGAATATTGTGGGCAAAGAATGATTAGGGACAGAGAGAACAGATGAACAAATTAGCCATAATTTCAGTAAAAGATGTGGAACCTGTTGTAGTGGTTAAAGGACCCGCTCCTGTTCAATCTTTTAATCTGCTTTTAGTTTGCTGGAAGCAAAAAATAGATAATTAAAACAATTCCGATGCACAAGAATAAGATTCCTTTTCATCGTTCAGTCTCCCACCTACAATGAGTCCAGGTTTAGGTTTATTATTGTCATAGGTACAATGTAAAAGTTTGTTTTGCATGCTATTCAATAAGATCAGAGAATACTATATATACATAACTATACATGAATACAATCATTTAACTCAAGAAAAATAGGTTGAGCAAACGGGAAGATACAGAGTGCAGAATATAGATCTCAGCATTGTAGCGCTCCTGTTCCAGAGACAAAGTCCAATGTCCGCAATGGGGTAGAGGTGAATCAGACAGTACCCTGCTTTATGGGAGGACTTCAGAAGCCTGATAACAAAGGGGAAGAAGCTGTTCCTGAGTCTTAGGGTGCATCATTTCAAGCTGCTATACCTTTTGCTCAACAGAAGCGGAGAGAAGGAATAACTGAGGTTGGACAAATCTTTGATTATTTTTACAGTTTTTTCGAAGCAATGTGAAGTGTAAATTGAGTCAATGTTTATGATTTTATGATAAATCTTGTAGAGGAATTGAAAGGATGGGGCAAAGGTAATTCTCTTTTTAAAGCAGAGAATGGAAATTGAAGATAACCCATGGGCCACTGTAACTTAACAGAACATCATATCCTTTTAATGATGATGTGCGCCTCTCAAAGTGCTTGAAACTGTGTTTGTTCTTGCTTTCAGCTGCTGGCTGTCCTTGGAAGGAGGCCTCCTTTATGCTTTTGTCGGACCTGCTGCAATCATTGTCTTGGTAAACATTATGTTTTAATGCTTTGTGGAATATAGAATGTGTGATGTTGTTGTATGGATGTTGTATGGAGAAAATGTTGTATGGATAGTTTAAACCTTTACCCTGCTGTGTGCATTACACCATGGGAACCAAATGCATAATTCTACCCAGTCTTAGAACTCCTGGAAATAAATTATTACTTTACACATACAGTTTTATGCCCAATGTTAACTGTTGGTTTTTCCCGATTCATGCGCACATCAAAGACTGCGTATTGCCTTCATTTTGTAACAAGCTGTAGTCATACAAGTAAATGTCCTGTGTTCATATTCCATCAAAACATTAACACCATTTTCAATGGAAGAACTAACCAGAGGAACATACATCAGCAGATTGTTGGGATGTCACTCTGCAGAGCCATCAAAGCAAATGTACACCACCAGTCAGTTTAAAAAAATCTGTTCCAATATTTTGGTTTTGTGAAATTAAATTATTTCCGATTCGATTGAAAGTAATTGATCAACAAAATATCAATGCTGTACACACAGTTTCTGTGAAATCTATTGAAGGATCACACATACAGCACATTCTGAATTGTCGCGATGCGTCAGAGTTTCTGCACACAATAGTTTCCACAACTTATCAGTGTTTTGTTTCAAAAGTTTTTGGTTTCTCAGGGAAAATGTAGATTCAGTTCAATTATTGAATAATACTTTATAGTCACATGTGCCTAGCTAGGTACATTGAAATGCTTTGTTTTGCATAGCAGCCGGTAAATTCATATAAGAAACGTTTTTGGGACCGACAAAGGTTCACCGAACTGTCCTATCTACTGCCTGCCGCCGCACATGGCAGCATGACCCTCACAAGGGTCGCCTCGATATACCACAGCTACGCTCTTGCTCCCCGTCCCCCCAGTCGCAACAAGAAGAGTCCCCCTTTTCCTCACCTTTCAACCCATACAGCACATAATCCTCCGACATTTTCACCATCTAGCCACATCTTCCTATCTCCACCCCTTTCCGCAGGGGCTGTTCCCTCTGCAATTCCCTGGTTAACTCATCCCTTCCCACCCAAGCTACCCCCTCCCCAGGTACTTTCCCCTGCAACTGCAGAAGATGCAACACCTGTCCCTATACCTCCTCCCTTGACTCCATCCAAAGACCTTGACAGTCTTTTCAGGAGAGGCAGAGGTTCGCTTGCACCTCCTCCAACCTCATCTACTGAATCCGCTGTGTGGACTGTTATATATCTATGAGACCAATCGCGGGTTCGGCGTACGTTTCGCTGAACACCTTCGCTCAGTCCACCTAAACCTACCTGATCTCCCGGCTAAGCACTTTAACTCCCTCTCCGCTTACACCCCAGTGGTATGAATATTGACTTCTCTAACTAAGTAACCCTTGCTTTCCCTCACTCTCCATCCTTCCCCCTTCCTAGTTCTCCGACTAATCTGAATGTCCCCCTGATTAAATTCTATCTCTGTATGCACGGCCAGCACGGTGACGCAGCGGTAGAGTTACTGCCTTACAGCGCTTGTGGCACCGTAGACCTGGGTTCAGTCCCAACTACGGGTGCCGTCTGTACAGAGTATGTACGTTCTCCCCGTGACCGCGTGGGTTTTCTCTGAGATCTTCGGTTTCCTCCCACACTCCAAAGACGTACAGGTTTGTAGGTTAATTGGCTTGGTATAAGTGTAAATTGTCCCTAGTGTGTGGGGTAGCATTAACATGTGGGGTTCGCTGGTCGGCGCGGACTCGGTGGGCCGAAGGGCCTGTTTCCGTGCTGTATCTCGAAACTAAACTAAACTAAGCTTCACTGTCACCTTCTCCTAGCTAACAATGATCTATTCTACATTTTCCTTGACCTTCATCCCACAATCAAAATGAGAGTGTCTTATTTACCCTTCCTTGTCTCTGTGTCTTCCTCACCCCAGACTTTCAGCCTGAAGAAGGTTCTCGACCCGGAACGTCATCCATTCCTTCCATCTAGAGATGCTGCCTGTCCCTGAATTACTCCAGCATTTTGTGTCTATTCGGTGTAAACCAACATCTGCAGTTCCTTCCTACACATTGAATAAATCCTTACTAACTGCTGCCATTCCTTTCCTTCACAAGGTAAACATGCTGATTGGAATCATAGTGTTCAACAAGCTCATGTCCCGGGATGGAATATCAGATAAGTCCAAAAAGCAGCGAGCTGGGTAGGTATTGGCACTGAGGTAATTGAAAACTTTGTTTGGTTTGCAATGTTTATGAAATATCAAATCTCAGATTTAACGTATCCACTACCCTGCATCTGTCTATTATCTATTTACTGCATGGAAAGTTCTTTTTTTTCCTCGAGCAGTTCCATTGAATGACAGCTCCTCAGTGTATGTTGGAGACATATGTAGCTGTTTCCAAGTGTAAGTTTAATATTCAGTTACCTTACTGCAGAATAAATGGTAATGGCGACTTTTCCAAGAATTCCTTCTTTGAGGATGCTAGTGTATTTAATCGGGCCCTGCTTTTCAGGTATCACATGCTTAGCTGACAGCCCATTTAGAACTGTGCACATGGCGATGCAGCATCTTGAAACAAGTCAATGGGAGCATCCAATGGGAGTACCCACTGACTTTCAGGAGGCAGAATGCAATGCAGAAAAAAGCTGTCATCAAGACAGGATACAATCTGACAGAGATACAATCGTGATGAAATATTGGAATGGTTACCATGGAGACAGCAAGTTCAAGCAGCCAAGCCACATTATTTTTGAAGACGCCACACAGTTATAGCTTTGCAGTGCTGATGATATGCTGGTGACAGCAAAGAAACAGCAGGGATACATGTTCATGGTTAGCAAAGTCAGAAATGCATTTAAAAAGAGCAGAGTGCGCTTTCTTTAAAGACAAGAAAGGTTTTAAAATGTAACTTCATCAATCTTTCAATGGCGATTTCACAGGATGAGCTCCCACAGAGTATAATGAATGCTGAAACAATCAAAGCATTGAAGAAGAAAGTAAGGCAGATTCCCAATTTAGCAAACCAAAAAAGATGTCTCGGCCCATCATCAAATCCAGGCTTTGACATACCATGACGTAAGGCACAGGGAAGAAAACCAAGCAAGAAACATAAGGGGACGTGTCTGTCAATTTTTGTTGCCAAAAGTCAATATATTTCCCTAATCTAAACATTGAAAGCTCACTTTGTACAGAGACGAGAATGGAAAGAGAATGAGATTAAGTCAATTGTAGAATTTATACTATTTGTAATGCTTTTTGTTTTGTGGGTGTGTCGCTTTTCCTAAGCAACCTTATGAAAAATGAGCAGACTGTTTTACATTCAGCTGACTTCATTTCCTTATCCATTATTCGCTGTTTTGTTACACAGCTGAGCCTCTGCTTTCCATTTCTTCCTAAAACACAAAAAATGACAGACCCTCTTGTTCATAAGTCCGCAGCACTTATGCTGAGAGAAACAATTACGTTTTCACATGGGTGACTGTTTCGGCACAGCTCGACCAGCCACGGAAATACTAGGGGACCGAGGAATTGAAGGGAATCCACATTAGTCAGAAAATGGTGGGACTGAAGGCAGATATATCCCCAGGGCCTGATGGTCTGCATCCCAAAGTACTCAAGGAGGTGGCCCTAGAAATCGTGGATGCATTGGTAATCATTTTCCAATGTTCTCTCGACTCTGGATCAGTTCCTGTGGACTGGAGGGTAGTCAATGTAACTCCACTTTTTAAGAAAGGAGGGAGAGAGAAAACGGGGAATTATAGACCAGTTAGCCTTACATCGGTAGTGGGGAGTCGATTATTAAAGATGTTATAGCAGCGCATTTGGAAAGCAGTGAAGGGATCGGTCAAAGTCAGCATGGATTTACGAAGGGAAAATCATACTTGACTAATCTTTTGGGATTTTTTGAGGATGTAACAAGTAGAATGGATAAGGGAGAACTAGTGGATGTGGTGTATCTGAACTTATAAAAAGCCTTTGACAAGGTCCCACACCAAAGATTAGTGTGCAAAATTAGAGTGCATGGTATTGGGGTTGGGGGTATTGACATGGATAGAGAACTGGCTGGCAGACAGGAGGCAAAGAGTAGGAATCAACGGGTCCTTTTCAGAATGGCAGGCAGTGACTAGTGGGGTGTGGCAAGCCTCGGTGTTGGAACCCCAGTTATTTATACATATTAACGATTTAGACGAGGGAATTAAATGTAACATCTCTAAGTTTGCTGGGTGGCATTGTGAGCTGCGAGGAGGATGCTATGAGACTGCAGGGTAACTTGGATAAGTTGGGTGAGTGGACAGAAGCATGGCAGATGCAGTATAATATGAATAAATGTTAGGTTATCCACTTTGGTGGCAAGAACAGGAAGGCAGATTGTTTTCTGAATGGTGCCAAATTAGGAGAAGGGGAGGTGCAATGAGACCTGGGTGTGCTTGTACATAAGTCACTGAAAGTAAGCATGCAGGTACAGCAGGCAGTGAAAAAAGCCAGTTGGCCTTCATTGGAAGAGGTTTCGAGTTTAGGAGCAAGGAGATCCTACTGCAGTTGTTCAGGGCCCTGGTGAGACTGTACCTGGACTATTGTGTGCAATTATAGTCTACTAATTTGAGGAAGGACATTATTGCTATTGAATGAGTGCAGTGTAGGTTCGCCAGGTTAATTTCCAGGATGGCGGAACTGATGTATGATGAAAGAATGGGTCGACTGTGCTTGTATTTGCTGAATTTAGAAGGATGAGAGGGAATCTTACAGAAACATATAAAATTCTTAGCGGATTGGACAGGGTAGATGCAGGAAAAATGTTCCTGAAGTTGGGGGAGTCTAGAACCAGGGGGTCACAGTTTAAGAACAAGGGGTAGGCCATTTAAACTGAGAAGAGGAAGTACTTTTTCACCCAGAGAGTTGTGAATATGTGGAATTCTCTGCCACAGAAGGCAGTGGAGGATAGTTCACTTGATGTTTTCAAGAGAGAGTTAGATTGAACTCTTAGGGCTAAGGGAATCAAGGGATATGGGGAAAAAGCTGGAACGGGGTACTGATTTTGGATGATCAGCCATGATCATATTGAATGGCGATGCTGGCTCGAAGGGCCGATTGGCCTACTCCTGCACCTATATTCTATGTTTCTACCATTTAAATTTGCTACATCGTGTGCTGTTGTCAGAGCAAGAGTGCGGAAGTCAACATCTCGCAGGCACCAATACCACTCAGAACCCATCTCCTCATATTCATATAAACTCATTGTTTTGGTGAATGACAGTGTCCAAACACTTCACAGAGTAATATCTGATCATTAATGTACAATCTCATGGCACACACTTCCTTTACCACTGACTGGTGTCACCTCTACCAGCATAAAACCACTTGAAGGAAATGCATGGATTTATTTCCTCTCCATTAAATTTGATGCAATATCTTAACATTGTTGCATTGAGGAAAAAGTGTTATGGTAATTTTGTGACAGTTAGTGATGGATGATAACTTTAGGATCTTATCTGCCTGAGGCTACATCCTCCTGTTTGCAGTTATGTCAGGCAAGTGAATCTTTAAATCCTCAGTCTTACGAATGTGAAAAACCCTGAACTAATGCATTATAAGCCACCAGTTTGAGAAAGTCTCTAGGGCACTCTAATGAGTGGAAACTCCATGCTCTGTCTGATTGAAAAACAAATTGCGTAGGTTTGATGCTGAATTGGCATGTCACTGTGATTGTAGCATTATTACATTTGGTCAGTCCCACCACAGAAATGAAAACGATATTTCATAAAAACTAGTTGAACCATCAAATACAGCAAGGAATCCAATTTATTTGACCTTGGAAAAGAATACATACTGTAAAATGAATCTAAAATTCTTTCAAAAACAGCTTTTACTTTCCGTGCAGTAAAGATAAAATAAGTTTAGAATGGATGCTAGGCAGGTAGATAGTTTGGGTGCTGAATGATCATGTTTTCTTTACAATTTTTACTTTGGCAGTCATTATTTAGTTATTAATAAGGGTTGCAATGATTAATTGAACGCAAATGCTCTCAACATCTGCCAAATTCACAATTCAAATTCACAGCAACAGTGAAAATTAATATACATTTCTTAAACAAAATGTATCATTAATTTACTGGCTTTTTCCTTGACAGATGATTAAATACATCAGTGATTATATAATTGTGGGGAAGATCAGATTCAGGTTTTAAATGTATAAATTACAGAAGTTTAATTCAAGGTTCAACATTAAGCTGAATAATCATACTGTATGTTGCTGTGACCTTGAATTGGAGGAAGTGTTATTAATTGTACTGTTAAAACAATATATACAAACCAAATAACTATTAACATCATGGACAGGCTGTGGTGAATGAACACATTTTGAAATGTGAAAATCACACTCAACTCCAAAATGAAACAACATTTGAGTTTATTGACTAGCAAAGTTCCTGCTGGCGCTCTGATTGTTTTTAACCTTTGTGCGTTAATTATGTCTCATTAATATTTATGCCATGTTCTCTGTATAATATGTGGATTATGGGCATCATCAGATAGCTGGTTAAACTGACCAGTTATTACAGGGATTTGATAGACTGTTCACCTGATAGGCATGATATTCCTGATTATCAGGTGAGCAGTCCTTCAGTGATGATATATGTCCCGGATCATTGAGACCAAACATAGGGCCATCACCTAGAGGAAAACGCCTTTTAAAATGAATTATCTAAAATGAATACCGGCAACAGACAGGCTCCTCTTATGTCTGGTATGGCTAAGGATGCAAATGAAAGAACCAGTCCAATGCATTTGAATATCGTGCGACTCAGAGATTGGATTGTTGTTACACTGGTTCAAGAGCCAATCTTCATATTGAATTTCCTACACAGGATGTAATAACATCTGTAGGATTCCAATTTGCAAATGAATGTTCAATCTGCAAGCTGATGTTTCTTTATACTTTTTGAGGTTGTAAATTAATCATTGCACCCCAACTTTTCACATACTAAATATTGCAAGCTGATTACATCTGTGTTGCTTTACCTCAACTGCTTGTTTTCTCTACATTAAAATTGGAGTCTTTATTTGTCCTCATTTTTGCTTTGCATTTGTTTCAAGTCAGGCGATTGAAGTCCGTAGCGGTTTGATGCTCAAATGTTCCAAGTGTGGAGTTGTTTCAACAACAGCATTATCTACCACCATCACCAGTAATGCCATGTTAGTCTTATCCATTTAATATTTAGCTTTTACATTGCGTGTAACTTTGAAAGAGAAAGTATCCCTTTTGAAAAGCCTCCACAGAACATTTCCATTATTAAAATATATATATATATATATATATATATATATATATATATATATATATATATATATATTTGTGTTTAGTTATCCAATTCTTTCTTCCCCCTTCCCTGCCCTTTCCCAATTGTTGTCCCTTATTGTAGTGTCCTTTGTGTGAATATTTTGGCCACAGGAGCCCATGAATTATTCCTACTCAATGGTGCTTGTCTGACTTTCACCTTAAGCAATTATTACTTCCTACTAAAGATTATAGCAGTTCCATCATTTCTGCACTTTTCAGCACAGCAGCTGCACAAGCGTAAGATCTCAGTTTTTGATTTCCAGTGACACTTAAAGAAGGGTCATGAGCCAAAACGTTGTCTATCCATTCCCTCCGCAGATGCTGCCTGACCTGCTAATTTCCTCCAATACTTTGTGCTTTGCTCAAAATTTCGGCATCGGCAGTCTCTTGGGTCTCCATTTTCAGTCACACCTGTTGGCTGGATCAATAGGAAAGGTGCCCAAAGTTAATGAGAAAAATAAATAAGAGCAGTATTCCTGTTCCTGATTAATATCCAGTAATTGTATTGTTCATAATAAATAGAAGCAAAAGGCTTCTATAGAACCTTGAGCCTGATCCATCATTCAATGTCATGGCTGCTCCTGCATCTCAAATCAAATTTTCTGCACAGTCCCCACATCACCTGATTTCTTTAGTCCTAAAATATATCAATCTCAGTCTTGATTATTCTCAATTCCTGAGCCTCTGCAGTCACACGGGAAAGACAATTTCAAAGACTTTCAAGAAATACATTTCTTGTGATTATCCTTATTTAATTTATCATAAGGCAATGCCCCCGAGTTTTCTGCTGATCTGTCTGAAGGAACACTCTCCTGGCATCTGTATGTTTCAATCAGACCACATCTCATTCTTCTAAATTGTAGTGAATAATAAGAGAGAATTATCAGTATGATCTTAGAGGATAATGCTGTAATTCTGTAAACCGCATGGAGGATGGTCGCCGCATGGAGGATGGCTGTATTCCAAAAGGCATCCTCTATATGGAGCTGACATCTGGGAGGAGAACTATCGGCAGCCCCCAGCTAGGTTTCAAGGATGTCTGCAAGAGAGATATGAAGCCGTTCGACATCGATGTGGAGTCCTGGGAGAGCCTTGCAGCTGACCGCACGAGGTGGAGAGGTACCCTGAACCAACATCTCAAAACGGGGGAAGAGAAACTGTTGAACACAGCAGCAGACAAGCGGGCATGCAGAAAGGAGCGCAGCAACTTCAGCAAACCAGAGACCACACACACAGATGTGACCTTTGCCACAGAGACTGTCACTCCCGCATTGGTCTCTTCAGCCACAAGTGACGCTGCTCTAGCCGAGGTTTGGAACAAGCAGCCAACAACTAGGATGCATCACCCATGGTCAGTCATGACCGAGGGGGCCTACAATACTAATATACTACTGTAAATCAATCCAGTGAATTTACATGTCATTACCTCCAAGCCAACATATACTTCCTTAGATATGAAGACCACCACTTTGCAGATTGCATCATCACTCAGACCCGTATAACTGCAGCAACACCTTTGTACTCATACTTCAATCATTCAAATGGTTCCTGCATCTCCATTTTACTTTCTGCATTTTGTGAAGCAACACATCAGAATCCGTCTCAATTTATTCCAATTTATTGTTATGTCTAAAATGTCCTGGATCCTGGATCCAGTATGCCAACATCTCAGATCCCTTGTGCCTCAACCTTCTGGATCAGCCTACTATGCTGTACCTTATCAAAACTTGACCAAAGTAATTGCAAGCCACATCTACCTTCATCAGTATTTTTTTTTAAAGAAGGAACTGCAGATGCTGGAGAATCGAGGGTACACAAAAAGCTGGAGAAACTCAGCGGGTGCAGCAGCATCTAAGGAGCCGGGTCGAGACCCTTCTTCAGACTTCTTCTGAAGAAGGATCTCGACCCGAAACGTCGCCTATCTCCTTCGCTCCTTAGATGCTGCTGCACCCGCTGAGTTTCTCCAGCTTTTCCCTACCTTCATCAGTATTTTTTGTTACCTCCTCAAAAAAGCTCAATTAGCTTTGTGAGACAATATCTCCCCTATACAAGATCATGCTGATTCCTAATCAATCTTTCTCTTTTCCAAGTGAATACACATCCTGTCCCTCAGAATCTCCAACAACTTCCATACCATTGATCGCCGGCTTATCCTGACTGACCATTCCTGAACAGAGAGACATTAGCTGTCTTCCGGTCTTCTGGAACCTCTCTTATACTGTAGCTGACAAAGTTGCAAAACCCCCGTGGCACCACTGGTAACAGACTAAAAAATATCTGTCCAATCCCTCTGTCTACTTTCTGTCTAATCTGCAGTTCATCAGGATCTCGTTGGCACATGGGACTACTCTGTTTTTTAGGCGCATTAGTGAGGAATTGGCACCTGCTGGCCAGACAGCTGCTGGTTGGTTCCTGTGTAAATCATAACACAGCATGAGTCCAGGAGAGACAACTGCAAATAAGAACGACTTATTTATCTCGGAATGGAATAGGACAAAGGTTTTTACACTATTTGTACCCTTTCAATACCATTTTCCATTCCTGTTTTACAGACATTTTTTAACCTGAAATTTCACTTCTGTGACAAGAGCAGGACAGAATACTTAGGGTTCTCATGATGTTGCCTTTGTGGCAATATAATCCAAACATTTATTTATTTGTACAAAGTAAAATAAAACTTTAACTTTGGTCACCACTGAACAATTCAATCACTTATACTTTGCAGCAGATTTGGATATGCAAAATAATTAATTGGTTCTGGGTCCTATGACATAAATTGACATATGTCCGTATAGTAACATCAAATTATTACATGTCCTTCATCACAGATAAAGTACATGCACTGTTAGATATCCTAATCTCTGTATCCCACACCAATTCGGTTCCATTTGCACTAACTGTTATTACCTACCATGCAAGGTGTTAATGTCTGGTTAATGGCATCATCCTGTTTCAATTTGAATTGGTTCACTATCTTTCCCTAATGAAGGTATCAGTCTGTGTCTTGTGTTTTAATTCAGTCACCTGACATGACATTTTTCTTGGTCTGCTTCAGGTTGCTCTGTTTCATTGGCTGTAATCAATACACGTGCAACAATGATTCTGCATTGTTTCAGTCAAAGCTTTTGACCAATTCTCTTCAACCTGGCAGTGAATCAGATCATTCTCTTTGATGTGGCATTGGGTCAGAGAATGTTCTTTAATTTGGCACGGTTGATGAACTTCTGATCTAACATTGGATCAATGAATTTCCTTTGATCAAACATTGCTTTGATTTCAGATCCATACGGATAAGTCTATCTGTACCAGGATAGTGGCACATTTTTATTCTTAATGTGGTTAGATCACTTGCTTTCTTTCTGGATTTGGAAATAATCATTTTTGTTTGCTATAGCATTTGCCATATCACTTCCTCATGCCATGAAGATTAAATCTGTTATATTTCACTCTTCCAAGTAATGAACCAAGCACCTCTTCCCATTCCCAGTATTGAACCATTTGTTTTCTCCTGCTCTGTGTTGCATTGATTATTTTCCCTCTTGCCTGTTTTGAATCAAACTTTTCTTTGAGCTGAGTTTTCAATCAATCTTCATATGTGTTGTAATAGCCACTTTATTTTCTCGGTATTAATTTAGTCACATTAGTTCTATTGTAAAAAGAATAATACTTCTGTTCTTCGGGACAACTAATGACTGTTCATAAATATAAATTACTATTTAAAAATGTAAGTGAGGCCTTTGCATTTTCTTGAAAGGGGTCCTGTGATGTAGAACTGCAATCGAATGAACTGTAACAGTTTTTATTAAATGACATGTATCAGATGCACAGGCTGATGCAAGGCCATTTCAAAGGGATACTGGATCTTTACACTATAGGAATGTATATGTTAATAATTCTTCAGTACCTTTGCAACTACAGTGCAAAGGACATGCAATTATATGAATTTAACCATTGAAAAATATTTTTTTATGCTCTAAAATGTGGGTGGTAAGTTGTGTTTGTACAAATCACAATCATATCTTTTGGTATAAAATTTAACCCATAACGCATGATGTCAGGCACTCCAGGATTCACCCAGTCTGAGTTGAACACTGCAGATGTAGCACAGTGACCACAGTACTCAGTTCTTTAAGTCACATCCTTTCAAGCAGTATTCTGCATTTGAACAGATTGCTGCAATCAACTTCAGCATTCCTTACATCAACAAGTACAAAACATCCTGCTAAATCAGTGTTGCACCCCCTCCATGACAACCTGACATTCTTTCTGAGGGCAATGGCCAGAATTTAGACTTTAGTGATACAGCGCTGAAATAGGCCGTGTAGCTCACCGAGTATCCGCTGGCCAATGATCACTATCCTAGACACTATAGACAATTTACAGAAGCCAATTAACTTACAAACCTGTATGTGTGGGAGTAAACTGGAGCATCCGGAGAAAACCATGAGGTCACAGGGAGAACATACAAATTCCATTTAGACAGCTCCCGCAGTCAGGATCGAACCCGGGTCTATGGCACTGTAAGGCAGCAACTCTACCGCTGTGCCCCTGTGCCGCCCTCCTCCAAGCAAAAGTTGCATGATCTTGCACTCCATCCTTCCAGAAATGAAGCCCAGCATTCTATTTACCTTTTTGATATTTTTTTAGTAATCTAGTCATGTTATTGATCTACATATAAGGGCTTCTATCTCTTTGAACCTGAACTGCCTGTAGTTTTTCACTTTTTATACAAATCAATACTCATTTTGAAGCATTTATGTAAATCGTTATATACCCATTTTTCAGTTGCATGAGTCTTAACAGATGGGCCCTAGTAACATACTGAAGTAGATACAAATTGTAGGAAAGCTCAGAAGTCCACATCATTAGTTGATACGAATCAGTTCTACTGACTTTAATTTCTTGAAAATTCTACAAAACGGCTGACATCAAAGACATTCCCAGTTCACAGTATTTCCAAATTTGAGGGTCATATTGACAGCCACTGAGTACAATATTCAAATGAAACGTTGAAATGCAATGAAGGCCAACATGCCATCAGCTTTCTTCACTGCCTACTGCACCTGCTTGCTTACTTTCAGTGACTTCTTCCTATCGAGTCCACATCACAAGATTAGAAATTTTTCAGCCAGAGCTGAACACACTTCTCGGCATATGCATACAATGGCATCTTGCGCTTCTTGTGCGCAGTGATGGAGATTGGTGGAAACAGGGCCACAACATGAACGCTTATTCCTTGGCCCCCTTTCAGTGACTGATGTACAAGCACAACCAGGTCTATTTGCTCCTTCCCTTTTCCTAATCTGACACCATTCAGATAATAATCTGCCTTCCTGTTCTTGCCAAAGTGGATAACCTCACATTTATCCGCATTATGCTGCATCTGCCATGCTTCTGCCCACTCACCCAATCTATCCAAGTCACCCTGCCGCCTCATAGCATACTCATCACAGCTCACACTGACACCCAGCTGTGTGTCATCCGCAAACTTGGAGATGTCACGTTTAATTCCCTCGTCTAAATCGTTAATATATATTATAAATAACTGGGTTCCCAGCACCGAGCCTAGCGGCACCCCACTAGTCACTGCCTGCCATTATGAAAAGGACCCGTTAATTCCTACTCTTTGCTTCCTGTCTGCCAACCAGTTCTCTATCCATGTCAATACCCCCCCCCCCCCCCCCCCCCCAATACCATGTGCTTTAAGTTTTCACACTAATCCCTTGTGTGGGACCTTGTCAAAGGCTTTTTGCAAGTCCAGATACACCACATCCACTGTATCTCCCTTATCCATTCTTCTTGTTACATCCTCAAAAAATTCCACACGATTAGTCAAGCATGATTTCCCCTTCATAAATTCAAGAGTCAAGGTCAAGAGTGTTTTATTGGCATCTGTCCCAGATAGAACAATGAAATTCTTACTTATTGCAGCACAACAGAAATCCATCCTGACTTTGACCGATCCTGTCACCGCTTTCCAATGTTGTATGGTTGGAATATAAACACTTTGTACCATGACAATTCATGCATTGAATTTCACTTGACAAAAATTACAAAATCCAACAATTGGATCAATTGGCATCCTCCAGAAGACCAAAGGACTGCCACAGAAGAAAATCCAGTCTCGATCAACCTGCTGCTTGTCGAAGTTACCTGTTTTCAATAGGCTGATGCATTTCTAACATCGACCGGAAGTCCTTCCTTGGTTGTAGTCATTTAACTTCCTTTGAAATGATGCGAAGAAAACAGTATTAGTGTAAGTCAGGACTAAAAGTTCAATCAAGTAGTGCATTTTCATGCATGACATGATTGAATTGTGAACTAATTGTTCTTTAATTGCAGCCAGTAATTTTAAAAATTGGTTTGTGTAAGTTTGTTCATATGGTACACTGTGCATGAGAGGGAATAGTGAAATCAATCATAATTCAAGGCAAATCTAAAGTTGTTAGATGAGACTGTGGGTGTGCAACTAATGGCATGGACCATGCATGGGAAAGCAGACCCTACCAGAAGGCTTATGCAGTATCTTGCTTATGTAGTGTCTGCCTCATTGTTGAAGAATCCATTACAGAAGGTAGTCATCGATTTAACTCGGATGCCCTGATGGATTGGATTTCCGTTATTTATTCAAGTGGAGCCTACTGTAGTACCATTTTACATGTGTATTTATATGAAGAATTTGCACTTTGATAAAGCAGCAATTAAAGAGGAAATTATAAATATATTGAATATATCTCCAAATGTTAACAATGATGCAAATTGTGTTCAATCGTCTGAAAAAAATATTATTAGAAAAAGATGCCAAGACGATAATCTTCCATGTCTTCATAAAGACCTGGCTTCCCAGGATTCCAAAGGATATATTTGTGACTCAACCCGAAACATCACCTATTAATGTTCTCCAGAGATGCTGCTTGACCTACTAAGTTACTCCAATACTTTGTGTCTTCTTTTGATATATTTGTGATACCTAGTTTGTGGTCCTGAGGTTTGTTGAGATATTAAGGCAGACCTTTGGGTGATTTGGCTATTGGAAGATCACTAGGGAATCTCATGCAATCTACCCACCATTTTGAACCATGGACTATACAGTGGAGCCCTACTCACGGTAGTCCTGCTTTGAATGGCCCATGAAGGAATTTTGAAATTTTCTTCAGATGACAAAAAAACCATCACATTAATTATTGATTCATCTCTTTATCTTCATCTTCTGGAGGATGTCAATTGGAGCTGGACACTGACCTTCAGTAAATACAAAATTCTTACACAGCTTGACAAGATATGCGCATTATGATATTACCGAGGGGATCAAGAACCAGGGGTCATTAAGCTTTTTGTCTTGAGAAGGTTGATGCTGCAATGCTCATGATTTTCAGTGCAAGTGAATAAGCTTCAGAGAGCCACCACTGTAGAGTTTACTGAAAGGGCAAAGTGCTTTTCCACAGTAGAGTATGTGTTCTCTGGGATCAAAGCTTCATCTTTGGTTTCAGTAAAGAGAAGAGCAAAGATTGTGCCTTAAACTTGGGAATAGAGATCAAATATGTGGCTGAAAATCACAACTCTAGTGTCTGGATTGTGGTGGGACAATATGGGTATTGGGATTGGTGTCGTCAGAGTATTAGAGAATCTGACCTTTCAGTGGGTGTGTGCTGTCAAAAACATTGGAGGGTGATGGATCCGAGAGTTAGGATCATCGCAGAGCTTGAGACCTTGTTGTGCCAGGAATGCGCAACATCTGTATGAATGATGTGAAAGTTGCGTTAAGTGTGCAAGAGGTAGGTACTTAGTAAGTAGTTGGTCGAGTTTCTGAATTGATGCAAAAAGATTAAGAAGTTATATACATTAAGACATATTTTATTCCGACAAGTATATTTTAAATTATGCAATACCAAAAAATGTTATGTCATGGAATCGCCAGATCATTTCAAGTTTTAGAGAAGTTCATGGCATATAATTTAATTTGAACATGTCTGAAATGTAATTGGTGAGTGTCCACAAAATATCAATCACACGTACTAGTTTAATGAATGGTAATTCCTCTTCCCTCTAGGGCATCCTTGTGGAGCTCATGTGTTGTTCTCCCATTGCTGGCACTGACCTGGATGTCAGCCGTATTGGCGATGACTGATCGGCGATCGATCTTGTTTCAAATATTGTTTGCGGTTTTTGACTCCATTCAAGGCTTTGTTATTATCACAGTCCACTGCTTTCTGAGGAGAGAGGTATGTACAGTCAGGCATGGAAATCGCTATCGAAATATGGAGGGGACCAGGGGACAGGGGGGGACACAATTTCATGGTGGCAGCGCGCGTATGCGGACACTCACACACATATTTCCCGCAAGTCCAGGCAGGGCTGGTGGGACAGGCAGAGTTGAGCTGGGTTTTGCACTGCTTCTCTTCGTTGGCTGTGGGCCTGAGGGCACTGCGCCCAACTGACTCCCGACCTCTGGCCACCCATGGGGGGGTGGGGGGTAGCACTCGGGTGGGGACGGTGCAGCGACGGAGAGCCGGGATTGATCCTGGCTGCGGATGAGGCGCTGGTCTGTGCCGAAAGTGTTTTGGCACATCTCCCTCCGCCAATCACTGCCCCCTATCCTAAGTCCCACCCCCACTTCTCCCTCCAATAGTCGCGTTGAACCATCATGTCCCTGCCCCCCCCCCCCCCCCGGGATTTCTGCCCCTGTGTACAGTCACGCAAAACAGTTTCCAGCATCACCTCAAACCCCTTCAGTACTTTCTTGGGTACTATTTGGTAAAAATGTAAAGAAGATTTCCCACAAATGCCTGCAGTGATGCAACCTTACAATGGCACTCTTAGTATACCAGCAGTTGTGATCCGATGCTAACTGCAGACATGGTTTATCTACTGTTCTAGACAGGGCCTGAGCTGGAATGGGGGAAACTATTATCCTGCACTATTGCAAAATGCCCTTTCTTCAAACCTGAAGGAAATCTGCAACTGTGAATACAGAGAAACTCATCATAATAGTTTTCTCAATGGCATGTTCACATACATGTGGATTTTGTAATCTGGATTTGGTGCGTGTGCAGATGTGGTGAAGATGTCGCTATTTAGAGCATACTGCACACCCCTCTACACTGCGCACCTGTGGTCGAACTATTTAAAGACAAGTATGCAGAGACTAAAGGTTGCATATAACGATGCCATGAGAACACTGCTAAGGCAACCAAGACGGTGTAGTACCAGTAATATGTTTGTGGCTGCAGAAGTCAGTACTTTAGAAGCTATCCTAAGACACCACATGTATAAATTCATTTGCAGGATAAATGACTCTAAAAATGTGCTTATTGTGGCCTTGACAAACATAAGGGTTAGCACTACACGCTACGAATCCCAATTGTGGAGACACTGGTATCGTTGTCTCGTTGTATGACATTGAACATTTTTTACTCTGGATTTTTAACTTGAGTATTGTGGGGGGTTTTTTTAATATATAAATTATGATGCTTTTATGTGATTTACCATGATTTTATATATATTTATGATATTTGATATGCAATGCATTTTTTAATGTAATGTTGCCCCTTGTCTGGACCTTGAGTCCGTAATAAAGTTATTATTATTATTATTATTATTATATTATTATACACCTATGTATGTGGAAGAGGAGTCGCCCACTGCAATGCAGAGCATGGCGAGACTTCCTTTCCCAGCCTGTAGAGATGAATATTGCAGGATTGTCTGCCATGACGTGAATCAAGAATGATGAGTAAATCAAGAGCCTCGCTTGAATATTTACCATGTTTTTGTATAATACTGTAAATATAAGACGCCTATGTAGAATAATTTAATTAATCCTCAGTGATCCATTGGAAAATGGGAAGAGGGGAGAAACCTACAGTAACAGTCCTTGTATCTAAGCCTGTTTGTAAGTTACTAGTTCAGGAGCCCTTGAATGAAGGCTTCAATCATTTGTTACCGACAAAGAGAAAAATGCATCATGGAGAATTTACAGTTCATTAAATAAAATAGCAAATATCTATAGCATTGAATAACTAAAAACCAGAATCAAATTCTGTCAAACAAACACGTGAAGAAACATCATGTTATGTTAAAGACCAGCATTAGAGAATTGAGTCTCAAGGAAAAGAAAATATGAAGGGAAGCCTTACAATATACATTGTGACAGGTTAAAAAATGAAAGGGAATTTAAAGTGGGATGGAGGAATTTGTTCACATATAACTGATCAATCCCTTTCCATCACCTACAGAATAAATGAATAGAATCGAGTAGATGACTAAAATTTTGCCAAATAAATAAAACCAGAAAATGATAGAAGTACTCAGGAGATCAGCCAATCTTTGTGGAAGAAGCAATATTGATGATTCCATTCCAGTTAACCTGTTTCTCTGTCTTTGCTGCACTTGTCCTCGATATCAGCTTCCACACAGTCATTTCACAAATCTTCCCTTTCATTTAACCAAGGATTTGCCTTCCCTGGTGATCCGATAGCACCTTATAAGGACATAATAAACATAAGCAAGAGCGGCCATTCAACCACCCTACTTCCCATCCCTGCAACTCTGCCCTTCACTCTATCATTGCTGGTCTTTGACCTCAACACGACTTTCCTGCACTAACCCCACTTCCTTACTCCCCTTCACCATTTCTATTTAATTTCTTAGACCTTTGCCCCTCACTCCTGAATTGTGACACTTCTCCAACTATTACACCTGTTTCTTCATCTCTCAACTAATTAGTTTTCAGGTTTTCTGCTGGCACATCTAGCATCTTAGGTAGCAAGGTGAAAAGTAAAAGTGGCAGGCAGACAAAACCAGGGCAAAAATCAAAAAGGGCCACTTTTCAGCAAAATTGTATAAGGGGTAAGTGCGTTGTAAAGACAAGCCTGAAGGCTTTGTGTCTCAATGCAAGGAGTATTCGTAATAAGGTGGACGAGTTGAACGTGCAGATAGATATTAATGATTATGATATAGTTGGGATCACGGAGACATGGCTCCAGGGTGACGTAGGCTGGGAGCTGAACATCCAGGGATATTCAATATTCAGGAGGGATAGAGAAAAAGGAAAAGGAGGTGGGGTAGCGTTGCTGGTTAGAGAGGAGATTAACGCAATGGAAAGGAAGGACATTAGCTTGGAGGATGTGGAATCGGTATGGGTAGAGCTACAAAACACTAAGGGGCAGAAAACGCTGGTGGGTGTTGTGTACAGGCTACCTAACAGTAGCAGAGAAGTTGGGGATGGTATCAAACAGGAAATTAGAAATGCGTGCGACAAAGGCAAAACAGTTATAATGGGTGACTTCAATCTACATATAGATTGGGTTAATCAAATTGGCAGGGGTGCTGAGGAAGAGGATTTTTTGGAATGTATGCGGGATAGTTATCTAAATCAACATGTAGAGGAACCAACGAGAGAGCAGGCTATTTTAGACTGGGTTTTGAGTAATGAGGAAGGGGTAATTAGCCGTCTTGTTGTACGTGCCCCCTTGGGCAAGAGTGACCATAATATGGTTGAGTTCTTCATTAGGATGGAGAGTGACATTGTTAATTCAGAAACAATGGTTCTGAACTTAAAGAAAGGTAACTTTGAGGGTATGAGACGTGAATTGGCCAAGATTGACTGGCAATTAATTCTAAAAGGGTTGACGGTGGATATACAATGGAAGACATTTAAAGACTGCATGGATGAACTACAAAAATTGTTCATCCCAGTTTGGCAAAAGAATAAATCGGGGAAGGTAGTGCATCCGTGGATAACAAGGGAAATCAGGGATAGTATCAAAGCAAAGGATGATGCGTACAAAGTAGCCAGAAAAAGCAGCATACCAGAGGACTGGGAGAAATTCAGAGACCAGCAGAGGAGGACAAAGGGCTTAATTAGGAAAGGAAAAATAGATTATGAAAGAAAACTGGCGGGGAACATAAAAACTGACTGCAAAAGTTTTTATAGATATGTGAAGAGAAAGAGGTTAGTTAAAACAAATGTAGGTCCCTTGCAGTCAGAAACAGGTGAGTTGATCATGGGGAACAAGGATATGGCGGACCAATTGAATAACTACTTTGGTTCCGTCTTCACTAAGGAAGACATAAATAATCTGCCGGAAATAGCAGGGGACTGTGGGTCAAAGGAGGAATTGAGTGAAATCCAGGTCAGTCGGGAAGTGGTGTTGGGTAAATTGAATAGATTAAAGGCCGATAAATCCCCAGGGCCAGATAGGCTGCATCCCAGAGTACTTAAGGAAGTAGCTCAGGAAATAGTGGATGCATTAGTGATAATCTTTCAAAACTCTTTAGATTCTGGAGTAGTTCCTGAGGATTGGCGGGTAGCAAATGTAACCCCTCTTTTTAAGAATGGAGGGAGAGAGAAAACGGGGAATTACAGACCAGTTAGTCTAACATCGGTAGTGGGGAAACTGCTAGAGTCAGTTATTAAAGATGGGATAGCAGCACATTTGGAAAGTGGTGAAATCATTGGACAAAGTCAGCATGGATTTACAAAAGGTAAATCATGTCTGACGAATCTTGTGGAATTTTTCGAGGATGTAACTAGTAGCGTGGATAAGGGAGAACCAGTGGATGTGGTATATCTGGACTTCCAGAAGGCTTTCGACAAGGTCCCACATAAGAGATTAGTATACAAACTTAAAGCATACGGTATTAAGGGTTCAGTATTGATGTGGATAGAGAGCTGGCTGGCAAACAGGAAGCAAAGAGTAGGAGTAAACGGGTCCTTTTCACAATGGCAGGCAGTAACTAGTGGGGTACCGCAGGGCTCAGTGCTGGGACCCCAGCTATTTACAATATATATTAATGATCTGGATGAGGGAATTGAAGGCAATATCTCCAAGTTTGCGGATGACACTAAGCTGGGGGGCAGTTTTCGCTGTGAGGAGGATGCTAGGAGACTGCAAGGTGACTTGGATAGGCTGGGTGAGTGGGCAAATGTTTGGCAGATGCAGTATAATGTGGATAAATGTGAGGTTATCCACTTTGGTGGCAAAAACAGGAAAGCAGACTATTATTTAAATGGTGGCCGATTAGGAAAAGGGGGAGATGCAGCGAGACCTGGGTGTCATGGTACACCAGTCATTGAAAGTAGGCATGCAGGTGCAGCAGGCAGTGAAAACAGCGAATGGTATGTTAGCTTTCATAGCAAAAGGATTTGAGTACAGGAGCAGGGAGGTTCTACTTCAGTTGTACAGGGTCTTGGTGAGACCACACCTGGAGTATTGCGTACAGTTTTGGTCTCCAAATCTGAGGAAGGACATTATTGCCATAGAGGGAGTGCAGAGAAGGTTCACCAGACTGATTCCTGGGATGTCAGGACTGTCTTATGAAGAAAGACTGGATAGACTCGGTTTATACTCTCTGGAATTTAGGAGATTGAGAGGGGATCTTATAGAAACTTACAAAATTCTTAAGGGGTTGGACAGGCTAGATGCAGGAAGATTGTTTCCGATGTTGGGGAAGTCCAGGACAAGGGGTCACAGCTTAAGGATAAGGGGGAAATCCTTTAAGACCGAGATGAGAAAGACTTTTTTCACACAGAGAGTGGTGAGTCTCTGGAACTCTCTGCCATAGAGGGTAGTTGAGGCCAGTTCATTGGCTATATTTAAGAGTGAGTTGGATGTGGCCCTTGTGGCTAAGGGGATCAGAGGGTATGGAGAGAAGGCAGGTACGGGATACTGAGTTGGATGATCAGCCATGATCATATTGAATGGCGGTGCAGGCTCGAAGGGCTGAATGGCCTACTCCTGCACCTAATTTCTATGTTTCTATGTTTCTATGTTGGGGTATCAGGGGTTGTGGGGAGAAGGGAGGAGAATGGAGTTGAGGGAAAGATAGATCAGCCATGATTGAATGGCAGAGTAGACCTGATGGGCCGAATGGCCTAATTCTGCTCTTATCACTCTTCCCCTTTCAGCAATCTGAAGAACCTATTCCCTCTGTGGCCTTTACAAGATAAGAACAGGTGCAACACTTTACTTCCTATTGCCTCCCTTCCCACTGTCAGGCCCCAAATACTTTTGAGAAATAAAATCGCGATTTATTTACACTTTTCAATTTTAAATACAGCATTTATTTTTGGCGATAGTCTCCTGTAAAATGGAAACCAAACTTAAATTGGGCAATCACTTTGAAAATGCCTTCATTCAGTTTGTAAACATGATGTTAAGTTACAGTTTGCACTTTAATTTTCTGCCTCACTTCCAAGCTCAGCTCTGTGCTTGGTCTATAACAATGCTCTGTGGGAGATTAATGTAAGCCTAAGAGTCAAGAGCCATTATCATTTGACTCGGTACATTACAACTTTCTGATCCCAATATTAAGTTCCAGGAATATGTCCCAGGTATAACTCTGCACCTCCCTTTTATCTTATTTGTCCCAAAACCAACTTTTTTTTCTTTATATTATTCCTTTTGCGATTTAATCTTTGCTGCATTTTAATCTGTCACAGATCTTCAATCGTGTTTGCCTTTCTCATCACATTTTTTCTTCACATGTAACATTGCTAACTTTTATCAGGCTGATGAAAGATCAAATTCAAAGTCAAGTCAAAGTCAAAAGAGTTTATTGTCATGTGTCCCTGACAGGACAATGAAATTCTTTCTTTGCATAGCACAACAGAACATAGTAGGCATTGACTACAGTTATATACTTAAATACACACATTAATTAATAAATTAATAAAGTGCAAATAACAGATGGAGGGGTATTAAAGTTCAGAGTTTTGTCCGAGCCAGGTTTAATAGCCTGATGGCTGTGGGGAAGTAGCTATTCCTGAACCGGGTTGTTGGAGTTCTCAGGCTCCTGTACCTTCTACCCGAAGGTAGCAGGGAGATGAGTGTGTGGCCAGGGTGGTGTGTGTCCTTGATGATGCTGCCAGCCTTTTTGAGGCAGCGACTGTGGTAGATCCCCTCGATGGAAGGAAGGTCAGAGCCGATGATGGACTGGGCAGTGTTTACTACTTTTTGTAGTCTTTTCCTCTCCAGGGCACTCAAGTTGCCGAACCAAGCCACGATGCAACCAGTCAGCAAGCTCTCTACTGTGCACCTGTAGAAGTTAGAGAGAGTCCTCCTTGACAGACCGACTCTCCGTATTCTTCTCAGGAAGTAGAGGCGCTGATGAGCTTTCTTAATAATTGCATCTGTGTTCTCGGACCAGGAAAGATCTTCACAGATGTGCACGCCCAGGAATTTGAAGCTCTTGACCCTTTCAACCATCGACCCGTTGATATAAACAGGACTGTGGGTCCCCATCCTACTCCTTCCAAAGTCCACAATCAGTTCCTTGGTTTTGCTGGTGTTGAAGGCCAGGTTATTGTGCTGGCACCATATGGACAGTCGCTCGATCTCTCTTCTGTACTCCGACTCATCCCCATCAGTGATATGTCCCACTACAGTGGTGTCGTCAGCGAACTTGATGGTGGAGTTCGCACTGTGACCGGCTACGCAGCCATGAGTATAGAGTGAGTACAGCAGGGGGCTGAGCACGCAGCCTTGAGGTGCTCCCGTGCTGATTGTTCAGATGTTAACACTGTTTTAATCTCCACAGATGTTTGTTAATCTCCTGAATATTTCCAATTTATTTCAGTTCTCCACTATCCTGCCTTTCTAGCTAGTGAAAAAGGAGTATTTTAAGGAACATAAAGAGATGGCAAAGTATAAAGATTTGTACGTAATGATTCCACAGTGTCACTGCTGGGATGGATCCCATGGATTTATGTTTCATCTATTTTTTTTATTGTTTTATCTCATTGTTTCCGTAACCATTCTTTATAGTACATGTCTTGTACAATCAAATAAATTAAATATCAGGAGGTCTCACAGTTCCTGTGTAAGGGAAACAGCACACCACGAGTAGGGATTTGAGGCCTTAATTTGGATGCCCTCCAGCCAATTGAATGAACATGTGAATTGGTATTAATGAACTAGCAACTATGGAGATAGTTTACACTGTCCCTGTACCTTCTGACATATTTCTCATTTCACTGGATTCCTCATTTGTCATTCCATATGGATTTTTTTATTTTGAATTTGATGGTTGGTGTTACTACATATTATTGTATTTATTGTATAATATTTTTGAATGGTAGAACCTCTTAGGTCCTGTTTACGCTAGACTTCGATGTAAATGTAGATGGATTGGTTAGTAAGTTTGCAGATGACACCAAGATTGTTACGGTCACGGACTATGAGGAAAACTGCAAAAGTATACACGAGATATAGATTAGCTACAAAATGGTCAGGGAAATTGCAGATGGTGTTTATTCCAAGTAAGTGTGATGTGTTGCACTTTGGGAGATCGAATGGAATAAGAGCATATACATTGAATGGTAAGACCCTTATAGCATTGAGGTACACAAAGATCTTGGAGTCCAGGTACCTAACCTCTTGAAAATAGCAACATAGACAGATAGAATGGTAAAGAAAGCATATGGTATACTTGATTTCATTGGTTGGGGCATGAAGTAAAGAATCAGGAAGTCATGGTGCAGTTTTATAGGACTTTGGTTAGGCCACATTTGGAGTATTCCATGCAGTTCAGGTCACCCCAATACAGGAAGAATGTGCAGAGATATCTGGATGACCGGTGCCAGCTTCAGCTTGTTAATCGTCAGTGTTGTGTTGCTTTCAATTGTCCACTTTCAGAACAATAATTGGTGAGGGTTGGTGGAGTTGGGAGAAGGTGTAGAGGTAAACATCCAGAGGTTGGCTGGATGTTTCATTTTGAGTATAGCACAAAATAAACAAAACCAGCAAAGATCACAGTTAAGATCTGTTCTGTAAGATAGGAACTGCAATAGAGCTGGGTGTGGTATTGGTATGGGTTTATTATTGTCACGTGTACCAAGGTACAGTGAAAAACGTTGTTATGCATTCTATCCAGGCACAATATACCATACAGCAGGTAGTGCAAAAATTGATAGAAAACAGAGCACAGAATATGGTGTTACAGCTGCAGAGAAAGTTCAGATCAAAGTAAAGTACAAAGGCTGCAATGAGGGAGACTTGGAGATTGGGAACACATCTTTAGCATATGATGTCTATTTAGACATCTAATAACAGCAGGGAAGGAGTTTTTAGTGCATCTGGTGGTATGTCCATTCAACCCTTTGTACCGTCTGCCCGATGGGTTGAAGGGAGAAGTGGGAATGACTCGGTAGCAATGACTCATCCTTGATTATGTTGGCTGCTTTTCTGAGGAAGTGTGAATGAAGATGGACTTGTTAGATGGGGAGTCTGATCTATATGATGGACTGAGCTCTGCCCACTATTCTCTGCTGTTTCTTGCAGCCTTGGGCAGTTCCCAAAATAAGTTGTGATGCATTCCAATAGGATGCTTTCTGTTGTGTATCTGTAGAAATAGTTATGTTGTTTTAATTTCCAGAGCGAGCAGATGTGAATCAATAATGTGCACTCTCAAATCATGGACACACAGACACTGGGAATAAAAACAATCACATTCACTCTCAGGAAAAGAAACGGGGAAAATGTTTTTGAAAGAAGATGTAATGGTATTTTTGGTAAGTTGAGGAGGACTTGCCATACATTGAAATTTTCAGGAATCTGGGAAGCAAAAACAAGATTGTGGTTCAATAGTACTTAATTGTCACATGTATCCAGGTACAGTAAAATTCATTTTTTGCATACAATGCAGTAAAATCCTACTATACATAAGTACAATCATACCCAGTACAAGAGTGTAAAAATAGTACACTGAAAGAGTGCACAAGAGTTGCCACGTTTACACTGCCATATTGTATCCTTCAAGTTCAAAGTTCTTAAAAGTGTTAAAATCTACTAGAGACTTTGTAGAGACAAAAAAAATATATCCACATCTGCAATATGATGGTTATTGCTGCTTCTGTTTGGTAGGGATATCTTTTCAAAATCTCTTTATAATTTCTCATAGATTCAGGATGTTGTAAAATGCCGAACAGGAAGCTGCAAAAATGAAGAGAATGAAAACTCACCTGATTCGTACAAAAATGGTCAAGTCCAGATAATGGTGAGTAAAGTACAATTCCGACAGCAGAGTGAAATCTATATGCATATGACATATCTGACAAAAAATGTTTCAGGGGAGTTGCGGAGGTAGAGATGTACGAGAAGAGATTGAGTAGTTTAGGCATGTGTTCTTTGTGGTTTAGAAATGTGAGGATCTCATATAACTGATAGAAGTTTCACCAGGCTAAATAGGCTGGATACAGGGAGATGTTTCCCCTGGCTGAGGATTCTGGAATTAGGGGTCAATGCCTCAGATACTGGAGGCCCGAGACTGAAATGGGGAGGAATCTCGTCACACAGAGGGCAGTAACTCTTTGGAATTCACTGCTTCAGAAAGCTGTAAAGGCACAATTGTTGAGTTCATTAACTAGATAGTTTTCTGGACGGTAACAGATTTAATGCATATGAAGATAGTCCAAAAACATGGCATTAAGGTAGAAGATTAGTTGTGGAGACACAAGAAACTGCAGATGCTGGAATCAAGCAAAGAGCAAAGTGTTGGAGGAACTCGGCATCTCTGGACGGAATGGACAGGTGACATTTCAGGACAGGACCCTTCTTCAGCCTGATGGAGCAAGGTGGGAAAAAACTGGAAAAAAAGGCATGGGGTTAGGGCAAAGCCTGATAAGTGAGTGGTAGATGCAGATGAGGGGGAGGAGGTGTGACTGTCAGGTGGATGGAAATAGTGTCAAATACTGGAGGTGAAAAAGAAACTAGGGGGGAAGAGGAATAAAAGGTAAAGTCAGAGTGAGGGACAGGTTGAGGGCGGTGGTGGGAGTGATGGGTGTATAAGAAGGGGTATCAGACGATTTTATTTGAAATCTTACATTTACATATTACATTTTGCGCTCTTGATGTGACCTACTCTACATCAGTGAGACCAAGCATCCGTTTCGTCAACATTTGAGCTGAGTCCGCCAAGGCCTGATGGTTCTCCAGGTTACAAGTCATTGTATCTCCCCATCCCATTTCCATGCCAATCTTTCTGTCCTGGGCCTCCTCCGTTGCCAGAGTGGGGCTATATGCAACCTGGGGGAACAGCACGTCTTATTGATCTTGGGTAGTTTACATTCCAATGACATGAACATTGAATTCTCCAATTTCAAGTAATGCCTCCTTCCATAAACCCCCTTCTCATTCAACATCCTTCCCTTGATGTGCACACCTTTCTCCCACCGCCCCCATCACCGTGTTTTCTTCCCCTTCATACGCCCATCTCCTCCCCCTCCCATCTCAGAGCCCCATTTCTCTTTCATGTCCCCTCTTTCCCCCTGTCCCCCTATACTCATGTCCCTCCCTCTGGCTTCACATCCCACTCCATCTACTCCTTTTTTTTACTAGCACCCTTTTGTCTCCATTTCACCTAAACACTTTGAAACCATCTCCACCCATCTGCCATCGCCCATATCCACCTATCACTTGCCAGACTTTTCCCACCCCACCTCCCTTTTCCAACTTTCATCTCCCCCCTCCCCACTCAATCAGTCCAAAGAAGGGTCCCATCCCAAAATGTCATGTGTCCATCCTCTCCACAGATTCTGGCTGACCTGATGAGTTCCTTCAGCATGTTGTGTCTTTTGCAGAAGAATAGCTCTGATCTTGATGAATGTCGGAGTAGGCTCAAAGGGCAAAATTACCTCCTATTTCTCTTTGTATTCCTTTCAGTAAGTTCCTACTGCCATTGCCCGTGGAAGCTTGCATATCCTGCTTTGTTCAGCTATGATCTTGGCTCCATCTTCATTCTCCAAGGAAATATTCAACCCCATAATTTGTCACTGTAGATAGAAGGCACAGTCCTTGGAGTGATGCGCACTCTGAGGTTTTCCCCGACTCCCTGCCTGTTGTCACTCCTCTGCTGGTAGTTGCCCATTCTCTCTCTGACTGCATTTCCTTAAACTATGGAGTCGCCGTAACACTCAATCGAGCCAAAATGTTGACACTTCCTCCAGTTTGCAGGGAAAGTACCAGGATTGCCACATGCTGCAGACTGTAAACACACACTCTGCCTTTATTTTAGTTTTTGAAATTGCGACTCACACGGAGGTGCTCCGACCCGACAGTCCCCTCGACCTGAGCAGTAGCAGTCAAATACAGGACAAGGGTGGTCCCTTACTGGACAAACCAATTTAGCCCAATATACGGGATGTCCTGGCTAATACGGGACAGTTGGCAACCCTACACACTTCCCTACCACCTTTGTGCCTTCAGCTGATTTAGCAACCATGTATTCAATCCCTTTATCTGGCCTCTATATAATCTGTAAAGAAAAGTAGATGTTCCAGCACCGATTCCTGTGAAAACTGACTCTCAATTACACTGTGGAAACCCAACTTACATCAGTTATTTAATTGTGATACCTTTGCCAGATATTGGGAATGTAATTGAAATGTGCAAGTGGGATGCCAGTAGAGATAAAACCATTATCCTCTCACTCACTGTGGGAAGATAACATTAAGGCTCTTGTTTCAGTGTTACCATTCAAACATTATAGCATGGAGACTGAAATATGTGAACACCCTCAATAGATTGTTTTGTTTGATATAGACACATTGGACAGAAAGACTTCTTGTATTGTGTATTTCTCTGATAACATGGAACACATAGGCAGAATTGTGATACTCTGTGAGCCAGAACTGCAGTGACAAACCACGGTGAGGACAGAATTCCCTCATTCAGATGTTGTGCTTCCATATTTTCAGCAACTTCTCAGTCAGGACATCGGGATTTCATTTTATATTCCTGGCATCAGTAAATGGGTGAGTTGCTTCAGCTGACAGCTCATATGTCTCTAACTTACTGTCTCTTTGTATCCTGCTGCCTTTTTATAGACAGATTTTGAAAAGGACGTGGACCTGGCTTGCCAGTCTGGTATGTAATACTTCAGATCCTGGAGGGGATCATTATAGCAACTACTTTTCACCATTACCCATTCATATCTTTATCCTTCCTACACATATCTTCATTTAACATTGTTCATCCTCACATCCTCAGGAGAGCCAACAGGTGAGTATTAACATCAGTTGTAGCAGGAATGAGTTAATTTTGGAATCACTCCATCATCTTTCCATTTCCATCAGACATCACATATTATTTACATTTGATTAATCTTACTGCAATAAATGGGATATGTGCAAACATTTCCTGTTACATTTACAAATTTCTAGTCATAGTAATTACAATCAAATTCTTTCTTTAGAGGCCAATTTTTTCCCACTGATTACCTCATTAGCAGTTTTTAAATTGCTACACTTTCAAACACCAGTAAGCACAGTCTGCAGTTAAAAACAACTTTTACAATATTACAACTGTGGCCATAATTGAAAGGCACTTGATTATCTGCAAGTGTTCTCATAGATCCAACTGTCCACTTCGGTGCTGATACAAATGCAAGACTTCCTTATATTGCAAACTAGTGAAGAATACTTCCTCTCCTTCATTTACTTACATGACTATTTTTCTAAGATCTCAAAAAGCAACTCCTAGTACTGCATTTAGGAATATGTACTTGGTAATTCTCTGTAAATTGCACGTATGGAAGTATCTTATTTTTTTCTCAAAATGCATACAAAATTTGTAATTAATTAGTCCAGTTCTAAAATGTGGCTTATGAAGAAGAATTTATGTATTTAAGAATGGTAATGTGGTGCAATTTGACTCAGCATAGTACAATCTTGAGGAACCACACAATTGTTTTTTTCTAGTGGGTTCCTTAGCATTAAGGATCGCTTGGTCCTGTTCTGCTTATATGGATTTGCACAGACTTTTTCACAGTTGGAGCAAGTGGCTCGTGATGGGATGGTCATAATTGTGGTGGCCCAGTAATCATTTTGGTTGTTATCCACCTCTTTAAATTTCAATGGTGCATGAGTCCCAAGGACTGGATTGCTAAAGACCTAGTGGTATCTATCTCTTCTATCTATCTTCTATCTTCTGTATATTATTAAAACTCTCATCTTGACCACTTCCTGTCTGTGTTGCAATTACATTTGCGCAAAAACAATCCCCCATAGCGCCGCGGTTTTTTGCCACCTTACTCACCATTCTTCTCTGCTGCAAGTCAAATAAGTTTTGTTCCGATCGGTAAAATAGTACAAAGGTTATGAAGGTTTTGAAGTTTCCCCTTCCCACCCCCCTCCCCCCTCCCACACACCTCCTCTCACCCCCACACACACCCTCCCCTCCTCCCCCCACACTCCCCCCACAGATGAGTTTACAATGGATGATTCACCCTTGAAATATCATTGATTCAGCAATGAGTCATGGAACCAGCACTTCAATTCATTCTAAAGTAAATTAAAATTCAGGTTTAAAGTTCCCTGTGACTGCTGAAGAGAAATTAAGGTAGTCCAGACTGCAGAGCTGCAATTCTGCAGTATTGGCTTTGCTGCACATTGTGGACAAAGATGGAAACTAACTGCAGAGTCCACTTAAATACCTGCATGTTTCTTTTAACTCTTCATTGAGCTGAAATAATCCATCAGAAATACAGCAATTATCAATCTATCAGAATGTTGTTAACCATCGGTGGCAGCACTTTCCAGAGCTGGCCTCATGACCAACAGCGGAGTCGATTTATTGTCCCCATCTGTGGTTGAAGCTCAATACATCTTTAAAGGTAATAATCACTGTTCTTTAGAATCTAAACACTAATTCAATTGATCATCAGACCAATACTAAACACTAGAAACACAAATAAAGAATAATTCACAAGCACAAAGGTCACATTTAATAAAGTACTGTACGGTGAGGTTCAGCGCAGGCCTGGAGCATGTAATGATGCAGCAGTGCCAGGACAGTGTTGGCATCGTCTGAGTGTGGGGCAGGATGTCACCAACCATCAAAACACTTCAGGAGCCAACCTGGTCATTTACACATGAAAAGTCTCCATCCTGCGCTTGGCCTCAACAAACAGAGCTGAGAGCTGGCCTCTCTAGAGAAGATTGAGGCTGGGACCGTGCTGTGGAATGATATCCCAAGCACAGTCTGCTGGGGAAATCATTTGACAGAATGGCTCATCACTAGACTTCACCAACAAGCACCGACCTTGCCTGGCCTGCAGTGAGAGGGACACTTCCTGTAAGATCCTTGCTACACGGTCAAATATCCAGATGACAATGATGAGGATAAATCAACTGCCCGTCTCTCCGTGATCTGTACATTTGCAAAGAAAGTCTGGAAAAGGATGCAATGGCCTCATCGAGGTTCACCCCAAACAGTTGCATAACAGAGGACTCTCGGGTCTAGTTCCTATAGACGTATACTGATACAATTGTCAAGTGCTGCTGGAAGATTATCAACTCAGTGAAAGACACATTTCAGTCTGCCTGGTACGTGTTGGTCTAAAGATGAGACAAAATGTCCATTAGGGAATGCTACTAGCTGGCTACAGGAGTGCATGCCAGAGGACACACTGAAGCTTTATCCTGCAACCACAAAAGCTTTGAACAGAAGGCCCATAGTCCATCCAACCGCCATTGAATACTGAAATAAGTATTGTCCAAAAATGGCACATGTGATTTGTACATAGATTGTATTAACTTGATGATGTTACAAATGTATAGACCTGACAACATTGAATACATAGACTGGAAGACAATAAATATAAAGAAGGCCATGTACTGTTTTTGTTTTCTTGTATGTTTTTCATGAATAAAGTTTATTTTTGAAAAGATAAACTAAAGTATGGAATAGGGTAGTTTCACTGTTCTTCAGAAGAGACAGCTCAACACTGCTACAAGTACGGATTACAAAATACTTCTTCGGTGCTGGTGGCACTCTTGCCTGCTCCACAGACACAAACAGTGAATGGCTTGCATCCAGATTTGCCGCCCAAGGCTCCAGAAATTGAGGCATTTCACCACAAGCATTTAATTATTTCTGACTTTTACCTTTTCAAACAATCTGTTCCATATATGTCTTCTGCTGTTCCTCCGCTGCTACATAAGTAATTAAATGACCATTTCCACTGACCCCTGATGGAAATAAAAAGCAGCTCGCCGAGATCCTGTACAAAATACATGCGTTTAAACTAAATATGTTAGGGAATAAAAGTCATCTTTTGCTAATGATTAAATTTAATTCCCAAGATGAGGTAAACAGGGAGGAGAACAGTAATAGACTGCAGGGAGACAGATTGGCTGCCTGAATAAACAGAGAAGTGGCATATGAAATTTAATACAGAGAAGTATGAAGTGATGTACTTTGACAGAAAGAATAAGGAGATTCAATATTGAATTAATTGTAGAATGCTAAGGATGTGCCGGGTCAGAGAGACCTGGGTGTCCGTCTGCGTGAATCTTTGAAAGTCACCGAGCATTTTGAGAAGGTACTTAGTAAAGCAATAAAGGAATCTTGGGATTCGTAAATGGAGACACAAAGTACCACAGAAAAGTTATAGTGAATCAATATAAAACACTGGTTGGGCCACAGTGGGACTTTTGCATTCAGTTCAGCTCAGCACACTTTAGGAGCAATGTGAATGTGAAGCCACAGGGGAGATTTTAGGAAGGATTTGTGAGAATGGTTCCAGAGTGGAGGGATTTCAGCTTTGCAGTTCAATTGCAGACACTGATGATCATATCGGAGCGACGAAATGGAGAGGAGATATGACAGAGGTATTGCAGATCATGAGTGCTTTAGAGAGGATAAAAAAACAGGCTCCCTTCTCAACAATAGATGGATTAAGAACCAGAGTGAATGTTTAAAATTTTGGGCAAGTTGTGCAATAGGAAAAGCATTTGTGCACATAGATATGATCTGGACTGCACAGGAGAGTGGTGGGGCTACAATCTTTCACTGCCTTCAAAATGAATACTTTGATAGGTACCATAAGGTCTTGAGGAAGAATAATATGCAGGACTGCAGGCTAGAGTGGAAGCATGGGACCTGCAGAATTGGTCCACAAGCAATTTGCGGTTACATAATTGGTGGGAAGGCTGCCTTCTGTGTTGTAACAATTCTCTGCCACAGTTTTATAACTAAATAAGTGAGGGCATGATATATAATGGGGTTTTTTAAACACCTTTAAAGAAGATTTCATTTAGTTGAGAAATACAGTTTGTAAATGCTCTTTGGTACTAACTCCGTCGAGTCCCCAGCGACCTATCGATCACCCACTCACACTAGTTCTATGTTATCCCACCTTCTCATCCCTACACACTAGAGGCTATGTTACTCACTGTCTTTTCTGATGCACCTGAGCACATGGTACTAACTCCTAATTGAACCGCTACTCCTAGACCTCAGTCAACCCAACAGCAACCACTTATTCAGTGATCACCCAATTAACTGATCACTGTGGCAAATCTTCCCCAGATCACTCATACCCTTCCACCTGCCTATTACCCGATCCCCATGTCCTGACAATAACCATCAATCAGTCTTAAGAAGAGTCTCGACCCGAAACATCACCCATTCCTTCTCTCCAGAGATGCTGCCTGGCCCGCTGAGTTACTCCAGCATTTTGTGTCTACCTTCGATTTAAACCAGCATCTGCAGTTCTTTCCTACACGATAACCATCAATGACAGGCTTCTCCATGCCACCATCGATTGCTGGCAGCCAACGCTCCATCGAATCTCCCTCTTCCATTCCCAACCCTCTCGCCCATCCCTGGGCCTCTCATTCCTGCACCTTTCTGACCTTTGCCCCAGGCCTCCGATTTCCTCAATGTGTTCCACCCTGACAGTGCATGGGCTCTGCCTCCTGTATGGGTGATTCACTGGGTCCTTGCGCTATTTCATTGCAAATAGTGGGAAATGACCTAATGGCAGGCCACCCAATTACCATTTGTTGCAGCATCACATCAACTGGGAATGTTAAATGCTATTATTTAATTGTTGTAACAAAGATTTGCATTTTTTAGCAAAACAGGACAGCCTAGAACATCAAGGTAAAAAAATGATCTTGAAGTCTTGTTACATATATGTAACATAGGAGGAAACATGGCAGTCAATCAGTGCACAACAGGGTCTTTAAAATGGCATTGTGCTAATAATGTTTTTTAACTATGTTAAAGATGTTGGTGAGTGCTAAATATTCTCTGGTACAGTTCACTGCAATGTGAGGTTTGTAATTACTCCCTGAGTAGGCAGATGGGAGCTCAGTTTATCACCCAAAGTTCCTCACCCCCATTACTGCTATGCTCCATTAGTGTACTGAGAAGGATTATTGCATGATGTTGCTAACTGACATCTCCTGTATTGTTTCTGCTTTCCCAGTGCTCTTCAAAGAGGTTAACGCTTGCAACCCAGCGACTATCACAGGGACAATGTCTCGCATTTCACTGGATGACGAGGAAGATGAAAAAATGAACATCAGCAATGAAGGAATGAATTTCTCCACCCTTCCAGGAAACATCCCACCGGGAAATGTGTTAGTCCAGTTGCCTCCAATGCAGCATCTGCACGATGTGATGTCTGGTATGGGGGAATTGAATGAACCAGCCAAAAAAGAAACCAACAGTGAGCTGAGGGGAACCCTGTATCTGTGCACAGACAACACCCTGAGGCCGGTGGACTTGAAGTGGAGGCGAGCTCAGGAGCAGCCGCTGGAGGGAGACTACATGGTGCTCCCCAGACGCACTGTCAGTTTAAAGCCTTTCATCAAAGACGAGAGCAAATTGAACGTCAATGTGGACAACAGCAGGCACAATATCACTGGGAGCCAACCAGTTGAGTCAGAGATTTACCCAAACTTTGTCTCCGTTGATCAGATCAATTACAATTTTAATCAACCTTATGGAACTCTTAATTATCCACGGAGTTCAGCCCTCAAACATCACCCTTCAGTGAGACACATTCTGGCATCTGAATTTGCAGACAGGAGCAGGACCATGCCACGCAGTAAGCCAAGCTCATCAGGGTCCATGGGCTCCTTAGAAGTAAGTTAAAGATATACTGTCAGTTTCTCAATTTACCTGTGGTAATATAAAGAAAGCAGGCATTGATAGCAGGGTAATTGTTTTCTCATTGTCAGTGAAACTGCCTTCCTATTTAAGCTTGACCGAACCTGACCCTTGCTCCTGGCACCCAGAGAACGTATTGCTTCTGTAACAGTTGTAATAAATTGGAGTAACATTCTGGCATCTGCCAACAGATTCAGGTCTTCCACAGTGTGCTCTGCTGAAGTATTAAGAATAAATTCAAGTAGCTCTCAATTAACCTCTCCATTCAACCTTCTACCTGCTGCCCACGAATGGACAAACCAGCTAAAAAGTTGCATTGTGCAGTACCAGTTATCTTTCTGTGTTTAGTTTAGTTTAATTTGGAGATACAGCACGGACACAGGCCCTTCGGCCCACTGAGTCCGCGGCGATAAGTGATCCTCATTCACAACCACTATGCTACACAACAGGGACAATTATTACTGAAGCCAATTAGCCTACAGACCTGTGTGTCTTTGGAGTGTGGGAGGAAACCGGAGCACCCTGGGAAAACCCATGCGGTCATGGGGTGAATGTACAAACACCATACAGGCAGCACCCATAGTCTGGATAAAACCTGGGTCTGGGTTGTAAGGCAGCAACTCTACCATTGTGCTACTCACAATAAATTAAGAGCTTCACAATAAAACTTTAATTTTTTCTCGTATCTGATATTTCCCTAGTATCCCCTGCATCTGGTTTATATTTAATTACTGCTTTAAAATTTGTGCTTCTGGAATGCAAGAAACTATTTTTATATTTTTATGTGTTATTTTCAAATAGTTCTATGTGGGTGTTTTCTATTTTTTTCAGGTACCTGTCTGACAAAGTAGATTATCAAAAACACAATCTTTGTGTTCAAATTCGTACTAACCCTAATCCTCCTTCCTGCAACTTCTTACAGCTCTACAAGATCAAATATTGCATGTCCCCATGATTCTGACATCTTGTACATCTCTAACACTCATTGATTAAGATCATTTTACATCCAAAATAGAAACAAAAATCGCTAGAAATATTCTTTTGATGACGCAGCATCTATGGAGAAAAATAATCAACATTTCAGGTGGATGGACTTTTGCTATTTTCACTAATTTTTTTCCATTGTCCGCAAAGCTGTTTCTTTTTTGTTATCTCCAGACTGATTGTCTATGCCAGTGATCGCCAATTGACCTTTTCTCTGGTTTTTATTAACCTCATTATCCCTTCAGGCAAATGCCAAAGTTCCAGAAGGTTGGGATATGGATGACCCTGGATCTAAGTATTTATTGCCCTGATTTTCATTGAGAATGTGAAGATAGTCTTCATGACCCACTACATTTCTCGTGTCGAAGAGAGACACAAAATGCTGGAGTAACTCAGCGGCACAGGCAGCATATCTGGAGAGAAGGAATGGGTGACTTTTCGGGTCGAGATCCTTCTTCGGAATTCTAGTGTCATTGTGGGAATGGGGGTCTTCAATCATTGTTTCAAATCCCAAAGTGATGTATTCCCCTTCCTGAATATGCAACCTCTTTCAATTCTATTCCCTGCAGGATCCCTTGCCCCTTTCAACTTTTACCTCACTTCCTTTACTCTGTCATTAATGGCCCTGCTGTTTGGTGTGCACGGGCAAACTCCAGATCTGCCTTCCCTGGACTCTTCTCCTCTCCACTTCTCTTTTTTAAAAGTCTTAAAAACTTTGCTTCTCTCTCAGATTTTGGGGTAGCTCCCTACCCTATGTCCTGTACCACCAATGAAAGAAAGGGGTTCAGGCACAGAGAAACACTTCCACTTTTCATGTTCTCTTCCATGTAGCACAACATCATGGCTTGGAAATTTATCACCGTTCCCTCATTCCCCTTTCAACACTATGGGAATAACTTCACAAGAAGCAATGCAGCAGGTCAAGAAGGTGACTCACCATCACCTTCTCCAGGGCAATTAGGGGTGGACTATAGGCTTTGTCGACAGTGCCTGAATCCTGACAGATGAATAAACCAAAAATAGGATCATGACCATTGTGCCTCCTGATTAATGAAATTTGCATTCCAATTAAGGGTAAAGCCCTTCAACTACTGTGGTGGGTCTTTGTGCTGACACTTAGAGCGAGACTCTTGTGCAATTATTGTAAACAGACATGACCCTGGAGAAAGTCGTGATTGCAGTGTCTCTGCCAGGCTGTTGTAGTTCTGGGATTATAGTGATAATTGAGCCAAAAACATTTTCATCAAGGGCACTTGTGTTAAGGACAGAGTCTCATTTGGGGAGCTCTTCAAAGTGTTCTTCCAGCAGGCACTGACTATATCCCTGGGAACAAAGTCTGTGGCAGTGACTCAAGATAATGGCAGTAGTCTACTTAAAATTCAATGGAAAGACTGCCTGCTGATACTGATGTGGATGCCAGAAAAATCTGACAACTTTAAGATAGTTTCAGGACGGAGGGAGATAGCAATGAGGAGACCTGGGTACTGCCGGCGTCCGGCTGAGGGGCAGGAAGTGGATGAGGAGCAGTAGTGATCCAGCAGAGTCAAGAGGAGACAGTGCAGATGCAGGGAAAGAAAACATTCATCTAATGTGAACACGGATGCTGGGGATAGTCAGCGGGTCAGGCAGGTCAGGAAAGAGGGACATAAGTAACATTCGAAGTTGCTGGCCAACTTTAAAGCATCTAATATGCCAAAGACTGCAGGAAGACACGTCACATTTGTATTTTATTGGGGCCGGAGGCGGTTTGATCAGGATCTGGCAGGATCAGAAACATTTTGGATAAAGCAGTGGGCGTGGGAAGCAGGACAATTTGGGAGGCTACAATGTATTCACAGACCTTGGGGAGAAATGGGCAGTTGGAAATGCATTGTAATTTACAGCATGGAGAAGCCCAGGGTGGTTCTTTGCCACGGAATGGTCAGAACCTCAATTGGAAGTTCAAGAATTCCCTCTCTATTTTGTTTACCTCCTTTATAAAACTCCTAAAGTCCTACACTTTTGACCAAGCTTTTAACTATCCAGACAAATACCTCCTTATAAGGCTTAATGACTAATTTGCTTGAGTATGGAGTCCAGCCAGCTTGGCACTTCACTTTGAGCAGAGTTTGCCAACCAGCATTCCAATAAGGGCCAACTGTGTTCACACACGTCCAGACTAACCGTGATGAGGCTTAACACAGCTAATGTTGTAGCTACCATTGCAGTTCAAGTTTCATTCACTCAGTGCTGAAGTGGGGGTTCAGAGTCCTGTCATATTACAGAGGTTGCTGCAACAACAGCTAAAATTAAAGGGATTGTTAATGCTTCCAGAACTCACTTTGATGACACACATCAAGTAACAGGTCCTTCAGCTTGTAGAGTTCCCATTGACCATCTAGCACCCATTTTATTCCCCCCACATCCCACTGCACACCAACGCACTTGGGGCAATTTAGCGTGGCCAATTAACCTTGTACTGTAGGAGGTAACCAGAGCACCCAGAGAGGAATCCCATGCAGTCACAGGGAGACTTCATGCAGACCAGAGGTCAGGATTAAACTCAGATGACCAGAGTTGTGATGCACCACTTATGTCAACTGCACTATTCTTAAACCTGCATCAAATAGGTATTCAGGGAATGGAATCCTCTTTGGGTCTGGTGGAGTTGGCATAGGGATCAGTACTGACACCCCATAGCAATGATGTAGGTCAGGGGATCACGTGTTCTTGCCATTAGAAGCCTGTGACTAGTGGTGTATCGCAGGGATTGATATTGGGATTTTTGCTGTTTGTTATAACATTGCTGATCTGGATGTGAATATAATAACTATGATTAGGAAGTTTGCAGATTACATTAAAAATTGGTGGTATCATTGATAACAAGGAGTGTGGTCTTAGTCTACAGAATAATTATAATCAATTGGGTAGAACAGGAGAGCAATGGTGCATGGAATTAAATTCTGATAAATATGAGATGATGCATTTCATCTAACACGGGTAGGATATACATAAGGGTGCTGGGACTGCAGGAAGTATAGATAAACAGTGAGGTAGTTCAGGAAAGTGATAAGCAGGTAAAAGATCAGCTATGACCTTATCAAATGCAGAACAGAAATTATCAGCACCAGATAGCTTTGGATGGTCAGGTTACATTTTGGACCCTTAGTCTCCGGAGTAGGGCTTGGACACATAACCTTCAGACATGCCATCCATGGTTGTAGTTTTCACTATTTTTGGAGAGTGCTTCAGTGAACACCCATTAACCATCATGAATGACAAACCAGGAAAGATCATCAATCAACTCCAGCATGGAAGGAGGCCTCTATGAGACTCTCTGTGGCCACCAATAGCAAGTTAGTCCTAGCCTATTTATCGCTGTACCTGAAACTGAGGGAACTTATTGAATTTTCCACAACATCCCACCTCCATCCGGAGGTTTGGGTTGGGTGATTTGTTGTCTGAATACCATTTTTGGATGTAACCATCGACATTGATTGGCAACATGATCCAGCAGATTTGTAAGGAGTAAGTTACGCCCCATGGATTTAATTTAATTGTTTGAAGTTATGGCTGAGGTAGTGGAGGGAGGATTGTTTGCCGATGTGATTTATGTGATCTCGCTGAAGCTGTTTGAAAAAGATATATTGACCTGTTTTGGAAATTAACCGAAGAAGAGAATAAGAAAGAGTGCTTATATCTCTTATGAACCAGAATAATGAGATTCTTATTTGCTGCAGCGAGTAAGGTTAAAAGGGCAAGTACTCAAGTTGGATGCATTTGATTGTTATGTCCCACAAGGATCCAAGTTCCCTCTCTTTATTAATAACTTAGATGTGGCAATATAAATCTGTAATACCATTGAGTCAAAGATTACATGAATTATAAGGAGTTTAGATAGAAACATTGAATTGCAGAGACATTAATAGTTTACATGCAAATACTGTATGTGACAATGGATTTTGATGGATCTCAAAAGGATACAAGAGAGTATTTCCTAAATGATGAAAAGCCTGAAGCATTGGAAGCTTAGAGAGACTTAAGGTTCTATGAAACTAATTCATTAAAATGTCATGTGCAGTGAGTCATTATCTTTCTCTGAGATACTGGAGGGTAGCCAGCATGTTCAACTAACAAAGTGCTTTTTAAACAAAAGAATATACAGAGCGAAGCAGCGTACTTCTTTTCAGGGTAAAAACATTCTGCCGACTACCAAACAGGAGCTGGTTAAAGCCAGTGGAAATATCACAATGTAAGAAAATTAACATGAGAATAGAATCACACACCATATAATTCATCTCGGTTACACCCCTTCTTGAACAGTGAAAACATAAAAGGAGAAAAACATCCAAAACATCCATCCGATCTCTGAACACTTTGACAGATATTATCCTTCCAAATCCAGCTGTGCATCTGTCCCTCTGATCTGGGACATCTCCTCCCTCGTGTGCCCATGATCCTGCATGTGTTGAGTCCCGCTGCCTTTTGCGTTGTCTGGCGACGGTCTGATACATACTTTATCCTCGCTGTGTCTTTGGATCTCAGTAATAGCAAGATTCTGGCATCTCTTTGGTCATATGTTCCTGGTTTGCCACCAGCAGGCCCCTGTGGTGGTGGACATCCACGGGACTACACGTCTCCCGCATATACAGGTGGTGTTTTCCAATGAAATCTATATTATAGCTTTTCTGATTCAAGAGTTTCACCACCATCAGAAATCCTCTCTCTGACTGTACTATAATTTTAGTATAAAGTGATAGCAGATTTTAGTATAAATGAAGCAAACCTATTGGTTTGCTTCATTATTGACTTGCTTTTGGGGTATTTGCTTCAGGATGTTGTTCCTGAGTCAGGATGAAATGTCAGTATTTATCATTGCACCAGTATCTTGGCACAGATATATCTAGTTCCTTTCATAGAATTGACTCTGTCATTAGATCCATTGTGTTCAACCGGTAAGCTGAATCAAACACTACATTTGCCTCATCACAAATTAATTCCTTCAGTCCATGAGATTTAAATATTTTACCACCTTTCCCTTTTTCCACCTTAGACTTTAGTTTTGATAGATTCAGCTAACTGGGTCCATACCGACCATCAATCACCCGTTCACACTAGTTCTATGTTATCTCACTTTTGCATCTACTCCCGACACACTGGGAGCAATTTACAGCGGCCAATTAACCTACAAACCCTCATGTTTTGGGGGATGTGGGAGGGAACCGGAGCACCCAGAGGAAACAAGGGTTTCATGGCAAATGTATAAACTTCACACAGACAGCACCCAAGGTCATATTGAATCCGGGTCTCTAGTGTTGTGATGCAGCGGTCTACCAGCTGCTCCATTGTACCACCTGCTTCCTCCCTTATTATTCCTCTCTTGGGCACACAGCATTTCTAACTTGAAGTAGTTTGGATACTTTTCCCAAGTTAATTCTGTCTCACTGCTGTTTCCTTCAAGCTAACTCTCCATATTCTATAAATATACCGATCTCTGGTACATGAATCCTGCAAATCTGAGAACTGTAACTATCAGCCCAGGCTCTTGATTGTAAAAAAAACAATAACTCAACTATTTCATTTCTAGGCAGAATGCCAATGTATTGTTACATATTTCAAGATTTCACTAGTGTGCTTTTGTGGTGTGGTGCAATTGACACAGAACATGGAATAGTACAGCACAGGAATTGGCCCTTCGACCCACAAAGTCAGTGCCGACCATGATGCTATTTTAAATTAATGTCATCTGCCTGCACATGGTCTAAATGCCTTGTAAACATTGCTATGGTATCTGCTTCCACCTCCCTTGGTGACACATTCGAGGCACTTACCCTGTTTGTGTAAAAAAACGGCCTCAAAAATCTCCATTAAACTTTCCCCCACTCACCTTACATCCATCCCCTCAGTATTTGACATTTCCACCCTTTGAAAAAGTCATTCTATGCCACTCATCATTTTATATACTTCTATTAGTTCACATATCATCTCCAGAGAAAAAAAATCCAAGTTTGATCAACCTCCCCTTATAGCTAATATTCTGGCAGCATCCTGGTAAACCTCTCCTGTATCCTCTCCAACACCTCCGCATCCTTCCTGCAATGCAGCGATCGGAACTGCATGCTATACTACAAATGTGGCCTAACCAAAGTTTTAGACAGCCCCAACATGACTTCCTAACATTTATACTCAGTGCCCCACTGATGAAGGCAAATGCTTATCACTTATTGATGAAGGCAAGCTTTCTTTACCACCTAGCTTCTTCAGGGAGCTATGGACTCACATCCCAAGATTCCTGCTCCTAAAAGCTTCAAATGTCCCAGCCATTTACTGCACATATTCCTCTTTGACCTTTCAAAGTGTGACATCTCACACTTGCTCGGTTTAAACTCCATCTACAATTTCTCCTCCCACATTTCCAATGGTCTATATTTTGCCAATGTCTGTATTATCTGCAAACTTACGGATCAGCCCAGGTACATTTCATTCATGATATATGAAAGAACAAAGGTCCCAGCACTAATCCATATGAAGCACCTTTAGTCATATACCTCCAGGCAGTGAAGCGCCCTTCCACCACGACCATCTGTTCTTCTATCAGTCGGATTGAAATCACAGCTTTGCTTTTGTCTTTTGGTTTATGCCTTTTCTGGTTTATCTCACATCAGCGGCTCAGAAAAGAATAGAATCTCTTTGCTCTGCTAAGTACATTCTTTGCATAGCTCACTTGGCAATTGTGTATGCGTCTTTACTTATTGCATGATGTTGCTTCTCATTGGATTACCCAAATTAATATCTTCAAATAAACATCCGTGTGTTGTCTTCCTTTTTATGCAAGGTTCTAAATTTTTATAGTTTAATTAACTTGCATTTCTGACACCATCTGTCAATATCTTTGTTCAACACACTGAAGGATGGATGACCACATAAACTAACAAACAAAAGAACATTGTTGCTGTGTGACTACTTCCAAACTAGCAACCAGTTTGAGCGAGTTCAATACTCGCAATGTAACTATCCTATATGTGTATAAAGAGAGAGAGCAAGGAGAAATGTACAATTGGTCAAAAGACAAGGTGAGGAGCAGACATTGTGCTATCTGTGGAGAGGGGCAGCTGGTGCTGAATTACGGGACACAGAGGAGATGCTGGTGAGGGATCCATCTATGACAGCAGTTTATTAAAGAAATAGAACATTTTGGCTGTCCTAGAATGGAAAGCCTCATCTTGGGTGCAGATGCGGCAGAGACGGAGGAATTGAGAGTAGGGGATAGCGTCTTTGTAGGAGGCTGGGTGGGAGGAAGTGTAGTGCAGATAAATGGACTGAAAAGATGCTATCACCAACTCTCAATTCCCCTGACCTCTGCCGCATCTGCTCCCAAGTAGTTCTTCCAGATGAGACAGAGGTTCCTCTAACCTCATCTACCATATTCAGTGTTCCCAATGTGGCTTCCTGTATATCGGCGAGACTAAGCGGAGACTCGGCGACCGTTTCACCGAATGCATGCGTGATCTGCCAAGGCCTACTGGACCACCTGGTTGCTAATCATTTTAACTCACCGTTCCCATTCAGACCTTTCTGTCCTGGACTTTCTCCAATGCCAGAGTTAGGCCACGCACAAACTGGAGGAACAGCAGCTTAGGGCGGCATGGTGGCGCAGCGGTAGAGTTACAGCGCTAGAGCCCAGATCCCGGGTTCGATCCTGACAATGGGGTGCTGTCTGAATGGAGTTTGTACGTTCTCCTCATGATGTGCGTAGGTTTTCTCCGAGACCTTTGGTTTCCTCCCACACTCCAAAGACCTACAGGTTTGTAGGTTAATTGGCCTGGTGTAAATGTAAATTATCCTTATTGTGTGTAGGGCAGTGTTAATGTGCGGGGATTGCTGGTCGGTGCGGACTCGGTGGGCCGAAGGGCCTGTTTCCACGTTGTATCTCTAAACTAAACAAAGCTGAACTATTCCGCATGAGTAATTTACAACCCAATGGTATGAACATTGAATTCTCCTCTTTGTCTTCTCCCCTCACCATCCCTTTTTTTACTGCTTCTCCCCCGTGACCCACCTGGACTCGCACATATTCGGCCCCTTCCCCACCACCTACCTCTGGCTATACCATTCACAAATTCAATCCTTTTGTTTCACACGTCTGTTTTTTCATTCTCGGACCCTTGTCCAACTGTCTGCCTATCAAAACCACCGTTCACCTGTGTTCACCTACTACCTGCCACGCTCTGTCCTGTCCGTCCTCTTTTCCAGCTATATTAACCCTCCCCCCCCCCCCCCCCCCAGACAGAATCAGTGTGAGGAAAGCCCCTGACCCGATACTTCTCCTCGAGATGTTGTCTGGAGATGTGGCTTGGACCACTAAATTACTATTTATGTCTTTTTTTGTAAACCAGCATCTGCAGTTCTTTGTTTCCCAAATGCCTGCTACCCTTTTCCCTGATGGTGAAGTACCTTGGGTTCGTAACCACAGTATACACTGCAGCCACCGTGTGCTCGTGGTGCGTGGTGGAGGGAATGCATGGTCAAGGTGCAGTTAAGGGACAGAAGTTTAGGGGTAACGTGAGGGGGAACTTCTTTACTCAGAGGGTGGTGGCTGTGTGGAATGAGCTTCCAGCAGAGGTGGTGGAGGCAGGATCGATTTTAACATTTAAAAGTAAAGTGGATAGGTATATGGACGTGAAGGGAATGGAGGGGTATGGTCTGAGTGCAGGTAGATGGGACTAGGGGAAAACAAATGGTCGGCACGGACTGGAAGGGCCGAGAGGGCCTGTCTCCGTGCTGTAATTGTTATATGGTTTATATGGTTATATGGTTAAGGTGGTTGACAGTCTGGACCTTCCTGGATGATGTTGAAATTCTTTCGCATTGTTGGATCTGCATTCAACCAGGCAAGTGGAGGGTGCTCCATCACGCTCCTGATCTACACCTTATAGATGATGGAAAGGTGTTGGGCTTGTGGTGAGATTATTAACTCTGGCTGCACACATGGAGTGAATCAAATTGACTGGAGACTGTACTGTGTGGGTCTACAAGGAGGAAGCCAAGATCGATCATCTATTCAGCTGAACATGGTTGTGAATATTTCAACCTTTTTCAGCATTACATCCTGGGCCTTACCTTTGGTGAGGGGGTTGCTTTTGGATTCTTCATCCCTCATCATCTGTTTAATTGTCCACCACGATTCACAACTAGATGTGGTAGGACTGCTGAACTAAAATCTATTCCACTGGTTATGAGATCGCTTGGTTTTGTCTGTTTATCACACATACAGTAATGTATTTTCAGGTTTTCTTGTTTAGCTTGTGAGGTTTTCTTAACTGGTGTCAGTCATCCTGCTGACATTGCCAAAGCCAGTGTGCTTAACTCAGCCTTTCAGCAATGGTGCCACCTGTGATGCTTCCTCCTCTTAACTGTCTCTCACCAAACGCTCAGAAATGCTTGCTTAATTTCTATTCCATTAACAAAGCTTTTCACTATTTTCAAGAGGGAGTTAGATTTAGCTCTTATGGCTAAAGGAATCACGGGATATGGGAAAAAAGCAGGAAAAAAGCTGACTTTAGATGATCAGCCATGATCATATTGAATGGCGGTGCTGGCTCGAAGGACCGAATGGCCTACACCTGCACCTATTTTCTATGTTTCTAAGTATCTCAGTACACGTAGAACATAGAACAGTACAGCACTGGAGCAGTCCCTTCAGCAACTATGCCCCTGCCAAACGTGACGCTAAGGTAAACTAAATTCCTCTGCCTGCTGTGCATCATAGCCCTCCATTCCTTGCATATCCATGTGCCTATCTTAAATGCGAATATGTACCTGCCTCCACCATCATCCCTTGTAGCGCCTTCTCATCTACCGCTCTCTGTGTAAAAAAAAATTGGCCTTGAACCTCGGTACACATGACAATAAACTATACTCAAACTCAAACACTCACCAGTTGGGAATTATGCTATTGCTTCCCTGGGGAGAGAACTCCAAATGTCCACTTCTCCTTAGGAAAGGAAGAGCTTCCTGACACCGTTCGTGAGCAGACCTGCCTCTAATTTCAAAGTCACGGTTCCTTGGTCTGGCACTCATCACCAAAGGAAACAATTTCTCTCTGCTCCAATTGTCCCCAGTTAGATCACTCCTTAAGCTTTTATGTTCAAGGCAATGTAACCTGTGTATTATGTATAATTATGTAATCTGTCCCCATAATATATATTTTTTTGGCTCTGGTATCAGCCTGCAGTTCGTTCTGACTGCACTATCCTTCCTAAAGTGCACTGCCCAGAAAAAAAAATCTGTTCCATTTGATGGAGTCGCGTCAGAGTTCTGTGAAATTGTGGTGCTATCATCACTCTGTAGTCCAACGCTCTTGAGACACATTTTGCTGTACTGTAAAATGCACTGCTCAAAATGTCATAAAATTTCATTATGTGGCTATTGATGTGATGACAAGTTGATGACCTGATTGAAATGAGGCATGATCTTTGGAAGACTGTGACTCAGAACCTTGCAAACACATATTAATTTTTTATTTTGTCTTTTACAGAGGAGAAGATTGCGGTATTCTGACCTTGACGTTGAGGTAAGACCTTTCAGACGTTAACCACAACTTGCAAAATGATAATACTCCCACTCATTTGATTAAGAACACTGTGTTATTCTAAGGTTGAATAAATAGTGAACTCGTTTAATGTTAAATACAATCATCGATTCATTGCAATAACTCTCAAGGACTTCCAATGAGGTTGTGAATCGTAAGGATGTAACGCAAGTCATTTATGAACATCTGTCAAGTCTCCAAAAATAAGCGTCAACCTTTAGCTCACAAAGTATCTGATTTTGTATCATGCAGTGCACACTGTACGAGCACAGCTGCATTCCTTATTAAGCGGATCACACCATTGCTAATACCAGTGTAGTAGTGATCAAATAATGTTGTTTCCTAACAGCCTTCAAGGAATGCTTTTGCTGCCTGTTTTCATTATGTTGTACATTCAGTAGTATTTTCAGCAGAAACTTTACTTCATTAAGAATACTTTATTAGACTCCAGAGAAATCATCTTCTCATCAACCAGTCTCCGGAAGTCTGCGTTAACTTTGGCATTAGACATGTGAGACCTACAAAACTGCCGCTGTATAATCAGCTGTATATATAGACTTGGAGCCTTTTAAATGATTTAGACATGCTTAAGTATTTTGAACAAATACAATCTGAAATGAGCAGTCGCTTCTTAAATTATGCAAAAGTGCTGTTTTCTTCCGTGCTATTCTCAGTCATATCATGCAGAGATGTGTAGAGCATACTTTTCATCTCAAGTAGCACTGTCTAAGTCACTTGTTTCCAGTAAAAACTAAGAACTGCAGACGCTAATTAATTCACAACAAAGTGCTGAAGAAACTCAGCAGGTCAGGCAGCACCTCTGGAGAACATGGATAGATGACGTTTCTGGTTCAGATTGTATGGGGGGGGGGGGAGAGCAAATCTGGAAAAGGGCACAGGCGGAGCAAAGTGCGGCACTTCATGGAGCGGTAGTCATTAACGCATGCTATTTTGTTTTGGTTTGGCACTGAAATGAGAGTGATCTTAAAGTGGGTGAGAATCACAGATTGGAGTAGGGGGAGGTTAAAGATGTCAGCCACTAATCAAGTCAAGTGGACCATATTGTTATATGCAATGAGCACAGTGAGATACCGGTACAATGAAAGTCTTGCCCGCGCCAGCATCACTGGCAACACAAAAAAACATACATTACACATAAATTCCTCACGACAGTGAAAAGAAAACAACAGCAAAAAAAAACAAGACATTAGTGCAAAAATATATTAGAAAACAAGTTCATGGTAGTGCAAGAAGTCAGGGCTGCCAACCCTGGGTGAGAGATGAGAGTTAGAAATTGCGAGGGAGCGTAGCGACTGAGGGGGGCGGATGTGGGGAGCTTTTGCATTTTTCAGCAGGAAATTGTGCAATCTGGTGCATACTGTAGCGAGTCTTTTAACTTACACTTGAATGCAACATTATGCTTCAAATTGGATTAGGTATGAATAAGGTTAGGCTAAATTACATTTCATAATAACATTCCTCCACAGTAGAGCCAGGTTCTGATCAACAGGTGCAGCACATGAATGACCTTAGTATATTAATGTATGGAAATCAGATTATAATTCATGCTGTTATGCCTATATATAGAGAAACAAAAACATAGAAACAAAGCAAGAGTAGTCAAACTTCCATCACTGTTCTGCACAAATACATCAATCAACCTTACCTTTGACTATAGAAACAAAACGAAAATTATGCCACATATTAAACCGTACATGGTTCAATATATTTGTAAAACATATATATGGAAACAGGCCCTTTGGCCCACCACACTACCAGCAATCTACCATACACCAGTTGTATTCTACACGCCAGGGTCAATTTACAGAAGCCAATTAACCTGCAAACCTGCACTTCTTTTGGATGTGGGAGAAACCAGAATATCCAGAGAAAACCATGTGGTCATAAGGAGAATGTACAAATACTGTACAGACAGCACCCGTAGTCAGGATCAAATCTGGATCTGTGGTGCCGCAAGGCAGCAACTCTACCGCTGCGCCACCGTGCCACCCCGTTAAATTCTTTTTTCTGTAATATATTATGGTGTCACGTCAATAAAGATGAACACATGATTCTGATTTCTGCCCTTAGTTGGATAACACACATCTCCAGGCATTGTGTTTTATGGCCGGTTTTCAACCTTTTCAGTCAGAAGGTCTCGACCCGAAACATCACCTATTCTTTCTCTTCTCTCCAGAGATGCTGCCTGTCCTGCTGAGTTATTCCAGCTTTTAGTGTCTATCTTCAGTTTAAACCACCATCTGCAGTTCCTTCCTACACACTTTGTTAAGCGAAACAGGTCCTATTCCCATTATATTATTCACCTCAACTAAGTATTTTCTTCACCTCCGTTGCTGCAGAGAATACAATCCCAGTTATCAAATCTTTCTTCAAAGTGAAAAAAAATTCCACCCCTGCCAATATGTTCATAAATCGCCTCTGGATCTTCTCCAGAGCAATTGCACCCTTTCTACAGTGTGTCATAGTCTTACAGCATGGAAACAGGCCCTTCATCCCAACTTGTCCATGCAGATCAAGATGCCCCATCTAAACTAGTCCCAATTATCTGCATTTGACCCATATCCCTTTAAACCTTGTGTGTGTGCCAGTGTGTGTGTAAGGGTGTGTGTTAAGTTGTGTGTGAGAGTGTGTGTCAGTGAAGTGGCGACAACACCCGGAGTGAGCGGAGTCTTGGCGATGTCCGGGGAGCATTTCCCTCTCTCCCCACCTCCCCGGGAATGCGGGCCGGCCCAGGTGCTCTGTGTCCAGCTGGGGTCCAGGGGAGTTGAGGGTCAGTGACCCAGGGGTCCGGGGAGGTGAGGGGCAATGACCCGGGGGTCGGGCATCGGAGTGGAGCTATAGCCCGAGATCCATCCCGCGGCTCTGGAGGCGGCACCGACGCCCCCACTCACCCAGTTCGCTCCTGGCTCCGGGCCGGGATTAAAACTCTATGCGGTGTGGACAGAGCGGCCGACAGACACAGAGCCGCCAGAGGTGAGGGTGGGAGGTGTGAGCGGTGCCTCGGGGTGAGGGGGGGGCGGTGCTGGGACCACCGCCGTGTCTCACCTATCACACCATCTGCACGGGAATGTGAATGTGGGTGAGGCAGCATCTATAGAGCGGTAGACAAAAATGCTGGAGAAATGCTCGAGTCTGAAGAAGAGAGAAACTCAGGCATAGATGCTGCCTCACCCGCTGAATTTCTCCAGCATTTTTGTCTACATTGCTATTTTAAATAGTGTACGATGGGCTTAAGCCAATTAAATTGCTCATTCTTTATGGGAACCCGCCAACAGAAAACTATTCTCATTGATGTGTGTGAAGGAGTATGACTTTATTTATTTATTTATACATATTTAAAAATATTTTTTTGAGCGTGAGAACTTCTGTCATCACTGTGAGAGCGTGAGAGTTTCCTCAAATGCCTGAGTCTCATGCTCACTGCATGAGAGTTAGCAGCCCTGAAGAAGTGGTCCGTAGTATTCCATTGCTGAGGTAGATTTATGGCTGCGCAGGTCAAGAATCTGATATTTGCAGGAAAGTGGCTGTGCCTGAACGAGATGGTGTGTATGAAAGTCTCCTGGACCTCCTGCCCCATGGTAGCAGTGAGAAGCAGGCATGGCCTGGATGCTGGGATCTTTGATGATAGACAACGCCTTGCCTCTTGGCATCACTGATAACTTTGCGAGTGACATAACTAGATTCCTGAACAGGCCATTGACTCAGATAAAGAGCTACATAATATTAATAGAGCCAGAGAAAGATATGTCCCACTAATCTCTGTGACTGATGTGGAGAGACTTGTGATGTGAATAGTGTGGAAGGAAAAACACAATAGCACAATTCAAGAGCCAACCGCTGATTTTAAATTGCGTTTGTTCCAAACATGTATGGTTAAACCATTTAAAAGGGCCCTACTCTCATGATTGAGGAGAGGTCAATTGTCAATTTGTATCCTAAAAAATAAATTGTAAATTGTCAGCAACGAGGATAGTTAACATAATGTAACATTTTCATTCTTTTGTCAATTTGTTTTTGTTTTTTTTTTTTGTTTTTTTTTGTTAGAAGTAAGTACAATAGTCTGGTACTTAAGTACCTAATACATAAATACATATTTTCATTCTTGTACAACTTCATACTTTTGGTTCAATAATAAAAGAACAGTGAGAGAAAAAAGAAATAAAAAGTGTCGGAATAGATAGGCAAGCGAGTAGAAACAGAAAGCAAAAGAAATAAAGGACAGAGATGAGAAGTTAAAAGATTGAAAGAAAAGGAGAAAGTAAAGAAAAGAGAGATTAGGAGAGATATACCTATCTCGTATTTTTGCCCATCCGTCACCTAGTTCTAAACCATTTAATTTCTAAGGTTATGTTATGTTGCACCATATGCTTGTAAAAAGTTGATAAAAGGAGACTAAATCTTTAAGAATTGGTCTACTTTGCCTAGTAGGAGGAATCTCATTTCTTCAAGATGTAGTGTTTCAGACATGCTTGAGATCCACATTTTGAATGTTGGCGCAGGTGCGTTTTTCCAAAATTTAAGTATACGTTTTTTTGCTGTTATTAGACTATAATTAAGAAAAGCTTCTTGGAATATAGTTAGTTTACTTCTCTCTTCCATTGATCCAAAGATAATCAATTCTGTATTGCGGTTCAATTTTGTGTTAAATAGTTTTGTAAAAATTCCAAAAATTTCATTCCAAAATTTATACAGTTTTGTACAAGAGACAAAGGAGTGTACTATAGTGGCATTTTGAGTTAGACATTTGTCGCAGATGGGGTAAACATTTGAAAATATTTTATTCAGTCTTGTTTTCGAATAATGTAATCTATGTAAAATTTTTAATTGAATTAGGTTATGTCTTACATTCATTGAACATTTGTTTACATATAATAAATTTTTATCCTACCTATCGTTCGGAATTTTTATCAATAACTCTTGTTCCCAGTCTCTTCTAATTGCCTCTGTCGTTGGTGTTTCAATATTTAGAATTATATTATATAAGTAAGATATTAAATTGCTTGATTCTGCCTTTTTATTCATTTCTTCCTCCAATAAATCTGGGGTTAAAGTTTGATATCCTTGTATATACATTTTCAAATAATCTTGAATTTGAAGGTATTTGAAATATTGATTACTTTTCAAATTATATTTTAGTTGTAGTTGTTGGAATGATAAAATTTTCCCATTTCATACATATCTCCCATCGTTTTAATTCCTATTCTTTCCCAATGGATAAACATTTTATCAATAATGGATGGTTTGAATGAGGGATTATTAGCTATTGGAGAAAGAAGCGATAATTTTCTTAATTTTAAAGTTAATTTTATTTGTTTTCCAAATTCGTATTATACTATGAATAATTGGATTCTTCTTGTATATTATATTGTTCAGTTTTATCGGGGAAAGAAGGATCATTCCTATTATAAGGGGAACAATCCTCTTTCTCCATTCTTATCCAATCTACCTGTTGGGCAGAACTGCCCAACCAGTAGATTATATTTTTTAATATTCACTGCCCAATAATAATACAATAAGTTAGGGAGTGTCAGTCCCCCTGATTCTTTAGTTTACACAAGTGTTTTTTTTAAATTCTGTGTGATTTATAATCCCATATGAAATTTATAATATCAGAATCTAATTTTTTAAATAATTTTTTAGGTAAGTATATTGGTATTGATTGAAATAGGTACAATATTTGTGGTAAAGAAGATCATTTTTATTGCGTTTATTCTGCCTATTAAAGACATCAGCAGTGTCTTCCAAAATTTAATCAACCCATTTAATTTAATTAATAAAGGCATATAGTTTGCGTTAAGTAATGATTTATAGTTCCTAGTAATTTGGATGCCCAAATACTTAAATTTTTCTGTTGTAATTCTAAAAGGGAATTTCAACAGATGTGTCGATTCTTGAGGTTTTATCGTCATAATTTCGCTTTTGTTCCAATTTATTCTATATCCTGAAAAAGATCCAAATTCCTCTATTAAATTTAGTATATTAAGTATGCTAATTTGCAAATTTGTAATATATAATAATATGTCGTCTGCATATAATGAAATTTTGTTATTTGAGTGTTTGGTATTATACCCATGAATATTCGGATGGCTTCTTATACTTTCAGCTGAAGGCTCTATCAAATAGCAGGGGCGATAACGCGCACCCCTGCCTATTGCCCCTTGCTAATTGGAATTTCGGGGATAATATATTATTAGTCAGTATTCTAGCCGTCGGCTTATCATATAATAATTTTACCCATGAAATAAAATTATCTCCCATGTTCAATTTTTACAATACTTTGAATAAATATTGCCATCTACTTGATCAAAAGCTTTTTCTGCATCCAATGAAGTAATTGCTAGTTCTTCTTCAGTATTATGTGAGTACATTATATTAGACAGCCATCTCAAATTGTTAAATGAGTATCCCTTTGGTATGAACCCTGTTTGGTCCGGATTTATTAGTTTACTAACATATTTACTCAATCATCTCGCTAGGGTCTTTGTTAATATTTTTTTGGTCTGTATTTAGGAGTGCAATAGCTCTATATGAGCCTGGGTCTTCTAGATCTTTATCCTTTTTTGGTATAAGTGTAATAGTTGACTCAGTTAGTGTTTCTGGTAGTTTATTTTCTTTAAAAGCGTATATATATAAATCTTGCAACCGTGGAGAAATTATCTCGTAGAATCTTTTATAGAATTCATTACTAAAGCCATCTGGTCCTGACGTTTTGCCATTCTTCAACGAACTAATTGTTTCTTCTATTTCCTGTAGTGTAATCTGAGCTCCTAATCCCTCTTGTTCCACCATATTTAATTTTGGAAGATTACACTTATCTAAGAAATTTGTAATTTGAGTATTATTTGCAGAGGTTTTCGATGTATATACGTTTTGATAAAATTGAGCAAATCTTTTATTAATATCTTTAGGTAGTGTTAGTAATTCCCCTTCGTCTGATTTAATTTTAGTAATTGTATTTTCTGTTTCCCGTTTTTTCAGTTGGCGTGCTAGGAGTTTATGAGGTTTATCACCAATTTCGAAATTTTCTTGTTTTGTAATTTGAAATAATCTTATTATTCTGGCCGATAAAATTTTATTTAATTTATATTTTAGTATTATTATCTTATTATGTTTATCTATAGTTGGTTCTTTGGCATTTTCTAAATCTAATTGTCTAATTTCTTGTTCTAACTGCAATTGTTCAGTATTATTCTTTTTATTTTGGAAAGCTTCATATGAGATTATAGTTCCTCTAATAAATGCCTTAAAAGTTTCCCATAATAAGGAGGGTGAAATATCTGGTGTATCATTTGCCTCAAAGAAGAATCTCATCTGCTCTTTTAAATATGTGCAACTTGTGAGTTATTTAAAAATTTGGGCGTTAAACCTCCAAAACGAATTTTTATCAGGCATTCCTTCTAATTTTAAAGAAAAAGTTAACGGGGAATGATCAGAAATAATACTATTATGATATTTAGAATTATATGTACATGGAATTAGTTTTTGTGTCCACTAAGAAATAATCAATACGTGAATATGTTTTATGTACTGTTGAATAAAATGAATATTCCCTACCTACTGGGTTAGGGATCCTCCATACATCTGTTATATTAGTATTTTTCATGTATGTATTTAGGAGTTCACTCGTTTTAGATTTTATGTTAGTCCTTTTTTGTTTTGCTGATTTATCCAAATATGGATCTAAAACACAATTCAAATCTCCCCCTATTATCACATTTTGATGATTAAGTTCTGAAATTATATCCAAAATTTTACTAAAGAATTGGGGGTTGTCAAAATTAGGAGCATAAATATTTATCAAAGTAAGTGGAGTAGAATAAATTTCTCCCGTGACAATGACGTACCTCCCCTCTTTATCTGCTATGGTATTCTTTAATTTAAATGGTATACCTTTACGAATGATAATAGCCGTGCCTCTAGATTTAGAAGTAAATGAAGAGTAGTATGTTTGCCCAATCCAATTTGCCTTCAGTCTTATCTGTGTTTGATATTTCGTGTCTCTTGGAAGAAAATAATATCACTGTTTAAGGCTTTTAATTGGGCAAAAATCTTACCCCTTTTAATTGGTTCATTAGTGCCCCTTATATTCCAACTACAAAATGTGATTCCTCCAGTTTTCTTTTGTTTATCATCTTGCATTATGAATCATGTTAATACCTTTACTTCATATGGTGCAACCAAGAACCTTATAACTCCAGATGAAGGATGGTCATCCCCAGCTGTTACGTTTTGTTGGCATCTCCCCTCCAAAATAAACCTTGAAAAAGACCAGAAAGTGTAGTCGTGAAAAGATAATTAACAAACAAACAGTGATATTATAATATCCAAAAATAAAGATATTATAATTAAAAACAAACCACCAACAGGTGGTAGAAAAATTCTTAATGACTTCCGTAGATGTTTTTATATTTTTCGCTCTGCCCCCTTGACCAATTATTATTAATTGGAAGAGAGAGCGATACAAAGTTCAAAATTATATATATAAAATAAAACGTACTCCAATAGCTAGATTAGAAATGTATCTTCAAAGAGGAAAAACAAAATAAAAAGTAGTTTCCAACATTAAGTATATACTTAGATATAACAGTAATTATGTTAATTATATATCCATATCTATCAATATGCCTAGATTTATTACATTCTCAAACTTTTGTATCAGACAACAGCAGGTTCCAAGGGGTTAACCAGATTCAGATGGATAACTTCCAAGTATCTGAGTCAATTAATTACTTCTAACTATTATCTTAAATCTCCAATTATTTCCTTGATAAACTCTGTTTAGTTACTCATTCTTACTCTTTAAGGATATTAAACACAAATCAGAGATGTCAAATGGGCCAAAGTTCTCTCCGTTACAACTGAAAATTATAAATACAAGAATTCAGTTCCTTATTGCACACAAAAGCCACAAAATAGGTGTGTTTTTTAGAAGCTGATTGCACATTTATTTAAAGATCATTTGATTATTTCTGTAAAATAAACTAACAGTTTTTACCGGATTCAGTGCGTGAATGTAAAGGGAGCAATAAATTAATGATTGCATGCATGGTGTATACAATTGAAAACTTAATTAGCTATAAATTTATCATCTGTAAGTACACCAGATTCAGATTCAGATTCAGATTCAGATTCAGATTCCTTTATTGTCATTCAGACCTTTCGGTCTGAACGAAATTTGTTACCTTGCAGTCATAACATGTAATAAATTAAAACAAAACACACAATAAACACATAATTTAACATCCACCACAGTGAGTTCACCAAGCACCTCCTCACTGTGGTGGAAGGCAAAAATCTTAAAGTCTTTGTCATTTTCCCCTACTTGTTCCCCCTCTGTACTGAGGCAATCCAGGCCTTCGATGTCATCGTCCACCAGGCCCGCGGCCGAGCCTCCGAAGCCAGGCCGCCGCCGCCGCCGGAACGCCGGAACACCACCACAGCCCCCAGCCAGGATCGACCACGGGAACGCTGGAGCCGCCGGAGCTCTGAAGCCGGGCCGCCGCTGGAGCACCTGCTGGAGAGCCGCTGGAGAGCCGCCGGAGCGCCGAAGCCGGGCCGCCGCTGGAGCACCCGCTGGAGAGCCGCCGGAGCGCCAATGCCGGGCCGCTGTTGGAGCACCGCTGGAGCAACTGCTGGAGCGCCGAAGCCCCGAAGCCGGGCCGCTGCCGCCGCTGGAACACTGGAGCTCTGAACGCTCGACACAGCTCCGAGGCCACCAGCCCCGCCATTAGGCCTCAGCACAGACGGAGACGGTGACGGGGGACACGACAAGAAAAGGTCGCATCCCCCCGAAGGGAGAGACTAAAACCTTGTTTCTCCCACCCTCCCCCCCCCCCCCCCCCCCCCCCCCACACACAAACACAGCCTAATAAACCAAAATTCTAACTAAAAACAGACACAAAAGGACGAAAAAAAAGAAAAAAACAGACGGACTGCAGGTGAGCCGCAGCTGCCATGCAGCGCCGCCACTTCCGCCACACCAAGTATATAATAAACATTGTGCTGAATTTTGTAAAATTGGTTCTATTGAGTTCTCTGGATTCAAATTTCAGAAGTTTAAAAACTGCCCTCTAATCCTGCCACACAATAACGCAGTAGTACAGTTGCTGCCTTACAGTGCCAGAGTCCCGGGTTCAATCTTGACTAAGATGCAGTCTGCAGGGAATTTGCACATTCTGTGATCGTATGGGTTTTATTTGGGTGCTCCGGTTTTCTCCCACTCTCCAAAGATGTGCAAGTTTGTAGGTTAATTGGCTTCGGTAAAATTGTCCCCTGTGTGTAGGATAGTTACTGGGTGATCGCTGGTCGGCACGGACTCAATGGGTGTAGGGCCTGAATCCACACTGTATCTCTAAAATCTAAAGTCTAACAAAGTGGCATAGAATGTGCAATTGCAACTATATTATGTATGCAGCAATAACAAGTTCTCTATTCCTGCAAACATGAGACACCGTTGTTTAAAGTACTGCTGACTGTGTGTGGATAATCAGTCATTGCTGTAAATCTAACAATGCAGTGCACAGGAACGATAAATAACTCAACCCAGTATCTCCCAGCCGGCTTTTCCCCACAAAAGCAAGTTGGACAATCATTTATCTAATATGTGGAATGTAACTCTGCATTATAACACTCCTGCAATCACCTTTACAGCAATAATAGCATCATAGAGGATTGAATTATATGGGAGTACTTGGGACATTTCAGAGGAGATAATGAAGGTAGTTCTAGGTTATTATGATAGTTACAATTGAAAGCAATATAAATACAAGTTCTTCTTTCTCACCTGTCATCTGAAAGTGGTTAAACAAAACACAGCAGTAGCTCTGCACCATCACATAGTCCAATCAGTTCTAAGGGCAACAGGGAGATTTGTGATCCAGCATATTCATCAGAACATGTTCATAAGATGGGTAGATTAATGGGTAAATGTGATTGATTGTTGGTGAGCTTGCTTCATTTAATTAAGTCGGGTGAAATCTATGATGATGCAGCAGAGTAAAAATTGCTGTTTGAAATTACCATGCTTTTCAATTTCCTCTGCACAATTTTCCAAATTGCATGGAAAATGATTTCACACTCTAAAGGGGACAGGAGGCAACTTTCTAATTGTCTTGGTCGGTAGCAGTCTGAAGGAGGATCCCAACCTGAAAACTCACCCCTCTATGTTCTCTGGAGATGCTGCCTGACCCACTGAGTTACTCCAGCACTTTGTGTTCTTTTGTGTAAACCACCAGTGTCTTTTTGCACCAAACCTTCAACACATTGCAATCTAGCGCAAGCACATCTCTCACAAAATATCATGTAATTGGTCAGAAACAGATTAGAAATAATATTGTGGCGATACTGGAACTGTAGATGCTGGAACTTTGAGCTAAACACAAAGTGCTGGATTAACTCAGGCAGCACCTGGGGAGGGAATGGACAGGCAACGTTTTGGGTTGGGATCTCTCTTCAGTCTGAAGAATGTTCGACCTGAAATGTCATCAGTCCATCTCCATAGCTGCTGCCTGACTCGCTAAGTCAGGGCTCTCGCTTAACTTTTTTTCCTTGTTGCCAGCCGGGCAACCTTGACAGCTTTTTAGGTTGCCAAATGACAGTTTAGGTGGTCATTTAAATGGTTTGCATGACGCGTGCGATAATGTGCTCGGACGAAGTCAGAATTATGCTCAATGAAGCATTCACATATTATGTTCAAGAAGGAACTGCAGATGTTGGAAAATCGAAGGTAGACAAAAGTGCTGGAGAAACTCAGCGGGTGCAGCAGCATCTATGGGGGGAAGGAAATAGCAACGTTTCAGGCCGAAACCCATCAGTCTGAAGAAGGGTTTTGGCCCGAAACGTTGCCAATTTCCTTCGCTCCATAGATGCTGCGGCATCCGCTGAGTTTCTCCAGCACTTTTGTCTACATTCACATATTATTTCTGCTTCAAAAAACTCACAAACTAAACATATTCACCAATCAAGACATGATATATACCACAATGACATGCAGCAAAATTATATTACAATATCTCAACTCTTTTTACATATTGCAATTAATGCAATTTCTATTAGTTCTTTCCACTTCCAAACAAAAATGTGGTTGGATTATTCAGCATATGATCAACCTGTGTCAATAAATCCTGGACCATGCACACTACAAATTGATGCAAGCATGTTTTCTGTGAAGGACCGAAAATTACCATGACCTGGCCATAGCATGGGTCGTTATTGCTATTGGCACAGAAACACTCTGGCTTCCCACATAATTTATCCATAACAAAATATACAGGTTGCAAGGAAATTTCTAAAGGCATTTTATGATAATAGCTGTTAAAACCGACTATACCCATCTGACAGGTTAAACATTACACTAACCGACAAGAGATGGCCAACGGACATAACTGCAGCAAACGTTCTTTTGGTAATATGTTTAAAGGTGTCAAAACAAATAATAGCATTGGGAATTAAAACACATTTAATTGCATTCCATTATCAAACATAGTCAATGTTCGCTCTGAAGACCATGAATCACAATAGGGTCAGGGGGTGTGTGAATCAGTGCGGGATGGATAGATGGCGGGGGGGGGTTGAGAAGGCAATCAGTGCGGAATGGATGGATTGAGGCAGGTGAATTAGTACGTGTTGGTTGGAGTATGTAAAATTGTGAAGGGAGAGCACGGGGGATGTCAGTGGTGTCGAATCAGTACAGGATGGATGGGGGGGGGGGATCAGTACAGGATGAATGGGAGGGGATCAGTATAGGATGAATGGGGTAGACAAAAGTGCTGGAGAAATTCAGTGGGTGAGGCAGCATCTATGGAGCTAAGGAAATAGGCAACGTTTCGGGTTGAGACCCTTCTTCAGACTGTTTCCCTCATTCTTCTTGAATAGGAGGATCAGTACAGGATGGATGGGGGGGGGGGGGGTCAGCACAGGATGAATGGGGGGGATCTGTACAGGATGAATGGGGGGGTTCAGGACAGTGTGGATCAGAGGATCTGTGTAGGATGAAGGGGGATCATTACAGAATGAATGAGGGGATCAGTATAGGATGAATGGGGGATCAGTACAGGATGAATGAGGGGCTCAGTACAGGATGAATGGGAGATCCATAAAAGATGAATGGGAAGATCAACACAGGATGGATGGGGGGTTTGGTGCAGGGTAAATGGAAGGTGGGTCAGTACGGGATGAATGGGAGGAACAGTGCAGTATGAATGGGGGGAGAAGTGCAGGATGGATGGGAAGGGGGGTCAGTACAAGATGAATTGGGGGACCCGTGTAGGATGGATGGGGGGCGGCAGGAGAATCATTGCGAGGTGGGTAGGGTGATGATTAGATTGGGGGGGGGGGGGTAGAAGGGGAGGGGAGCACAGGGGATGTCAGCAAGGACTGAACAGAGGAGGGAATGGGGATCAGTGCGGGATGGAGAGGAGGTGTCCCAGTATAAGAGGGGTGGAGGGGGGCGTACAAGAGAGGGAGAGAGAGAGAGAGAGCAAGAGGGGGGGGGTGAAGGGGCAGAGGAGGTGGGGAAGAAGGAAGGTCAGCGCTCCTCGGACAACATCGCCCCGCTGCCTTGGCCGTCCTTGTCCAACGCCAAAGTGCTGCCGACAAAGGGGGAGGTGGTTGGGAACTCGTCGCCACCGCCTCCCCTCCTCCGCCAGCCGACAGGTAGGTACGGGGCCGAGCGGTGTAGCTCAAAAATTCTATAGCTATAGGACCTTTGGTGCAGCTGCTTCAGGCGGCAGAAGGAGGCCTCCCCCTCCCTCCCTCTCTCTCTCTCTCTCTCTCTCCCCCTCCCTCCCTCCCTCCCTCCTCCCGGCCTCGGCGGGTGAGAGGGGTTGTATTGAAAGTGCCTGCAAATCAAAAGCTACTGCTGCAAATCCACAAACAGCGCTTTCAAAACAACCCCTCTCGCTCGCCGAGGAGGGAGGGAGAGGGAGGTAGAGCCGCCGTCGCGGCCGCTGCTGCCGCTGTTCGGAGCCCATCATTCGCTCCGACCGTTCGTCACCAGTTTACTCCAGTTTTTTGTGTCTATCGGTATAAACCAGTATTTGCTTGCCAAGCCGGGCGAAATGAGTCGGCGTTTAGGTTGCCCGGCGGCACTTTGGGTGGTCATTGGCACCCGGGCAACCGCTAATTTCGAGCCCTGTAAGTTACTCCAGCACTGTGTGTTTTGCTGGAAGTAGTATTGTTAATGGCTTACACCTTAAAGCAGGTGCTAAAGTGAGAGCATATGTTTTCCAGTGGGATTTCCCTCAGTGGGGTTCAACTTACTGCACCCCAATAGAGAAGGCACACTACCCATGACATTTGCATACTGGTAACATGCAATGTTGGCTTCTGTGGAGCAGAGAGAAGCTGCAGCAGAGAGAGGGAGAGGCACTAGATCTACTGACGAGGATCTGAAATTTTCATCAATGGGGATAAATGCCAGAAGAGAGGTCCTGTGTGTCAGTCGAAGGGTGGGGAGGGGGAGGGGGTTGGGGGAGAAAAGGGGATGGTATTATCCCTCGGTTTAGGTGCAGGAGTAGGCCATTCAGTCCTTTGAGCCAGCACCACCATTCACTGTGATCATGGCCGATCATCCACAATCAGTAACCCGTTCCCGCCTTCTCCCCATATCCCTTCACTCCTCTATCTTTAAGAGTAACTAACTCTTGAAAGCCTCCAGAGAATTGGCCTCCACTGCCTTCTAATTCCACAGATTCACTATTTGTGTGAAAACGTTTTTCCTCATCTTCGTTCTAAATGTTACCCCTTATTCTTAAACTGGATCCTGGTCCCAACATCGAGAACATGTTTCCTGCCTCTAGCAGGTCCAAACCTTTTAATAATCTTATATGTTTCAATAAGATCCCCTCTCATCCTAAATTCCAGAGTATACAAGCCCAGCAGCTCCATTCTATTAACATGTGACAGTCCCGCCATCCTGGGAATTAACCTCGTGAACATTGAATGGCGGAGCTGGCTCGAAGGGCCGAATGGCCTACTCCTGAACCTATTGTCTATTGTCTATTCACCCTGCTACCCAGCTTTGTGTCATGTGCAAATTTGCTAATGTTACTTTTAATCCATTCATCTAGATCATGAATGTATATTGTAAAGAGGTGCGGTCCCAGCACCGAGCCTTGAGGTACCCCACTAGTCACCGCCTGCCATTCTGAAAGGGACCCATTTACCATAGGAAGTGCCTGTGTCCTTCAAATGCCTGAATCTCCGCTCATTTGAACAATACTTTCATGTCCTCGCTGAAGTAAGCTGCTCATCACTGCAAACACTTGTGGGATGGTAGTGCTGGCGGCCTTAAAAGAAGTATGTCCAGGCTGTGTTGTCCAGACTCTCTCTTGGCCAGTGGACTATATGTTCAGGGTTGAGTATGAAGAGGGTGACAATGCTTGGATTGGTGCTCGGATTTAGTAGGCTCCTTATGAAAATCCATGTCGCCGTCAATGTCTCCCTCCTCTGCCAGGTGTTAAGGCTGATGGTGTTTTGCGGGGAGCTTCTCGTCTCCTTGCTCCTGTGCATGCTGCCTCTCAAGTTCTCATCTACATGCAGTTCACTTACAGCTTTCTTCAGGTGGTCAGGTCATGCAGCAATACAATAATGAGTCTCCACACCTGCTAGGTGTGTGCTGCGGGGCACCCTGCACATGCATGCACTGATGCAGGCGCCGGAAACTCATCTCCCCAAACATTGGTGCTGCGTCCGTGACAATTCCAGTTCTACTCACTCTGGTTCTTCACGGGTCGGATGTCATTGTTGGAAATGCCAGAATTTATTATCCATCCTAAATTGTTTCTGAGTTGAGGAGGCAATTAATAGTCAATGAGATTATGAGGTGTAAAGTCACAGATATGAGAGACCAAGTAAGGATGGCAGATCTCCTCTCTGAAGTGTAGATGTAAGCTAGGTGGATTTTACAACAACCTAGGAGTTTCATGATCCCCTTTATTGAAATAACCTTTAATTCAGAATTTCTTAAATTACTTGAATTTAAATTCTTCAGCTGTTGTGGTGGAATATGAATTTATGTCTGTGGATCAAAAGTTCAGAATTCCCTGAGTCCAATGACAACAATTATAGTGCTCAGCACTGTGCTTGCACTGGGAATTGATGTCAGAAACTGGGAAAGGCAGAGAAAAATATGTGGTTCCGAACCAAAAAATACTTCCATCATCCCCCTCTGATTCCCATTTCCCAAATAAAGCCATTTCCATGCCTTGCACTGAGAAGTAACCAAGAGGAATGATGAGGACAGGGCCGTTTACATAGTCTACATGAACTTATGCAAGGCCTTTGATCAGCTTCTGCATGGTAAGCTGCATGGGATATATTGCATGGGATCCAGGGATACCTGGCTAACCGATTACAGAATTAGCTTATTGAGGGGAAATAGTGTGAATATAGTGTGTCTTTCCCAGGAAAATCAAGAACTAGAAGTCATGCATTTAAGATGGGAGGAGAGAGATTTATAGCTCATTCGGAGGGTGTTAAGTTGTATTGAGCTGCCAGAGGAGGTAGTTGAGGCAGGTACTATAACAACATTTGAAATACACTTGGCAGGTGCATGAAAAGGAAAGGTTCAGAGGGATATGGATCAAACGCTTGCACGTGGAGCTAGCTTACTTTGGGTATCTTGTTCAGCATGGTCGAGTTGAGTCGAAGAGCCTGTGCTATATCACTCTGTGACACAATGCCCCTTTCACTGAGAGGTCTAGGTTGGACGTGGCTGGTCTTCCAATACTACGTGAAGGTAGACTCTTTGTAGATGGGCCTATCTTCTGCCCCAATGTCATTGACCTCCCCTTCCCTGTGACTCCTCAGGGGCACCCATGGAATAAATATCTCAGCAGCTGAACGCTGGAGAAAAACACACCTTCTAATTTACACGCATCCTATGAACTTTGGAAGGAGTCTGCAATCAGTTCTGAATGACCCCTGTCAGATCTCCACTTATCAGCGGTGTTACTGTAAATCAAAATGATGTAAATACGGTGTACACCTAATTGTGAGCGCTCAATAAAAATAATAGTTTGATCTGAAAGATCCAATCTGTGTGGGCGAGAATCGAGACGTACTGTACACAACCTGTTCCAGTACAAATGGGACTCACATTTGTGAATTGTGAAAAGGACTGTCTCAGCCGACTTCCTGATGGCTGTGATTTCAGCTAGGAATGATCGCTTGCTCAATCTCACCTGTGTCATGCAGCTTTTAAGCATCACATATATAAACTCGTACCAATTGATCCAATTTTCAAGTTGTAAAATGCTGTCTTGCACTCTGGTCTGGATCTTTTTACATTTTTGACCTGAGAGTTGAACGGTCGAGGCAATGATTCAGTAATGCAGAAGCATTTAATGTAGAAGCTCTCTGTGTACAGATTGTGTTCAGACGTAAGAGTGGAAGGCCTAAGAAAATGTTTGATCTAGGTCATTAAGGTCACCGTCATATAATTGATTCAATTAAACTGCTGAAGGTAAGTTCTGCAAAATCCTTTTTGTATGCCTAAAGGGTAATCCAAGTTGCCTCTACTTCATTTTGGCTGATTATTCAACCCAAGTGAACCTCTATGAGCCCAAATGCATTGGTCTACCATTTTCCATGGAGAATATGTATTTAAATGCCTTATTTTTGTTAATTATTGTCCAGTATCATTCTTATCAGCTCCTGTTTAATGTTTAGATTCAACTAGTATTTAAGAAGCTTTTAAATTGGTGCATGCATTTGCCAGGAAAGAAGGGATATGCAGGTAGTGGAGACAAGTTTAACTTGACATCATGTTCGGAATGGACATTATGGGCTGAAAGGTCTGTTCCCACGCTGTACTGTTCTATGTTCTACAGTTGCAATTTGACTCAGTTACTCTGCTAAAGGATTTCCACCTTTGTATACATCTTGTGCCATTTTTTTCCCTCTTCTTTAATTCTACATTAACACTCTAAACCAGGCAGAGTACATTTATACCATTTTATAAATGTAGCTGGTCCATTATCTCACTGCCTCCATACAAAGAAGCCTTCAGTTTTCCATTTCTTGTACATTCCATTATCCGTCACGGATGGGCTATCAGGGGAAAGTGTCAGGAAGTAATAATCGTTTTAAATATGAAGAAAATCAATGAGGTAGCAAAGCTCCTTGGGCTGACCAAGCAATAGATGTGCGGCACCATTTATTAACATTAATGGCTGTATTATCAGTTACATCTCTGCAATACACCCTTATCTCCAGATGAGAGGGAAGTTCTGAACAATGGAACCTCATATCACAGCTAAATTATTACTTTACTATAGTGACACAGGGTCAGCTTATTATTCATTAAAAGTGCAAACATTTTATTAGACTGCTGCTATTTAGTTTGGCATTAGCACAGTGTAAATGAACTGAGCTGCCACCTCCAATAACACAGGCAACAGATATTTGCACATCTCTATGCAGGTTGCCATCCCTAAGACATACTATTTTTGCAGCACATTATATGGTTTCATTTTCACAGCTGCAAACATTAATACATAGTTATTTTATTTTGGGGAATAAATAACGATGATTGATACATTTCTCCGGGTGCTCTGGTTTCCTCCCATATTCCAAAGGCATGCATGTTTGCAGGTTAATTGGTTACTGTAAATTTTCCCTAGAGTGTAGGAAAGAACTAATGTATGGGTGACAGCTGGTTGGCACCGACTCAGTAGGCCAAAGAGCCTTTTCCACGCTGTATCTCAAAACTAAATTAAATTAAACCAAAATACATTTTTATAGCATTAATCTTGCAAGTGCCTCACTGTCAGGTAACCAGCTTCTCATCAGCACAATGCTTTTAATTCATTGCAGCTGTCCCACGAGAAGTGTGACAGAAAACAAGGGATATCAAAGCCTACTGCGCCCAAATTCTCACCCATTGCCACTGACACCTGTGCCCACCATAATGCTTCATGTCATTTAGCAAAGTTTGTCCAGATTCCGATGGACAACTTGTGGCAAGTCCCCTCCTGACTCTACAACCAGCCTCATCAATAGGAGTGTCTGAGCAGTGAATTGAGGAACCTGTTTCTACCTCCACTCAACCTATTGGAATTCCACCACACATTACTAAATGTAGAATGATGCTTCACTGTTGCATAAGAGTGATTATGGATGTCATAAAATGTTGAGTTGTGAAGTTTCCATTCTTTAGTTCAGGCAGTTACATATTATTCTTACATACTTTCTTAAATTCTCTGTTCCCCTAGTTAGTGAGTGCAGGTCACCCTCTAAGAATGATGAGTAGCAAGAGGGTGGGTGCAGACTCGATGGGATGAAGGGGCTGTTTCTGTGCTGTATTTCTCTATGACTCCATCTGACTGGGGCAGTGTTAACCCATCGCGAAACTGGCAAGATTGGTTGCAATGCCATTTTTTAAATCTTGCCTAATTTTATTCTCCATTGAAGATGTGATATTGGGCAGGGTATAAATTTGACATTAATTTGATTTCATGGATTTCCAGTCCAGTAAATTCAATGAAAATTACTCCAGCACCGATGACCTTTTGTCATCACGTCCAAAGGTAAAAACAGAGCTCTCATTAAGATTCAATGAATGACAGCCATAGCTTTAATTTACCGTTAACATTCTGGTTCACAGAAAGTCATGCACACAAGGAAACGTCACTCCGAACTCTACAATGAATTAAACCAGAAGTTCCACACATTGGACAGGTGCCGAGACCCTGAACTCTCAGCATTTAAGGTGAAGATTAATTATTTAATTTCAGAATCATTATCGTGCTTCAACAGTATCTAAAGCAAAGTCCATATTTCTGGCAATGATTGTATAAAAAGTGTTTTCTTATTTACATCAGGAACGAGGTAGCTCTGACATCCAGATTACTTCTTGTTATTACCAATTCTCCCAAATGGAATTACCTTTTCACTTCCATGTCACAGATTCCTTGAGAAAAGGGACAGCTTTCCATGAGCCATCCTAACCAGAGGCAGGGATGTCGAACCCTCATCTCTGATCAATGTTTTTCACAGGAATCCAGTGGTCTTAGCTGTGCTGCCCACCCCAATTGAATATCTATTCTCTAGGCTCTGCTAGAAAATTAAAAAAAAAGAACGATAATGCTAAAGTATACAGATCTCATGGCTTTTTGGCATTTTGGATTCATTGTAAGAATAGATATCTTTATATTTTCATTTTTCCACTGTAGCGGGAGAAACGGTGGAGCATTTCATCAGCGGGAGCTGAAAAGAGCACGCCAGTTGTAAGTATAATATGTTGTCTGTCCAACCACAGTGTGGGCCATTAGGGCACCAGGTCACTTGAATGCATATTTTTCTACACAGTCACATCCAGGAAGGAATAGGAGCTGCTGAGAAAATGGGGAAGAAATGAGTGAGAAATAGAGGAACAAGAAGGAATTTATAATTAGATGTGAACGAAGGTAGAGGTTAATGGGAAGTTAGATGGACCAGCTGATTGGGATTTTCTTTAATAAAAAGGAAAGGTATACGGTTTAAATTGTGTGCAAGAAGGAACTGCAGATGCTGGTTTAAACTGAAGATAGACCCAAACAGCTGGAGTAACTCAGCGGGTCACGTAACATCTCTGGAGAGAAGGAATGGGCAACGCTTCGGGTTGAGACCCTTCTTCGGAGTTAAAGTTGTGCCTTAAATAGTCTAAAGGAATGAATATAAGGACAAGACTTCCCAAACTAATTCACAAAAAAATGACGTTGAGTCGATTAAAAATGAAATAAAAAGGAGAACATAAGAAATAGAACAGCGGTGGGCTTGTTTATCCTGGGCCTACTTGGTTACTCACCTAGATCATGGTTAATTTTCTGATTCAACACCTTTTTTTCTTGCACCATCCCCATGCCTCATGATTCTATAAACAGGTACTCTTGGGACCATACCAGTGTAGGACCACAGAAAATGGTGGACCTCAGTAATTGCTCCTGATCACCTGCCTTTTTATCTCTGCTCTTTGTCCAAACATCTGCCTATTAAAAACCCTCCTCATCTGTGTCATGCTTGACAGACTTTGTCCTGCCCGTCTTTTCATCCAGTTCTCTTCTACTGCCCCCTCTCCCCCATCCTACAAACAGCCTGAAGAATGGTCTCAACCCAAAATGTCACATGTGATGCTGCCAGACCCACTGAGTTACTCCTGCACTTTGTGTGTTTTTGTGTAAGCCTGCATCTGCAGTTCCTTGTTTTTAATAATATATTACAATACCAGATTAGCCAATCAGCAGAAGACGAGGTGAGTATAAAGTGGCAACTACTGGCCAATAGTGACCAAAAAATCCATCCCAACCAGTAGATTCACTTGGACTCAGCTAGGAAGGTATGAGGAAGTGATGCAGTTTACCTCATTACCTATGAGCAAGGGGTGGTGACAAATGAATTGTAACAATGTTGCTTGTCAGTGTTGGACACACTTTCAGTAATAATAGCATCACTGTAAAATGTACCAATGGAGACTAAGATAGTAACATTCTATCCACAGGAGAAAGCTACCACTGCAGAGCAATCTTGGGAGAACCTCAAGACCACGCCAACCATCACACTTCGTTCAGACGCCCAGGAAAATGTAGAATTGCATTCACCAGACTGGGAGGCATCTGCCACAATCTCAATGGATACAGAAGGAGACTTTCAAACTGAAGTTTAATGTGGATTCAGAGGTAAACGAACCATAAACAGCAGACTTTTCAACAGTGAAAATATATTTTCACACTGATGCATTGCGAAGGATTCATTTTGTGTTGAGTTCCTGAATCTCTTTCAATTGATGTGAACGGTCATCATCTACCAGTCAGAAAAGCGGAATTCACCAACGCTCTGTTCTTACTCTCAACTTTCTCACTGCGGCTGATGAGCGAGAATGCAAGACACATAAATCTGCGAAACTGTCTCAGATCTACATACACAAGACTTTGTTCCTTTTGATGTATGTCTGTGCAACCCAAGACTGAAACTAAAAGGATTCAGGCATTTAGAAAACTAGTTGGCAAAAAATTTAAACTAAAATTAATGTTCATTTGAGATTGACCATTTTTGTCTCCCTATTTTATGTAGAAAAAGACAATCATGAAGCAATTATGTCAACTTTTATACCTGATTTGTAAGTCGCAGCTTTTCAGTAATTCTCCTCTTTTCCATAGGCTGTGACTTACGAACTGGATTTTTGCAATGGCTGCTCCTTGGTGGCCTTTCCTCTGTCTCCTCTCCATGTTCAGTGTCCATCTGTGGCCACAGTACTACTCTTGCATCCAACCTCCACAAAAATGGACCTATGAGGTAACCGTGTGAGCCTCTGATGCAACAAAACCTCACTAGACGCAAGCAGAGGGCACAACATAGTTTCAATGGCACTGTGGTGCCATTTTTAAAATCAGATTCACACCTACATCGGCCTTTAATGGGAGAACAGAGTTTCTCAACATTAACCTCTACAACTTTGCATTGGAGACATAAATTGTAGATACAAAAAGAAACTGTTTAGGAAATAATAACGTAATCTTCCACATACCAATCACCAAGTAGTGAATGGGAATAAGAATCAGGATATGGCAGTCACTAAATCTCGGGAGCTGACCAGGTGGGGGAGGTGTCCCAGTTTTACACTGGAGGCAGCAGAGACCGTTATTTTTAGGGTCGGGATACGGAATATCATGGGATTTATTGGCTGGGCATTTTGGTAAAATGAGCACCAGTGGAGGAGTGCTTCAGGAACAGGAAATGCAGTAATTTCTCAGCAGATCAGTTTTCATCAACCTGAAGTATTATTTCTCCTCTCTCCATAGATGCTGCCTGACCTGCTGAGTATTTTTAGCATTTTCTGTTTGCATTTTATATTTTTGGCATCAGTTTTTTTTTTGCTTTTTTCTCAGGAACATGTACTGCAATTATTGATATACGTTATCACAATATGTCATCTAATTTCCTCAATCAAGGATGGTGAACACAATCAGAAATCCCATCTGCTTTTTATAAATGCAGACTTTCCTCCTGCACAGACTCTTTACATTTTAAAAAACACACGTGAAACCTCATGGGAGAACATAAAAGTCAGGGCATGATATTTGTGTTCAGAGATAATGAAGTCAGTTTTTCTTATCGTACTCACACATGCGCACACACACCCATGGAGATGATGTGTACATATTGGGTCATTCCAGACATAAATGGCCTGCCACACGTCTGACTTGCCTTGGCATTGAGTGAGACCCCATCCCCAATCTGTAAAGGATTTGGAGTTTGTTATCCCAACAATTTCACACTAGGACCTGCAGACAGACAGACTCCCATTCCTGCTCTGGAAATGGCTGTCTCTTCAATGGCCTGATTAAATTGCATGGCATTTTGTTAATTAAATTCACACAGTCAAATCTCATAGTTGGTAGTGCTCTCACCGGTCCTGGTAAATCAACAGCTCAGACCCCTGCCAGGATTTTGAGCCACTGGCTGGAACCTCCACTAATGCCGAGCCCATGGAGCAAAATGCTTATACATAAAAAGGTGCACAGAGGGTTCTGGATGACTGGAACTATATCTAAAGCAGGATCCCACCCAGGGTAAGCATTGGGAACCCAATGCCTAGGGTCGAGACTGTAAAGAGGAACTGGGAAGGAGATTGGAAACCTTGAAGCTCAGGATCGGTCTCAAGAACAATACGATAGAGATGTAAACCAAGGAAATAGAATATAGTTTGGGAACCAGGTACATTTGATATTCAGTGTACACGCTAACCTTCGAAAAAAGTTACTCATTGAGTATTTCAATGTTCCTGGATTTATTCCTGGAATTATGCCATCTTTAATCCTCCAGTGATCAATATCCTTACCTTTTTATATTTTCAGCATCTTTATTCCAGATAGCGGCTGGTTTCCTTAGCAGATTAGACCAAGCTGTAATCATGTGTGTTGGAAAGTATGAAAATGAAGACCAATCTCTAGCTCAATGCCAGATAATATATTGCACCTTAATTGTTCCAAACGGCACACTTGCAATGTGGAACTGCAGTGGATTTGTTTGATAGCTAAGGCACTGAATATTTGCCTCCCACCATTCCTGCAGTCCAGGTTGGTGCAGCCTGGTTTTGGCAAAGTGGAGGCCAACCAGTGGCATGGAGGGAAAAGTCAGCTGGGATGCAGAGCTCCGTGGAGAGATCAGCTTCTTAGTGAAGTCACTGCAGGCTTGACAGGTAGTGGCACAGAACGTTAGCAAACGGCCTTAGGCTGGTGTGTTGACCTTACGAGAAGAAAGCCCACGAATACCCGCAAGCATGGAAGAGGCTGCGGTAGGCTGTGGTGGATCTGCCTTGTACCGAGTGTGTTTGCTTCATCTCAGAGTCACTCGTGGAAGGCAACATCACACATCTTAATTGAAATAATTATGCACCTAACTATGAAATAATTATGGAGAGCATCAGTATAACACATCTATCAATAAAAATTCTAATTATTGGAACTGCCAAGAATACATTTCAAGTATGTTTCCACCTGTTCCTTTGGTATGTAGGTTTACACAAGAGCATACAAATAGAATGTTCTGCTGTTGAAACTGCTCCTTGCTCCAAATCAAACTTTATAAAGCAGCTGCAGTTTCTGAATGAGGCCAATCAATACCCACGCAACAGAGATGCTCTTTCACAATATCAATTAGGATGCCTGAAAATGAGTCCTTCCTAACTTTTATCCTTTTCTTCAGAAATAATTTCTACAGGTTTTATTTCCATAACATTGTCTCATTATGTCTTCCCTTGAATTATTTGTTTAAAGATGTATTAACATGACCATGCTATTAATTTTACCTAGCTTTCTCTAGCCTATTGGTCCAAACAAGGTTTAGTGACAATACATTGGTTTTTGTCCAGGTACCTGGAAGTGGACAGTTCCACCCCATCACTGATGCGAGCTAGACTATGAATCTCAATTAATATGTTGTTACCATAATTTTTTTGACTTGAAATATCTATGTCTTTTCGAAGATAAGTTATTTTAGCTTGAATATATTTGTTACAACTGATTATAAAATAGCAGTTTTCTTTTATGCATTGTCTTTATTAATGCATCCAAAGTGCAAATGAGGAAAAATAACCCATACAAAGTATCAAGAGTTATTTCATTAAAACACACTTTAATTGGTGAAGCCTCCTGTAATTCCCAATTTCCAGCAAAAGTAAATCTCCTGGTGATTTTCTCAATGTGAAAACATTTTCTCCTAATTGCCCCGCTGGATATTTTACCAGTGACCAGTTATGTCCAGTTATTAATCTACTCGCCACAAAGAGTTATATATCTCAATCATACCTTTCATCGTGAGCACTGCTGTTGGTCACCTCTTAACCTTTTATGCACCAAAGGCATCTGTCCAAACTTCTCCAACCTCGAGGAGCAGGGCAGCAGCACAGTGGCGCAGCTGTAGAGTTGCTGCCTTACGGTGACAGAGACCTGGGTTCAACCCTGTCTATGGGTGCTGTCTCTACGGATTTTGCACGTTCTCCCCGTGACCTGCGTGGATTTTCTCCGGGAGCTCCAGTTTCCTCCCACACTTCAAATACATACAGGTTTGTAGGTTAATTGGCTTGGTATAATTGTAAATCGTCCCTGGTGTGTAGAATAGTGTGCGGGGATTGCTAGTCAGCACAGACTCAGTGGGCCAAAGGACCTGTTTCCATGCTGTATCTCTAAGTTAAGCTAAATTCATCTGGTAGTGGTCCTTAATCCCTATTAACTTCCCAGTAAATCAACTCAATGGTCTCTCCAAGGTTTCGACATCCTTTGTAAAGTGTGCCAGGAATTATCAATAAAAAATAAATGAGGGCAAGTTAGCAATTTATGAGGGTCTGCTACCACATTCCCCAGCTAATAAACACAGCAATGCAACAGCTTTTAACAACTTTCTGAATTTGCCCCTCTATGTTTAAGGATTTGTTATCCATGTGTTTGTTTTACTGTGGGCATTTATGGTTTATCATTAGTTTTATTATCAGGGTCATGTGTACCAAGGCACAGTGAATATATTTGTTTTGAGTTCCATCCAGACAGATCATACCATACACCCAAGTAATGCAAAGGGGGAGAATATAATGTAGTATAAAGTGTTACAGCTACAGAGAAAATTCAGATTTTAAAAAATGCAAGAGGCACAATGATGTAAGTTGGAAGATCAAGAATTCTTCTTGGTGTGTGAAAGGACCATTCAAGAGTCTGATAACAAAAGTAAAGGAATCTGTTATTGAGTCGTTTGCTACGTTATTTCAAACTTTTGTACGTGCTACTTGATAGGAGAAGGGAGGAGAGTGTGACCAAAGGGGGCGAGGCTCTTGATTATGTTGGCAGCTTTCCCGAGGCAGTGGGAATTGTAGATGGAGTCAATGCTGGGAGGCTGGTTTGTGTGATGGACTGGGTAGCATTCACAATTCTCTGCAAATGGTTGTGGCCTTGGGCCGATCAGTTGCCTTACCAAGCTGTGATGCCATTCGGATGCTTTCTATGGTATTTATGTAAAAGTTGGTAGTGAGTCATCAGAGGTGCCAAATCTCCTCAGCCTTCTGAGAACGTAGAGGTGTCGGGGTGCTTTTTTGACCACAGCACCAAAGTGGTTGAGCCAGGACAAATCTTTGGTGATATTTTCACCCAAAAACGTGAAGCTCTTGACCAAATCTACCTCAGCACCATTGATGCAGACAAGGCCATGTACTCCACCCCACTATGTTGGAATAATGTTGTTCCATCACAAGTTATTTTCCATCTATATACCTTGTGCAGTTTCAAGAGCAAATCTCCCATTCTGAGAGTGGACATTGGTAATGTCTTGTTGGATTAGGATAGTTCATGTGTGCAGGTCAGAAACACAGAGGTTTAAGTGCTGCTCAGCACAAGCTTGTGTGCTCAGCATAGCCAGTAAGCTGGAGCTTGGCCAAAGATCTCCTAACCAGAGCAGTCTGCCAATCCCACTACACCACACCATCCGGTGACATCCCCACAAAATGGAGAAGGCCTCACTGAATAATTTCCAGAAATCTGGTTTGAAAGTCGCATCTGAATTGAATGCATCAAATCACGTGCAGCAGACTCTCCAAAAACAATGCTGATGAATCTCTCTATATAGGTGGTCCACAAGCTGCCCTCTAAGAGCCTGCTTTAGGCTTGTGACCCATGTTGTTAGGTTGTTTTGGATCCAGTTAAAAGCAACAAGTGACACTAAATCTGGGTGGCACAATGATTGACAGGCTTGCTGCACTCTCAGCACCTTTTATGTATTACCACACCGAGCACAAAAAGCAATGTTTCAGTGTGCACTATAAATGTTTTATATTGCCGATAGCATTCAGCAATTGATTTTACTCCACAATTCAAGTGCACAGCATATAAGAAACATGCGCTACATAATTGAAATTCTTGGCCCAGGATTCTTTGCCATTTTTTTTCACAAAGTCAAAACAATTATAATCTGGCATCTTTTCATGTTAGCCCACTTAAAGTTTCACATCACACTGAATTCTATCAGCCATACATCAGCCGCTCTCCCTTTATATGAGGTATAGCTAAACAGTGAAGGAAATGCATTGATTCACTTTAACTCATTATCTTTTTCAGCCTCGTGGTTCTTATTCAGTGTTGCTTTTGAACTATCAACCTTTTAATAGGATGTGTCATTTTTTATGAAGATGTTCATCGGTTCGTCCTTGTATTCTAAGGAAGCACAGTTGAGCTAAATGAAATGGGCCTTGTAACAACTACAAGCCTGCCTCAACTATAAACCCCCACCCACTGATGTTAAAGGCAATGATAACTTTGAAAGCAGGCTGCTTCCCCATGTCAAGAGAACCTTCAAACAGTGATGGTTGGCGTTGGTGATGAGCTTAGCCACTGCCTTCAGGGCAACTGCACAGCCTTTGTCTATCTTGGGAATTGTGTACAACAATCAGGTTCTTGGACTTCATTCCAGTAGCTACTCTACTGTATGCCTTTGAGTAACAGACAACCTACAGCAGGCACCAGGAAAACACCGGAGATATGCCACTAACGGTGGTATGCTAAATGTTTCAAATATACTGGCAGGAAAAGCAAGACAACATCAGTGTCCTTCACAGGCCAAGCCACCAGTACTGAGGCTCCAATTACACTTAGTCAGATCCAATGGGTAGGGTGAATTGTTTCCATACCCAGCACCCCAAAATCTATATCTGAGGAGGGCTGTGTTGGTTTTGGAGAGGGTCCAGAGATGGTTTCGAGAATTATCCCACAGATGATTGGGTTAACATATCATGAGCGTTTGACGGCACTGAGCCTGCACTCGATGGAGTTTAGGAGAATGAAGGGGGAACCTCATTGAAAGTTACCAGATAGCGAAAAACCTGGATAGAGTGGATATGGAGACGATGTTTCCACTCGTGGGAGTGTCTGGAACCAGAGGGCAGAGCCTCAGAATAACAGAACATAACTTTAGAAAAGAGATGAGATTTCTTTAGTCAGAGGGTGGTGAATCTGTGGAATTCATTGCCACAGTTAGTGGTGGAGGCCAAGTCATTAGTTATTTTTCAGGCAGAGATTGACAGATTCTTGATTCGTCAAGAGTTATGAAAAGAAGGTAGAAAAATAGGGCTGAGAGGGAAAGATACATTAGCCATGATTCGATGGTGGAGGAGACTCAATGGGTCGAATGGCCTACTTCTGCTCCTATGACATGGACTTATTAACTCATGACAGGCGAACTTGTCAACTGGACTTGTGCGACAGTTCAGTAGTATGATAACAGAGGGGAAGAAGCTATTCCGGAGTCTGGTTGTACGTGTTTTCATCTTTTCCAAGTTCTGCCCAACAGGAGAGGAGGGGAGAGGGAATGACTGGGGTATAAAACTGTAAGATATCCTGTATTGTGGGACGTCAAGATCATGTTGGTACGGAATAAACAGCAACAGATTTGTTATGTTTCAGAAAACCTAGATTGCTCCAGAGATATTGTTTGACATTTTCTCGGGCATGGACTGTGGTGTTTTAAATTTCTAATGGCAATAAAGTAAATTGCATAACTGCAGGAATGGTGTTGATCATTTTTAAATGAAAAGATCATGACTGCGAGAAGGTTATTGACATTATATAGGTGTCCTTTCATATGGATTAATCAGATAATGCTACTTTTAATTGTTAAACCTGCAACCACGTATCTGACTCTTTCAAATGAACGTGCACAAATATGTTGGCATTTTGAACATAATTCAGCTCGTGTAGTCAGTAAAATGTTGTGATTAAATAATAATTCACTAATTACGTTTTTTCTAGCTGCTCAGTGATGGAATACTGGGTAAAAATATATGCGGCTGCTGTGAATGTGCAAGTATATGCAAGGGAATGTTACTGAGTCTGACAACCTGTATCAGACCAGCCATCTGCTTCTTAGTTAGGCGAGGTCTGTCAGCATCATCTCACGAGGCCGGCAGGTCAGCCTTGAATCAACTTCTACCACGGTGATTAGAGTTCCATCAGAAACTTCCCAGCTTCAATAACTTTCATGGCTATCATTGCTTCTTGGTACTTTTTGATAAATAATGGCTATACAGGTACTGTAGATAGGATGGTGAAGAAAGCATTTGGTACACTTGCCTTCATCAGTTAGTGTATTGAGAACGGAAGTTGGGACGTTATGCTCCAGCTGTACAAGACGATGGTGAGACTACAAATGCAGTATTGTGTGCAACTCTTGTCACCCAGCTAGAGGAAGAATTAAGTTGGAATGGGTGCTGAAAAGATGCACCAGGATTTAAGGATTTAAAAAGAGGCTCTATAGCTGGGACCCTTCTGAAGAAGGGTTTCGGCCCGAAACGTTGCCTATCTCCTTCGCTCCATAGATGCTGCTGCACCCGCTGAGTTTCTCCAGCATTTTGTGTACCCTCGATTTTCCAGAATCTGCAGTTCCTTCAATAACACATAGCTGGGACCTTTCCTGGAGCACAGGAGACTGACGGGTGACCTTATATAGATTTACAAAATAATGAGAGGCATAGATAAGATTCATAATCAGTTTCCCCACCCCCCCAGAATAGTGCAGTCTAGAACTAGAAGGAACAGGTTTAGGTGAGAAGGGAAAGATTTAAGACACCTAAAGAACAATTTCTTCACACAAAGTGGTGCAAATAGGGAACGGGCTGCCAGATGAAGCTGTAGAGGCAAGTACAATAGTGGTGTTTAAAATACATTTTGTCAGGTACATGGATAGGAATGGTTTAGAGGGAGATGGTTTACAGGCAAATGGGATTAACCCATTTGTAAAAGCTGGTCGGCATGAGTAAATTGGGCCGATGGGTCAGTTTCTGTAATGTATAACTATGAATAATTTAAATGCTTTTAAAATCTAATTCATTTTTGAATTGAAAATAAGGGAACAGTTGTGCTCAGTTCACCAAGGCCTGCTGGATCTCGCGGTTGTTAACCATTTTTACTCCCCTTCCCATTCCCATATGGACCTTTCTAACCTGAGCCTCCCCCATTGGCAGAGTGAGGCCACAGACAAACTGGAGGAACAGCACCTCATATTCTGCTTGGGTAGCTTACAACACAGCGGTATAACTAACCAACAACAACCCTTTCCTCTTCCCCTGTCTCCTTTCACCTATATCCATTCCTCTTGTTTCATGTTTTGTACATCTTCTCTCTTTATCTCACAGCCTTTTATCTTCTTCCCATCTCTGGCCTTTGTCCACCCATCTTCCAATCAAAACCCCCAGATCTGTATCCATCCATCACTTGCCAGGCTTTTCCCGCCCCCACCTCTTTCCCAGCTTTCTACCCCTCTTCTACAATCAGTCTGAAGAAACGTCACCTACCCATCTTCTCCACAGATGTTGTCTGTCCTGCTGAGTTAATCCAGCACTTTGTGTCTTTTTTTAAGGAATTAAAAAATATATATTTCTAATTGCATTTGAGGCCAGCTCGTGCATTTTCCCACAGTAGAGGAAAGCTCAGGGGTCATATCTCCGGAAACACATCTACCTGACTAAATGGTAGAGACCAGTTACAAACGAGACTCGCTCTACGAAATAAGAGGTGGTACGGTGGACTTTAGATGGCAACTAAATAATGAATACCATGCAATTGCATAGAATAATTCAAAGTATTTTTGTGTCAAGAACCTCAGGATGAGAGGAAAGATTGCTCATATCCAAGGTGAGCCTCATCAGTCAACTGAAACAACTTCACCCTGATCTCCACCTCTTCACACTCCATGACCAAAACATTAACCCACCCTACCTGCACTTCACTTCTGGGCTTCTGTAACAATCTCTTCACCAATGCCCTCTTAATACCCACCTCCTCTCTGTGGTTACTCCTTCCCACATCCTTTCCCATGCCCTCGCTCACTGTTTGCCCTCTGCAACATTCCTCTGTTAACCTCCTGATAGAGATGATTGATGAAAGTGCATTAAATATCTTCCAGCTATTATTTCCTATTAACATCTTTGAAAAGTTTCAACTTATGGCTTGATATGCAAGGTATGGTTCTAGAGGCAACTCTTTTGCTCACATCCACTCAAGACAGCAACTGAAATGTCAAATAATTGTGTTTAATTTGATTACCATTAAATACGTGGTTCTAAGCTACAAGGTTAGCCCAGAAGATATCTGTCAGACTTGGATATTACATTCAAAGATGCAGCATAAGCTCGTAATACAAATATACAAATGACAGATGTTTGAGGAGCGGCGCAGCAGCAAAATAGGGCAGCACAATGGTGCAGTTAGTAGAGCTTCTGCCTCACCGTGCCGGAGACCAGTGTTCGATCCTGACCAAGGGTCCTGTCTGTATGTGGAGTCTGCATGTTCTACCTGTAAACACAAGGCTTTCCTCCGGGTGTTCCGGGTCCTCTCATATCCTAAACACGTGTGGGTGTATTTTATTGTCATGCGTACCAAAAAACAGAACAATGAGATTCTTACTTGCAGCAACATAACATGTCTGTAAACACAGTACATAGACAACACAATAAAGAAAAGAAAGTTCAATTAATTAAAAATTGTATGTGAATTGACATCTGTAATTTTGCCCTAATGTGTAGGGAGTGGATGATAACAGGGAACTAGTGTGAACGGGTGATCGATGGTCATCATGTACTCGGTGGGCACTAGGGCCTGTTACCAATCAATTGTGATTCACCACTTTAGGAAAAAACTAGGGTGTCTTCAAGTTAGAGCTGCTACCTGACAGTCCCAGTGATCCGGGTTCAATCCTAATCTAGGATGTGGAATTTACACATTCTCCCTATGATCATGAGGTTTTCCCCACTTGCTTCGGTTTTCTTCCACATCCCAAAGGCGTGCGGGTTGGTAGGTTAATATTACCCTTGCTGTAGATGTGTGGTAGAATCTGGGGGAATTGATAATAATGTGGGAAGAAATTCAAAAATGCATTAACGTAGAACTGGTGTGGAACGGATGGTTGATGGTCAGCGCAGACTCGATGGGCCAAAAGGTCATCTGTGCTGCATCCCAATGATAAAAAGATAAACATTCTTTAGATACATTAACAACTGCTGCTCCTCTTGAAAGAATGAAAATGAATGACTTGGCGACCATCTGAGTCACACTCATTCTCCTTTAGGAAATCAGTACTTCCTTTTATTAAATGATGCTGATAGCCCAGCTAAATCTTCTTGCCCTGACTAATCTTCTTAAATCCCCATCTTCTGATGTCTGATGCACACCACCTTTCTCCCTGATAAATTGGTGAGTGAGAGATATTGTATCACATTTTGTGGATAGCTAAATAAAAATGTACAAGTTACTTCAGTCAAGATTCATGGTTTAACATAAAGGAATAATACCTTTGTGTTAAAAATAAACAGAATGATAAATAAAGTAGTTCCCCAACACAGTGTCTGTAAAATTGTTTATTTGGTTTTGAAAAGTAATTGAACAGAATTCCTGAACCTAGACTGGACTATCTAACTTTATTTCCTGTGTTGGCCACCTAACTGTTCAAGGCAAAAAACTGTGCCTACTGTCTTTGTCTTCCTGTGCCTGAGGGACCAAGCGTTGGATGGGAGTTAAATGCAAGCGCACAGCTCCAGTACCCATTTCTATTACAAGGATAGCCCTGTGAAGTAAGTTGCTAATTTGTCTAAAATAAATCAGTTCTAATGGAATGCGCACTGAACCTTTAGCCTGGATGCTTTTGTTTCGTGCCCATGACCTGAAAATAATATAGATTGTTATTAACTAGAACATAGAATCACAGCCCAATAAAATACCCTTCTGCCCATAATGTCCGTGCCAACCATGCTGCCAAATCAAACCCCATCTGCCTATACATGATGCACATCCCTCCATTCCCTGTACTTTTATGTGCTATTCCAGAAAACATACCATAACAAATACTATCTAATGAAGAAGGGTCTCAACCCAAAATGTCGCCCATTCCTTCTCTCCAAAGATGCTGTCTGTCCCACTGAGTTACTCCAGCATTTTGTGTCCAACAAATAATCACATTTGGCTACGCTTACAATTTGAAAGCAGGTGCATCATCAAATTCAAATGTATGGGCAGCAGCTGTGGCTCATCCAAAGACAAGACATTGGATATGAATCTGAATGTATCCAGGTCCTTGGTTCAGAAATGCACAGCTGACAACCACTTTCCCGACACTTGCATCGAATGCATAGAATCTAAGTCCAGGGCACAATTCTGAAATTGGTCATCAGTTCTCAATTAACTTGGCTATTAGCCATCACCCTTCTTCTGTATCACCACAAAACGACCTCCCGCACCTGTTCCTGACATTCTACATTGTCTCCTGATATCTATCAAAGTTTCAATTACTTGATTACCATTAATTACAAACATAATAGAATCATTCATTAGAACTTTGAGCACATTTTGCTAATTTACTAGCAACTAGTCTTAATTGTTGGAGATAGTTCTGGTTAGCAATCAGTTTGGAATGTGCAAGTTCCTAAGATATGCAGATATTATATGTTGACAAGAACATGCCTCAGAAATCTTGTGATTCCATTAGATTGAAACATAAACACTTTAGTGAAAGCAGGGAGTCTTTGGGAACCATGTATTCACAAGTCTTTGCAAAATGATTAACAAAAATTGTTGCCGATGATGCTATCAAACTACACTGATTCACCAGTAGCCGGCCCACTGGGATTTGTCAGACCTCATCACAGTCTTTGGCTAAGCATGAACCGGGGCTGCATGTCAGAAGTAAGGTGAGTAACTATCCTTGACTTTACGTCAGCATTTGAATGATGGAGGTAGTGAACTGCTGTGGAAAAGTTGAAGTGGGTATTAAGTGAAGAAACATTCCAGTGGTTTTAGTTGTACTTTGCACAAATATTTTTGATTTTGGGAGATAATTCATCCCAGCCTCTGGGACAGCACCCTAAACCTTTTTTTTTCTGCTGTTTTATCAATGATCTCCTACCCATCAGAAGGTCAGAAATGGGGTGTTGCTGACGGCTGGTCTGTTCCAAGTGTCCAACCCTCACCCCAAAAATGTCCTCTCCCTTGGTTGTCTCATCTCAGCTGTCATGGAGCCTTCATTAATATGGATCTACACACACAAGATATATAACATTCTCTCAGAATGTGTGGTTTTTCTCCTTGAGTTTTGAGTTTAGTTTATTATCATGTGTTCAGAGGTACTGTGAAAAGCGTTTGTTGTGTTTGCCATGCACTGTCTAACAATGTTTTTAAAGTTGGTGTATTTCCTTGGAATGCATGAAATAGCAGATTATCAAATCTAAAATTATAAAATTTAAGTCCAGTATCTTTGCTGGATAGAAAGAAAGGTATAGTATTTACACACTGGCCGACATTGGCTGTTGATGGTTTGCCAGTGGGCATCTGGAAATATTGTGTATGGGCTTGTGTGAAATGAATAGGATTGTCAAATGCCAGCACAGCGAAACATACTTGAATTATTTGCTCCAGTTCTGAAAAGATCAAGAAGCTTTCCAATGTGTGCGTTGTTTGTTGCCAAATGTCACCTTGGTTTGTTTGCCTGAAGCGCTCTGTGTCACGGAGCAAACCTCAAGTGATCTAGTGAATTACAAATAGTTTTTGTGTGAAAACTAAAAAAATTGAACTTCACTTTCACTAAGGTGGAAAAGACCAGGTGGATAATATTACATTTGATGGAATTTTAATCTTGTCCTTGGTGGTTGGACTTCAGGCAATCAGAGGGAACACGCCTTGTGCTTGTTCTGACCCGAACTGTCATCTATGGATGTTCTCCGGAGATGCTGTCTGACCCACTGAGTTACTCCAGCACTTTGTGTCCTTTTTTGTAAACCAGCATCTGCAGTTCCTTGTATCCACGTCTTGTACTGTGTTTAGCACAGTTACAATTTCAAATACCCCACCCATTTCAAAGTAACCAATATGGAGATTGATGTGAATACATATTCTTACCAGAGGATTTTGAATGCAAAAGTAAATCAATTAAGTCAATTGAATCGGGTTTTGGAGCGACTACAGTTTTGGTCATATTACCAGTAAAAAGATATACCTGTCATAGATCAGCATTGTTTCCAAGGATGGTGGGTTTGCTGCATGAGAAGAGATTGAGTAAGCTGCCGTTATTTTCTTTCGAGTTGTGAGATCTCATTGAAATTTACGAAACTAGACAGGCAGGAAGGTTAGAAAGAAAAAGACTGTGTTGGAGTAATTCAGAGGGTCATGCAACATCTCTGGAGAACATGGATAGGTGGTGTTTTCGCTCAGGGCCCTTCTTCAGACTGATTGTCGGGAGGGGGTGGGTGTTTGATAGGTAGGTGGTTGGTAAAGGCCAGAGATAAGGAAAAAAAAGGTGTGCGAAGCAGGAAGATAATTTCATCCCACTGTAGAGCATGGAACTGGTGGTCACAGTCTTACAACAGAGGGATGTTCTGTTTCAGCCAGAAAGAGGAAAAATAATCATTCTGCAGAGGGTTGGGAAATCTTTGGAATTCCTACACTAAAAGGCTGTGGAGTCTCACTTGAAATTGAGATTGATGGATATCTGCATATTATGGGATCTGCAGGAAAGAATGGTGATATGGAAGATCTTCCATGCTTGCTGAGTGATGGATTGGGGTAGAAGGGCTGAATGGCCTACTCCTGCTATAATGTTCCAGCAATTGTGTTATCCATAAAGGAATCCATCAGTATGGACATGCAGTAGAACGAAGGAAACAACAGGGCTCGGGGAGAAGCACGAGGGGTTGGCCTGACCACTGGCTCGAAGAGATGGCCGAGTTTCTCAATTGCTGAAACGGGGTCGGGTGGGTAAATGATGAAGAAAGCACGTAAACTTTGTACATTAAAGGAGGAATTCTACTTCTAAAAAAACTGGTAGTCTGCGTATTTCTGGTCTGTGTGGCAAGTATTTGAAAAATGGCTACGTTTTCATAAAACAATGACTGTCCCAATCTCAATCCGATGCTAGAGGCTGCTCTCAGAAGTGCCTTTAGATTTGTGCTCGGCACAAAGGGTCGCTATTCAGATGTTGAATCCGCGGGTAGGAGATGAGTTTGGAGACCACACAGGACATGGGCTGACTTCCTCCTCTGAACCATATAATTTTTGCAACTTTCTGATAGATTTTTAGTTATCATTCTTAAAAGTAATTGTTGTTACAAATGAACGATTGAATTCAAAGCTGGAGTGGATGTGTAGGGGTTGGGTCTATTGAGATGGTTTAATGCAAGTGAACAGGGATGGGTTTGGTTCGTTGCAAGTCCGTCTTTGTATATTTATTACCTTAAAGCGTGAAATTTAATAGTTGCATATATAGATAAACAGCAGTTACTATTTTCTTCAAAGATATCAGGAGTTTACATAAAGCAAAACGAGTGCTGTTTTTGAAAGCAATAAATGTAGTTGCTCAAGTCCAGTCATGTTGAAGAGGAACCAGTTTGAAATATCGGTTGGATTTGCAGGGTAACTACAGTTCAAGCCGAATCTCCAATTCATGATTTTGTTTTTCCTCCCCAGGCAATGCAGGTAATGTACACAATCTGCAGTCAGACACTGCCCAAACTTTTGTCAAGCCTTCACTGACTAGATTGGACAATGTAGTTGACTCCCCTCCAAAATTTCATTCTAAATTGGAACATAGTATTCACTCTCGCTTTCATCCTCACTGAGTCTACAATGTAAATTTGTTTTGCATGTCGGATATATCTATTGAAAAATTGCTTGTCAGAAAAGATAGAAAAAAATGAGAAGCCTATGGTGGATTAAATCCAAACCTGGAATTATCCTTGAGATACCTTGTAATAAATTAGTGTTATATTATTGTCCCATTCTAAATCCCATTGTTTTCAAGTATGTCATAATTTCTATCCATTTCACTGGAGACCATTAGGGTCTGATTCTGCCCCCCAAACCCAGCTCAGCCGGACAGGGGGACCTCTATTAGACCTTTTACAGAAGTCTTGCAGGCAGCAAGTGACAGCAGCAAACATCCCACAATCAGTTTGAACAGCTGAGATATCCTTGCCGCAGCAGAGAAACAAGACTGCCTTGTTCATCATTAGTATTCAAATTGAAATGAGCAATTGAACCATCATTTTGTTTCTAAATCACAACTAACTCCTGCCAGCACCTTAAAACGTATCGCAACTGTATGAATTATTCTTTCTACCCTGCCAGAATCTACTTTAGTGGATGGATTTAGTGAAGATTCCATGTGTGTGATGTGACTGATTTAAACCAAGGGCAATTCAGCAAGCAGCATTTGGAGAAATATTTTTTCCATCTCTGCAGTCTCAATGTGCAATAAAATTTTAAAGCCATGGTTCGCTGCTCTCTGCCTTGATACTTGGGTCATTTATGTCTATTTTGTATCCATGAAATCATTCTGGCCACTCACTATGAAATATGGTGATTAAAATCATATGGTGTACAACAGCTTTGTTCAGATTTGTGCACAGTAACTGCAGAGGAACTGAATGTGCTTTCCATGCATGGGCTGTGGTCTTGATCTTTGGTCTATTATGTTGAAAGACTGGGGGAATATGGTGGGAGAATGTTTACTGTTTGTGGACATATCTCGCAGTACACTTGCTCTTTTTGGTTCCGTTGCAATGAGTTCATCACAAAGCACAACTTGCCTGAGTAGATTTGTCTACTTTCTCACACCTTTCAATCCCCGTAGATCAAATAAAGAAACTGGCAAAAGAATTCTGTAAAAGTTCAAAGGGAGCACCAAATTGAATACATATTTGGAAGTGTTTGCTCCTGTTAGCTTGATTCCACAGAACCTCTGAGTATTGGTGAGACCAGATCAGCGCCTGTTGGTGTCCCTCACTGTGTCATTGATAACACTGAATGTTTTTTAAGATTATACACAATATTGTGAATAAGTTCATACTCAATAAACAATATATGATTATGAACTTGTTTGTGCTTTCATTCTGCAAACTGATACAGCATGTTCCATGGGGCCCAGTAATGTGAAGTGGTGGGTGGGGGGGAGAGACATGGTTTGGCATGCACAGTTACCTACCATGAAGCAGTAGATCTGGAAGTAGTAAGTTTGATGTGCTCCCATGTATAGATGTTGCCCTTGAGGGTTGTTCTTCCATCTGAACATTGCAATCTGTTTCTTCTAAGAAAGGGAAATTCCAGACCTTGCAGATGGACGTGTGTCCTTCTGTACATCACCTCTGATGGGATAAGTCCCATCAAGTCAGGACCTCGCTTACGAAAGATTCAAATGATTGGATCTTCAGATCTGTTGCAAAGTGGCAATGGCCCCGAGCAGCTCTGTGCCTGCAATATAAACTCGTATCAATTCTGATTTTTTTTTTCCTCTTCATTAGAGGCTTTTCATCCCACTGAAGCTTGCCAGCTCTGAGCATTCCCATCAATCCCATTCCTTGCCTTTTGCTCTGTCACCTATACCATCTCCACTGTCCATCAGTTCCACTCTGATTCTCCTGGCACCCATGTATTTTAGGGCTGATTTAGAATGGCCAAATAACTTGCCTACCTGCATGTCTTTGGTATATGGGAGAAAACCAGTCACAGGGAGAATGTGCAAACTCCACATGGCACCAGAGATAAGATCAAACGCAGGTTGGTGGAATTGCAAGGCAGCCATGCTACCTGTTGTGTAACTACACAGCCCAAATAAAAGACAAAAAACAAAGGTATGAAGAACAAAACGGCCTACTTTTCATGATGGACACAAAATGCTGGAGTAACTCAGCGGGACAGGCTGCATCTCTAAATAGAAGGAATGGGTGATGTTTCGGGTCGAGACCCTTCTTCAGACATGCTGCCTGTCCCGCTGAGTTACTCCAGCATTTTGCGTCTTCCTTTGGTTTAAACCAGCATCTGGAGTTCCTTCCTACACTTCCTACTTTGCATCCCTGCCAATCTGTATTTTCAGATACACAGTTTGCCAGGGTGTCACAGATACACCACATGCAGTATTTAAACAAGCATCATCTCTGCACCGATACATAGTCAGAGACCCCCAAGCAAGTTCACTGATAAATCTCAACTGGTGTTAGCATTCTTGGTGACACAGTCCACCAGAATGAAGGAAGGGTGGTTCCCTCCCACTACTAACCCGCTGTGAGCCAAGCAGGCAGCAGACCTAGGGCTTGCTGGACTCTTGTCTGAGCATGATCGCATTTGCAAGGTGCAGTGATTCGAGGAACAGTTAGTCTAAACTTCTCATTCACAGGCTTGTGTTTTATTGTGAAACACACCTGTATTTCTCTGTGGTCAGAACGAACAAGTGGATGTTTCCAAGTGGATCAGTGCTGACTGGGAAAGACATTTCTGAGTGCAGTTCCCAGGTCTCGGCTGGTGTTAGTCACATAACTTCTCGGCCATCACGTGCATGGTGACTGCCCGCAGTAACACATGGATTGAAGTGCAGAGCACCACAGATGCTCTCTGCCCAATTTTACCAAATGTTCTGGGAGATCAGAGTGAGTGATACAAACGAACAATTGAATTTAACTCGTTTAAGAAAGAACTGCAGGTGCTGGAAAAATCGAAGGTAGACAAAAATGCTGGAGAAACTCAGCGGGTGTGGCAGCATCTATGGAATGAAGGAAAAGGTGTTGTTACGAGTTGAGACCCTTCTTCAGACTGATGTGGGGGTGGGGTGGGGGGCAGGATGAAGAAAGGAAGAGGTGGAGACAGTGGGCTGTGGGAGAGCTGGGAAAGGGGAGAGGAAGGAGGGAGAAAGCAAGGACTACCTGAAATTAGAGAAGTGAATGTTCATACCGCTGGGGTGTAAAATACCCAAACAAAATATGAGGTGCTGCTCCTCCAATTTGCGGTGGGACTCACTCTGGCCATGGAGGAGGCCCAGGACAGAAAGGTCGGATATGGAATGGGAGGGGGAGTTGAAGTACTGAGCCACCGGGAGATCGGGTTGGTTAATGCAAACTGTGCGGAGGTGTTGGGCAATGCGATTGCCAAGCCTGCACTTGGTCTCACCGATGTACAGCAGCGGATGCAATAGATGAGGTTGGAGGAGGTGCAGGTGAACATCTGCCTCACCTGGAAAGACTGCCTGGGTCCTTGGATGGAATCGAAGGGGGGGGTAAAATGACAAGTGTAGCATTTCCTGCGGTTGCAAGGGAAAGTACCAGGGGAGGGGGTGGTTTGGGTGGGAAGGGCCGAATTGACCAAGGAGTTATGGAGGGAGCAGTCTCTGCAGAAAGCCGAAAGAGGAGGAGATGGGAAGAGGTGGCCAGTGATGGGATCCCGTTGGAGGTGGATTATCTGTTGTATGTGACAGCTGGTGGGAAGGAAGGTGAGGACAAGGGGGACTCTGTCCTTGTTATGAGTGGGGGAATGGGGAGTGAGAGCGGAGCTACAAGATATAGAAGAGACCCTGCTGAGAATCTTATCTATAGTAGAAGAGGGGAACCCCCGTTCCCTAAAGAATGGGGACATCTCCAATGCCCTGGTTTGGAACACCTCATCCTGGGTGCAGATGCGGCGCAGACGGATGAATTGGCAGTAGGGGATAGAGTCCTTACAGGAAGCAGGGTGGGAAGAAGTGTAGTTCCTTACAGGAAGCTGTATCTTCCTGTAATTTAACTTCCTCAGCTGCCATTGTGAAATTTGAGCTATGCCTTTAGATCTTCTCTGTTAAAGTTCCATCTCTGTTTCACATTGGAAGAGTTGGCCATGGTTTATTTACAAAGGAGACAAACAGGACAGGGTTTAAATCATTGGGATCATCACCCATTTTAGCAGGGGAGGTGAACAACAATTTCTGGGCAAAGTTATTTCTGCCTCAAGTAAAAAATTAATGAAGCAGCACACTTTGCTAGACCTGGCAAATATTGCACAGAGTTTATTGTTTGAGCACACTGAAGCAAGGTAATTGCCTTTTATGATTCAGTTTACGGCTCCACTTTTCAGTTTTATGAAAACAGATTGCTTTTTCACAGCTATTGTGTCTCAAATCTGAATATAGAGGCTGCATAAATTTAAATCATGTATGTTGGTGAGTCTACCAATAAACTTTTGTCCACTTATTCACTCTTGCCGCAGCTGGTTTAATGATTTGATTTTAAAGTGGGGAGTAGCAGCTTACGCAGACTGAGCCTGGGGTTTGATATATTGTTGTTGATGCCTGTTTTGCCCAAAGGAGGGAGAGTTTCACATATAATCCATCATCAACATCTACCCTGCATTTTTTAGTCATTGTTCATTGGTATGACATGTTTTAAGAAACATATCAAACAGAACATTGGTGGTGAATCTGTGTAATTCTTTGCCGCATGTTTGCAAATACACAGGACTAGATGTTAAAATCCAAGGTGCCAAATATCAATTTACTCCCGATGGTGATGGGAGCCTTCTGCACTCACCTATGCTCCTCCGATGTTGAGAAAGGCTAGGCAGACACTTCATTGGGGTTATCAAGTGGGCACCTACTTTCATCAACGTTTCACTGATTGAACCCACGATGTCTCCAGTAGGCTCAGCGGTGCATTCTGGCGTCCCAGAACCACCCCCCTCTGCATCTGTCTAGTCGGTTATTTGGGAGACCAGATGGGGTCGTTCCTCTTCAGCCAGAGCCACTGGCTACTCCGCTCTGCTACCCGTGATGTTTCTTTGATGGCCTGGCGTAGGGCTTGTCCACTGATCCCCAGGTCCTTCATCAGTATTAAGGTAGATGTTGCCACGAATCCTCTACATCCAACTTCTACCGGGCAGATCTTCGCTCTCCAGCCCCGCTGTTTTGCCTCTGCTGCAAGCTCTGTATATCGCAGCTTCTTTCTTTCGAAGGCTTCCTGCACAGCATCCTCCCAAGGGACTGTGAGCTCCACAAAGTACACCATGCGCTGACAGTTCGACCAGAGCACAAGATCAGGCCTCAAGTTGGTGATGGCTATCTCTGATGGAACTGTAAGCCGTTGGTCCACATCCACCAGCATCTGCCAATCCCGGGCTGCCTCCAGCTGTCCAAACCTGGTCCTTGGTGGAATTTTCCATTGCCTTTGTTCCCCCCCCCCCCCCCCCTCCCCGAACAAAGGCAATTGTCTTAACTGGGCTGGTTGTTCTGGGTGGCAAGGCATTGTTGGCTGTTCTCCTGCGTTCCAGAGACGCTGCCAGGCATTTGAGCACTTGATTATGTACCGTCCTTGGGAGAGGCTTACTTTACGCCCAGTGAGGATGTGCCTAAGTGTGGCTGGTGTTGAACACAGGGGGCATGATGGATCTTCGCCCAGCCATTGGTTGAGATTTTTTGGGCTAGAAAGGACATCATAGGTTTCCCGAATGAGGAAACTTATCCTGCTCGCCTCCATCTCCCACATGTCCTTCCAGCTGATCTTCCTCTTTTCCACACTCCCCCATCTCATCCACTGGCCCTGTTTAGCTTGCGACACAGCCTTGGCACATCTACTCAGCTCCTCCTGTCGGCGGACTTCGGCCGCGACCAACTTCCGGCGCTCCAGTGATGATGCCTTGTTCCAGCAAGGTCGCTTTCCAACAAGCCCCAAGCCACTTCTTCCGTGTTGGATTTGCCCTACTTTGTCGCCTTGCTGGAGAGCAGATTTTGCCTGCTGTGTCGCATTCTTAGCCGTCCACTTCTTTCCTGTAGCCAGGGTTGGAGCAGCAGCTCGGATGACAGTGTCCCCTGATTCTGCCAGGGTTATCTCTAGTCTGACTTTAGTGCACTTGTACTCCTCTGTGAGACTATAGAGAGGCAGCTGGAGTACCCCCTGACCGTACAGGCCTACGCTGCTCAGGCACCGAGGAACACCTAACCACTTTCTCACGAAAGAGCTGATTGTTCTCTCTATCTTCTCGACTCTTGTGAGGATGATGTCATACATGGTTAGTGGCCACATAAAGCGAGGTAGTAACCCAAACTGCAGGCACCAGATTTTCAGCTTTCCAGGCAGCATGGATCGGTCAATGTTCGCCAGACCTTTGATGACCTCTTGCCTAAACTCGTTAGCCTGATCAGTGTCTTTCAGTTTGGAGTTATACCATCTTCCCAGACTTTTGATTGGCTTCTCTGACACAGTTGGGATAGGTTCTTGATCAATGAAGAACCTTTGATCTGTCAGTTTGCCTTTGATTATGGAAATGCTTCTTGATTTGGATGGCTTGAATTTCATTCCAACCCCAGTGATGTTCTCTTGAAGCTTCCCTAAAAGGCGCCTGGTGCAAGGTGCTGTTGTTGTTATGACTGTCATGTCATCCATGTAGGCCCTGATGGGTGGTAGACGGACTCCAGACTTCAGCCGCTCGCCGCCCACTACCCACTTGGAGGCCCTTATGATGACTTCCATAGCCATTGTAAAAATCAATGAGGAGATGGTACACCCCGCCATAATGCCAATCTCCATGCAGTGCCATGTGGTCGTGAAGTCAGGTGTGGTGATGCAGAGCTGCAGATCTTGAAAATAAGCCTTGACAAGGCTTGCGATAGTTTCTGGTATCCTGAAGAAGTCAAAGGATGCCCAGAGGAAACTGTGAGGGACAGTTCCGAACGCGTTGGCAAGGTCAAGAAAAATGACATGCAGATCTCTCTTTTCTTTTCTTGCAGTCTGGATTTGGTGCCAAATCATGCTGGTATGTTCGAGACATCCAGATGACCCTGGGATGCCTGCTTTTTGGACTGTTGTATCCACAAGGTTGTTTCTCTCTAAATAGCTGGTCATCCTCTGAGCTATGATGCTGAAAAAAATCTTACCCTCTACATTGAGGAGACTGATAGGGCGGAATTGGCTGATATCTGTGGATTCCTTCTCTTTCGGAATCAGGATTCCTCCTGCCCTGCGCCATGCTTTGGGTATGACTTTCTTCTCCCAAGCCACTCTCATTAGCCTCCACAGGAAGCGAAGAACATCAGGAGCACCCTTGTAGAGTCGATACGGAACCCCATTTGGCCCTGGGGCTGAAGATGCTCTTGCCCGCTTTACTGTCTGTTCCACCTCCCTCCACTTTGGAGGACTGTACGTCTTTGGAGTGTGGGAGGAAACCGAAGTTCTCAGAGAAAACACACGCGGGTCATGGGGAGAACGTACAAACTCCATACAGACAGCACCCATAGTCGGAATCGAACCCGGGTCTCTGGTGCTGAGTAGCCAGACACAGTCTCAACATCTTCAAGTTCGCTGGTGACATCTGCATTGTTGGATGAATTATGCATAATAATGAGTTAGAGTTTAGGAGGGAGCCTGTCTGATTGAAACAACAACCCTGCACTCAACATTAGTAAAACTGAGGAACTGATTGTTGACTTGGGAGGCTAGGATTCATGAACCTGTCTTCTTCAACGGGTCAATGGAGGAGTTACTCAACAACTTCAAGTTCATGGCCATGTATATCACTGAAGATCTGTCCTGCATCCAGCGCATTGGTACAATCAAAGAAAGCCCATCGATGCCTCTTCTTCATCAGAAGATTATAGAGATTCGGCATGTAATCGAACACTCTCTTGAACAGATGTATGGCAGAGAGCATCACTGCCTGTTTCAGCAACTCAAACGATCAGGAATGAATGAGATTGCAAAACATCAGTGAACACTGCACAGTCCATCGCATGTACTGACATCCCCACCATTGAAAGGATCAATGGGAGGGTCTGCTTCAAAAAGGCAGCCAGCATTATCAAGGACCCATACCACCCAGTTCATGCTCTCTTCCTGCCATCAGGATGAAAGTATAAGAATCTAAAAATTCTAGTGTTCTGGAACAGCTACTTCCCAACAACCCTCAACATATTAAACAATTAGCGACTCTTTAATCCTTTTGTCTCACCACGTCTGTTTTTTTCACCTCTGGCCTTTGTCCAACGATCTACCTATTTAAAAACCTATTACCTGCCAGGCTTTGTCCTGGCCCTCCTCTCTTCCAGCTTTTCACCCCCATTTTTCCATTCCCTCCACAGATGCTATCCCGAGCCAGAGTTCCTCCAGCACCTTGTGTGATCAAGGTTCCACATTTTGTTTTCTTCCTCGTGAGCTGTGCATTGTGGTCCCCTTATTTGAGTCCCTGGGACAGACCAGCGCACGTTGTCACCTTCATGCGGTTTGCTCACAAAATGTGGCCACAAGCTGCAGCCCCATTGATACCAGCGTCTTGCCACTGAAGCCCTCTCTCTATTCTGAGTATGCCAGGCTTAGAGTTAACACCAACTCCAACAAACACTGGCGGGGAATGGGACTCCTTGGATATCATTGTAAGCAATCATCACCTGAACAGCAGATGGCACATGAGCTTTTGTGTGTATTCATGCAATGGATACTACAATTGAACAATCAGAGGTTGAATGAGGTCCGTGTGAGTGTGACGGGCAAAGTTTGAGTGACTTCATGAACCTTGACCAGATAAGTGAGGTTAATAAATGTTCTGCTGCTAGGGAAGAGGTCAGAGTGACACTACTAGCAGTGACCTCTCCTATATGTGGTCACTCAGAGATATGTGGATTTCCCACCCATTATTGACCTCTGCCAGGGTTGAGTGCACAGATATGGGCTGCCACTTCTATGGAGTGAGGCAGCATCAGTAGCCCACCAGGGCATCTAGCAACGGGGTGGTCCCTGAAGGTGCCCCATGCCAGTGTCATGGGTGGTCATTGCTGCAAGTGTCACTGGCATCAGTGGCCGGGCCCTGCAACACACCACCATCCTGGCAGAGCTGAGCAAAAGAGAGCCCGTCCCCAACAGCAAAACCCAGGCAGACAATGGCCCCTGGACTCGGTCCTGTCATCCCATGCCCACGGAAGGATGGAATCTCCACTCCATCACTGACAGAAACATGGCAAGAACATTGTGCCTGGGGACATGGGAGCTGAAAGGAGAGGAGTGCTGCTCCAATCACCACACTCACTCGGGTGGCGCAGGGGTTAATTGGAACTGTTTTTTGGGTCAGGTTGCATTCAACCCATGAATAACATCTCTCCGACACATCAGCAACGCTACTGCCAGGTTCAGCCGTATCATTCTCAATAAAGTCCCTGCGTAAATCCGAGCGAGACTGAAAATGGAGCAAAGATCAAGGCCGCTGGTAAAATTATTATTTAAAGACTGATTGGTCTTTCCAATGGAACTGTAATGTGAAGGAAGCTTTGGGCATTATTTAAACGTACTGGGGTGAAATTAATCTCCCACAATTAAAGTGGCTGAGGGTGAGTCTTTAGACCTGCTTATAATGCACTCATTCACTTTTGCTTTGGCACCATCTGACCTTTCACTGGCTCAGCGAAGATCAGCAATTTCTTCTAAGACGCACACAATAAAATCATTGAATGTGTGATTACTGGCTGCTTCGTACCGGGGAATCTCATTAAGGTAATGGAAAGGGTTTGTCAGATGCAGCAGAGTAGTGCCCTGAGGGACACAATCTAGCTACAAATTTTCAATAGGTAAATCTGAGGCAAATACTAATGCTTCTTAATACACAAATGAATTGAGAACAAATGCCTTGGATTAACTCCCAGTTGAAGTAAGTAAAGCCGCTATTCTGTTTATTAAATTCCATGTTCCGGCTCTCGCGAATGAATCTGGTATCCCACCACTCCAACACACCCTGGCTCACTGGGATACCAGCCACCCCCCCCCCACCCCCCAACCCCCAAAAACCCATAGAGATCCACTCATAGTGCCCACCATCTCTCAAACGCATACCCCCTGCCCTGTTCTCAGATCCCCCTTCCTCTATCCTCTCATGTAGATTCTTCCCAAGTATAGACAGTGCTGAGGTAACTCAACATCTCTGGAGAAAAATGATGGGTAATGTTTCAGATTGTGACCATTCTCAAATAACTCCTTTGAGTTTTTAACATTTATTGAAATTCTTTCACTCCAGTTTAAAGGCGAGGAACAATTTGTTAAAATTGTAGTTGTATTATTCAGGATGATATTTTCATTAAAGTAATGAAAATGTCCCTGTGACTAGTGGTGTGCCTCAGGGTTCAGTGCTGGGCCAGTATGCCATCTACATCAATTATTTGGATGAGAACATACAGGGCAAGATTAGCAAGTTTGCTGCTGATACAAAAGTTAGTGGTTTTGCAGATAGTGAAGATGGTTGTGAACGATTGCAGCAGGATCTGGATCGAACGGCCAGGTGGGCCGAGGAACGGTTGATGGCATTTAATACAGAGAATTGTGAGGTGTTACATTTTGGGACGTCTAACCAGGGCAGGACCTATACAGTGAATGGTAGGCCTCTGTGTAGTGTCGTAGAGCAGAGGTATCTAAGAGTGCAGGTGCAAGAACAGGAGCATGGAGGATGCCATCTCAACGGCACTCCACTCCGCCCTCTCTCACCTCGACAACAGAAACACTTATGTGAGAATGCTGTTCATCGACTACAGCTCAGCATTCAACACCATTATCCCCTCGAAATTGATCGCCAAACTCGATGACCTGGGCATCAATCCCTCCCTCTGCAATTGGTTACTGGACTTTCTAACCAACAGACCACAGTCTGTTAGGTTGGATAACCACTCCTCTTCTACCCTCACCCTGAACACTGGCGTACCCCAGGGCTGCGTGCTGAGCCCCCTCCTCTACTCCCTCTTCACCTACGACTGCATACCTGTACATGGTAGCAACACCATCATCAAGTATGCAGATGACACGACAGTGATTGGTCTCATCAGCGACAACGATGAGTCAGCCTACAGGGAGGAGGTTCAGCTCCTAACAGCATGGTGTGCCGACAATAACCTGGCCTTCAACTCCAAGAAGACCAAGGTGCTCGTTGTGGACTTCAGGAGATCGAGAGGCTGCATGCACAACCCCCATCCATATCAACGGGACGGAGGTGGAACGTGTCTCCAGCTTCAGGTTCCTGGGGTCAACATCTCCGATGACCTCTCCTGGATCCACAACACATCCTCGCTGATCAAGAAGGCTCACCAGCGTCTCTTCTTCCTGAGGAGACTTAAGAAGGTCCACCTGTCTCCCCAGATTCTGGTGAACTTCTACCACTGCACCATCGAGAGCATCCTTACCAACTGCATCACAGTATGGTATGGTAACTGCTCTGTCACCGACCGGAAAGCTCTGCAGAGGGTGGTGAAGATCGCCCAACGCATCACAGGCTCCTCACTCCCCTCCATTGAGTCTGTCCATAGTAAACGATGCCTGCGCAGGGCGCACAGCATCGCCAGGGACAGCTCACACCCCAACCATAGACTGTTTACCCTCCTCCCATCCGGGAGACACTACAGGTCCCTCCGCTGCCGGACCAGCAGGCTCAAGAACAGCTTCTTCCCTGCGGCTGTCACACTTCTCAACGCTGCACCTCAATGACTGCCTGTCTCCACCCCCCCCCCCCCCCCCCCCCCCCCCCCCACCCCGGACTATCCAATCACCAGCAAATTGCAAAGATACCACTGTATATGTATAGATGTCTATACTCATACTACTGCGCAATTACTTGTTTATTCGTAAGTTCGCCCTTCGGAGATACCAACTGCATTTCGTTGTCTCTGTATTGTACACTGCACAATGACAATTAAAGAATTGAATTGAATTGCATGGTTCCTTGAAGATCGAGTCGCAGGTAAATAAGGTGGTCTAAAGGCTTTTGGCACATTGGCCTTCATCAGTATTGAATGTAGAAGTTGGGAGGTCATGTTGCAGTTGTATAAGACGTTGGTGAAACCATATTTAGAGTATTGTGTTCAGTTCTGGGCACCATGTTATAGAAAAGATATTGTCAAGTTTGAAAGAGTTCAGAGAAGATTTACGAGGATGTTGCCAGGAGTATAGGGTTTAAGTTGGGGAGAGGTTGAGTAAGCTGTGTCTTTATTCTTTGGAGCGCAGGAGGATGAGGATGTTATAGAGGTGTATAAAATCTGGTAGATGCATAGAATTTCTTGCCCAGAGTAGGAGAGTCGAGGACCAGAGGACATAGGTTCAAGGTGAAGGGGAAAAGATTTAATAGGAATCTTAAGGATAACTTTTTCACACAAAGGGTGGTGAATGTATGGAACAAGCTGCCAGAGGAGGTAGTTGAGGCTGGGACTATCCCAACATTTAAGAAACAGTTAGACAGGAACATGGATAGGACAAGTTTGGAGGGATAAGGACCAAACGCAGGCAGGTGGGACTAGTATAGCTGGGACATGTTGGCTGGTGTGGGCAGGTTAGACTGAAGGGCCTGTTTCCGCACTGTATCACTCTATGACTCTAAAGTTGCTCACCAATGTCAGGTACATGACATCCCAACTCAATATCCCTAAAGATAGTCCGAGGGCATCTAATGAGGGCATCTAATGAGGGCATCTAATGAGGGCATCTAATGAGGACTGCTCTCTAGCTGTTGGTAGGATGGTTCAGTTGCCTGAAAACAACTGGGACTAAACTGTTTCTGAATCTGGAGGTATGCACTTTTAAGAGGCATTTAGACAGACACTTAAATAGCCAAGGCACAGGAGGGTGTAGAATCACAGTCGTGCTGCGCAGAAACTGGCCCTTCAGCCCAACTCATCCATGCCAATACATTTTTATACCTGAGTTAGTCCCACCTGCCTACGTTTGACCCATATCCCTCTTAACCGTTCGTGTCCATGTACCTGTCCAAATGTCTATGATTTGAATCCTTGCACGTGTGACTCGCGTCTCTGCTGGGGCTGCTGCCAATGGAGGCAAGGATTTCACCGATTGTGTACTGCAATGTGAGAGCAGCCATACCGACCAAATGCTTCCATCATCATTCAACATGGCACAGTCAGTGGGTAGATTGAGGATGGAAGGAATGACATGAGATCATTTCCAGAAATTAAATGAACTCTTCAGTGTGATAGTAGTGAACACACCAAGGTGTGATGTTATTAAGTTAATTCACAGTTGAGCATGATGGTAAGTGAACCCGTTGCCTATGGGTAAGTACACATGTATGACAAGTTGGTAATTGTCCTGTGTGTAAACTTACTGCCACTTGTAATGGTGGATTGGAACAGTCTACGGTGCGTTATCAGCAGACTAATGCCTTGCAGTTATTAGTGCGCAAATACACCGGCCAGTCTATCTTGGGAAGTTAATGCATTTTCATTGTGAAGTTAATAAACATATGCCCTGCTCAGTGTGTCATTGAGTATAACAAGGCCCACGGTGTTCTTGGAGGGAAACTGTATTGACCAGAGAGTAATTTGTGGGGATATTTGTTCAGTGTCTTTAAGTACATTGACAATCGTTTTATTTGGGTCACATGTCAAGTCAAGTCAAGTCAAGTTTATTCGTCACATACACATACGGGATGTGCAGTGAAATGAAAAGTGGCCGTGTTCGCAGACTTTGTGCAAAACAAAAACAAACAAACAAACAACCAACAAACTACAAACAGAATGGAACAGAATCACATGTTCTTTTACATCTTAAATATTGTGGGCGGTATTGTGGTCCAGTAAAGTTAGTTCCTGGTGAGATAGGAGTTTACAGTCCTAATGGCCTCTGGGAAGAAACTCCTTCTCAACCTCTCCGTTCTCACAGCATGGCAACGGAGGCGTTTGCCTGACCGTAGCAGCTGGAACAGTCCGTTCCAGGGGTGGAAGGGGTCTCCCATTATCTTATTGGCTCTGGAGTTGCACCTCCTGATGTATAGTTCCTGCAGAGGGGCGAGTGAAGTTCCCATGGTGCGTTCGGCCAAACGCACTACTCTCTGCAGAGCCTTCTTGTCCTGGGAAGAGCAATTCCCAGACCAGATTGTAATATTTCCGGACAAGATGCGTACGTCCTCGGATGATGTGCCCTGCTAAAGTCCACGATCAGCTCCTTACATGTTTTTGATGTTCAAGAGGAGGCTGTTGTCGTGACACCAGAGTGCCCGATAAGCCACCTCCTCCTGGTAGGCCTTCTCATCGTTGTCTGAGATCAGGCCCACCCCCACAGTGTCATCAGCAAACTTGATAATCGAGTTGGAGCTGAACCTAGCCACACAGTCATGTGTGTACAGGGAGTACAATAGGGGGCTGAGGACGCAGCCCTGGGGGGATCCTGTGCTTGGGGTGAGGGACTTGACCATCTTGACTACCTGGGTCTTGGTGGTGAGAAAGCCAGGGCCGAGGCACACAGCGGGGTATTGGCCCTAATTCCAGTAGCTTCTCGGCCAGTCTGGTGGGGACTATCGTGTTGAAGGCTGAACTGAAGTCTATGAACAGCATCTCACGTAGCCCCCCTTCTGGCTGTCAAGATGAGAGAGAGCGGTGTGCAAAACCTGGGGGACTGCATCGTCCATGGATCTGTTCGGACGGTATTCAAATTGTATACTGTATAATGTTGCCTGATTTGACTGTGCACTCTGATTTTGATAGTTGGTACATTGAGCTATTGTTGATAATCAAACTGCCTGGTGTATACTTCGTACTGCCACTTTGTTAGGTTAAAGTTTATTATTGTCACGTGTACAGTGAAAAGCTTTTGTTTGCAAGCTATCCATTCTATACATGAATGCAATCGTGAAACTCCTGTACAACAGGTTGAATGAAGAGAGAGGTACAGATTGCAGAATATAGTTCTCAGATTAAAGTGTTATTCGTAGGTTATGCTCTATTCGGTGTGTTATGAGTACACTGGCTGTCCGTTGTTTTATTATTTATCTCTTACAATGTTTGGTTCAGTTTATCTTCCATAGACAACTGCCGGCCTGCTGTTAGTGGGAGAATACAATGCTGGTGCTGTTACACATATGAATATTCAACCCTGTTTGTGGGGGAAATTAAATGCTATGTGTGTTATTAATATGTAAATATATTGCATAGTGCATGATTAGAGAGTAAACACATTATTAATGTGCAAAGGCCCCCCCCAGTTTGCTTCAATAGGTAAACACATTGTATTATACTCTGGTATATGCTGAATGTCCGCTTTGACCTGGTTCAGTACACACTGCAGTCAGCGTGAAGTTGGATGTGTCTGAATATAATGCAGTCGGTTCATTGCTCGAGCTCCTTCAATCAGGAATCGAGGAAGTTTCAGTTTCAGTCATTCTAGAAACTAATGAATCATTCAATTTTCAAAAATGCAAAGAACAAGTCAGAATGCAGGTGTTTAGTTTGAAAGGTGCAAGCGGGCCGGGCCGCAGGAGTGAGTTTAGTGAGTTTGTTTATTGTCACATGTACTGAGCTACAGTCAAAAGCTTTTGTGTGCTAACCAATCAGCGGAAAGACAATACATTATTACCATCAAGGCATCCACAGTAAACTAACGCTCTGGTGGTTTCATTCCTTGTGAATCGGGGAAAAATTAATTCAGACGACCAAAACACAATGTGCTGCATTCGCTGCTCCCGTTCTGGCCTATTGTACATCGGTGAGACCAAGCGCAGGCTAGACAACCGTCTCACCGAGCACTTACTTTCAGTCTGGCAAGGCATGCTGGGTCTGACTTCTCTTCCCATTCCCATATTGACCTTTCTGCCCTGGTCCTCCTCCATTGCCAGAGTGAGGCCACACACAAACTGGAGAAACCGCACCTTGGGTAGTTTACAACCCAATGGTATGCACATTGAATTCTCCAATTTTTCTTCCCTTTCTCTCTCCTGTGTTCTCCACACACTCCAGTAGGCACCAATTTCTCCCATTATCCTCTCCTTCTCTCCCTATCCCCTTCTTCATATATATCTCTCCCTCTAGCTTTATATTTCAATCTCTTATTGACACCCTTTTGTCTCCTTTGCACCTCTAGCCTTTGCCATTTACTCCACCCATCTTCCAATCACACTTCCCTCTCCTGTATCCACCTATCACTTGTCAGACTTTTCCCTGCCCATCTCTCTGTACCAATCTCTCTGTTCCATTCCCCCCCAGTCAGTGTGGAGAAGCTTTCCAACTTGAAGCATCTTCTTGATTAGTACAGGTGTCAGAGTCAACCCTTCTTGATTAGTACAGGTGTCAGAGTTTATGGGGAGAAGGCAGGAGAATGGGGTTAGGAGGGAAAGATAGATCCGCTATGATAGAATGGCGAAGTGGACTTGATGGGACAAATGACCTAATTCTACTCTTATCCCTTATGACCTTCGCAGATGCTGCCTGACCCACTGAGTTCCTCCAGCGCTTTGTGTTTTTCTCAAGATTCCAGCAGCTGCAGTTCCTTGTGTCTCAATTAATTCAGATGAGGTTGATTCAAGACTGTGGATGAATGCTAAGTGCTGAGTGAATGTTGCTTACTGAAATTCTCAGCCTCAAATACTTCGGGTGATTTGAAAGGTTAATTGATCTTCCATTATGCCGGTCTCTGTGTATGTCACCTCTGTTCACTCAGCACATAAACAAATGGTTTTTGTGTGTAAATTCTCCTGCTTGTGAAAAGGAGCCTCTTGCATCAGCCTTTCATAACTTCCAAAAACACTTCAACTGCAGAAGGTTCTTTTCAATTCACTGCTGCAATGTAAGAAACGTGGCGGCCAGTCTGTGGATGGCAGAGAGCTACTTGACGCAGTGTTTTAAATGGGTTAGTTGAGGGATGAATATAAACAGAAAAATAGGTCATCTCAGCTTTTCGTCCACATAGTCTCATGGGGATTCTTACAAACAGAGGCAAGCTAAAAGAATGTGTGAGATTTTACCTGATAGATAGATACCCAATAGATGCCAAATACATTGGAGGCTGGATATTGCAACCAGCTTCCAGAGTCTGTCTTCCTCTCAGCCAGTGAAACCACTGTAACGTCGGATGGTTTGCTCTCTGCATCACTGCAGTCGAATCGCATCCTTCCTGCAGTGTGATGCCCAGAACTACACACAGTACTCTTGCTGTGAATGATCTAATGTTTTGTACAGTGATACCATAACCTCTATAACATCAGAAGTCCTATCTGCCTTCTCAATCACCTTGTTTAACCCAGGAACTAGACAACCTGCTGGTTATTTCCATTGCTTTCTGCTTTTATTTTAGATTTGAAACATCCTTGGTGTGTGTGTGTGTGTGTTTGGACATGTTCACTCAGGTATAATGGTCCTTATTAAAGCAAAACGCTGGAGGAACTCCACAGGTTAGGCATCACCTGTGGAAAGAATGGACAGATTAAATTCACCGCTGCAATGTAAGAAATGTGGCAGCCAATCTGTGGATTGCAGCGAGCGATCCACAGATAGTTTGGGTTGCAACCCTTCTTCACACCATTGAATTACTCCAGTACATTTATATTATGCACATATATTTTATATTATGTTATATATATTTTATATTATGCATCCGCTGCTCCAGATGTCAGCTGATCTACATCGGTGAGACCAAGCGTAGGCTTGGTGATCGTTTCGCCGAACACCTCCACTCGGTCCGCATTAACCAATCTGACCTCCCGGTGGCTCAGCACTTCAACTCCCCCTTCCATTTCAAATCCGACCTCTCTGTCCTGGGCCTCCTCCATGGCCAGAGTGAGCACCACCGGAAATTGGAGTAACAGCACCTCATATTCCGCTTGGTCAGTCTGCACCCTAGTGGCATAAACATTGAATTCTCCCAATTCCGTTAGTCTTTGCTGTCTCCGCCCCTTCTCAGCTATCCCTCAGCCCTCGGGCTCCTCCTCCTCCTCCTTTTTCCTTTCTTCTCCCTGCCCCCTCACCCCTTACCCTCCATCAGTCTGAAGAAGGGTTTCAGCCCGAAACGTTGCCTATTTCCTTTGCTCCGTAGATGCTGCTGCACCCGCTGAGTTTCTCCAGCACTTTTGTCTACCTTTTATATTATGCATTCCCTCCACAAATACTGCATGACCTGCTGGGTTCCTCCAGCACTCTGTGTTTCACTCAAGATTCCAGTTCCCAGTCTCTCCGCTATAGTGTTCCTCGTTACTTGCTCAACTCAGTCCATTCACTGTGTGAACCTTGGCCATCAGTTCAAAATTTTCAACATTAAATTCCACCTGTTATCTCTGCCCATCTTACCAACTCACGAACACCACCCGCTAACAGAAGACTACCCTCCTCACCATCACAGCACCACAGCTACACTTGTAACATTACCAATCATACTGCCAACATTTCCATCAGGATTGTCCATGTATGCAACAAATACTGAGGTGCAAGGCTCGGGTAACCTGTTGTACCCTCATACCCTTTCCATGTACCTTAAATAACAGAAACAAAAGTCTGGAAGGATGTCTGTGTGTGAGCTGACTGAAACCGTACAGATTATGTGCCTGGCTGAGTTTTTAGGTGAGCTATCAGGAAACCAGTCAGGCAGTCAGTGCTTGCTGAAACAATTGGAATATACTGTACCAAGGATGTTTCAAATCTAAAATAAAAGCAGAAAGCAATGGAAATAACCAGCAGGTTGTCTAGGACCTGGGCTAAACAATCAACCTCATGAAATGTCTTGCACAGTACAGGATCTGCCTTAGAATGATGATCCCAAGCTCTGTTGTACTTTCCCTTCTGCTTCACCCATTTTAAACACAACGGCACCAAGCTTTGGCTTCAGATCCATCAGCGACTGCACGTCAGTAACTCTGCTGTCCTGTCGTTCTATGCAGTGAGGTGGGAAATGTTGTCGGCTCAATTGAACCCAGTCATTGTTTATGTCCATGGGAGAGGCGACTTCAGCTAATCTATGTTGGGCGGGAAGATAGTGAAGTTCTCAGCACCCATCAACAACCTGCTCTGGAGAATTCCAGCATCCCGTGGCCACCACAAGTCCTGTGTAAGGCAGGGCGATAAATCCCCAGAGATCCACCGTTCTTGTTTCCCTGTAATTTTATATCAATGCGTGGTCATTACATCTTCTTCCCTATGGCTCCTGTGTGCTGCAGTTTAGCTAAATAAGTACCAAACCTCTGTATCCAACAACTTTTACTGAAGGCATTCAGCACTCAACTAATAGCAGCAGTCTGTGCAACCTACCTTAAAAATCATGCCACATGATGCATATCATTCTTGAACATCTGTATCTATATATTACTAAAACTCTCATCTTGTGTGATCCTGAAATTACGGTAAAGCGCTACAATTTTTGACCCACCTTACCATTGTCCTGAGGTGTGTTGTATCAAGTTTCGTTCAGATTGATGGTATTTTACAAGTTATTCACATTTTAAACTTTACAAAAACCACTTTGACAAAAATCTCTTCCATCTGCACTGGCCGTTAGCAGTGTATGATGTCACAATGGGATCTCATTTACATAAACTGTCCCTCAGCAGTGTTCCACCCTACAATTACATCACAATGGGATGTCATTTACATTAAAAAAAAACTTTGTTTTAAAAAACACAGCAGCTTCCACCTCACAATTATGTCAAGGGGGTAGGGAGGGGAGAAGAGGGATGGAGGGAGTGACGGAGCGTAGCGGAAAGGAGAGGGAGGGAGAGGTGAGGGGGAGGGGAGGAGAAGAGGAGGAGTAGATTTACTTTATCTATTCCAGTCATAATCTTATACATCACCCCTCAGCCTCCTGCACATCAAGGAATAAAGTCCTAGCCTGCCTGACCTCTCTCTATAGCTCAGGCCCTCAAGTCCTGGCAACATCCTTGTAAATCTTCTCTGCACTTTTTCCATCTTAATGACATCCTTCCCATAGCAGGGTGACCAAAACTGAATGCAAGTGCACTGTCCCTCAGCCTCCACAGAAGCTGATTGACTTGCCGGCTTCCTCCAGCAGATTGATTGATATGTTTTCCCCCATAGATGGCATTGTCCCTGGCTCCATGCCTCTCCAAACCCCTGACCTTTGCTGCTCAACCTGTCCTCCTCCAATCCCCACATCCAGCCCATCCCAGCCCCAGGGTTACACACTGCATGGCACGGTGTGTGAAGGCATGGCCTTCCTCCAGTAATGCTTGTGGTTTGGTCACTGCTGATGTTTGAAGCTGCAGACCCAGCCCTGGGTGATTGTTTCGCAATGACTCAACCTCGCTGGGTGTTAATCAGATGTCGTCCTCACTGCTGACTTTCACAAACATCCCCAAAACCTTTTAAAATGTAGCTTTAATCTTTAAACACAAACAACTTAAAATATATAAACTCTTGTACAAGTACAATGAAAAGTGCTTTTTGCCTGCTATCCAGTCAAAGAAAGACTGTCCATGAATGTAATCAAGCCACCCACTGAGTACAGATACAGGATAAAGGGTACAACATTTAGTGAAAGATAAACGTAGTTCAAAGGTCTCCAATGAGGTAGATGGGGGGTCAGGACAACACTCTGGCTGGAGAGAGGATGGTTCAGTTGTCTGAGAACTGCTGGGAAGAAGTTGTCCTGAATCTGGAGGTATGTGTTTTCAAACTTCTGTATTTCTTGCCTGATGGAGAGGGAGTGACCAGGGTGAGATTGGTCCTTGATTATGCTGGTGGACCTGCCGAGGACTGTAGATGGATTCAATGGAAGAGAGTTCAGTTTGTGTGATGGTCTGGGCTATGTCCACAATTCTCTACAATTTCTTGCGGTCTTGGATGGAGCTGTTACCACATCAGGTGATGATGCATCCCGATAAAATGCTTTCTATGGCACATCTGTCGAGGTTGGTGAGGGTTAGTGGGAAAACATACCAAGCTTCCAAAGCATTTATATAAAGTTTCTGCCTTGCCTAACTCGGGTGAGAGGGTGAACCTGCCACGTCCAGTCACGGTGGCCACCATCATGCCCTTGTCTCCCTGTCGGGCCCGCCATGCTCTGCTTCCTTTTGAGAGCAGGACTGGAGAACCTCCTGCAAGACTGACATGCCACTTTGCTGCTGATAGGCTGCTTCTGTGCAGCCACGGCCACTCAGAGGGCAAGGGAAGGTCATGTTTCTCTGCATCTTGTTTCTACATGTGTACATTGCTGTCCCTCCTGCCCCAGGGTCCCTGGCCTTGCCACAGTTATCTGCTGTGCTCGGCTCATTGTTTACTCTCAAAAATCGCTGCTGGAAGCAGGTCACTAAGGCACCCAGGAAATACTCTCCCGAGGAGCTTCCAACCAAAAGAGTATGTTACTCTGGGTAGTTTAGTGTGAAGATCTCCAGTGAGTGTGGAGCTGCCTTTCAAAGTGTCTTGTTGTGAGTTGCAGCCCTTTAAATGGTGTTACGGTGGAGAGCGGTACAGGATATGTGCCTAGTCTTTAGTCATGGAATCATTGAGTCATAGAGCACGGACACAGGCCCTTTGGCCCAACTCAAACAAGGTGTTTTGCTGAGTCAGCCCCACCTGTCCAAATTGAGTTTATATCCTTCTAAACCTTCCCTACACATGTACCTGCCTAAATATCTTTTTACTTCGGAGTCACATGAGTGACTACGTGAAGAAGCCCCGCCTGGCGCTGGAACGGCATTACGTCGATGCTGACGGCAGAAGGAAGAGCTGCAGAGGCTAGCTCCTCGACAGCGGTAGGTACGGAACCGGCAGGTAAGTGCAGTTGAAAAACTTTTAGGGTCTGGAAAATTCCGTGCCTGGTGTATTGAACCAGGATTTAAAATGAATTTAAAAACAAAAATAAAATAAAAGATTAAAATAGAACAAAATACTCTGTATAAAACAACGGAGTTTAAAAAAGAACGTCCCGGGGGAATACCCAGCGATCGGGACGGGAGATAAATTACGGAGCCGGTTCCGATACTGGTGACCGTTAAAATTACGTTAGGGAGTTTTAGATGCTCCACAAACTTTTGGCAGGGGGGGGGAAATTTTAAATAAGTCAGAAAGGCCATAATTTTAAAAGTTAATAAAGGCCTTCAGATAATGGAAATATTCCCTAACCTACCCTAAGGGGGTTTCACATATAAAAAGAAAAAAAAAAAAAAAGATTAAATATGGTGGGAATATCTACCTCAGATATTTCTGAAGGTAGTCTCCTTGAGGGGAAAAACGAGGGCAGTGAAAAATAAAATGGAAAAACTGACCATATATATACACTGATAGTGGTGGCTGGTCATGAAGTACCCACCACAGCACCAAAAAAAAAAAAATATATATATATATATATATATATATATATATAGGTGTATGCACAACACCTGAATAAAAAGTGAGGCCATGGAAAATTACCATGGAAACCAAAATTTGATGGTCTCTCACTAAAAGCTGTTATGGTTAAAACAGCAGAACAAATAATGAGTGAGGCCATGAAAAGTAAACATGGAAACTAAAAACTCACCAAAGCTGTAATGATTGAAACAGCAGAATATGATAAAACTTTATATTTTATAAAGATATCAACGGTGAATCCATTTATGATATCCATGTCTCAAATTATATGAGATATAGGAAATACAATTTCAAAGTATTTCAAACTGGTGCATGGCATTACTATTCAAAAAGAAAAGAAAATAAAATAAAATAAAACGTTGTGCAAATAACTAATATTTTTAAAATAAAATAAATTGCCATCAGTTTGTGGAGCTCAATGGGAAGTAATATTAATTTACCAAATCTGCACTCTAGATTCGCAGATCAATACAAATCAGGTTATGTTAAACTCCTGATTATTATGGAATAAACCTGCCTTATGATAAATCAAAGATATTGATTACAAAAGAACAGACTACTGATCTTTAAACTTTGGGGGAAATACTATGATCCAATGAAAGATTTGATAATGGATCAAAACAAAGGCAAAGATCTTTAAACTTTGGGGGAAAACTATGATCCAAAGAAAGATTTGATAATGGATCAAAACCAAGGCAGAAGTGGTATAATCCAACATAGCCTTATCCAAACCCATATAATTGGGGAAAGAAGGCTTGAAGTACGTTGAAGAAGTGCAAACATCTTGTTACAAAATAAATTCATGAAATCTCCAATTGTGGGGGATTACAGGTGTATTATGATCATTAATTTAATATAACTAAGAAAGGATTGGTTCACCTGTATAAGAAAACCGTTAAAAAATGATTTTAGGTTTGCACTCAAAAGTAACTCCAATAAAGAAGGGGTACGTATATATATATATTATAAAATTACCTCAGTGTAAAGATTTGATGGTATAAACCATACAAAACATCATTTTATATACACTTTCACAGTGTAAGAACATTTTATTAAAATGGAAACATCTTGAACATTGAAATACAGTTGCTATTAACAAATTGTTAATCAATATTACAGGTGCTTGAAATTAATTAAAATGGGTCAAGCTGTGCAAGTTAAAACATTGTCCAAAGGATTAAACCAGTTCAAAGCTGTTAAACAGAATACTGGAAGAACAATTATGCTGATAAAAAGATCAGCACTTGCACTAATGAGGTCATGATCATGGGTTATCTTGATTACATTTAAATTGGAAGGTTATAAGAGTCAGCTGCAAATTAGTGCTGCAATTACAAACCTGTTGGAAGGTAAGGACCTGACCCATTACATAAAGCGTATGCTTAGGCATTAATAAAATATTCATAAATTACTATTCTGAATTTAGAAGTAATTCAGCACCATAAGAGGGGGAAAATTGTTCCATGATACAAATATCTCATTGTTGTTGACATACTTTGTCCCTCCATTAGGTTAGGTAAAGAGTAAATAAAGCTCCAAAAGAAGGAATACAGAAGCTTATAAGAATATTAATGCCTTTGTGAGAGGCTTATGCAAATATCAAATGATACGTTATCATTATTAAAGTAATGTAAAAAAAAAATGGTTCACAAGCTGCTTCAACTATAAGCTTAACAGCTGTTGCAAACTGAAGCAAGTGTTAAAGATGATGTACAGCTTCTGTGAATGTTTGGGTAAAGATAAGAATATTATCTATTCTTATAAGAATAATTGATACGTCTCTTGTTGGGACTGCGGACAATAATACCAGGTGAGCATAAATGGATTGTCCTAAAAATTTTTCCAAACATTTGTATTAATTATTGAAGTATAAGGAGTTATGGATTAATTATCGATTGTTCTATTATGGAAGTGTCCATGTCATATCAAGGTGAACAATACCACGGCTGTGGCATATGTTAAAACACACAAGATAAGTAAAATAATAATCATGGGATTATCTGAGTAAACAGATGTGGCATATCTCTAAGGAAGAGACAATGGTATCGGAGACAACAAATTAAGGGAGGAAAACACATTGTCATTAATATGGATTACTTACGATTAATCTGGTTGCATACAGATTAAATCACCGATCTTTCAAATGTTCTCGTGGGTAAACCAAGAACAGGAAAGGTGGATGGTTTTCTTTCAATTACGTAGAAAAGATGTTCTTTTATGTTCTTCATTTTTGTTTGATAGGACAGTGTCTGATGAAAATGTAGCAGGACACTGCCTGAGGCATTTTGGTGGCCCAAAACGGATCCTTCATGGTTTTCATAAATATTGAGTGATGTTGAACCACGTGATGATTCATAATTGCAGTAATTTATTAAAGTCTGAGGGGTCTCGACCCGGGGCGTCGCCTGTCTCCTTCACTCCTTGGATGCTGCTGCACCCGCTGGGTTCTTCAGTTTTTGTGTAACTCTGCAGTGATTTATTGTTGTACAAAGGCATCCATGACATGAAAATATGAATTTGACTATCTGCAGGTTGACCAGACCATTACAACAGTTTGATGGTCAAAGAAGTCTAGGAATGTTTAACTAATATAACAACATAACAATAAAATAATTATGTATAAAAGAAGTGTTATACCTGCAATTTGCAGAAATAAGTTTTAAAAAACAATATTTTGTTATAAGAAATTGGAAGTCTGTGTATACAGTAAAGTTATTTTATCATATTAGATATATGTGAGTTCCTTGTGGATTGCATTTTTCTGAGTATCTAATTGATAGAGCCAATAATAGGGCTCAGAGTGTTATCGTCCTATTAACGGGCAATATACCAACCAAGAAGTTATCGGGTGCATTCGTAATATCCCGATATGGAAAGGGATATATATGTAGATATAAATATAAATATATATATGTATATATATAATCTGTCCAAAATTGTAATACATAAGTCGGGAGATCAATAGTCCTGAATTGCCTTAGGCAATGGACTCTAAATTCTATCAATGATTCAAAAAAGTTAACATTAAAAGTAATAATGCTGATGACTTTAGTATCAACATAAGAGTGCAAACATTGCAAATATTATGTTATAATTGCATGTGGATACAGATTATATTATCATATATGTTTATGAATTTACCAAACAAAGCACACCAAGAAGAGCTGAAACCAAGGTAAACCTATAAGCATATCCTGTCGGCCTTAAGTTGTGTGTGTGTGTGTGAACATTGATGAAATATGTTGAAGTAGGTAAGAGTCTCTGTGGTGATGAGACAGCACTACTTATTACACACAAATAACCACATTAGGTTTCAGTAAAAACTGATGGTTCTAGAGGAATGTATTCTAGATGGTTAGAAATTGAATAACACTCAGTGGAACTAGACACTGAAATGTGGAAAATCACTCTGTTAATGAGGTAGATACATTCACAGGAATGGCACAGGATGAGCCACTCGAGCAAAGATGCAAGGCCGCAGGAGGGTGTAAATTAAATGTTAAAGTAAAAGGAACCAGTCATGGTGTCAGGTTTGGACACGGAGTGTTGGGTTCTCTATAATTGTTGCTTTGTTCATACCATCAAAATATACATATCAATTGATATTTTGTGATAAACTTGCCTTTCAATGGAAAGGGCATTACTTTTATTCTTTATAATGTGAAATAATTTATCACATAACTTTTGGCAATGTTTGGGGAAAAATGTGTTATTCGCTCGTTACTGTGTTGAATGAGCCGGACTGTCGTATGGAATAAATTCTACGACATGAAAAACACAGAAGCTTCAAACTCTTCACGTAGTCACTCACGTGACTCCGAAGTAAAATAGTGACTCCGAAGTAAAATAGTAAGATTAAACGAGAACTTACCAGTTCGAAGTTTGATCGTTATTTTATGAGGAGTAACGATGAGGGATTACGTGCCCTCCACTCCCGACCCTCATAAAATAAATGATCATCTGGTAGTTCTAAATCTATGTTGAGCCTTACTATCTTACTCCGGCTATTATGTTCTGTATTTTCATGCCGCTGCTTTGAAGTATGCCGTTCCAGTGCCAGGCGGGGCTTCTTCACGTAATCCCTCATCGTTACTCCTCATAAAATAACGATCAAACTTCTTCGAACTGGTAAGTTCTCGTTTAATCTTACTATTTCAATGTTTTTGAATGAAATATTTTTAAGAGGTAACTTTTTAAGGGGTAACTTTATCCACACAAAGGGTGGTGGGTGTATGGAACAAGCTGCCAGAGGAGGTAGTTGAGGCAGGGACCATCCCAACATTTAAGAAAAAAGTTAGACTGATACATGGATAGGACAGGTTTGGAGGTATGGACCAAAAGCAGGTAGCGTAGCTGGGACATGTTGGCGGGTGTGGGCAAGTTGCGCTGAAGGGCCTGTTTTCACACTGTATCGCTCTATGACTACATTATATCTCCACCATGCATGAATGCTTCAAAATCAAGTGACCGAGTTTTATTGCCATATACTCAAGCATAGAAACATAGAAAATAGGTGCAGGAATAGGCCATCGGCCCTTCGAGCCAACACTGCCATTCAATATGATCATGGCTATTCATCTAAAATCAGTACCTCTTTCCCGTTTTTTCCCTATTTCCCTTGATTTCGTTAACCCCAAGAACTAAATGTAACTCTCTCTTGAAAACATCCGGTGAATTGTCCTGCACTGCCTTCTGTGGCAGAGAATTCCACAGATTCGCAACTCTCTGTGTGAAGAAAGTTTGTCCTCATCTCAGTCCTAACTGGCCTACCCTTTATTCTTAAACTGGGACTCCTGGTTCTGAACTCCCCCAACATTGGGAACATTTTTCCTGCAGTTACAGTAAGTGAAAATCTAGCAGGCAAGCAGGATGCTTTCTCCAACCACCCCCATTTGAAGGCCACTGTCTTCCACTGTTTCTACCGAGTGCTTGGTACTTACTTCCAGCAGCCACTGTTTGTCCTCCAGGATGCACCGAGCCGCAGCCTGATCCATGGCGGTCACCTGGGCGAATTTGGCACAGAGATTCTCACGGCAGCGGCGCAACACTTCCGATGCCTTGCACTGAGGCTGCTCCATGGCCGGAGCTGCAGTGAGCGACTCGCCAGCACGGCAAACACTCGCCAGCCCCACTCCCGGTCCGCATCTGTCCCCTTCGCTGCTTCTGCTTCCAACTCCCATGCCCCTTGCAGTTGATATGAGTTTTGAAATTTTCGTTGATCACAGAATTTCTCACGACAGAGCAAGATAAATTTGTGATCAGCGTGAGAATTTGGCGAAATGCGTGATTCTCACGCTCAATGCATGGGAGTTGGCAGCCCTGCCTCTCAATCCCCCCCTCCCCCCCCCCCCCCCCCCCCCCCCCAGAGCGTGAGAAATTTCTGATCAGCGTGAGGGCGTGAGAGTTTCTTCAAATGCGTGATTCTCAATCTCAAAGCATGAGAGTTGGCAGCCCTGGTGTCTGGACTTTCAAACATCATTTGACAAGGTCCCACACAAGAGATTTGTGTGCAAAATTAGAGCACATGGTATTGGGTGTGCTTGCACATCAGTCACTGAAAGTAAGCATGCAGATACAGCAGGCAGTGAAGAAAGCTAATGACATGTTGTCCTTCGTTGCGAGAGGATTTGAGCTCAGGAGCAAGGAGGCCCTACTGCAGTTATATAGGGCCCTGGTGAGATTGCATCTGGAGTACTGTGCGCAATTTTGGTCTCCTAATTTGAGGAAGGACATTATTGCTATTTAGGGAGTGCAGTGTAGGTTCACCAGATTAATTCCCGGGATGGAGGGACTGACATATGCTGAAAGAATGGATCAACTGGGCTTGATTTCACTGGAATTTAGAATGAAGGGAAACATATAGAAACATATAATTTTTTTAATGGATTGGACAGGCTAGATGCAGGAAAGATGTTCCCGATGTTGGGGTAGATCAGAGCCATGGGTCACCATTTAAGAATAAGGGGTAGGCCATTTAGGACTGAGATGAGGAAAAACGTCACTCAGAGAGTTGTGAATCAGTGGAATTATCTGCCACAGAAGGCAGTGGAGGCCAATTGGATGTTTTCAAGAGAGAATTAGATTTAGCTCTTGGGGCTCAAGGAACCAAGGGATATGGGGTTAAAGCAGGAACGGGGTACTGATTTTAGATGATCAGCCATGATCATATTGAATTGTGGTGCTGGCTCGAAGGGCCAAATGGCCTACTCCTGTACTTAATTTTCTATGTTTCTAAGTTTCTATTCTGCAAACCTGCTGGGCTCGACTACCACTCCACCTCGGGATGTCTCACAGAATTATTGCCTCACCTTTATTATTTATCTCTTTGCTTCAGGGTGATCAAGGGGGCATCAACTACATCCAGTTATTTGATTCCACTTCAGCACCGTACACCTTACAACTCCAAAACACATCTCGTTCACCTAATTTGTCCACCCATTAGTGAACGAGATGTGTTAGCTCGTTGTTCTGTCAACCATTCTTAAGTCAGCCAAAGGTAGACACAAAATGCCGGAGTAACTCAGCGGGACAGACAGCATCTCTGGAGAGAAGGAATGGCTGACGTCTCAGGTCGAGACCCTTCTCCAGACTGATGTCAGGGGAGTGGGCAGTACAAATGTAGTCGGAGATAGTAAGACTGGTAGGAGAACATGGAAAGGGGAGGGGATGGAGAGAGAGGGAAATCAAGGGCTACTTGAAGTTAGAGAAGTCAATGTTCATACCGCTGGGGTGTGAGCTACCAAAGCGAAATATGAGGTGCTATTTCTCCAATTTGTGCTGGACCTCACTCTGACAACGGAGGAGGCCCAGGACAGAAAGGTCAGTGTGGGAATGGGAGGGGCGAGTTAAAGTGATGAGCAACCAGGAGATCCGGTAGGTTTAGGCGGACTGAGCGGAGGTGTTCAGCGAAACGATCGCCGAGCCTGCGCTTGGTCTCGCCGATATACAGGAGTCCGCAACTGGAACAGCGGATACAGTAGATGAGGTTGGAGGAGGTGCAAGTGAACCTCTGGCTCACTTGGAAAGATTGTCGGGGTCCTTGGACCGGGTCGAGCGGGGAGGTGTAGGGACAGGGTGGTTGCAGGGGAATGTACCTGGGGAGTGGGTGGTTTGGGTGGGAAGTGACTTGTGACTGGACATTGAGTTGTTTAACCCAGGTAATTCTTTCCTCCCAGAGTTCTCCCAGTAATTTGGTGCATTCCCGCTGTGCTTTGTAGAGATGCAGTTGCTAATCGTGTGGCTGCAAAACACTCAGCATGTCAGGCAGCACGTGTCAGAAGTGTTCAGTCCAATCGCCTTTCCTCAGCAAAGAAGGTATTAGCCACAAGGAGAGGTTGGACAGATTGGGATTATTTACTCGGCAACACCAGAGGTTTGGGGAAAACCTGAGATAAAGTATATAAATATGAGGCATAAGGACAGAGAGAACCACCTTCCCAGGGTGGAAATGTCAAAGGCTTATCTTTAAGGTGAGAGGAGCAAAGTTTAAAAAAGTGTAGGACATGTTTTTTTAAGTTATTTTTTCAGGGGGTGGGTGCCTGGAACGCACTGCCAGGGATGGGGAGGGAGGCAGATGTGATGGTGGCTTTCAGGTGACCACATGGCAATGCAGGGAATGAAGGACTATGGATCGTGTGCAGGCAGAGGAGATTAGCTGATCTTGGCATCTTGTTGGGCACGGACATTTTAGGCCATAGGGTCAGTTCATGTGCTGTGCTGTTCTATGTTCTATCTTCCACCTCCAGTGCTGAGGTTTGGCAGGTCCATTGAAAGCTCCTTGACTGAAAATACCAGCTGTTTCTCTCTCCAGATGCTGCCTGACCCACTGAACATATACATCAGCTTCTGCATTTATTTCCATTGTTCGAATTGTAAATTCTCCGAGCCAAAACATTCCCTGAGAGCCAGGTGGGTTTCTGAATGTGAATAGAATTTTCTGCACAATGCAGGCAGCTTAATATAATACAAATTAAGCAGCTTATTTACGAATGTGTGCCTCGCAGCCAACACATCATCGCTCAACCTTTTCAATTTGGACAACAGCGGACATGCAACATAAATGCCCAGCCACGATAGATCAGAACTTTATAATCAGCTGTGCTCTGCAGATAAAATTTGACAGCAAATTGGCTGCAAGTTGTGTGTGCAGAATTCTTAATGAATGTAACTTAATCCTCCTCCGACTTCATCAGTTTGGACGACAGAAGGGCCAGCATTTGCTGCATCCTGCAACTTTAATCAGATGGGGAAAGCTGCAGCTTTGAGACAAAGGTGGATGAATATCTGAATGAGCGGGATGGCACAGCAGTAGAGATGCTGCCTGAGTACGGGTGCTGTACATATGAGATGAGATTCAGCCTCAAGAAGGCAGCATCTATCAACAAGGATCCCCACTATTCAGGCCGTGCCCTCTTCTCGCTGCTACCATCGGGCAGGAGGTACAGAAGCCTGAAGCCCCACACCACCAAGATCAGGAAAGGCTACTTTCCAGCAACTGTCAGATTCTGCACAAACCTAAAGGCCTGTCCCACTGTACGAGGTAATTCAAGAGTTCTCCCGAGTTTCCACCTGATTCGAACTCGGAGAATGTCCGTAGCGGGTCCGTAGGAGTTCGTGGATGTCTCGTAGCAGCTCGTACGAGTAAAAAGTAAAAATCTTTTTCATCGTGAGTATTTCTTTACTTGTGGACATTTTTCAGTGTTGGTAAAAATGTCATGAGTTTACCAGATTTCCCGAGTACCTACCGTCACTCGTACGAGCTGCTACGAGACATCCACGAACTCCTACGGACCGGCTACGGACATTTTCCGAGTTCGAATTAGAGGAAAACTCGGGAGAACTCTTGAATTACCGCGTACAGTGGGACAGGCCTTTAACACTACTTTGCCAGCAGCCCACTATGGGCTATCTCGTGCACTGCTGTGGACGTTTTCTAATTGTGTTTTGCACTAATGTCTTGTCCTTGTCTTTGCATAAACTTTATTTGTTCGCTGTCATGTGTAATTTATATACATTTTAAGTGTTTCTGTGTTGTCTGAGGCAGTGCAGCATGTAATGCAGCTGCAAGGTTTTCATTGCACCTGTCCGTGCTTGTGCATCTATCAATAAACTTGACTTGACTACAAGGTTGGAATAACTAACATCTGAAACTGCAGAAATCAGATTTTGATTCCAGGTGGGTGTAGAAGTAATGTTTCATGTTGGAAAAGAGGAATGTTTCATCTAAGCCTGAGGGATTCAATCTGCAGACCAAGAATTTACCATTTAAATTGGGGCCAGCTCTTTACTCTGCAGCCTGATGCTGTGACGTGCTTTTGAGCAATGGATTCAATAGAGTAATGGTGTTTAATAACCTGGGTTTTTGTTTTATTTTGTTAACATTGATTGTTACCTACTGTTGTTCAGGTTCACCTGGAACATGGAACTGTGCAGCACGGGAGCAGGCCCTTCAGTCCACAATGTGTGAGCTGAAAATGATGCCAAATTAAACTAATCTCCTCTGCACGTGATCCATATCCCTTTACCCCTGCATATCCCAGTGCCTGTGGCACTCTTAAATGGCATAATATTCTCTGACTCTACCGCCACCCCTGACAGCATGTTCCAGATACCCACCATTTTGTGTGTGTGTGTGTCTTGCCCCACACATCTCCTTGAAACTTTAAACTCTCACAAAGGAAGATGGGTGTTGCAGATGTCCGATCCCAGTCCCAGGATATTTTGCTAAAATTCTTGATTAGTACAGCTGACAAGTTCAAGGGCTGCTGCTGTTAGCTTGCACTGGCTTTAATTTCCAGTGATGCATGAACAAAGCTCTATCAGCACATCACATATTCCCCTCAAAAGTATTCTTCAAAGCCGAGTTCTCCCTGTCAAACTGTGTGCGATGTTGCTGCTTTGTGCTTAGCTCAGCATTTTGCACAGATTGCTCTGCTTGGGGAAACCCGGACCAATTTGTAGGGTGGCAGGCTGTGCCTGTTTAATCAGCACGCTGCCTGCCAGTCCTCACTCAGACAAGGGGGGATCTTTTCCAAGGAGCTGTTAGTGTCACAATGAATGAGCTGCTCTGTGTTCACGCAATTAAGCGCTGAGCAATGGAAGCTCTGAGTGCCATAACCTTTCTACTGGATGATCAAGAGCGGGGAAAGGTCGGTCAGACTGCAAACATCTTAATCACATTTGGCTGAACTGCAAAGTTCAGAGTTACTACAAATGGTTGATTTTAAGTGTGCCAGTTCTTTAAAGTATTTGTTTTGATACTGCAGTGTTTTAGTTCACCAAACACTTTGCTCTTTTTCTGCCAAGAATTCCTCTCTGCTCTAAATCCAAAGAGTTGGAGGAACTCAGCCAGACGGCATTTGCGGAGGGAATGGACTGATTGGGATTGACTCTTCCACAGTGATTGTAGTAGGAGGGAGTAAACCGGAAAAGAGGGGGACGGGGGTTGGGGAGAGAAGGAAGCCTCGCAAGTGATAGGTGGATATCACTATGGTGAGGGGGCTTTTATTGGCAGCACAAGATTTGATGGGCAGACAAAGGCCAGAAGAGGAAAATGTGGGGATGAAGGGGAAGTTTTGGATGGGGGGTGTGTAGAAAGGAGCATGGCTATAAGGGATAGGAGTAGAATTAGGCCATTTGACCCATCAAGTCTACTATGCCATTCAAACATGGCTGATCTATCTCTCCTTTCTCCTGCCTTCTTCCCATAACCTCTGACACCTGTACTAATCAAGAATCTATGTATCCTTAAAAAAATATCCACTGACTTGGCCTCCACAACCTTCTGTGGCAAAGAATTCCACAGATTCACCACCCTCTGAGTAAATACATCTCCTTCCTAAAATAATTAATTTTAATTCTGAGGCTATGACTCTCTAGTCCTAGACTCTCCCACTAGTGGAACATCCTCTCCACATCCACTCTATCCAAGCCTTTCACTATTCTGTACGTTTCAATGAGGTCCCCCACTCATTCTTCTAAACTCCAGCGAGTACAGGACCAATGCCGTCAAACGCTGATCATAGGTTAACCTACTCATTCCTGGGATCATTCTTGTAAACCTCCTCTGGGCCCGCAGCACATCCTTCCTCTGATATAGTCCCAAAATTGCTCACAATATTCAAAATGTGGCCTTACCAGTGCCGTATAGAGCCTCAACATTAAATCCCTGTTTTGTATACAATCCCTCTTGAAATAAATGCTAGCATTGAGTTTGCTTTCTTTACCACTGATTCGACTTTCAGAGTAACTTTTGGGAATCTTGCACCAACACTCTCAAGTCCCTTTGCAACTCCGATTTCTGGATTCTCACTCCATTTAGAAAATAGTCTACGTCTTTATTGCTGCTACCAAAATGCATGACTCTACACTATCTTCCATCTGCCACTTCTCAGCCCACTCTCTCAACCTGTCCAAGACTGTCTGCAGAGACCCTCCTTTCTCTACACTACCTGCCCCTCCACCTATTTTCGTATCACCTGCAAATGTTGCCACTTTGTAACATCGGCCGCGACTGCAACAACGGATGCAGTAGGTGAGGTTTGAAGAGGTGCAAGTGAACCTCTGTCTTACCTGGGTGGGCTGCTGGGGTCCCTGGATGGAAATAAGAGAGGTGTGGGCACAGGTGTTGCATCTCCTGCAGTTGCAGAGGAAAGTCCCTGGGGAGGAACTGAGGCAAAATTTACCCTGGGGTGGAAGGGAGCATTTAGTGGTGAAATGCTATTGCTCTGTGAGCTGATATGATCTTGGAGGGCTGAATGGTTTTCTGTAACATATGGAAGTGAGTCCTTCTTCACTTGTTGCCCAGTTCCCACATGATTCTTCTGGCTTTGGCTGGGTGGTGCAAGTCGGGTGCAGGAGCGAACTTCTGTAGCACCTATACCACTTTGTTCTCGCAGCAGATACACTCTCTTGACTTAATTGGCCCTTGTAATGTGATCACTTTTGTCTGTCTTTCAGTTAGCCAGTAGATTAATTCAGGGTACAAACAAACCTTCACTTACGCGGCACCTTCTATAACCTCCAGACGTTTACAGTCAATGAAGAGAGTCATTACTTCCTACACAGCTGTTAGTGCTGACAGCATCCCATCTCAAGTTAAAGTGTCTCATCAAGTTCATTACCACAGGAGTCGATTATAAAGGTGTCACTCATAATGTATGAAGGGCATTGATTCTTGTCAGGAATGTCAGTCAATCCTTGCCTTCCATTCTCAGGACACCGGGATTTCAGCCATTGTCAAGCCCTCAATGGATTTCAACCGGCGGTTTTCCCTGGTGGCTTTCAATGACCTTGGCGTTCAGATCCTGAACACAACTGACAACGGTTAGAGGACACCAGAGCCTTGAGGAAACCACCAAGTGCTGGAGGAACTCAACGGGTCAGGCTGCACCTGTGGGTGAAATGGGCGGGCAATGTTTCAGGTCAGGATGCTTCTTCAGACTGATGGAGCCGGGGGGGTAAAGTTGGTGATGGGACAAGGCCTGGCAAGTGATAGGTGGATACAGGTGATGGGGGTGATTGTCAGATGGGTGCAGTAAGTGGCAAAGATTCGAGGCCAAATGGAGCGAAACGGGTGTCTGATAAGTAGAGAAGTGGAGTGAAATGTAAAATCAGGGGGAGGGGAAAGCGGGGGGATGAAAGGCAAATGGGAAATATCACTTACCAGGCTTTGTCCTGCCCTCGCATCCCTTTTCTCGCTTTCTCCACCCCCCCCCCCCCCTACTCCACTCAATCTGAAGAAGGATCCAAACCCGAAACGACACTGGTCGATTCCCCCCGCAGATGCTGCCTCACCCGCTGAATTATTTTGGCACTTTGTGACAATGGTAAGGGGACGACGTGATTTTGTTATTTAAAATACTTTGTTTTCTTTAAGTATTTGGAATATAACATGGGAACAGCACACTGCCTGTTATGAGTCGTGTGGTGGATACATTTGAAGCTTAACCTCTGAGGCAATGCTGTACACGGTGGTGTTTTCTGCCATTGTACCAGTGAGCTTGGGGCTGGTTTTGCTGTGGTACTCCCTCTAATCCAGACAGTAAACACATGCAGAGACTGGAAATCAGATGTAAAAGTAGAACATCCTGGAAATAGTCGGCAGGCGGGGCAGCATCCACTGAGAGAGGAACGGAGTGCGTGATTCGGCTGTTGGCTGGGGCAGGGAAAAGTTAGAAACCAAACACGTTTAAATTTACGGAGAAAGGGGAGGAGTTGGTGGGGGTGGGGGTGGGGGGGGGGGTGCACAACACACTGAGGGGCACAGGCAGCCTCACACACAACAGTGACACCAAGTACTGCAGATGCTGGCATCTGGCACAGAACACAAAGTGACACGGTAAAGCGATGCTATCTGACTCACTGAGTTACTTTGTGTTCATACACAGTAGTGATGAGGCAGTTAGTTGCACCAAACTGTGTATTCTTCCATATTCTTTGAGTCGTGCAGCACAGGAACAGGCCCTGCAGCCCACCATGTCCATGACAACCATCTACTACATACCTGTACTGATCCCAGTTGTCAGTCCGTAGTCTTCTATACTCTGGTGACTCCAGTGTTCATGAGATACTTCTCGCATGTTGTGATCATACCCATCACCACCCTCCCACATGGGTAGTAAGGTCCAGATTCTCACCACCCTCTACGTGGAAAAATCCTTCCTCCCTTGTTATTGAAGCACGCACGAGCCACTATCAGGAGGGAATTCATCTGGAGTGATCAGTGGAGACCAGATCATAGGACATTGGGAGCGAGCTGAGAAGGTCTCTGACGGACTCATGGAGTTTGCTGGAGCCATGATTTGAACAGAACAAGTTTAAGTCATTTGCATTCAATCCATCTGTAATGGAACAAGGTAATGATCTTTAAAGGGCTGTCCCACTTGGGCGACCTAATTGGCGAGTTTAGAAGAGTTTGAAAAAATGGCATGTTGAAGACCTCCTTCAACTATGTAGAAGACCTCCTTCGACTATGTTGAAGACCAGCTTCGACTAGCTACGACTAACTTCAGGAAAATTGGACACCGAATAGTGGAGAGTGAAGATGATCTCCTTCGACCTCCCTTCAACAATGATAAAGGCTATCTACGACTACCTTCGACTACCCTCGATTACCTGCGACTGACATGCCGATCTACTATGACCTACTACGACTAAACCTAGGGGTAAAAAAAGTATTGATTTTTTTTCCATGGCGACCTTTTTTTACTCGCAAACATTTTTTTAACATATTGAAAAAAAAACGCCGCGACCTAGCTGAGACCTCGAGTGCGCGGAGACCACTCTCGAGCATGAAGGAGAGTTACGAAGACCTCCTACGACCTCGTGTCGACCATGCTGCGAGTATGAGTCGAGGGCAAACTCGCCAGAACTCGCGGACCAAGTGGGACAGGCCCTTTACTTCTCCAGAGTTCCTCCTAGTTAGCTATCCACTGGTCTAGGTTGTCTTGGAGTATGGTTGGTGTTTGAATTCAGCGCTGTAGTTTCTGGTCAGTCTGATGCAGTCTGGTCCTTGGTTTAATGGTCCACAGTGTGCCGGTACCCACCCATTATTGCAGTAATTTACAGGCAGAAAACTCTCTTTGTTATATTTTCACTGGCCCCATGTGATCATCTTCAGCTGGTGAATTTGTGCTTTACTTGGCCCTGGCTTTGAGCATTACATTCCAGTCGATTTATTAAGCAGTTATTGGATGTGAGAAATACCAATAAACCTTCCTAGATTTAGTGGAGTCACAAGCGTAACTCGCCCTCCATGGGTCCAGAAGGAAAATAAACTTCTCTGTGAATGCTGTTATAAACTCCAGGAAAACCGGAGTCGAGTCCCCAAACGCAAACATCACTGATTCTAGTTGTTACTGAATGCCCGGGAATGTTCGCCAATGCATCCTTTCAACTATCTGCAGAGGAACCAGTCAACCATTACAAATATACATTTTCAACACAAAATGTGTGAGATGCTAAATGTGATTAATAGTCGTACACCATTGAAACCGGCCCTTTGGCCCAACTCATCCACACTGACCAATATGCCCAATCCAAGTCAGTCCCAGTTGCCTGTGTTCAACCCATATCCCTCTAAACCTTTCTTATTCCTTCTTCACTCTTTGCTGCATTAGGGTGTTTCTTTTCAGTGATTGGTTCCAGCACAACATAATCACTTCCCAGTCCATCTATATTTCAATAACCTTTGTTTTTCCCACCAAAGTGGAACTACACATTCATCTGTGTTATACTGCATTAGTCATATGTTTGCCCCCTGGCCCAATTTATCTAAATGGCCTTGAAACCTCTGCATCATCCAACAATTCTCAATCCCTCAATTTGTGCTGTCAGTAAACTGTGAAATATTACATTCTGCAGCCAAACCGTGTGTTTGTGAGTAGCTGGGCCCTTGTGACACTGCCCTACACTCCCACCTTGAACAAGTCCCATTTATTATTACCATTTCCTGTTGTCAAATCAATTTTCAATCCATGCCCTTGCATTTTGCCGATCCACATGTTTTCATTTTGCGCACAAATCACATAGGACGTGGTGCATTTCCTAATCTCGCAAACAGCAGCAGGTTGGGGCACATTGGTGGGAACAGCCTGCTTGGCCTCAAATGTAGCACAGGCATCCTTCAAGAGTAGTTTGATCACGTACCACAGTGTTAGATTGCCACCATTACTGCCGACAACACTTTCCTGCCGACCTGACTAATTTTCTGGGTAAAATAGTAAGATTAAATGAGAACTTACCCGTTTGAAGTTTGATCCTTATTTTATGAGGAGTTACGATGAGGGATTACGTGAAGAAGCCCTGCCAGAACGCATGCTTGTCATACTTCAAAGCAGCGGCATGAAAACACAGAAACCCAATGGCTGAAGTAATATAGTAAGGCTTTTACATAGAAACATAGAAACATAGAAATTAGGTGCAGGAGTAGGCCATTCAGCCCTTCGAGCCTGCACCGCCATTCAATATGATCATGGCTGATCATCCAACTCAGTATCCCGTACCTGCCTTCTCTCCATACCCTCTGATCCCCTTAGCCACAAGGGCCACATCCAACTCACTCTTAAATATAGCCAATGAACTGGCCTCAACTACCCTCTGTGGCTGAGAGTTCCAGAGACTCACCACTCTCTGTGTGAAAAAAGTCTTTCTCATCTCGGTCTTAAAGGATTTCCCCCTTATCCTTAAGCTGTGACCCCTTGTCCTGGACTTCCCCAACATCGGGAACAATCTTCCTGCATCTAGCCTGTCCAACCCCTTAAGAATTTTGTAAGTTTCTATAAGATCCCCTCTCAATCTCCTAAATTCCAAAGAGTATAAACCGAGTCTATCCAGTCTTTCTTCATAAGACAGTCCTGACATCCCAGGAATCAGTCTGGTGAACCTTCTCTGCACTCCCTCTATGGCAATAATGTCCTTCCTCAGATTTGGAGACCAAAACTGTACGCAATACTCCAGGTGTGGTCTCACCAAGACCCTGTACAAGTTCTAGAAGACTAGAACTACCAGATGATCCTTTAGATTATGAGGGTGGGAGCGGAGGGCACGTAATCCCTCATCGTAACTCCTCATAAAATAAGGATCAAACTTCAAACTGGTAAGTTCTCATTTAATCTTACTATTTTACTTCGGAGTCACGTGAGTGACTACATGAAGATTTCAAAGCTCTGTGATTTCATGCCGCAGATACAGTTCCATATGACACACTGCCTTGGTTGACACAGGATAACCAAATAATGTATCAAACATTGTTTAATTTATACAATAAATGTCTTAAACAATAAAATTTTACACAACAGTAATAGGGGAAATTACAAAGGAGAACTCAAACGGAACCCAAAATAGCTTGCCCAATCTTTGCATTGCGAGGACAGGTTTGTCAGAAACCCTAAAAGGTTCCTTAACTGGACTATCCTGCGGTGAGGATTTGGTCTAATGGCACGTCCCGCGCCTTTGCTGCGTACGTTGATGCCGCCCTGGTGGAGTGATTTAAACACATCAGTGTCTACTCCAGCAAAATGCAAACCTGTTTCGGTCATCTAGCAATAGCTTGTACTGACACCTTTGTATGAGGTTTCAGAGCCTCTGAGACTCTTGATGACCTTGATATTATTAGCTCAGATGCGTAATTACATATAGTCTTAGATCAATGGGTATATTTTAAGCTTATTTTGGTTCCAGCCATCCCTGGCCTGCTCTGTTTGATTAGATCGTATGCATAAAACACAATATCATCTACAGAAGAACGCATTCCAGTCATACCTTTTGCGATATTTGGACCCATAATGCTGCACCATGAACATGATCACTTTGAGCGTTAACTTCCTGAAAGGCAGAGATATAATTGGAGCCCATTGTCAAAGCAGCGTGAGAACTATGCTCACATCCCAGATTTCTGAATATGTATGTCTGGGAGGGATTTGTTAAAATACCTCCTATGGATCGGTCACCAATAGATGAGATCTGACAGAGTGTTGTCCGGACCCTTGCCCTAAGTAGGAGGACAAAGTACTTCTAGCACTATAAAATGCACTATAGCTTAACTGCTCATCAAAATGCAATGTAGCCAGGAACTCCAATACATCCGGTATGCCTGCAACTTATGATAAGATATATTTACTGTAAACAGGACATCTCCCATTTCTTAATATGAGATACATATTGTTTTTTAGTACTATCTCTCCAGACCATCGTAATCACATCGACGGTTCTACTCAATAGTCTGAGTCCCTGGAGCAGTCTGATCAGAAGATACAAATCAATAAATTAATATGCTCATGTAAAGGGGAACTTTCCTCCTGTCCCAGTGTGAACCAACAAGGTACTGTAATTGGGATGATCATGAATGCTGTGTCATCCGTCTCAAACCAATGGGACCATGCTGTGTGGACCAGTTTAGAACCCACTAAAAACCTAAGTGTAGTCATACTCTATTTTGGTGAGACATTGATTGAATGAGGAAGAAATGGGGAAGCGTAAGAACATACATACCCAATGTAGCGAGAATGTATCCTCCATTACTGCCCCTAGATTTAGTTCCCATGCCGAATACAGGTACTGATAATTTAACCCAGCTACAACAGATCTATGTCTGGAAATCCATACTAGCTAACAATGATTTTGAAACTTTTGGATTCTTAATTCATTTTATGTTTGTCATGGAATATACATGACCTGGTGTCTGCAACTTCCGCATTATCTCTTCCTGATAGGTAAATATCTGAGACCCAGATGTTATTTGTAATGCACCAGTGCCAGATAAGGCTAGGCAGACTGTTACAGAATAATGACCTCATTCTACCCATGTGATTGACATGGGTACCAGCTGTGGTATTGTGAACCTGAAACTGCACATGCACATGCAAGAATTCTTTAGGCCATAGAATGGACCCAGCAATTCTACGCAGTTTACCCCAGCCTCTGCAGGGTTAATGCCTCTTTCACATTTTTCCTGCCATCCCAGCCAGACTTGATATCAGTGGCTCCTCATCCTGAAACTCCCATCAGTTTGTAAACTAAGATTATTGAGTCAGAATGTCGCTAGTACATCGCGAGACATTAGTTACAGTTTTGGCCCTAGCCAAAGTACTGTCATGTTAATTAACCAATGATGACCTCAAATAGCCAATCATTCTAAATGGTACTAATCTAAGTTTAATTAGATGGGTGAGGACCTAACCTCTCAACAGGTGTGTGGTAGCTGAATATTTATCTTTCAGATCTATGGCTGCCAATATAACACCCTTTTTTATCCCAGTTACAATACTGACATTTTTATTTAAACCTTTTATACTGGACCTTAAGGGTTAAGTATGTTCCGGCCCAGAATGATTCGACACCCACCATCGTCCTTTTGGGTGCGGAATTGGACACAATTGTTAAGGCTGATATGCATCATCCACCTATAGAGTTTTAAAGAAGGAACTGCAGATGCTGGAGAATCGAGGGTACACAAAAAGCTGGAGAAACTCAGCGGGTGCAGCAGCATCTAAGGAGCGAAGGAGATAGGCGACGTTTCGGGTCGAGACCCTTCTTCAGACTGGTCAGGGATCAGGGAAACGAGAGATATAGACGGTGATGTGGAGAGATAAGGAACAATGAATGAAAGATATGCAAAAAAGTATCGATGATAAAGGGAACAAGCCATTGTAAGCTGTTTGTGGTGTGAAAATGAGAAGCTGGTGCGACTGGGGTGGGGGAGGGAGATAGAGATAGAGGGAATGCCAGGGGCTGAGGGAGAGGTGGGAAGGGGAGGAGACAGCAAGGGTTAACAGAATTGAGAAAATTCAATATTCAAGCCCAAAGGATGCAGACTCCCCAAGCGGAATATGAGGTGCTGTTCCTCCAGCTTGCGGTGTTGCTCACTCTGGCCGTGGAGGAGGCCCAGGACCGAGAGGTCGGATGTGGAATGGGAGGGGGAGTTGAAGTGCTGAGCCACCGGGAGGTCGGGTTGGTTATTGCGGACCGAACGGAGGAGTTCGGCGAAGCGATCGCCAAGCCTCCGCTTGGTCTCACCGATATAGATCATCTGGCATCTGGAGCAGCGGATGCAGTAGATGAGGTTGGAGGAGGTGCAGGTGAACCTCTGTCGGACCTGGAAGGACTGCTTGGGTCCTTGAAAGGAGTGGAGGGGGGAGGTGAAGGGACAAGTGTTGCATTTCTTGCGGTTGCAAGGGAAAGTGCCCGGGGAAGGGGTAGAGTGGGAGGGGAGGGAAGAATTGACAAGGGAGTTGCGGAGGGAGCGGTCTTTGCAGAAGGCAGACGGGGGGGAGATGGGAAGATGTGGCGGGTGGAGGGGTCACGTTGGAGGTGGCGAAACTGGCGGAGGACTATATGTTGTATTTTCCGGCTGGTGGGGTGAAAGGTGAGGACCAGGGGGACTCTGCCCTGTTTGCGAGTGGGGGAATGGGGAGCGAGAGCAGTGTTGCGGGGTATGGAGGAGACCCTGGTGCGAGCCTCATCAATAGTGGGGGAGGGGAATCCCCGTTCTCTGAAGAATGAGGCCATTACACCTGGAGCGTGGCTCTTGTGCTTTGGTGTATGCGCATAGAGTTAGTGGTATTGAACCCCAATACCAAACTATGTCTATTTTGTACGATTGGATGTAATTCCGAGATACCTATTCGAGATCCCCGGATACAGTCCAATATTCACTTACTGTTTCATAATCTGAAAGGATACGGTTTTCTGAGGTGGCATCCTGGCCTCAGTTTTAGTCTCATTGTCCAGGTATTCCCCTGGGTAGTAGAGGATCTGCACAAGGCTGTGAACCGTGGGTTGAGCGTAGGCTGGATATTTATTTATTTACTTTTTAGGTCTTTTGCAGCCTTAATTCATGCGCCCTCATGATGCGCTCCTTTACAGCGATGCACAGTAAACAGGTGTTTGATATGTGAATTTTTTCCCCCATTATGAAGTCCTGGAATGGGTGAGGACCATTACTTTGCTGGCCAAATTGTCATCCCCGACTTCACCGGTATGGTAAATTGCTAACCACATCCGGCACACCTGGAGCGTGGCTCTTGTGCTTGGTGTATGCGCATAAGCAGTGACACCAACTTCAGGGTCAGCATTCTATTGCCCTGGCTCTCCCGGCTGATGCGCACGGGAAGTCACACACAGCCCTAAACGAGGTGCTGGTGTGATGGCTCCCCAAACTTCAGGGTCAGCATCCTACTGCCCTGGCTCTCCCGCCTGATGCTCACGGGAAGTCATACACACAGTCCTGTCAACAGGTGCTTGTGGTGCGGCTCTCCCATAGGCCTGCGCTGTGAAAAGGTTCGGTGTCAGCAACCCATTGACCCGAACTGGCCTGCCCTTTCCCACAGGGAGACCTTGAGCAGCCCTCTCGTAGATGCTGCCTGCACGGCTCTGCCGTAGGCTGGCATTTTCACACATGAAGCAGCCCTATCGCAGGCGCAGCTAGCGCGGCTCTCCGTAGCCCAGCGCTGTGACAGATACGGCGTCAGTAGAACACTGACCCATCCTGGTCTCCCCGTCCAGCAGGGAGACCTTGAGCAACCCTGTCCCAGGCATTGCCGGCGCCGCCTCTCGTAGAGACTGGTGCTTTTTTACATGAAGCAGCCCTGTCCTAGGTGCTGATGGCGCTGCTCTCCCATAGGCCAGCGCTGTGATAGATTTGGCGTCAGTAGCACACTGACCCATCCTGGTCTCCCCCTCCAGCAGGGAGACCTTGACCAACCCTGTCCTTAGGCGTTGCAGGCGCCGCCTCTCATAGAGGCCGGCGCTTTTTCCCATGAAGCAGCCCTGTTCCAGGCATTGCTGGCGCGGCCTGTCCCATGGTCCCTCGCTATTATAGTGGAGTCTCACTAATTTGGTAGTGTGAATTTGTAAAGGGGGAAATACCCTTATTATCGAAGAGGAACTCTTGCAGCCCGACTCACCTGAGTTCCAATAGGGTTGCACAAGTTCTCTCTCCCTCCAATTTAACTCCATGCCTGGGGCACCGTGTCAGTGAGTCGCTGACCGACTGTCAGCGACTCTAGCATTATTTAAACGGCAACCCCTCAGGCTGGAAGCCACTGGCTGCTTTGTCAGCGGCTGTTATCAGAAAACCCGATCTTTTTGCCGGCTATCCGTTTCTGCGGTCGGACCGGGGTTCCCCCCCCCCCCCCCACCCCATAGCCGGCTTAGGCATCGGACCTCCGATAAATTCGGCAGGAAACCTCTGTAAAGAGAGGCTCTTGTTGAAACAAAGAACGCTGGTAAGTAAAAAACACTTACCTTCTAGGTTGAAACTTACCGCCGGCAGGAGCGTTGCCCCACCAGTCCGGTGCTTGCAATGCATCTGACGTAATGACAAGCATCCGCTCTGGCGGGGCTTCTTCACATAGTCACTCACGTGACTCCGAAGTAAAATAGCCATAATTTCAAGCTTCCTGCCCAGGCTTCCAGACCAGTTATTTCACTGATCTTTGACCAGTACTGGGTTGAAGTCCCGTAACTTCTTCCCTGACACATTATGGTATATTTTCATGAAATGAACTACAGTTAGGATGGCGGCCTTTCTAAAATGTAAACATAGGAGGTATGCCCTTCAAGGAAAATGGAGCGAAGAGTATTGCAATTGTATCTATTTTATGTTTTTAAAGAGTAATATAGCACAGGGCCAGGCCCTTCAGCCCACCATGTTCATGGCAACCATCAACTACATACCTACACGGATGCCATTTCCCAGTCTGTAGTCTTCCCTGTGAATCAAGTGCTCTTGAGATAGTTCTCAACATGTTGTGACATACCCACCTCTACCAGCCATCTGGGCAGTAAGTACCAGATCCCCACCATCCTCTACGTGCAATAATTCTTCCTTCAAACAAGTCAAATCAGTAGTGAGGAAGGCAAACGCAATGCTAGTATTTATTTCAAAAACAGGAATGTAATGCTGAGGCTCTAAGGTGCTGGTCAGGCCACATTTGGAGTATTGTGAGCAATTTTGGGCCCCATATCTGAGGAGGGATATCTTGGTGCTGGACAGGGTCCAGAGAAGATTTTACGAAGGTACCCGGACGTGGCGCCGACGGACGAGAAGCTGAAGCAAAGAAGTCGAAGCCAAAGAACCGAATGGAAACGAGGGCGAAACGGCAAAAAGCCGAGAGTGCGAAGACGAAAAGCCCACTAACCGAAAAGCTGCGTCGTTGCCTAAAAGCAAACTCACCGAATGGCCGCTCTGTTGAAACGCCACCTACCCGAAAGGCGGCGTCGCCTACAAGCCAACAAACCGACTGCCACTCAACGGAAAAGTCCAATAACGGACATGACGTTGCCAGGGGTGGGACTTGTCAGCGATTGGTCCAGACCCCCGTGTCCATCACGTCACTGTGGAGGGATGAACATTGTCCCACACCTCTGCTCCACCCAGGCACGTGCCGTGAGTAATCAGCCAGGGTAGGCAGTGGCTTTTAAAAATCTTGAAAACCGCGCATGTGCAGATTATTCTCTCCCCGGTGAGCTGTCAGTCGGCTTTTTTTTAAATCTTGAAACTGCGCATGCGCACATTGGTCCCTCCCCGGTAAACTGCCGGTCGGCATTTTTTTAATCTTGAAAACCGCGCATGCGCACATTGTTCCCTCACCGGTGAACTGTCATTCGGCTGTTTTTAAATCATGAAAACGCGCATGGGCAGATTGTTCTCTCGACTTTTATCATGTAATTTGTTTTCAATAGGTCCTATCTTTTTAAGTATTTAAAAACATATAGCTCAAAAAAAAATACTTACCATATTATTTGTGCACAAAATCCATTCTGCAGCAAAAATATCCATAAGGTTACTTCGTGAAACGCTTCAGGTAATCACTATCCACCCTTGAAAAGCCCGCTAAGAAACTTGCACATGCGGATGCGCAATAGGCTGGTGCGCATGCGCAGTGCGCAACGCAGCACATGCACGCAGTCCGCAGTGTAAAGGCAGAGTTTCAGCTGCCTTTACGGACCGTTCCCACTGATGGCTTGAAGCAGCGTCGACGGCACGTGAGTACCTCATACTTCCGCGTTTAAAACGTACTGCTGGTGAAAGGCACGGGAGAATTATGAGGCATAATTCTCCCGTGACTTTACTATTTATGACCATTTTATATATGTTTTATATATATTTTATATATATTATATTTATATATAAAATAATTACTATTTTATAATTTTAGTCAGGGTAGGCACTGCCTACCTTGCCTACCCTGATGGCACGTGCCTGGCTCCACCCGACCCGCAGCCCTGTGGGTGCTGTCGCGACAGATGCGCACCTTCAGCCGCTTTCAACTTGGTGCTTGGGTTCAGATTGCCCAGTCACCTATGGCTTGTGTGCAAAAATGATCCCCCCCCAACCTCCCGTCTCCTCCTTCTCTCTCCCCTCTTCTCTCTCTCCCCCCCCCCCACTCACTGATGGACGCGGGGGTCTGGACCAATCGCTGACAAGTCCCGCCCCCCGGCAACATCATGTTCGCTATTGGATTTTCTGTTGCGCGGCAGTCGGTTCGTTGGCTTGTAGGCGCCGCCGCATTTTGGGTAGGTGGCGTTTCGAGAGAGTGGCCATTCGGTGAGTTTGCTTCTAGGCGACGCAGCTTTTCAAGTTAGTTGGCATTTAAGCATCCCGCCCTTTTGGTTAGTTTGCATTTAGGCGTCCCATCCTTTCGGTTAGTAGGCGTTTCGTCTTCTTACTCTTTCAGTTTTTTGGCGTTTTGGCCTCATTTCCATTCCGTTCTTTGGCTTCGACTTCTTTGCATCGTCTTCTCGTCCGTCGGCGCCGTGTCCGCACACCTTTACGAAAATGATCCCAGGAATGAAGCGGTTAACACATGATGAGTGTTTGATGGCACTGGGCCTCTACTCGCTGGAGTTTGGAAGGATGAGGGGATATCTCATTGAAACTTATCAAGTAGTGAAAGGTCTGGATAGAGTGAATGTGGAGAGGATGTATCCACTAGTGGGAGAGTCTAGGACCGAAGGTCACAGCCTCAGAATTAAAGGACGTTCCTTTAGGAAGCAGATGAGGAGGAATTTCTTTACTTGGAGGGTAGTGAATGTGGAATTCATTACCTGTTGATTGAGGAGGCCAAGTCGATAGATATTTTTAAGGCTGAGAGTTTCAATATTTAATAGTGTTGATTAAAAATGAATGGGAAACATGCCAATGCATCTGGCTCTTTCCTGGCTTTCGTTTCTAATTGAGGGTTGCACTGAGGTGAATTGGACAGGACCCCAGCTTATGGAAGGAACATTCAGAAGCCTTATAACAGAGGGGAAGAAGCTGTTCCTAAGAATAGTGATCCGTGCATTCAAACTTCTTTAATAGGAAGGGTGAGCAGAAGGAATGACCGGGGTGGGGCAAATTTTTGATTATGTTGGCTGTTTTCCCAAGTCAATGTGAAGTACAGATGGAATGATGGGAAGTCAAGTCTGTGTGATGGACTGGCCTACATCCAAAACTCTCTGCAATTCCTTGCGGTCCTGGGAAAATCTGTTCCCAAACCAAGCTGTGATGCAATCCAACAGTGCACTTTGTACGGTGGTAAGCGACTTGCAAATGAGCAAGGTTGGTCACCAGTGACAGGCCAGCTCTTGTTGATCCTTCCTGGTTATTCTTAGTGTTTCTCAGATATCTGAGATGTACGCTACAGCAGTGAAACTCCACGTTGTTTTATTGTGCATTATGTTCAACTTTATATTGTATGAGTTTTAAAGAAAGGAAGAATTGTTTGAACTGCTGGCCAAGAGATACAGAAAGTGATTGACTGAGTGAAATTCTGATTAAATGGGGAAAAAAAATCTGAGCATGAAAACTTACATCCCCTGCCGAAGGGAAGCAGTGATTTCAGTTTCTGCGTCTGTGGGAAAGATGAGCTTCAGAATCATCGTCAACAACCCCATGGACAAGGACAGTTTCCATAGCAGCGATGTGAAGCAAGCCTGAGAAAGCTCATCAGTTAATGCTGGCACCATTCACTGTCAGCTATGGGGTATTACATTCATATGCTGGGATCTTTAACCAACTATAAATCACCCATCTTCCCAGCATCATTTTCCAATTTGGCTGCAGTTTTGGGAAGCTGTAGGTTAGAATGACCTGGCTCCGTGTTACTGCGAGACAGGGGGGCTCAGTTCAGTAGGTTCTACACTCCGGAGGCTGTAGTGAGTTCAGTCCAAGTGCCGTGTGTTGAGTGGAACTCTGAGGTTGCAGTGGGATGTGCCTCTGTCGGCTAAATCTGATGCCACCCACAGCGGCTTCCCAGACATCTCATCAGCATGGCCAGTGAACGCACTGTACTCGGGAGAACAGGGATGCCAGTTTATCAAGGCATCGTTTTGTCCCGGTGGATTTAAAGGTACCCATGGTGGAGTGAGAGTTAGAACATAGAACAATGCAGCACAGGAACACGCCCGTTAGCCCACAATGCCTGTACCCAACATAATGCCAAGGTAACGTTGAATGGATAAGGACGAGCGAGTGGATGTGGTGTATCTAGGCTTTCAAAAAACCTTTGACAAGGTCCCGCACAAGAGATTAGTGTGCAAATTTAGAGCACATGGTATTGGGGGTAGAGTATTGACATGGATAGAGAACTGGTTGGCAGGCTGAAAGCAAAGAGTCGGCATGATGTGCTTTCTTTATGATTGCATCAGTGTTCTGGGACCAGGAGAGATCTTCAGAAATATGCACGCCCAGGAATTTGAAGCTCTTGACCCTTTCCACGATCGACCTGTGGATATAAAGGGGACTGTGGGTCCCCATCCTACCCCTTCCGAAGTCCGCAATCAGTTCCTTGGTTTTGCTGGCGTTGAGAGCCGGGTTATTGTGCTGGCACCATTTGGTCAATCAGTCGATCTCACTTCTATACTCTGACTCGTCCCCATCAGTGATACGTCCCACAACAGTGGTGTCACCGGCGCACTTGAAGATGGAGTCCGCACTATGTCCGGCTAATCTGTCTGTCTAACGATCAGTCTGTCGAAAGTCTCCCTGTAGTTCAAGGGTTCCCAACCTGGGGTAAATTTCGCCTACCCAGGGGTAAATTTGTTGATTCTGGATTTGTACATATTTTTTCTCATTGGCTGTCTGTGTTTGGTTCTGGTATACCGGTATCTGTTCATCATTAGTTGTTCATAAATAAGTGAAATAACATTGTTATTAAAGTTGAAAATATGTATAAATCTGAATATAAATGTATAAATTATAAATGTGCTATTAAAGTTGCCTGGGTAAACGGGATGAAAAAGGTTGGGAGCCCCTGCTGTCCTTAATACCCTCTTATCCAGCCAGCATTCTGGTAAAGCTCTTCTGCACCCACAATAAGACCTTCACATTCTGTCTGTAATGAGGCAACCACAATTGCACGCAATAGTGCAAATGCAGCTAAACCAAAGTCGTATAAAACTGAAAGTCACATACAGTTGCATCTAGATTCGTCATCATATCCAACAGCCAATTTGAGTTTATATAAATGCACCTTTAAGGACTGTCCACCATGTGATGACCATTGATGCTTTGATATTCCAGACACTGCTGCTAATTGACGCTGTATGCCTCCAATAAAGCGTGCTCTGTTGGTCCCGCAACCATTGGTATTTTTAATGAGCAGCAACAGTGAAAAGCCCACAGGCACCATACAGGCTGAGGATGGGAAGTTTTCCCGCGGGAGTCTAGAGTGCGTTTCATTGTCATTTTTTTTACATGTAACAACAATGGAATTCTTACTTGCAGCAGCACAACAGGCCAGGAAAGGCCATAATAGGTCTTTAAGCACACTGTACAGCAGCACAGGAATTAAGTGGAAGGTTCCTGGAGAACTGTACTGAAGAAAAGTCTTTGCCCTGAAGTGTTAACTCAGATTCACTTTCCACAGATGTGCTGAATAATTGCAGAACCTTTTCAAAATTTTCCACGTTGTGAAGAATCGGTTTCTTCAGGTAGAACAGTGAGGGTGGCACAGAGGTGGCAAACGTGGAGGTCAAAATGTTTTTTATTGCACACCAAAGGAGTGTAATTACTTTTATACAGCCCAGTTACTGAATGAGTAACAATAATAAGCAAGCTTATTAGCCATCTGGCAAGTCACCCTGTTGTTGGTCAGGGTAAGTATTGGAACTGGTTTCAGTTTGAACAGAATGGAGTTGGACACCTACACAGTAGAGGATTCTGATCACTTGGGAGGTGAACATAATATGCCAAGCACAACCTAACCAGTGTATGAAAGAATGAAATATACTTTATTGTCACACGTATTGTACGTCTGTACCGGGTCATCCCTCCCCTGCTACTCCAATGAAGACCGACAGGCACTCGCCCCCCTCACCATCCTGCCTACCGTGCTGGGGATGGAAGTTGATCGGTGGAAGGAATTTGTGGCAGAGGCTGTACCTGTATGTTGCATTTTAATGAGATCACTGTCCCTGCGTGAATTCACAGAGGTTTGACTTTGTGTGCCGATTGACACTTTGGCCAAGTTTGCCACAGTACTGCGCAAAAATGTTGTGCGACAAGACAAATTTTCTTGGACTCTGCTCTTTCGAACATCCATTTAATAGAAGCTGTAGATTGTGAGGGCACCTATGTGTTCCCAAGGTGATGAATCAGCCTCCGTGTTCAGCTATTGGAAATTAAAGCAAGGGGCACTGGGGTCAGATGCAACTATCCCACCAGAAGGACTCGCAGCTGAGTGAGAGTGAGAGACATGGGGGAAGTTTATAGTGGCTTGAAATAATGAACAGTACAGCACAGGAACAGGCCCTTCAGCCCACAGTGTCTGTTCTGAACATGATGCTGAGTTACATTAATCTCCACTGCCTGCATGTAATCAATATCCCTCCATCCCCTGCATATGCGTGTGCCTTTCTAAAAGCCTCTTAAATGCCACTATCATATCTGCCTCCTCCATTACCCCTGGTAGCATGTTTCAAGTACACACCACCCTCTATGTAAAAACAAACTTGTCTTCAAACAATGCCCTCAAACCTTAAAGCTATTCCCGACTGTCTACCCTTCCTATGCCTCATAATATATGTTTCTATTAGGTTTGCCCTTCAGCCACTGGCGCTACAGAGATAAACCTTTTTTATTGCCAATATTCTCTAATCCAGGCATTATTCTAGAAAACCTTCTCTGCACCCTCTCCAAATCCTCCACATCCTTCCTGTATTGGGACGACGAGAACTGCACACAATACTCCAAATGCCGCCTAACCAAAGACTTGCTGGGGCGAGTGCCCACACCACTGGACTGAATCACTTGCTCATTGCCATCACACAGATGTTTGGTCAATATGTATCATGTACAAAGTGCACAAGAGCCTCATCACCTATTCCTTTTCCCCAGAGATGCTGCCTGACCTGCTTAATTACTCCAGTATTTTGTGTCTATTTTCAATCTAAACGATCCTTCCTTTTTTCCCTAATTTAACTTCAGTTTCAATACATGTTCCTGTTCGATTTGAAAGAGCCCCATCCACAAGCAGGGTTGGAGTTACAGAATGCATCACTCTGTTTAATAGTGGATGCTGTCATATTGTTACCTCTGAGCACTTCTATCCATAGAGCACGCAAATAGCTACACCCTAGACCAACTAGCCCCTTCCCCCAATGATGGATATCACCACCTGGAGTATTGTGGACATGGACATCGCACAATACTTGGAGCATAGTGCTCACCACCACTGACTCAGGAAATAAGGAGCGTTAGTTACCAGAAACAATCTGAGCATTGATTGCTGCATTTCATGAGACTCTCAGCTGTCTCTGCAAAGGAAAGCTTTCTAGTTACTGAGTTATGTCTCTGTGATTGTTCTCATGCAGTCATGAAGATGTTGAAGAGAATTAGGTAACAGAATGCATACAAACAGCATATTACTGTGTGCTTAGTGCCCCAAAGGGAAGCCAGTTCTATCCAGTTCCACACAAACATCTGGAACATGAACAGAGCAGTCAGTTGCACATGCTGCCATTCTTAAAGGGGAGCACACACCAGCCTGGCCATGCTCTCATTTCATTCTTGCCTTCAGGAAGAAGGTATAGGAATCGGAAAACCGTGACCTCCAGGTTCAAGAATAGCTTCTTCCCAATAACCATCAGGCTGTTTTGACACTGCACAACACTAACTCTTGATTTTCTCCAGCTTTTTGTGTAACCCTCGATTCTCCAGCATCTGCAGTTTCTTCGTTAACACTAACTCTTGATGGTTTGATCTTGCGTGATAGCCTCCTCTATTGTGAGCTCATTGGCCCAGTGTGTGGTGTGCCACTGCTGTGTCAGTTAGCTGTCTGATGTGGGTCCAATCTCTATGCTTCTCCAACATTGAACTGATCTTTGGTACCTCGGTGGTGTTGTGCACCTGCCTTTAGGCTTCTTCTCTTTGCCTAGTCATATCCTTTTCCCTTCTGGTTTTCCTGTTGCATGAAAAGCAGCCACACATGCATCTGTGAGTGACTTAGCTAATATCATTGCTTACATTGAAACAACCTTCATGATCCATAGAGCACTACAACACAGAAACAGACCCATCAGCCCACGATGCCTGTATTTCATGATGTCTCTCATTTAATCCTAAATACTACACTATACATCACAAAGCATATTTGTGACTTCTTTGTGATCTATACAATTAAATCCACATCATATCTCTCCTAATTCTTTGTGTCCGCCTCGTAGAGTTATACAGCAGGGATACAGGTCCGAAAGCCCAACTTGTCCACGCTGACCAAGGTGCTCCATCTACACAACCCACCTGCCCGTGTTTAGCCCATATCCCTCTAAACCTTTCCTGTCCATGAGCCTGTCCAAATGAGAGCATTTCCACACAACATTCAGAGTAGTCTGTTATCCATCCGTAACAGAAGGCCTGTTTGTTTTAACTACACCACCTTGAGGTTGATTCGGAAGGACATTACATGCTACTCCCAAGTCAGTTTATATCTCACTGGTTACCAACATGCAGTGGATGTTGCTTCCATAGACCTAGCCTCGTTTGACTCCAGGTGACCCATGTTCCACCGCCACTGAACCTGGGCCTGTCTCTCTCCCTGTTGTGTCATCCATCCATTCCATGGAGACTGGATGACCCTTCACTGTGGACATGATTTTCACTGAATTTCCAGCCACTGAGCACTTCTTCCCCAGCTGTTTGTGCTATCATCCACAATACTCGTGAATCTTGGCTGCACTTTGGGTTCGCTATTACTGTTTTATATCTGGTTACATTGTCCTTCCTGTATGTGGACTGCTTACTCTGTGAGCTCCACGTGAACAAGAAATTGCAATGCACCCTGGTGCATATGACAATAACTCTGAATCTGTTGTGTAACCTTCTGTTGACTATCCAATGTTTCATGCTGTCTCTGGGTTGCAAGCCTGGGAGCAGTTGTCTGGAGCCAGCTATGTCTCTCACTATTGCCTCAGGCTAGCTTTGCCGATTTCACATATAATACAACCTCCGTCTTTCAGGCCTGTGCAGTTAACTGCTGAGTGTCTAATCTCCATGAGAAAAAGAATCAATAAAGTTTACCTTGCTTCTGGCTGCAAGCAAAGAGCTGGGGAGAGTCAACAGTTTCATTTCTAGCTGGGTTGCCGTGTATTTGTAATCTGAGATCGTTATTCGGTCTGAATCTCTTCGCTGATGACCAGTGAGAGACAAGAACATCACAACTTGCATCTAAAATCTGCAGAACGGTCCCTACCCACGTGTTGTTTTTCCATTCCCTCCCCAGATGCTGTTTTGCTCCGCTGAGTTCCTCCAGCACGTTATGTTTTAGCTCAAGATTCCGGCATCCATAGTCTCTTTTGTCTCATGACTTGCATCTGACAGTTAGTTTGCCTTCTCCACCTCAACATGTGTAATTCTTCCCTCTCTTGTATTTATTGTTTTGAAACGCCGATGGTTGGGAAATCCAGAGGCTCAAACAGCTTTACGTGTTCTCCTTTCCCAGCCTCTTAGTGCCATCCTTGTGCTACTCATTGGGAGGGACGCCATTTGGCCAGTGAGTCTCAGAGTCCCCCTCTCCTTCATTCACTCAAATACTGGAGGACAGCTGGAGATTTAAAACCACACTGTCCTTTATCAAACCAATGAGTTCACAAAGGGACAAGCAACATATCTGCTGTGTGCCTGCTCCCCTTCATTTCTCTCCCTTCAGAGTCATAGAGACATGCAGCGCAGAAACAGGCCTTTCGGCTCAACTTATCGTTGCCGACCAAGATTCCCATCCAGGACTTGGCTCATCAAGCTTTTTTGTTACCTTGAAAAACTCAATCAAATTCGTAAGATCCGATTTCCTATGTGCAAAATCACACTAAATACTCTATTCCTAGTCACTCCCTGTCCATCCAAATATGACAGGTTTTTGATTTCCTCCTCCCTGGGTTAAAGACTATGTGCATTCAGCCTCTCTATTCTCGTTACAATCTTATACACTTCTCTAAGATCTCCCCTCATCCTCCTGTGTTCCAAGAAATAAAGTCCGAGCCTGCAAAACCTCCCCCGAGAGATCAGGCCCCCGTGTCCTGGCAATATCCTCGCAAATCTTCTCTGCATCTTCCCAACTTAACAACATCCTTCCGAACCAGGAATTTCTTCATTGCAATACCTGTAGCAATACGTGGTAGCCACTTGCTCCCATTCCTACAGGGGTATCCCCCAAATAATCAGCCACATGGTTCCGAGATGGAAAGTTGTTGGTCTGTGAGTGAAGGGTCATCCTGTGATTAATTTATTGAACCCCACATTGCCTTGGAATTGACATGCTACAGAATCATGTTTTTCTGGGAGAGGGAGGAGTTGAAGATATAATAGTGCTTGCAAATTCACAGAAACCTTCAGAAGTAAATTGTTTTCTGCCGTCCATTATCAACATCCTTTGTCTGCAAATAAGATTCAAACTTCAAGAGTTTTTATACGAAGTGCTATTCGTGATGGGCAAGCAAAGCAACAGTGAGGAGACCGGCCCTTTGGCCCATCAAGTTTGCACTGTAGGTGAACAAATCAGCTTGCCAACAACAGATCTCCTGTGTGCAAAACCACACTAAATACTATATTCTTAGTCACTCCCTGTTCATCCAAATATGACAGGTTATTTAGAAGGCCAACACCACTTCCTTTAGTTGGCCTTCAACATACGCCATGTTGAGACCACTCTGTATATTGTTGGAGCCGTCCGTTTAGCAGGCAGCTCTCAGCATGAAACTCTATGTCCCTGTGCAGCCATCAGGTATGTCTTGGTGCAGAAGCTTGCGTGAGGCTGAGATCCTGAGAGCTAAACCATCTGGAGCTGTGCTCCTGGCAGGGTCACCCATGGCAGGCAGGTTGAGGGGGAGGTTCCTGACAAAGCGCGGCCCAAGAAGACGACCTCAATGGCTGAACAGGCGGAGGATGGTGTCTGCCCGGCGGGTGGAGCACCGCAACGGCTGAGAAGGTGGAAGAAGGCTGCAGCAGGGAGAGACTCCCAACCATGGTGGAGTCCGTGCCGCTAGAACCTGAGCCTGTCTCTGTCAGGGACCGTGTGGTGGATGTCCATGCACCCGTCTCCCCACGTTAGACGATGTCACACACATTCACCCCCCAGTCTGAAGAAAGGATCCAAGCCTAAAGAGTTGCCTATTCATTCTTTCCACAGAAAGGGTGGCGTATCGGCAGAGTTGCTGCCTTACTGTGCCAGAGGCCCGGGTTCAATCCTGACCTTGGGTGCTGTCTGTACAGAGTATGTACGTTCTACCTGTGGTTGTGTAGGGTTTTCACTGAGTGCTGCAGTTTCCTCTCACATTCCAAAGATGTGCAAGCCTGTAGGTTAATCGGCTTCTGTAAATTGTTCCTTGCGTGTGGGATAGTGCTAGTGTTCGGGGTGATCGCTAGTCGGCGAGGACTTGGTGGGCCGAAGGCCAGTTTCCACGCTGTATCTCTAAACTAAATGCAAAGCTGCTGCCTGACCTGCTGACTTCCTCCAGCACTTTGTGTTTGACTCACGATTCCAGCATCTGCAGTGCATTGTGTCTCTCACCAACGACAATGTTTCCCTCCGTCATGGATGAAGCTATTTGCTCGAGACAGTGATGGACTCGGGAGTGGACAGTAACAACATCACCGCACCCCCGGCTGTGTGACCTGGCCTCAGTGTGATTCACAGAACTGCTTTTCCCCCTCACACCAACGTTGTACCAGAGCTCAATGGGATTCACCTGTGCTGGAAAATCTACACATCCACCATCGCCGTCCCTGCCACGGGGTCGGTCAGGAAATCGGCCAAGCGTGTGATGGGGCGGCTGTGGGCAGGGGGCCCAATGGGAAGAGACCAAGCCGCCAGTGTGACGGAGACCGACTGATTGCGGATTCAGGCTTGTGCGGGTACACAGGGCAGAATGAACAAGGGAGAGCAGGAGGAAAATCTTCTTGCGGCTACATGGATAGGGCAGGTTTGGAGGGATATGGACCAAATTGGGGCAGGTAGGACTAGTGTAGATGGGACTTGTTGGCTGGTGAGGACAGGTTGGGTCAAAGGGTCCTGTTTCCACGCTGTATCACTCCAGGTATGAGCTGCAGCTAAATGGGTCACACTCTCCCACTGCCTCTTGTGCTCTCCCCCTGAGTGCATAGGAGCAGAATTACAGTGCTTTAAAAGAGGGTTAATGTAAAAGTTTGCTTTGAAGAAGTTCGAACTCCATTGTATTCCCTTGGGGAAGGATTATCAGCTTAGCCTTGTCTGTGGACCTTGCAGGAATCGTGGATGGTGTCAGCATGCTTATCTGCATTAGTCAGGCAGGGTGGCATTGGGGGTGTGGGGAGGATGGGAGATCACAGGAAGAGTGGGCAGAGGGAGGGGGGCAGCCAATCGCAGGGAGGCCTCTCTGGAAGGGTCATTTATCACATTATCCGTTGTGTAACCTTGAAGTTGCTCAGTGATATTCCCTGGAGCTATGATGAAAATAATCACGCATTGAAAGATTAAAAAAAGCCTGAGATTAACAAATCTATAAACAGCCCTGTACCAGAGCTCAATGGGATTCACCTGGAGCAGAATATGTGCTTTAAACGATTTGTGAGACCTTCAGAGTTAATAGGATTAAGCTACCAAATAATTCATCGGGCCTATTTTTCAGACCTCATTGGAATGTAAAAGGACATTTTAATCAAGTGCACTCTCACCTGCCTGGCTGCAAGGAAGAGGAAAGAGAGAACAAGAGGAGGGGTGAGAGAAAGAGAAATGATGACTCGTGGAGTTATTCACGGCTGCCCTATCTCTGGTCAGCGTTCAGACAGATGCCGCGTCCCCGCTGGTTTCCGCTGGGGGAGGGTTACTGTCACTGAATGTGCCAATTCAGCAAACAGCGTCAATGTGACTTATTCTCTCTTTGACCTGTGACGAGATCTGGAATGTAGAGTGTAATTTATTGGCTGTCATCACGTACCTTGGGGAAGGAGAGTGAAAGACTGACTGACTGTTTGGGAATGATGGATGCCTGAAATATTGGATTCTAATGCAGGAAACATGGTCAATGACTTGGAGACATGAGTTCAAATGTCTCTACCACTGCTGTGGGTATTTTAATTCCGTGAAAAGCAAACTCAGCGGCTCAGGCAGCATCTGTGGAGGGAATGGAAAGATGATGTTGGGGTCAGAACCCTTCTGGAGAAATTAAGTTAGTTAAAAACTGCAGGATTGTTTTAAAACCCCTCCGATCACTATCATGGTCTGCTTGTTAGTTTACTACTTTCCAGTCAAAAGTCGTGATTGATTGCCATATGTACCAATCTTTACTCGCAGAAGCATATCAGTTGTTAGTATTGTTGAACACCAGACACACAGATAAGATATAATAAATAAAAGTCCAATAATTTTCGCACTGCCATTTCTGATGAAGTGTCAGTTTCTTGGTCCACAGATAATATAAACTGCTGAGTTTTTCCAGCTTTTTTCTGATTGTGTTTTAGATTTGCAGTATCTGTGGGTATTGTTTCAGTGTTTCAGCCCGTGGCATCATTATTGACTTCGGAACTTATCAGTAGCCAACTCTCATGTTTTTGTAGTCGCAGGTTTCCAGCTAACAGGTAGACCTTGACCTTGGTGTAACACCAGTGTGCGATACTCCCTCTGACCCGATGAGAGGCAGGAACAGCACATGCTGAGACAACTCGTCAGATCACTTCTGGATATGCTGCCTGAACTGCTGAACATTTTTAGCTTCCGGCTATTTTTTTGTGAAAAGCTTTCTGTGAGGTGAGTGTCGGTCTGTGTGCTCAAGCCTGTGAATTCGGGCTGCGAACCCCAACCTATGAAGAAAATGCAGTCTTGTTGTCAAAGATCCCGAATTGATCTCAAAATGATGCCGTCCTTGCCACTTGGGCCCTGAACCCAGGGAGAATGAAGAACTGTTGGAGAGGCCATCTTTGTGATAGTGTTCAGTGAGTTTGTTAAAATTCACAACAGATAATTCAATGAAAGGTAGAGTTGTTCCAGGAAACATTCCTCTCGCATCTCCACCCAAAATTAATTGACTGGGGCTGTGGCAAAAATGAAAATGTGTGACGTACACGCAATGTAGGCTTTTCTTAAGGGTTCGTCTACACTGTTAATTTCCTTGCACTGAAGTATATTTAGGCTGAGATCTATGTTGCTGCTAGTTAATGCTCGGCATTCTCCCTCTCTGTCAATGAATCATTGTTGGACCTTAGGAGGTTATGAAAGCCTCTCGTGAAATATCAGACTTTTTTTTTCTTTCTTCCTATCTTTCTCCCTTTCAGAAAAGAGCTGAGAACTGTGAAGATGAAAAGCAGAATAAACACGCTGCAGGTCGGAGCACCGCGGGGAGTTAGTGAGAGAAGGCTGTGCAATGTTAGAAATGTTGATTGATCTCCAGTGTATTGATGGGTCACTGGAGAGAGCCCATGATTGTGCATACAGCAGAGGCAGCCTCTGTGCGTGAGCTTTTTGTAAAACTGGTGAACTATCTCAGTAAAGCCAGAAGCAGCTGTAGGAGGGTCTGAGCTCCCTGAATTTCAACTCGTTGCTTATGGGATTTGGTGAAAGATTTATGAAATTATGCATTGGATTTCGAATAAATTGCCTGCTATGAAATTCGGCCCAGCATCAAACAAGCAGGCAGCTTGGTGGGGGGGCAGGGCGGATTTAATAAAGTCGATGCCTGAGGCACCTCAGTACTGGCTGCAGCTGATGAAGATGGTCACTGACTACATAGCGTGGCAGCAGCGAATGTGGCTGTTCATAGAACGTTCATCGCACGGACAATCGCTCCAGTGACAGTCCTGTGCAAAAGATCGTGATGGGAATAGAGAGGGTGAATGCACAGTCTTTTAAGCAGCGACGGGGAATCAAGAACCAGAGGACAGGTTTAAGGTGAGAGGGGAAAAATTCAATATGAGCCAGAGGGGCAACTTTTTCACACAGAGGGTGAACGAGCCTCCAGAGGCAGGTACAACAACACTTAAAATACAAGTTCATGGATAGGAAAGGATCAGAGGGAAATGGACCAAATGCAGGCAGGTGGGCCTAGTGTAGATAGGGTACCTTGGTTGGCATGGTTTCCCTGCTGTATTTCTCAATGCTTCTATAAAGGCCTTTAAAGGACACTTGGCCAGGTACATGGATGGGAAAGGTATAGAGAGATATAGGCCAAACATGGGCCAACACAACTAGCTTAGATGGGGCATCTTGATCAGCATGGATGAGCAGAGGTAGTACAAAGGGCAGTTGTTGTCTGGGCTTCGGGCTCATGCTGACCTGGGATGTCATGTAGAATGGCATCACACAGGGGGCTGTGGACCCTTGGAGCAGTGGCGAGATGTGATCCATCCACTGGGCACATGATGCCCCTGACACAACCTTCTGTAGGCAGGGGGAACAAATATTCCTCTTGGTCAATACCAGAAGTGCCTTCTCATGAAATTCAGGCTCAGTAACTGCATCTTAAGATGCCACGAAACAACCGACCCTACTTAACACTGGCATCAGGCATAGAACATGGGACTTTACAGACCTGAAACAAAGCCCTTCGGCCCACAATATCTGTGCTGAACATGATGCACTCAGTCCGCCTGAACCGACCTGATCTCCCGGTTGCTAAACACTTTAATTCTCCTTCCCATTCCCACACTGACCTTCCTGTCCTAGGTCTCCTCCATTGTCAGAGTGAGGCTAAATGCAAATTGGAGGAACAGCATCTCATATTTCGCTTGGACACTTACAGCGCAGTGGTATGAATATTGATTTCTCCAACTCCAGGTAACCCCGGCATTTCCTCTCTCTTCATCCCTCCCCCACCCAAGTCACACCAGCTTCTCATTTTCACCCAACAAACAGCTAACAATGGCCTGTTTCATTTATCATTACATTTTTGTGTATCTTTCATTCATTATTCTTTATCTCTCTACATGGTCTAAAACACTCGTTTCCCTTTCCTGTGACTTTCAGTCTGAAGAAGGGTCTCAACCTGAAATGTCACCCATTCCTTCTCTCCAGTGATGCTGCTTGTCCCGCTGAGTTATTCCAGCTATTTGGGTCTAGCTTCGGTTTAAACCAGCATCTGCAGTTCCTTCCTAAACGGCAAATTAAACTAATCTCCTTTGCCTGAACTGGATCCATATCCCTCCTTGCATTATCCATGTGGCTATCTAAAAGCCTCTTGAACAACGCTATTGAATCTGCTTCCACCATCACCCCTAGCAGCACATTCCAGGCACTAACCACCCTCTCTGTGTAAAAATAAAACCTGCCCCACACATCTCCTTTAGACTTTGCCTATTTCAGCTTAAAGCTATGGTCTCTAGTCTTTGACATTTCCATCCTGGGAGAAATGGTGTTGCCCTTGTCTGGGCAATGGTTGATTGCACACTGCGCACCCTGTGGCCTCTTGTCTCGGGGTATTGATCAGAGCCACACTGCCACATTTTCTTTCCTTCCGCAGACTTTGTCTCTCTCAGGCCTCGTGGAGTATTCATAGCCCTGACCAGACTGAACGCTACCTGTGTTGCTTTAACGTGGCCATATCCCACTGATCATTCCTGCTGACCATACAGTCCCTTGTATGGTGACATCTATCATTGGTGCTTTGCGTTCAGCACCAACTGTAGGTCGGAGATTATTCCTTGTCCAAATAGGTTTGAGAAACACAATGAAGAATAAGTTGGTGTGATATTGAACATGGACGGGGATGTACCTCAGTGGTTTTCTATGGGCCTCCTGTGCTTCTTGTGCCAGTGCTGCTTCTAGTCACTTAACCTGAAGCAAAGAGAGACGGGGCCACTGTGACAAGTTGCAACTGTGATTCCCTCTGCTCCTCCTCCCTCCCCATCACCGGTCTGATCCCTCAGCCCAAAGGAATTCTGTTGAGAAGTGGGAGATCTGCGTTATTATAAGAGCCAGGTGTTCAATGTCTTCTCCAAACCTGTTTCTCATTCTCCCTGGACGTTAATTCATTCTGAGAGGCCGTTCCACAGTGATTAGTGAAAGATACAACCAATGACTGGGATCTGAGTCAGGCTGTTCGCACAGATTAGCTCAGCAGTGGGTCTGAGCTAATGAGGTGCTGTAGGCAAAGCCCGCTGAATTTCAGCCCGTATGACTGACAGTTACAAACAGGGCCTCCCAGGATAATGTGTCATTATTATACGCAGGTCCTTTGTAAAGGTCACCTGACAAGGTCTGTCCTAGATTTTATAGCTGACAGCGATTGATAATTAGATGCGCAAGGTTCAAAGCTGCAGTGTGCTGGTAGAAGCTGCAAATTGCAGCATTAAGTTTACCTCCAGCTGGATGCAGGCAGAGTTATTGTCACTTCTTCCAGCTATTCCACCTGTTCCTTCAGACTCCACACCCTATTGGCAAAGCCAAGTGAATTGCATGCATTACTTTTAATTGCATTCCTCAAGCTCTCCCTGCGACAATGCTGCAGGAGTACTGCACTGCTGCCATTTCTCCATGCATGTAATGTTAACCCATTCCTTTGTATGAACGGCAAAATCCTCCCCTGAAACCCGCCCAGCCCCTCTCCCTTCACAACCATCGCCAAACAGATTAAAACACAAAGTGCTGGAGCATCAGACAGCATCAGAGACTAGAGGTGAGAGGGTCAAAGTTTAAATAAGATGTGCGGGACTGATTTTTTACACGAAGGATGGCGGGTGGCTGGAACGTGTTGCCAGAGGTGATGGTGGAGGCAGATATGATAGTAGTGTTTATGAGACTTGGTAGTGCAGTTAAAGGAGGGATATGGACCACATGCAGGCAGAAAAAGAGTCTGAAGAAGGGTCTCGACCCGAAACATCACCCATTCCTTCTCTCCAGAGATGCAGCCTGTCTCGCTGAGGTATTCCAGCATTTAGTGTCTACCTGCAGGCAGTACAGATTAGTTTAACTTGGCATCATGCTCAGCTGAAGGACCTGTTCCAATGCTGTGTCATTTTATGGAGACACAAGGAATTGCAGATGCTGGAGTCTTGAGTAAAACACAAAATGCTGGAGAAACTCAGCAGGTCAGGCAGCATCTGTCAGGACCCTTCTTCAGACTGATTGTAGTAGACTGTCTGCTGGAAGTGGCTGGACAAGAGGCGAAAAGATAGCACAGAGGTATTTGGAGATTATGTCAGAAGGCTCCTAACAACAATCAGACTGAAGAAGGCTCCAGACCTGAAACGTCACCGGTCCATTCCCCCCACGGATGCTGCCTGGCCCACTGAGATCCGCCAGCACTTCTCAACCTTCTGAATTGTGTAGTCGCCAACTTGGACAATTTTACATTTTGGAGTGTGGGAGGAAATCGAAGATCTCGGAGAGAACCCACGCAGATCACGGGGAGAACGTACAAACTCCATACAGACAGCACCCGTGGTCTGGATCGAACCCGGGTGCCTGGCGCTGCATTTTTGCCGTAAGGCAGCAACTCTACCACTGTGCCACCGTGACTTTGTGGTTTGCTGTGAAGTTCTATGTTCTATGTGGCTGTGAGATACTAATTGATTCTTTACAGAGGCGGGAACCATGCTAAGGTGAAGGATTACAATACAAAAGAACCTGTAACAATACACCAACGTGTTCTATGGGTCTTGACCACACGCTTGATGAAGATAGGGTGATCAGCAATTGCATAATCCCCCCTTCACTGAACAACTTATAGACCCCAGCAATGAAGCAAATAAAGCAAGTAGAGCTGGGAATACTCGGCAGGACAGGCAGCATCTGTGGATAGTGAAGAAGTGATAATGTTTCAGGTTGCTGAATTGCATCAGTGTAAGGTCCACGGAATGATATATTACCTCTGTTTCTCTCACTGCAGGTTCTGCCTGAACTGCTGAGCATGTCCAACATACCCTGTTTTCATTTAAGATTTCCAGTATCTGTGGTATTTGTGTTGGCACCTTGGAAGATACAAAATGCAAAAGGAGATGAGGAGGAATTGCTTTAATCAGAGGGTAGTGAATCTGTGGAATTCATTGCCAGAGATGACTGTGGAGGTCAAGTGAATGGATATTTTTAAGTTGGAGATTGATAGATTCTTGATTGGTACAGGTGTCAGGGGTTATGGGGGAAGGCGATATTGAATGGGCAAGTAGACTTGATGGGCCAAATTGCCTCATTCTGCTCCTGCAACACATGAGCTTATGAAGATAGTGTTGGTTTATAATTGTTGCATGTACCAAGATACAGTGAAAAGTTTGTGTTATGTTCTATCCAATTAAATCAGATCATACTGTACATGAGCACAGGAAAGCTGTACACAAGTACAACAGGTGGTACATAGAGAAAAAAAACTAAGTGCAGAATATAGTTTATAGCCTTGTGCATTACAGTTCCAGAGGAAAGGTCCAATATCCACAGTGAGGTAGGTTGGAAGATGGGGACAGCAACCTAGCTCATGGAAGAATCGGTCAGAAGTCTGATCACGCAGGGAAAGTAAGTGTGCTGAGCCTGGTGGTGTGTGCTTGCAAGCTTTTGTACCTTCTGTCTGATGGGAACAGGGAGAAGAAAGAATGACTGGGGTGCAAAAAGTCCTTGATGATGTGAGCTGCTTTTCCGAGGAAGCGTGACGTTGATGGAGGGGAGTCTGGTCGGTGTGATGGACTGGGCTACATCGCAATCTCTTGTGGTCTTGGGCAAACCAAGCAGTGATGCACCCCACAAGCACGGTTTCTATGGTGCTTCTGTGGAAATCAGTGAGAGCTTTTGGAGACATGCTGAATTTCCCTATTCTCCTGAGGGGGTAGAGGCATCAGTGTGTTTCATTGGCCGTTGTCTCAATGGACTGGCTGTTGAAACTACATTCACGGATCTTTAATGAGAAATTAAATGCATCCGGTTACTCAATACCCTGTCAGGCAACGCTCTAGGCTGATAATGAATCATGGTATTGATGAACATCCCTGTAATACAACTAATCTCACCAAATGGTGATGCTTTTGTTGCCTCTAAGACTGTACAATAGGTATTTACCTTGTATATGAGTTCAGCCGAAGAGAGAGATTTCAACTGAAATGGCAAATTATGCTACATGATCGGAAATGAACTGCCTCTTTGGTGACTCACTTTTGCAGAGAGAAGGATTATTCATTTTCTGCCTTAAACTGGAAGAATTCGATGGAAATGTAAAACACATAAATTACCTTTCCCTCTGTGCAGAACAAGTGGGCGTCTCGCAGTGTGAGTTTCTCACAGGCAAAACTCAGAGCTGCACCAAACGGCACCATGGCAACCTTTTTTGGAGGACTGGTGTCGTTGGATGTTTGGTTCATATTTGTGCATCGAGTCCCCATGGCGTGATGGATCAGTGAACGAGAGTTGCCCTTGGTGAGCTCTACCCCGTCCGGGCAGCCACTTGCTTCAGCTCACCAGGAGTCAAAGCACACTCCGCTCTGAATTTCATCCCTTCCATGTTCAGTATTTTATTACTAACACAGTTCTTTTTCTCCCCGCTGTTTTATTGATTGCAATATATACAGTGGTGAAAGGAAAAAGGTTTAGGTTTATTATTGTAAAATATATTGAGGTACAATGAAAAGCTTTGTTTCACATGTTATCCAAACAGCTCAGATGTACCATGCATGAATACAATCAAGTTAAACTCAAGTGCAAAAGTGCCGAATACAGTTCAGCATTGTTGAGCATCAGTTCCAGAGATAAGGCCCAATTACTGCAATGGCATAGAGGTGAATTGGACAGGGCCCTAGCTTATGGAAGGACCGTTCAGTAGCCTGATAACAGAGGGGAAGAAGTTGTTCCTGAGTCTGGTGGTACGCGCTTTCAAGCTTCTGTATTTTCTGCTTGACAGGAATGGGGAGAAGGAGGAATGACCGGGGTGGGACAAGTCTTTGATTATATGGGGTGTTTTTCCAAGGCAGCGCAGAGTGTAGACGGAGTCAATGATGAGGCGTCTGGTCTGTGTGATGGATTGGGCTACATCCACGACTCTCTGCCATTTCTTACGGTCTTGGAACGAGTTGTTCACAAACCAAGCTGTAATGCAACCTGACATGCAACCTCTGCTTTTTATGGTGCATCTGTGGAGGTTTGTGGTAAGGACCTATCCCACTTAAGAGACCTAAACAGCAACCTCTGATGACCTTGCCCACCACCCAAGGTTTCCATGAGGTCACAGGAGGTTTTGGGCACTCTCCCTAATGGTCGAAAGTGGTTTCCGCGTGGCCGAGGCTTCATCTAGGTTGCTGCTATTTTTCATTATGATTAAAACTGGCCTCGACTAAAAATAGGTTGTCGTTTTCAAAATCGATAATTTTTTAGTCGCAGATCTAGTCAAAGCCGGTTTTCTTCATAGTCGAGGAAGGTTTTCAACATATGCGTGGGTGGTGGTAGGAGGTTGCAGGTCACCTCAACCTTGTTTTTTTTTGGGTGGTGGGCAAGGTCACCAGAGGTTGCTCTTTAGGTCTCCTAAGTGGGACAGGCCCTGAGAGTCATTGAAGGCATACCAAATTTCCTTTGTGCAAAGTGGATGCATTTCTGCAAAGCCACTCTTATATAGCATGGTGTGTGTGTTTGTAAGAGAGAGGGATGGAGAAAGCTGCTTAAGATACTGACTCTCCATGTTACCATCCACCCCCCATGACAACGACTACACTCATCCCTCCATCTCCTGCATACCTCCCACAGGAACCCCTTTCCCTACCGCACAACCTTGAATAATATATCTTGAGTGAAGGGATATCATTGAGCTTGTAAGATGCATAAACCTCAGGGTGCAGACATTTGCAGCACAACACTCTTGGGTTAATGTATTTAATTTGTGTTGTAACTGAATGACACTTATTCCCCAAACCAGCTGATAGCTCAGTATTTTGGGGCATATCTTGCCTGTCTGATCTTTGGAAGACACTACTTCAGTTGCTCCCTGTGGGGATAGTGCGGACATGTGCACTCAGCAGCTTGGCAAAAGTACATCAACTTCCCACAGGACAGAATTCAACCTCCACCTCTGTTGTATGTCTGGCTATAAAAGCTCTCAAACAAAACATTGCTTGAACTCAGAGGTTAAACGTGCTTACAAATGCTGCACAGTTCCAGGCTGATGTTTATTGCAAAGTGGCAATTTCAAATGAGACAGATAGATGGAATTTTAATTCTGTCTGTTCCAGTCTAGAGGAGCGTTTCAGGGAGTCCGTCAGTTAGGAGCAGAAATAGATAAACAAGCAGAAACCTCTTTTGAAAATGCTTATGCATTTGTAGGGCTTGGCTATCTGGGGAACAGCCTGTGTTTATGAGGAATAGGTGACGAGTCAGGTTGGAACCCTTCCTCAGACTGAAGAAGGGTTCTAACCTGAAACCTCACCTTTTCATTCTTCTTCTCTAGACCTGCTGTTACTCCAGCATTTGCCCTGAGTTACTCCAGCATTTTGTGCCTATCTGCAGTAAGAACCAGCATCTGCAGTTCCTTCCTACACACCAGTGTCTTTGACCTGTTCCCAGCTGGTGACAGGCAGTTGTCGACAAGTTGTCCTCTGAACTGGCACCGTTCCTTCTGCCAACGTGGCCCCCACAGAGTACAGCCACCCCCCTGCATCATGTGGCTGGGGCCAGCTCTGAGGACAGTGAGAGTCAACCCCATCCCTGAGGGTCTGGTGGCACACTCAGGCGAGGGTGACAGATGTAATTCTCCACAAATTTCACAGTCACCGTTACTGACTCGGCATTCCTGCTGCAGATTCAAACTCCAAATCATTTCCCCGGGCTCGGAGCAAGAAACTAATCACGTTGTCACTGAACTTTGATGTGTCCAAACACAATAATCTTCAAAGACTGTGTTTCAATTATGGTTTAAATTGAGCCTTATTGGTGGAGTCAGTTGTTGCCGTAGCCTCTGAGAAACAATAGCTGTGTCCTGTGCATTCATGTAAATTTGCTCCTTGCCTTTGGTCTATTAGTTGCTGATCATAGCTTATAGCGTGAGCTGCAACTTTGGTGGTGAGTGGAAGGCAGAGGCTGCAGGAGGGCCTGAATCTCCGTGGTCAACAGTGTACACTCTGGGAGCATGTTCCCCCGAGCAAAGCTATTTGTCACGGGGATTAATATTGGCCTTATCGCTGCTTCATGTTTAATCCCCAATTTTCAAACCAGCAAATATTATCATGAATTTAGTTATAATCTGGAAAAGATGTTTGTTAAATAAGGAGCATATAGCACATAGGACAGTTCTGCACAGGAACAGTCTGTACTGTACAGTCTGCACAATATTTGTGCTGAAAATGATGCCGGTTAAACTGATTTCATCTGCCTGTACATGATCCATCTATTCCCTGCACTTCTACATGCCTATCAAAAAAGCTTCATAAACGTCACTATCATATCTGCCTCCATCACCACCCCTGGCAGTGTGTTCCAGGCCCCTAATACTCTCTGTGTAAAAAAAAAACAACAAAATCTTAATCTTCATGTACTTCCTCATTAACAGCTCCTCCTCTCACCTTATAGCTATGCCCTCTAGTGCTGGACATTTCCACCCTGGGGAAAAAAGGTTCTGACTGTCTATCCTATCTGTGCTTCTCATAATTTTATATACTTCTATCAAGTGTCTCTCAACCTCTGACATTCCAGAGAAAACAATCCAAGTCTATCCAAACTCTCCCTGTAATTGATGCCCTTCTAACCAGGTAGCATTCTGGTAAAAAAACAGAATAAATATTCACACAAAATCATTATCAAATTAACTAACTGACCTTCTTGGGTTCCATTGAGCAACACAACCTAATGGTATGTGCATTGCATTCTCCAATTTCAAGTAATATGCCCCCCCCCCCCCACCCCAGTACTCCTCTCTTTTCCAATCCTTACTCCCACATGCATTCGCATAATGCACATGCATTTCTCTCACCATCTCCCCCACCCCGTCCCAGTCACCCTGCTCCTTTCTCCTCCTCCATATGCCCTGAGTCCCATGTTTCCCCCCTCTCTTTCTCCTCTCTCCGGTCCCCTCCACTCCGGCCCTCCAGTGTCATACTTCTTCTCTTTTTATCTAACACTTTTTTGTCTCATTTGCACCTCTAGTGTCACTTAGTCCAACCGTCAGCGAATCATCACTCCCCCCCTCCAATTGTATCCACCCATTACTTACCAGGCTTTGCTCCACCCCCACCTTTCTTTTCCAGCTTCCTCCCCTGATCTATGGATAGGCAATCAGCCTGAAGAATGATCCCGAGCGAAATGTTGTCTGTGCGTTCCCTCCACAGATGCTGCCTGACTTGTTGAGTTCCTCCAGCACTTGTGTTTTGCTGTAGGTTCCAGCATTCGCATCGCTTGTGCCTCCTTAGCCCTTTTATATTTCTCAAGTGCAGTCTAGCCTTTGGTCTCTGACTGTCTACCCTTCCTTGTAGGAAGCCCTGTCACTGGTCAAACACACCTTCTGACTTTGGCATCTGGAAGGTAACCCCTATTCAAGATGGCAGAAGTTAATGGTGACACAAGGAACTGCAGATGCTGGAACACAAAGTGCTGGAGTAACTCAGTGGGTGAGGCAGCATCTCTGGAGGACAAGGCTAGGTGACGTTTCTGGTTGGGCTTTTTCTTCAGATTGATCGTAGTGGGGGGGGGATTAAGCTGGAAAAAAGGTGAGGGTGGGACATATCACCCAGTGATAGGTTAATGCAGGTGAGCAGAGATTTGATTCATAGATGGACAGACAAAAACTGGAGATGAAAATGGGATAAAATGGTTTCAGATAAGGAGAGAATATGGAGTCCAGGCGGGCTTTGGTGGACCGAGCAATAGTCTTTGTAAAACTGAATCCCTGTATATGTTTGGTCTCGCTGATGTACAGGAGGCCACATCAGGAAATCGGATGCAGTAGATGAGGTTAGAGAGGGAATACAGAGAGAAATACAGAGGGAAAAAAATAAAATCTCCTTGGTTCAATCACCCAAACTACCCCTTCCCCAGGAACTTTCCCCTGCAATCGCAGGAGATGCAGCACCTGTCCTTATGCCTCCTCCCTCGACTCCATCCAGGGACCCCGACTGTCCTTCCAGGTGAGACAGAGACGGCCGTTCACATGCACCTCCTCTAACCTCATCCATTGCATCCGGTGTTCCTGATGTGGGCTCCTGTACATCAGCGAGACCAAGGGTAGACTCGCCAACTGTTTCGCTGAACACTTATGCTCAGTCCGCCAAGGCATACAGGATCTTACGGTTGCTAACCATTTTAATCCCATCCTATTGGCAAAGAGGGTCTAGAGAAGGATCCCAGGGTCCTTGTCATGGTTCATCCCAAACAGCTCCATAACAGAGGACTCTCTGATTACGGACTTTTCCCAGGGACACATTCAGAGACGAACATCAGGTGCTGCTCGAAGACCGTCAACTCAGAGAAAGATGCTCTATGGTTTGCCTGAACTCTGTTGGTCTCCCAGCACAGTGAGGTGACCATCAGGGAATGTTGCCCACTGGCTCACTCCAGACTGCAGGAGTACGTGCTGAGGGACTCACTGAAGCTCGGTTCAGCCAGCGGCAAGTATCTGTGAGGGAGGACCACAGTCTAGGGTCCTTCCCCTGCTGGGCATTGAGACAATAGACAATAGGTGCAGGAGTAGGCCATTCAGCCCTTCGAGCCAGCACCGCCATTCACTGTGATCATGGCTGACCATCCACAATCAGTACTCCATTCCTGCCTCCACATCATATCCCTTGACTCTGCTATTTTTAAGAGCTTGAGGGGTAGAGTCTGGTGGGGACACCTCTCAAACATGGGAAACAATATCATCTCAGGGGGCCATGAGTGGCAGTGATGCTTTGGACAAAGCTGATGTACTAACACTAGGCATAGCAGCAGCAGTACTGAATGTAGGCGGACAGAACAGCTCTGAGAATGCAAAGAGCTGTGTCTTGTGTTCATCTTTTGTTTTCTATGTTTTATTATGAGTCAAGTTTATTTTTTATATATGAAAGACTTCCTCCTCCCAAATGCTGCTCCCCACTGACTTCCTCCGGCACATTCTTTGTCTCCAGATTCCAGCATCTCTTGTGTCTACTGATGTTTATCATAACAAAAAAATGTACATTTAAAGTACATCAGAAGTAGCAGAACATAGAACATAGAACAGCACAGCACAGGAACTGGCCCTTCAGCCCACAATGTTTGTTAAACTCATCTCCGCTGCCTGCACGTAATCCATTCCCTGCATATGCATGCGCCTATCTGAAAGCATCTTAATCACCGCCATCATATCTGCCTCCACTATCACCATCCCTGGCACCAGGTTCCTGGTACCCACCGGCCTCTGGGTAAAAACATTGCCCCGTGCACGTCCTTTAAACTTTAGCCCTCTCACTAAAAGCTATGCCCTCTAGTCTTTGACATTTCCATTCTTTTGAAATCTTGCCCAATGTTTCCATCACCCTCTGTGGAATCATCCTGTGCTCAGAATGGTCAGGGAGGGCAGATTTAATAGGAACCTGAGGGGTAACATTTTCACACAAAGGGTGCTGTGGTGTATGGAATGAGATGCCGGAGGAGGTAGTTGGGGCAATTACTATCGCGACATATATTTAGACAGGCAGGACCGGTTTAGAGAGATAGGTGCCAAATGCAGGGTGGTGGGACTAGTGTAGATGGCACGTTAGTGTTAGTCTGTGTGGGCAAGTTGGGCGGAAGGGCCCGTTTCCACACTGTAAGACTCCAGGACTCTGTTTCAAGGAATTGAAAGCATATTCAGCATGTTGAGATATGATAGGTATTGCATGCATGAGACATTCTCTTTACCCAGGACACTGTGAAACATTAAAATTCAGGAGAGGAAATTAACTCACCATGTGTCCTTCTAATATTATACCGAAAACAAAAGGGCTTTTCAGATGTCTGCCAACCCACTGGGTAATTAACACAGTTAAGAGCAGCCTTGAAACCAGCTCCAGTGCAGGTGCTGCCCTTACCTCGCCGGTCAGAGCACTCTCTGAGAACGTGCACGGCTCCACACAGCAGCTGGCTCCTGTGAGATTAGCACTCGTGTCAACATCAGAGAGCAAGGACAGTGAGAAGCACAACACACTTTGCCGGGCTCATGCATGGGTCTCATTGCTATGCAAAGTGAAGCGCCACACACAGGCAACGTTCTGGGCAGATTTGCCACAGATCTGTGGACGTGACCAAACCACACACCATGGAGCCTGCTTTGTAATCTGCCAGTTCTTGGGATATTCATATTTTGTTTAACCTTTGCAGAATATAACCTTACAATATCGTTCAAATATCGATGTATTTAAAGTTGCGAGGTCTGTGGTCAGTTTTCGGCCCCATGTTCAACATATTCATTCTTCTCCAGCCCCTCGGCTGTCCAGAACTAATGAACATCCACCTCATTCTACACCCCACCACTCAGCTTGTTGTCCAGTAAGACCCCAAACTCAAAGACTTCCATCTTAAACATTGTGCTCTTCTACATAGTGGCATACAGCACAGAAGCAGGCCCTTCAGCCCAGCTTGCCCATGCCAGTCAATATGTCCCATCTACACTAGTCCTACCTGCCCACGTGGCCCAAATCTCTCTAAATGTAGTACCTGCCGCAACTACCTCTGGCAGCTTATTCCACATCCCTATCACCGTCTGTGTGAAACGTCACCCTTCAGGTTCCCAGTAAATATTTCCCTTTTCACCGTAAACCTATATGCTCTGTGTGTTGATTTCCCAACGTTGGGTAACATACTCTGTCCATTCTCTCCCTTTCATTCAGATCATCCTTAGAACTTTCCGCATTGTGGGATATCCAGATGCACTGTAGGAGATTACTGTCGGAATTAATATTACTGGCTGTAATTTCACGCTACTATCCACCAATCTCACCCACAGCCAAAAGGTCCCAAAGCAATCTTGGCAAGGCCTCACTTCAGGGGTGATTGGCTGTTATACCATTGGACAGCGCCCCCAGCATTCCTCCTCCTTCCCTGCTTTTACCTTTTATGCGGATGGCTTCCCTCCGGGTTTAAAACCAAGACTGCAGACTAAATATCTAACACATTGCCATTGCAGTAATACCTCAAGGGCGACTAATCAGATCCTTTTTCATATTTTAAGTGTTCTCGCATACATCCAAACCAATGCTAGCTCAGTCTCACCAGTATAATCAAATTACAGGTGTCCCGAGGATTGCAATTCCTCTTCTCCAATATAAAGTTTAATGGCCAGGCCAATGGTTCAACAATACTTTATTGTCAAGTGAACCTATGTACAGTGAATTTTATTTTGCGTACAGTTTGGTTCGTCCACTCCAACTGCTCCTCAACATCCTCTTGTAAATGAGCTGTCCCTCACCTCTGGCCATCACTGACCATCCGTGCCCCGGGATCCCTCCTTCAGCTGACCCAGAACATCTCTGAGGGTGTGGAAGGTGAACCCCCAGCTTGGTCACCAGCATTGTTCTTTTCCTCATCCACCCCCACCATTGCTGTCTTCTGGAAGGCACAACACACTATCTCCTTGGATGACAGACCTGTAACCACCAGTTTTGTAATCCAGTGTGACAGGCAGCCCACCACTCCGATAGCCTAATGTTACACAACAAAATATTTGCTGCATTTGCACTACCCATGTGATATAGGGACAGATCAATGTCCCCCAGAACTGTACCCCAGTGTTATACAGGACCAGACCTGTTATTGTATAAGAAAGAACTGCAGATGCTGGATAAAATCGAAGGTAGACGCAAAATGCTGGAGTAACTCAGCGGATGAGGCAGCATCTATGGAGAGAAGGATTGGGTGATGCTTTGGGTCGAGACCCTTACCTGTTAGAAACATAGAAACATAGAAATTAGGTGCAGGAGTAGGCCATTTGGCCCTTCGACCCTACACCGCCATTCAATATGATCATGGCTGATCATCCAACTCAGTATCCCGTACCTACCTTCTCTCCATACCCCCTGATCCCCTTAGCCACAAGGGCCTGTTATTGTATAACTCTGGGTTAAACAAGATTCCTGTAATAGACCCCTTCAATGATGGGAGGTTAGTACCTGTGATGGACCGGGCAGTGGCAGCCTCTCTGGGTAGTCTCCTTCACCCCAGGCGTTTGAGTTACCGAATGAAGCTGTGTTGCAGCAGTCAGTTTATTCTCGTCCTTTAGAAGTTTAATGGAATATTCATCAACATCCCAAATCTCCTCAGTGCTGGAGGCGTTATACATGCTGGTACTGGACATGAAACTCTGCCCATCAGATCTCTCCCTGATCTGTCCACACCAGTACAGTACGTTGGTTCTCTACCTGGATCTGGGCTTGGGCTCGAGGATCAGATAGGGCCCTGCATGGTGTTGAGGACTCGGGTCCCGGTAACTCAACCCCGGATTGCATGGCCATATGTCCTGCCATCCACGGGGGGCCAGTAGTGAGCGGATGTGGCAGACCGCTGGGAATGCCATCAGTGTTGCCCATCCACAGTCGGAGCCTGCATCACGCTCTTCTGTCCGCAGTATCACGCTCCGTGCCAGGCAATGGTGCAGCGTGGAGCTGCAGTTGCTGCCCCTCAGAGGGTTGCTCTGTGCTGGGCATTGCTGGCAGCTGCTGGCAATGTTGTGGCCAGGGGGAAGAGGGAACAGTGAGGGGTAGAGGCCACCGGGACCCAGGTCCTGGCCAACAGGAGGCCGGAGATAATTTGACAACAGCATTTAGGTGGAGTTTGGAACCGTGAGGACTTTTCCTCCAGCAATGTCCCGCTGATGGACTTTGCTTGCATTGAGTCTTGGACCTGGACATTTTCCTTCTCATTAGAGTTTGTATCAAGAGATGACCCAATACATTCAAGTGTGCTTTGAGCTGAAAATTGCCCCTTGTGTATAGGCGAGTGATAAAATTTGGGGGAGTTGAAGGGAATGTGTGGAGATTAAAATGGAACAAATAGCTTGAAAGCGCGCACAACTAGACACAGAAACAGCTTCTCCCCTTCAATTGACAGACAACTGAACAGTCTTCCCATAAGCTAGGGTTTAGTCCCGCCCTTCAAATCTACCTCATTATGTACATTGGACTTTTTCTCTGGAACTGTAATGCTACAGAGCTGTAAAACTATATTCTGCACTCAGTATTTTTCTCTTCCCTCTACCTGTTGTATACGACTTTAATTTACCCATGTATTTAGTTTAATGTAACTAATCTGATTTAATTAGGCAATGAAAACAAAAGCTTTACACTGCACCTCAGTACACATGACAATAACCCAATACAAATTTGCATAGGATCAGTGTAAAAGAGTGGCTAATGTCTGGCATGTTGAGTTGCCTTTATCTGTTGGAGTTTGCATCATGTGGATATTCCCATACCTTGGAGTTTGTATTGTGAGTCGGCCATGTGGACTGGAGCTTGCTTTGTGAGTCAGTCCTGCACTCTGGAGATTGCACTTGGTGTTAGCCTTGTACATTACAGATTGAATGATGAGTTAGCTTTGTACTTTCAAGCTTACATCAAGAGTTATTGCCACACATGGCGAGCTTGTCCAATGCACTGTGGCTTGTATGCTGTGTTACCTCTGCACACCAGGGTCGGTATCAAGAGTTGACCAAATTTACTCTGGGGTTTGCATCTATCATACATCAGGAATCTGAAGATAGACTCAAAATAGTAAGATGAAATGAGAACTTACCAGTTTGAAGTTTGATCTTTATTTTATGAGGAGTTACGATGAGCGATTACGTGAAGAACCCCGCCAGTCGGCATGCGCGTCAATCTTCAAAGCAACGGTGTGAAATCACAGAAGAACAATAATTGAAGTATTATAGTAAGATTATAAACCTAGAACTACCAGATGAGCTTCGTGATATGAGGGTTGGGAGTGGTGGGCAAGTAATCGCTCATCGTAACTCCTCATAAAATAAAGATTAAACTTCAAACTGGTAAGTTCTCGTTTAATCTTACTATTTTACTTCGGAGTCACGTGAGTGATTCCGTGAAGATTTCAAAGATCTGTGACTTCACGCTGATTCAAATCCAGGCGTCTCACACTGCAATCAGTTGACTCAGGAGGAGTGAATAATTAGCACTACATCTAAACACGTTAATGCTTTCATTTACAAATAAACAAATATACAATGGTGACTCCTCTCTCCCAGGGAGAAGCTATGAAACAGAACTTAAAACAGAATGGGCGAACACCCCGGATTCAACAAGCAGCATATTATAAAACCTTTGAAAAGTCAATTCATTTGACCATCTTGCGGCCGTGAGGATATGGTCTAGAGGGATGTCCATTGCCCTCGCCGCTGACGTTGATGCCGCCCTGGTGGAGTGAGATTTAAAATTGTCAGTATTAACTCCTGCACAACCCAACACTTGTTTCAGCCATCGTGAAATGGTCTGAGCTGACACTTTCATATGTGGCATTTTGTGGCTAATAAACAATACTTCCTCAGAGCCTCTAAGGCTCTCCGTGACTTCAATGTAACGCCGCAGGTGCGCCACCACACACAGCCGTAAATCAGTGGGATAAGCTGACAGTACAAGCTTGAATCCGGACACCCCTGGTCTGCTTTGTTTAATTAGGTCATAGATGTAAAAATTAACATCATTCTGTGATGACACCATCCTGTCCAGGCACAGTTTGTGCAAGGTCTGAACCCTTTGCGCTGATACGAGCGCCATGAGCATAACCAACTTAAGGGTAATCTTTGTTAAGGACAAGGATGTGGCTGTACCCCACTGACAAAGCAGCATCATTACCATGCTTACATCCCAGATTTCAGAATACCTAGGCCTCGGAGGATTAGAATTAAAAACACCCTTCATAAATCGGGAAATTAACGAATGAGATCCCACGGACTGAAGTTCTGACCCCCAGCATAGGTACGAGGACAAGGCACTCCTGGCACTATTGATGGCACTATAGCTCAACCCTTCATTGAAATGTAACTTGGACAGAAATTCAAGCACATCTGGGATGGAGGCTGCGTGGTATGTAATGTTCCCCTGTAAACAAAATTCCTCCCATTTCCTGACATGAGAGATGTACTGCCTTTTCATACTATCCCTCCAGGACGCTGTGATGACATCCACGGTCCGATTGGATAGTCCCAGACCCAGATATAGCCTTAAAATCTGCAACTCAACAAATTTAGACGATCATGCAATGGCTGTTGACCTCCAGTCACAGGGTACACCAACAGATTATGCCGGTTTGGAACCACCATAATAGGCTGTGTAATAATGCCCGAAACCAGAGGGAACCATGGCTGTGTAGGCCAGTCGGGTACCACCAAAACCTCTGATCTTAGTGAAGCACCAACTGATGAGGCAGAAGGGGGGAAATGCATATAAAAACATTCCGCCCCAGTGCAGTGAGAACGCATTCACTGCAACTGCCCCTGGGTCTGGTTCCCATGAAACATACTTTGGAACCTGGTGATTAAGTCTGAATGCAAACAAATTGATATCTGGCATCCCATACCAGAGAACAATTTCATTAAATACATCATGATTCAACATCCACTCAGTGTTGTCGTTGAATTTGCATGACCTGGTGTCTGCCACCATATTGAATCTGCCTGGCAAGTAGACAGCTGAAATCCAAATATTATTTTTAATGCACCAGTGCCAAATAATGTTAGCCAATCCGTCACAAGATTTCGACTTGATTCCACCCATGTGATTAACATACGTCACTGCCGTGGCGTTATCAATCTGAAGCTGAAGATGTAAGGGATGCTTAGCGGTACAGTTAACTTTGAGCCCATAAAATGCTCCTAAAAGCTCTAAATAATTAATTCCATGTGATTGGAGAATCAACGCCTCATGCATATTCCATCTGCCTCCACAGCTAGAACTGGTATCAGTAGCACCCCACCCTAGGGCACTAACATCAATCTGCAAAACAACTGAAGGTGTTTCGATCAAAGTTTTGCTAGAACAATTTGAAATGTTTCTAATCCACCACTGTACTTCTGTAATGGCTTCAGATGGTAAGTGCATGGGCCGATTGAAATGACCTGCATGTATTCTAAGTGCCTGTACCTTTGCCCTCTGTAAATGTTGGTAATGCAAAGGTCCATATTGCACAGCTGGAAAGGCAGCTACCAATTTACCAATTAAGCTGGCCACCTGTTTAATTGAAGGTGATTGCTCCCCCAAGAGTTCGATACAGCCTTCAATTAAATCTAATCTCTTGCCCTTGAGCAGAGTCACACACGTGATTGGAATCAACTGTGAATCCCAAATAGTCAATTATGTTAACCGGCACCAATTTTGATTTAGCTGGGTGGATAATGAACCCCAACCTCTCAACCTTGAGTTTAACAACTGAAACTGATAACTCGGCTGCTACAAAGGTATTTTCCAATTATTAAGATGTCATCAAAATAGGCCATTACAATATGGCCCTGTGACCATAGTAACCCCAGTACTGGTTTTATCAGCTTTGTAAATCAGCGAGGGGCTGAAGTTAGCCCATTAGGCAGTGCTCTAAACTGCCATAATTGCTCCATCCAGCTAAATTTCAAATATCGCTGATACTCATTATGAACAGGCAATGAATAATATGCATCCTGAAGATCTATACATGCCATATAACACCCTCTGTAAATCAACTGCTTGGCAGTAGCAAACTTTTCCATTTTAAAATGATTAAAACTGCACAAACGGATTAAGTCCTGTCAGGTCCAAAATAATCCACCACTCACCATCTTTCTTTGGTCTAGGAAACACATTAGATACGATTTGGTGAGTTTGATAAACTGTCTTCTCAATTACACCTTTATAACATAATTTTGGTATTTCAGCTTGAATCTCCAAATTCTCCCGTTGTGAGAAAATGAGTGCCCGCTCTGGCTTGTGCTGGGTGGGTGGACACAGGTTGGGAATAAATTCATTTTGAAACCTTTGTATACTCTGCAGTATAAACACATTTTATGTTATTTTACACCATTCTTTGAGAAACCTGTGTAACCTCCACCCAACTGGTAAAAATTCTCACTCAATATGTTTCGACAAGAACCAGACCCACCTACCTCCATGGTTACTGGTGGAGTTCTGTGTCCCCTGGCTCTGGATGGAAAAGGCATGTTTGCCCGTGCTCCTGCTGGAATGCGCAAGCTGCCCACATTGAATGGCCGGCTTTGCCCTTGTCCGGACCCGGTTTCAGCAAACCATTTGTAAGGGTACTGTCGCTGAAGGGTTCTGCTGGTCACTGGCGCCTTGATGAGCCCAATGGTTTTTGCCTCTTCGTCTAGCTCCTTTACCCTCTTTGCGAGGTCTTCCCCGATCAATACGTTCGGCCGCTGGATGTTGCTAGGCTCATACAGGGCAACAAACCTTGGGTTAATGGTAGGGTGGATGGCGCTCTTTCTAAGGCAGTTAATTTCAAAATGCACATTGCACATGAGAGCCAGGGCATCCTGCTGAACTTCAGTCAGGAGCCCACCATCCACCGACCTACCAAAAGCCGTAATGCCGGCTGCGAGCAGTTTCAGCCCCCGTTGCAGTTTTAACTCTGCGCTCGTATGGCTTGTCCCAAATATCCCCAAATGGCATGGTTGACGGCCGGCACTTTGAGCAGGATATAATTTTCTGGGGGGGTCATATTTTTTGGCTGTTGTATCCATGGCCAACTCCTGGAGCTGGTGCAAAGCCAAATAATTTATACTGGCAGCCAGCTCTTCCTCCAGTGGCTCTCCATAGTCTATTGGGATGGCAAACCTGGCCGCCAGGAATGGGACCTCTGGCTGTTGCCCTTCGTCCCATGGGGCAGCCTCCAACGCTAAGCCCTCAGAGTTGGCGTCAGAATCGTACTGACCTGGTATACTCTCCTCCTCCAAGAGGGAGATCTAGGCAGCCCTGTAGATGCTGCTGGCACGGGCTCTTGGATGGATCATCTTCTCCAATAGGAGCTCCATCCTGGATACCCGTTCTACGGTATCAATTTTTGAGGGAGAACCCTCCCGACCAGACTCGTCCAAGTCTATTGACCGGACAGACTTTCGAGTGGCCTTGCACCCCTCTGGTGTAGCCACGGTGCTCTCCGACACCAAGTCTGTAGTCGCTGGTCTCACTACTAGCGACTCTGTAGATGAGTTAGGCAGCCGCCCGCTACCCGCACTCCCGCGGGCATTAGACACTTTTGCTACGGCTCGCCTTGCTGCTAACGACTTCTTCATGCTTGAACTTGCCCTCCTGTAACAACATTTAATAAGCGCAGAAAATCGACCTCCAACAGGTTTGACACTTACCTGAGGCTTTTTAAACTTACCGCTGGAGAAGCGCTGCTCCTCCCAGCCGGTCGCTGCGCCATGCGTCAGACGTAATGACACGCATGCCAACTGGCGGGGTTCTTCATGGAATCCCTCACGTGACTCCGAAGTAAAATGCTGGAGTAACTCAGCAGGTCAGACAACATCTCTGAAGAAAAAGGATGGGTGATGTTCAGGGTAGGGACCCTTCTTCAGTCCTGATCCACTGAGTTACTCCAGCACTTTGTGTCTATAATTGTCATAAACCAGCATCTGTAGTTCCTTGTTTTTACATCAGAAATCTTAACCTCTTTCTAATTTCCTGATGTAAGAACTGTTTACCAATACAGCCTTAATTATGCTCTGAGGTTCGTTTCTTTAAATAGTTAATAGGTTTCTAATTATAATGGTTTATTGAGGAACAAAATTGCAATTTCAGTCCAGATAAAAAACAGCAATTACTGAGTGTCTGGGTACCTGCCAGTGTTCCTGCAGTGACTGTTGAAATCCAAATCAGTTGTGAAGCTACTGTCCTCAGTCTGACAAAAACAGCTTCTTCCCCACTGCTATCAGACTCCTGAACGGACTTTACTGGACTTCATCTTGCACTAAATATTATTTGTGTTATTCCCTTTATTATGTATCTGTACACTGTGGATGGCTCATGTGTAATCATGCATTGTCTTCCGACTGACTGGTTAGCACGCAGCGAAAGCTTTTCTCTTTACCTCGTTACACGTGACAGTAAACTAAACTCTAAACTCTATTTGCAATCTTCCAATCTATCTTGTTGTGGCCCATGTACTTTAAAAAAAATCTGCACTTCAGAACAAATAACATAGAACAGTACAGCACAGGACCAAGCCCTTTGGCCCATAATATTGTTCCAAAAATCATGCCAGGTTAAATGAATCTCCTGCCTACTCATGACCCATATCCTTCCATTTCCTGCATCTATTCCACTATCACATCTGCCTTCACCGCCACACCTGGCATCATATTCCAGGCATCCACCAACTTCTATGTGAAAAAAAATCTTGCTCTGCATATCTGCTTCAAACTTTCCCCCTTTTATCTTAAAACTATGCCTTCGAGTCTTTGACAACCATGCAATCACAGCAGAACACGCAAACTCCACGCAGACAGCACTCGGGTTCAAACCCATATATGTGGTGCTGTGAGGCAGCAGCTCTGCTCTACCCACTGTGCCATTGTGCTGTAAAATAAAATTGAGGATGTGAATGTCCATAATGGGAAAGGCAAGGAGATGCAGGTGAAATTGCTGTATTCCAGGTTCGGTCAATTCTCAGGTGCCCAATCTTGCCATCTTTTGGAATTGTGTAAAGGAATTACTGGGGCCTGGAGTGGCAATTTCTCCCTCTCCCCACTGATCAAGTTCAGTGAGCAGCTCAGCTAATTCAGGGCACACTTTTGAGGAATTATAAATACACAAAGTGGCGAGGTGTCAGGGGTGGTCATGTTGTAATGAGGAGAGTGAGTAGAAGAGAGAGTTGAAGAAGGATCATGACAGATCCAGCCATTGTCCATCTGGAGTTGGTTCGGTGGTATTTCGGATATAGGGAGAAGGTACGTGAGTGAAGTTAGGAACGTGGGGGAGAGCTTGGGGAGATGAGATGAAAGGTGGCCAGAATTGTGGGAATTGCAGAGAGTTGTGAGGATAGTAGAGTGAGACGGGGAGGGTGAGAGGAAGTGCAGAACATGGGGAGAGGGGGATGGAGGAGGTGGAGAGTAGGTGACTAGAGAGAAGGTGTGCATAAAGGGGGCGAGCTGCCCCTGAGAACTCTCTTAGTCCGCAGGATTATGCAGTGTTTAGTCTTGTGAGGATCATGCTCCACATGTCTGTGTTTTGCTCTTAACATCTAAGCCTGGTCTCTAAAGGGAGGTTGATTTATATCTCAGGTTATCTCGCAGACCAGAGCATGAAAATTGCCCCAGTGTTCACTCCCTTGATACAATGCACAAAGTCCATTGCCAGCATGCCAAGCGTTTGTGGGTTGCATCATTAATATATTTAACAGCAAAGTTAAGTGCAACTCCCACAAGGCAGTTTCGGAGCCAACTCCTTTTGTACGGGATCCAGTGAACCGTTCTTCATTTCTGATTCCTTCACTTTTATCCAACAATGTTTGTTGATTGTTGTGGTGGGGAAGAGCTGCCACGATATGGACCTCCAGCTCCCTCTAATGGAGAACACCGTCAGTACAACTGATGTCTGAAGTAGGGTTCCGACCCAAAATGTCACCTATTCTTCTTCTTCCAAGATGTAACCTGACCTGCTGAGTTGCTCGAGCAATTTGTGTCTATATTTGGTGGTCCACAGCGCTCCCTCAGGGGTTCAGTGCAGACCATCCACAAGGCCAGCAACTGAGGTAAAGGATGTAGGCGCAGCAGTGTGGCTGAACAGGGCAGCCAGATTTCTGCAGAGACAAGTCATCGTCCCCTGCTGAGGTAGCTGGGAATTTCAGACAGTCAGGCCCACTCTCCCATGGTGGAAATGTCAAAGACTACAGGGCATAGGGTTAAGGTGAGAAAGACAAAGTCTAAAGGGGATGTTCTGGGGACGTTTTTTTACACGGAGGGTGGTAGGTGCCTGGAACGTGCTGACAAACGGTGGAGGCAGATACGATAGTGCCGTTTAAGACACTTTTAGATTGGTGCCTGGATGTGCAGGGATATGGATCATGTGCAGGCAGAGATTAGTTTAACTTGGCATCACGCTCAGTGTGGATGTTGTGAGCTGTCCTTGTGCTGTACTGTTCCATGTTCTATGTTTTAATTTGAATTAATTCATTCAATGTCTGGAACTGTGAGAAATCTCCCAGTGAGAGTGATCACTAAACTACTGAACGGTTGCAAATTTTGTTTCATAACTTTCCCTCCAGGAAGGAAATCCCCAGAATGTTTTCAGTCCACCAAGGTAATTGACACTAAATTGTCCCTTCAGTTCATGTCCAATTACAGATGAGCCGTTTCTATTGTATTATGAATGACATCCATATCATGAGGACAAATCAATAACTCCTGTACTAATCCTCTATTACACGGCAGTAGTAAATCATAGTAGAATGGTCCTTGATTATTCTGGTGGTCATCTGTGTTATGTCTTTCGCACCCACTCCCTACACATAAGGGGCAATTTACAGAGGCCAATTATAATAAACCTGCATGTCTTAGGGATGGGGAAGCAACTGTAAGAACCTATGCGGTCACAGGGCGAACATGCATACTCCACACCAGATTTGAACCTGGGACTCTGGCGCTTTGAGGCAGCAGCTCTTATTGGTGTGCCAGTGTGCCACCCGTTGTCTTTTGTCTTACTGATTTTGAATGTAGGACCAATTATTTAGTGAATAGTCAACCTGAGGAGTACCTTCAGCAACAGACTGGTTCCACCAAGATGCAGCACAGAACGCCACAGGAGATCCTTTAACCCTGTGGCTATCAAACTGTGCAAGTCCTCCCCCTTCTGTCGTGGGGTAGACTGACTCCCTTTCCCCCTTCCCCCTCCCTCCCCCCTCTCCTCCCTCCCGAATCTTTGCACATCCCCAATCCTGGACTTTCCACGTCACTTTAATTTCATGTTTCACGTATCTTGTTGTGTTTTATGACTGTTGGCAGACCAATTTCCCTCCTGGGATAAAATTCTATTGTATCATATTAGTGTCTCTGAGGGTATGTGGAGAAGGAGGGAAAGTGGAGTTTGGTGGCATGTGTCCCCGTCCCCAATGGTGGGAGGTGACACTGGATTTTTCAATTAAGTTCCTTAAAACAAACTTTAGGACTTCGACAAGGCACAGTCTGCTCCTAATACCTTGTCTTTCAGAGGAATGTGGACTTTTTGACATATTCAATAAGTACGTGAAGGTGGAACAGTGGCTGTTACAGGATGGAATGAAGGACACTCGCGTGAAGGACAGGGCTGTGCTTCAGCAGGTCTCTGAAGCGTTCTTTCAAAATGCTGAAGATAATTCCACGCAATTCCATGGCTGAATGCGTTGTGTGAGCTTTGAAATAATCATTGCTTGTGAAAAGCTTTGTGATCTTTCTGAGGGATATTGTATCATGTCCAATCATTGAAGCCCCACTTCCTGAGATTTCTGTTTTCTGTTTATGATGTTTCAAACTTTAGATTCCACTTTAGTTCTGAAAAATAATTCAGGTAAGCTAGAGGAGTTCAGAAATTGAGATAACATAGAACTGGCTTTAAAGGGTGATCGATGGGTGGCTTGGACTCTGATGGCCGAAGGTCCTGTTTCTATATTTTATCACAGCTGGTAGAAATGGTGCCTCATAGTTCAAGATCTCTGGTTTTGATCCTGACCTTGGGTGCTGTCTGTGTGAAGTTTGCATGTTCTCTCTCTGACCATTTGGGTTTCCTCCAGGTGCTCTGATTTCCTCCCATGCCCCAAAGACATGCATGTTTGTAGGGTATTGGCTTCTGTAAATTGCCAGTAGTGTGTAGGGAGTGGATGAGAAAGTGGGATAACATAAAACTAGTGTGAACAGTTGATCGATGGTTAACGTGGACTTGATGGGCTGAAAGGCCTGTTCCCATGGTGTGACTGTCAATCAATCAATTCATCCATCAATCAAGAAATCAATCACTTCCTTGTAAACATATAGTTGGGTGACATGCATTAGGGCTAAAAATCCGGGGTTACCCTTGAAGTGAAGAGTTCTGTTAACAAGGGATGCGGTGCCTGGGAAAGAGATTATCGTAGGCTAATTTATCCATGCCACGCTGCAGTGCAAATGTATTTTCATTTTATACATTGCAGACTCGTGATATTGCAGAGAATCCTGAGGGGAAAGCAGCCGAGAGATTGATTTGTTTTACACCACAGAGACAATATCGGGATATAGCCGAGGGGCAACATATTGTTTTAACGCAAAAATAGTCTGTACCTATTATATTGCTGTGGGTTTTTAAAACAAGGAACACTCAGTGAGTCAGAGCAAAGGCAGGAGATAACAGAGGGCAGTCACGGGGCAGAGGGGGAGAGAAGATGTTGAGGGAGGCTGAGTGGGAGACTGCTGTGCGATGCTGTTATGTCCCCTTGGGGAGAGATAAACAAGATGTGGACTCATCTCTGCTGCCACGTCCAAACACAGAGTGGCAAGTAGTGGATGGACTGATTGCACTTACATCTTCCCATTCTTCTCATTCACAGGGTACGTCAGGTTAATTTTGCCTGCACCAGCTGATTGTAAGTTCACGGCTATTTTTACCTCGTCTGATTTTCCATTCACTCTGCATGCTTGGCTTGCAGGCGATGTTATGTAATCATTCCTGAGTTCATTCTGTAACCACAAATAACTTCTATCCTTTCCAGTCCTGCCTTCAGGCTCGCAATAACATTCAGCAGGCCGTAATAAAAAACACATTGTGCGAGGGTTTCTGCATCAGCAGATGACTTAAAACCGACCCTCGCTTCTCTTTCCAGATTTGACCCAAGCAGAAGCTGCTCAAGTCATTCCAGTCCCTTATCACGCACCATTGTCAGTCATAGAGTCTCACAGCATGGAGACAGGCCCTTCAGCCTAATACTTCCATGCCAACCAAGATTACCTACTCATGTCCCTGTTCCAATGCCTTATAAATGTTATTATGGTATCTGCCTCACCAACCTCTGCTGGCAGCTCATTCCATATACCCACCACCCACTGAATGAAAATGTTGCCCCTCAGGTTCCTGTTAAATCTTTCCCCACTCACCTTAAATCTCTGTGCTCTGGTTCTTCATTCCCGTACTCTGGGTAAAAGACTCTGTGCATTCACCGTAAGTAATCCCCTCATCATTTTATACACGTCTATAAGATCTCCCTTCAGCCTCCTGCAGTCCAGTAATAAAGTGTTAGTCTGCCTAATCTCTCCCTGTCTCTAACTCAGATCCTTGTGACTTGACAACATCCTCGTAAATCTTCTCTTCACTCTTTCCAGTTTAATGACATCCTACAGCCGGTGACCACTCCTGAACACAATACTCCAGGTGTGGTGTCACCAATGTAACACAACAAGCCTACTTCCACAGCATGCAGTTAATAGTCCACCAATTTCCCAGTCCCTCCCTCACAACGCCATCCGTGCCCACCGTTGCCATGGGCACCTGTCCTGACCCGGAACCTCCTGAAATCTGACTGGTCCTCAGTGAATCCAGTGCTCTCTAGTATTCATAGCCATCAGCACACCCTCACTCAGAGAAGGCAGCGCGGTTGGATTCTAATGACTCCCCAAAGCCTTCAGCCATCCCCCGCCTTCCATAGAAACATAGAAACATAGAAATTAGGTGCAGGAGTAGGCCATTCAGCCCTTCGAGCCTGCACCGCCATTCAATATGATCATGGCTGATCATCCAACTCAGTAACCCGTACCTGCCTTCTCTCCATACCCTCTGATCCCCACAACAATCGACCAGCACCTAACTGATCAAATGCTCATTGCATCGCTTGCTTGGTCCACTTTATTGAGGGAGGGGACATTCCTATTTTGCACCAGATGGGAACATTGTTTTCGATGATAAGAACATGAGAATGTAAGAAACAGCAAAGTTGCCTCTTTTTTCCTTGCCCCAGCCCCTGCACACACAGTATTCAATAAAATCATGTACACATTTGTCTTTTCACTCGGCATCAACTCCTGCGCTCACCCCATATCCCTTGATTCCCTTAAGATCCAAACTTCCACGGATCACTGCGTGTATGAGCTTGCATAACCCTCCTGGGTTAAGGATTCCTCAGGGTCACTGCCTCTCTGGGTGCGGAAATCTCTGGCATGAGGGACCAGACCTCCATTTTGTGATAGTGCCCTGGCTTTTAAACAATGCAGCCATTGGAAGCATTGTCCTAACTCCTGCAGAGTCCCTTCAGAATTTTGTTTGTTTTAGTGCGATCACCTCTCGTACCTCTAAACTCTAGAGTACAGGCCCCCCTCATTGTTCATGTAATTCCCTATTCCAGGAATCAGTCTGGTTCACCTGTGCTGAAGTCCCCCTCTTGCGAGTGCACCCTTCCTTAGGCAGGAAGAACAGAGCTATACACAAACGTGTACGTTGTTTCCCAGTGGATCGGGGAAGGATATTGGTCAAATGCAGGCAACTGGGTGTAGTTTAAGAAGCCACCTGGGTTGGAATGGACAAGTTGGGCTGAAGGGTCTATGATATGATAAATCTATGACTCTATCTACAACGTAATCGACAGAATAATGCCGTGAAGATATTTTATAGCTATCTGAAAAGGCAGTTGCAAGCTTGCATTGTCCACTCCCCATGGCGATGTTGGATTGAGATCTTATTATTGAAATGGGCCTGAGTGGACCAAAGTGATCTTGCCTTTATCCACTATCACCCATCAGGCTTTGTCCTGCACCCACCTCTCTTCCAGCTTTTCTTCCCCTCCTACAATCAGTCTGAAGAAGGGTCCCAACCTGAAATGCCACCTATCCATGTTCTCCAGAGATGCTGCCTGGCCCGTTAATCTTGATGAGTTACTCCAGCACTCTGGGTTTTTTCTTTTGTCGCAATTTGTGTTTGATGGGCTGTCGTTTTGGAGTTAAGGATATCAGGAAGTGTATGAGAGTGCCGAGAATATCTTGGCAAAAGTTTGTTAAACCTGCAACGGCACATTAGTTCATTGCGGACCTGCTAAAAATGACTGAGTGACAAGGTTCTGGGAGGAAGTAAATTTCCACGTATTAACATGTTCCTGCAAGAATGTGCTGAGGGAATTCTCCGGACTTAATGACCGGATACGGAGAGACTTGGAGGGAATTTGTCAGGAGATGAAGAGATTGCAGATAGACAAACAATCTTAACAAAAATTCAAAGCATGTGTAACAAAGGTCAGCATTCTCTTGATCTGCTACTTGATAATTTATGAGTGTTATATCATCAAACCATAATTTCGGGAATAATGTTTCTTTGCAAAATGAGCTTGAAGAGAATGTTTAAATATCCTAAGCTCTCAACAGTAACATGGGCTGATTAGCATTCACTCAGCCTAGAGCTGTATGGGCCTCGAGTCTCCGAAGAATATAATGCACCATTAAACACATTCTTTTTACCTCATTACCTAATTGACTTTAGCCAATGCTGTAGTGAGTTAATTTTAAAGTATGGGCTGAGCTGAATTAATTGTGTAGCCCTGAGGGTAGTGATTTATATTCTGATGCTGGCACTGAGCATGGCATGGTTCATTTGTGACTTTTTATTTCGTGAATTATCAAGTCAGGCGCCTGGCAGGGTATATATTGTTTCTCAAAGGTCTTCATAATATTTCTTTAGAACAGAAAAAGGATAACAGCAAGATCAAAATGATAAAAGGCTGAATAAGGGGGTCAGGAATCCAGCTGAAGTGCAGAGAGGGTATTGGCAAGTGTGATAATATAAAATCAGGTACATCCGGAAGATTAACAAGAGCCTAGCTACTTCCCCTCGTCTGTGCTGGTCAACAAGGGTGTGTGGTGGCCCTGGGGTAAGGGAGGAGGAGAACTGGGCAGCACAGTGACACAGCTGGTCGAGTTGCTGCCTCACAGTGCTAGAGACACCGGTTCGATCCTGACATTCGGTGTTGGCTGAGTGGAGTTTGCACGTTCCTCCTATGACCATGTGGGTTCCCTCCGGTTGCTCCAGTTTTTTCCACGTTCCAAAGACGTGCGGCTTTGTAGGTTAATTGGCCACTGTAAATTGCCCCTAGTGCGCAGGGAGTGGATGGGAAAGTGGGATACAGAGAACTTGTGTGAATGGGTGATCAATGGTTGGCATGGACTCGGTGGGCCGAAGGGCCTGTTTTCATGCTGTATCCTTTAATCAATCACTTGAACTGGAAGAAAAAATAGGGTGTGATCGGGGAGGCAGGAACCTGGCCAAGAGTGGGGTTGGGCAGGGGTAAAAGGGGCAAGAGCCACAAGGTCAGGGTGTTGGTATAAGGGGCAGAATTATCTCATTTTGTATTGATCCCTTGCTTGTTCACAACATAGTACAATGAACTCGAGACAAATGAAATCCAGCTAATGCTATATATTAAGAAAGTGTGGGTAAAGATGCAGGGAAGCAATGTGAAAGATGGGTCGGTCACAGTATCAAGGACAGTGTAAGTACATTAGCTTTGATTGATGTTATTGGATAGAAGACCTGGGAAAGTTGGACTCGTGTTGAATCAATTCTTCGATTTGCATTGGAACATTTTCAAACATTCTCTGAGCAGTTCGAAGCTGATCCACATGAAGCAGGAATTAATAAAATAAATGTTTGGAATTAATTTTCAAGTTAAGTACGGGTAGTACAGACTCAGATGCACACAAGCCATCCAGAAGTCAAAGCAAGGCAAAGATTCATATTGTAGAGCTCTGTAAGGCCAGGGATCATATCTGAGAGCTTGAGTCTAGATCGTCCACTGCCACCATTGTCATTAATGTGCAGAAGCATGAACGAGGGAATTATAGTCCAATTAGTCTGATAGTGGCCATGGGCCAATGTGTCAGACATTTTAATAGGATGTTGTCAGTGTAGTGCCAATGCCTTTTGAGGTGGTGAACATGGATTTCAAAACAGGTTTGGCTTCATGAGCAATTTTAATTGTCTTGAGAAACAAGTTAATTAGATAATGGAAGGTGGTCAGTGGGTTGGATCAATTTGGATTTTAGAAGGTATGTGATGCCATTTAATGGGGATTTCGACAAAAGGCAATGATGCATGAATTAATAAGGTGGTAAACTGGATCATAAATTAGCTTGGTAACAGGAAGTCATAGATGACGATAGATGGACAAGGCTTTGTGCCAGATAATCATCGGAGAGGGACTGCACTCAGTCACTGTCACTGACACCTTTCATTATTGTGGGGACGAGCTGGCCTCTGCAGCATCCTGCAATGTTAAGTAGGCACCCTTTATTACGGTAGATAACCACAGGTTGTTGTTGCTTTATTCATATTTAGTATACTCGGCTCAAACGAATAAATCGGAAGAATTCAAATTCTGAGGCGCAAATGTCCTTTTGCATTACCATGGACCTTTTCTAATTGTGTTTTACAGTAAGGTCTTAATTTTGCACTGTCTATGTTTTCCACTGTCTTGTAGAATTTACTGACAGCCGTGCAGGCCATCATTGGATGTTTTTAAAGCGGAGATTGATAGTTTCATGATTAGTAAGTGTGTCAAAGGTTATGGGAAGAAGGCAGAAGAATGGGATTCAGAGGGAAAGATAGATCAGCCATGATTGAATGGCGGAATGGACTGGGTGGGCTGAATGGCCTAATTCTGCTCCTATGACTTATGACCATGAATCTCTGCAATTTGAGTGTAATTTATGGTTTTAAGTGTTGTCTGAGTCTATGTGTCTGTGGTGTTGCTGCAGGCAATGTTGTCGTTGCACCTGTACTTGTATGTGCAATATGTGTCTTTCCTTGGTAAACCAGCATCTGCAGTTTCCTTGTTAGTGCATTTTGGCAATAAACTTGAGTTACCTTGACTTGAGCAAAGACTGCTGCAGGGGAAAAAAGAAACAAGAGCATTTGTAAGAATCCAGCAGCCTGCAATAGATGGAAGTGGAAGGTCGTAGCTGGTGGTTCGAAAGCTTTGACCTGTGCCTAATGTGCATGGTAATTACTATGAGGAGTCTTTGAAATTTCATCAAATGGAATGGCAATATTGTCCAGTCATTTTAAAACTAGCGGAGTGATTCTTTAATTGAAAATGTTTATCAGAGCATGGTGAAACCAAGAAAGTCAGTGAAGTTGAAGCATTGTTGTAACTAGTTAAAAATACGCAGATCACTGCGAGATAATTGTATGGTAATGAGCTGATACAACAACGGCTAATTGCACATTCAAGGACAAGTGACATCAAAATGATACCCAATGCTGCGTGATTCCACAAAAAGCCTCCTTAAAAACGCGATTCTGTTGCCTGGCTTGTTGCTATTGTCTTGCTGTCACAACGAAGTAAACTTCACTTGAACCAGGCAATCATTTTGTGCTCTCTAGAATAAATTACAGAGAATTGTACGGTGCAGTCTAAGGCCTGTCCCACTTTCCCGAGTTCCTCACGAATTCCCCTTGATTCACTCGGAGAATGTCTGTTGCGGGTCCGTAGGAGGTCCTAGGTGTCCGTAGGTATATCGTAACAGCTCGTTATGCCAGCCGTAGGTACTCTGGGCATCGGGTAAGTCGAGACATTTTTTCAGCATGTTGAACAATATCCATGAGTTTAAAAAAATAGCCCCGAGTACCTACGGCTGGCATCTCCGAGTTTGAATTAAGGGGAAAACTCTGGAGAATTCGTGAGTTACTCAGGAAAGTGGGACAGGCCCTTTGCAAACTCTCGAAAGCTTTAATGACCCAAAATGGCACGGAACTGATTGGACAACTTTGATTCTTTGCTGTCCCAGCTCATCAAAACGGTATCACGGATCAGACCCAAGTAGTGCTGCTGCCTCACAACTCCAGAGACCCGGTTCGAACCTGACCTCAGCTGCTGTATATGTGTGGAGTTTGCATGTTCTTCCTGTGAGCGCATGCGCTTTCTCGGTGCACCACATTCCTCCCACATCCCAAATATGTGTACGTTTGTATGTTAATTGGCCTCCGTAAATTGCCCCTAATGTATAGTTTAGTTTAGAGATACAGCATTGGAAATAAAGCTACAGCCCTTTGGCCCACTGATTCCACATCGACCAGCGATCTCCATACATTAACACTACCCTACACCCACTAGGGACAATTTTACATTTATACCAAGCCAATTAACCTACAAACCTGTATGCCTTTAGAGTATGGGAGGAAACAGAAGATTTCGGAGAAAACCCACGCAGTTCGCTGTGACACCACTGTGGGACGTATCACTGATGGGGATGAGTCAGAGTATAGAAGAGAGATCGAGCGACTGTCCATATGGTGCCAGCACAATAACCTGGCCCACAACACCAGCAAAACCAAGGAACTGATTGTGGACTTTGGAAGGAGTAGGATGGGGACCCACAGTCCCATTTATATCAACGGGTCGATGGTTGAAAGGGTCAAGAGCTTCAAATTCCTGGGCGTGCACATCTCTGCAGATCTTTCCTGGTCCGAGAACACTGATGCAATTATTAAGAAAGCACATCAACGCCTCTACTTCCTGAGAAGATTACGGAGAGTCGGTTTGTCAAGGAGGACTCTCCCTAACTTCTACAGGTGCACAGTAGAGAGCTTGCTGACCGGTTGCATCGTGGCTTGGTTCAGCAGCTTGAGCGCCCTGGAGAGGAAAAGACTACAAAAAGTAGTAAACAATGCCCAGTCCATCATCGGCTCTGACCTCCCTTCCATTGAGGGGATCTATCGCAGTCGCTGCCTCAAAAAGGCTGGCAGTATCATCAAGGACCCACACCACCCTGGCCACACACTCATCTCCCTGCTACCTTCAGGTAGACGGTACAGGAGCCTGAAGACTGCAACGACCAGGTTCAGGAACAGCTTCTTCTCCACAGCAATCAGGCTATTAAACTTGGCTCGGACAAAACTCTGAACATTAATAGCCCATTATCTATTATTTGCACTTTATCAGTTTATTTATTCATGTGTGTATATATTTACATAATGGTATATGGGCACACTGATCTGTTTTGCAGTCAATGCCTACTATGTTCTGTTGTGCTGAAGCAAAGCAAGAATTTCATTGTCCTTTCAGGGACACCTGACAATAAACTCTCTTGAATCTTGAATCTTGAATGTTGAGATCGTACAAACTCTGTACAGACAAGTATCCATAATCAGGATCAAACCAGAGTCTCAGGCAGTAGGCAGTAAGGCAGTAGATCTACCACTATGCCACCATGCCACCACCATTCTGCCGTGTAGGGAGTGGATGCGAAAGTAGGATAGCGTAGAAGATCATCGGCTAATCAAAGACCAGTCCCACCCTGGTTATTCCCTCCTCCCCTTTCCCATCAGGTACAAGGTACAGAAGTTTGAAAACACATAGCTACAGATTCAGGGACAGTTTGTTCCCAGCTGGTATCAGGTAACTGAACTGTTCTGTCATCAGCTAGAGTGTGGTCCTGACCTCCCATCGACCTGATTGGAGTCCTTTGAACAATCTTTAACCGGTCTTTATCGACGTTATCTTGCACTAAATGTTGTACATTTATCCTTCATCTGTGCACTGTGGACAGCATGATTGTAATCATGTATTGTCTTTTCTTCGACTGGATAGCACGCAAACAAAAGCTTTTCTCCACACCTCAGTACAGGTGGCAATAATAAACTAAACTGAGCCAGTGGAAAAGAGTGATCGATGGTCAGCATGGAGTAGGTGGGCCAAAGGGCCTGTTTCATGCAGTATCTTACAATCAATCAATGTCTGCAGGAAGAGTCACACGCTATTGAGATGGCATCTGCCCTGCAAAGCAGAGTCCAAATCTCACACCTATTTAGGGCTATTATTGTCACTTACACCGAGGAACAGAGAAAAGCTTTTGCTTGCATTCTATCCAGTCAAATCAGATATTACTATACATGAATACGATGAAGTCATACACAAGTGCAACAGGTGGAGCAAAGAGAAAGATATCGGAGTGCAGACTATGGTTTCTCAACATTATAGCATGACAGTTCCAGAGATAAAGTCCAATGTGTGCAATGAGCTAGATGGAGAATCGGGTCTGTGCCCCAGCCCATGGAAGGGTTGTTCGGAAGCATGATATTGGAAGGGAAGGAGCTGCTCCTGAGTCTAGTGGTGCAAGCTTCTGTATGTCTAACCCCACAGGAGTGGGAAGAAGAAAGAAATGGCTCGGGCGTGACAACGTCAGCATTATGTTGACTGCTTTCCCGAGACAGCGCAAAGTGTGGATGGAGTTAAAAATGGGGAGTCTGGTCTGTGTGGTGGACTGGGCCACATCTACAATTCTCTGCAACTTCTTGTCTGTCTGGAACAGAGTTGTTCCCAAATCAAACTGTGATGCAACCTGACAGTGTGCTCTCTACCTCATCCTAACCTTCTCAGAAGTGGAAATGGTGTGGTTTGCAAGGGAGAACTCACTGCAGGAAATGCCTAGTTGAATTTTCCATCTGACAGAAAATGACCCAGAATTGTCTGCATGGATTGCAGCTGCATAAAACTGAAGGAGACTGAAGTATTCTGTTGCACTTCTGTGTAAGTTGATTTTAAAAGCCTTGGCTGATTCCACTGGTGCAGCTGCAACCTAACGGCATGAACATTGATCCCTCCAATGTCAGGTATCCCCTCCCCTATCCAGTGATCTCCCCACCTGGCCTGCGCTCACTCCCCCCCCCCCAACCCCTGGATCCTCCTTGCCACACCCCCCCCCCCCTCCCCCGCAGCTCTATTGCTGAGCCCCCATGGCGCAGAAATCGCTATCAGAACATGGGAGGGCCACAATTTCTTGGTGGCCACACACACACACACACACACACACACACACACACACACACACACACGCACACGCACACGCACACACACCCGTGGCTTCGGGCATGGGCCCTGTGGGCAGTAACATCGGGAGCTGACCTGGTTGGTGACCGACTCCGAACTCCAACAGCGGTTTCATCCGCCCCGAATCGTGGGGCTTGAGTTGGCCCGTTCGCGGGGCCTTTCATCGCCTGGCGCAGCTTAAAATCGGCCGGCCGGGGCTTCAACATCGGGAGACTTGAACGCCCCGATGCAGCAGATTGATTTTAAGCCGCGCCGGGCGTTGAAAGGCCCCGCAAACGGGCCGATTCAGCCCTTAGAAAGCGTCTGATACCCGCTTGAATCTTTCAAAAGCTACAATGTGATAAATAACACTTAAACAAATAAACTGAAGCAAATAAAGGCAAACAGAAGAACCAACCTTGGAGGGGGTAGAGAGGGAGAGACGGGGAAAAAATACTAAATAACGTGAGTGACCGTGAATGGGGAACTTTCACTGTCTCGCGGAAAGCGTAGATTTTTTTGCATCGAATTTCAAAATCCAGATTACAAAACATAGGGGGGATTGTCCCCCACCTCTGAAAACATGGGGGGTGGGATACGTGCCCCCATCCCCCCGTCCCCCCGTCCTCCCTCCTGGGATTTCCACCCATGCACCATGCCACCCCAAGTGGGGATGTTGTCACGAAAGGGGCCATGAGTTCCACTTTCTAACGATGGGGTTTTGACCTTCATACCAGTTCCTGGCTGAGATGAGACTGGTCACATATGGAACTAATATTTAAATCTCATCCCATCTCTATACATTCAGTGAACTTTTCAGGCTAATGATAGTGAAGGGGCTTATGATTGCATCATGTGTGTAGGTTGAAGGACTCATTGATTGACGCATTCATTGATTGGAAAAAGTACTCCAAGATTCACTCCAAAAATTCAGCTTGCAAAATGAAAGGGCTTTCTTCTGAACTCCTGTTGATACCTTGTTTGATAAAGATAATGCCAATTTTCTTAATTCACTATCGTACATTGAAATAGTTGGACAATTTGGCTCATTAAGACACTGACACATCTCTCCATGAATTATGATATTTAATCACGTTTTTGCACTGGGTAAGATAAACAGCGGGGAAGTGCTTTGACCAAGCATTCAATTATTCCAGATGATTGCTCATATCTCTGTGATTAAATAACTGCCTAATCTTTTTGTTAATTTTATAATTCTTGACATTGATGTGACATTTGCTTAATTTAATGTAATCTGCCTATTACTTTCTGCAAGCAAGTGACTTTTATGCAAATCGACAACTGAGGGAATATTTTCTTTGGCACCACTATCTAAAAGTGAAAGCCCTATCTGCAATCTGTTTCTGTGGCGATAGGGATGAGCAAGGCTTTTCAATACTCGTGCATGTTCTGAGGACTACAAAACCCATAATGTCGCAAATGTCAAATGTGCAGATAAAACGGTGTCAGACAGTGTCTTTGTGCATTTATCCTCCACCTCATTCAGTGTAAAGTCATTAATCTAGAAATTCTTTGGAACAGTTCATTTATTACTGCATGGTGCAAAGAGCTCATATTGTGATTGTAGTTAAATGTCATGGACCATGTTCAACAGGAAGTGCACTGCACACTGGTGAGGGGCAGGTCAAATGGTGAAGGGTGATTCGCAATGCACAGATGAAGCCTTCCCACTGAATTTACTTCAGAAATATCCAACATGCAGCCCGTCCCCCCGCAGCCCCGTCCAACAGTTTGGTCCACACACGGTTTGGTCCACACACATCCCAGTCCGTCACAACTTTTTTAAATCCAAAATAAATTTAATCAGTTATTTACAACAATAATATTTACAATACAAACAGTAAGAATACACCAACTACTAAATATTAAATAACTACTACAAGCCTAGTCCGGGATACATTCGACCCCCTGCGATGCCCAGCGGTCCCTGAAATCCCCCATGGTGACCGTGGACACCGTGTGTGTCTTTCCAAGGGACCCCCTGGCACGAACGTAATCCCAGAAAAGGAGCAGAGAGTCGGCTTGAGTGAAGCCCTCTTCTGCCTGGTGCTGTGACCCACGAATGCCCAGCCAGCTTGGCCAGGCCCAGGGGCAGACCCAACCAGGACATCCTCTGCTCTACCCACTCCCCGATGCACGAGATGCCCAAAGATGAGGATGGTTGGGCTGAAGTGCAGCCAGAATGCAAGGAGCAGGCCCATCAAATACTCAAACAGGGGCTGCAACCTCACACTCTCCATGTAGAGATGGAACACAGATTCATCCATCACAACTTAGTTCATCGCACTACTTCCATGTTCAAGAGCAGCTTCTTCCCTTCAACCATCAGGCTCTTGAAGCACAATACGCAATCCTAACCTCAGCAATCTATTGTGAACTTAATTTTGATTGCATTACTTTTAATTTGCACTATCACACTCTGGTTACCTAACGTTATTGATTATTAAGTGGTAATTTGTTTAAAAGCTGGATGGCTGTGGGAATCATTGCACTCGTGATATAATTAATAAAGTTAAGAACTGCTTCATTTAATTCTCAGCCATGTACTATTTTGTCATGTCTGTAATTATTTCACCATCCAGTAATCGACTGCAACTTAGTTTGCAATGAATTAGCAGCGGTATTGTCACAACCTTAGTTCTTCTGTAATAAACTGAGTAAAGAGGAGATTTCTGCAGTTACTCTGAAGAGTGAGTTATTGTTAGCACGATCGGTTGACTGTACTGGTTCACAGGGAGTATCCAGTACAGAATCAGCAAGAGGCCATTTCAATCTCACTCTGTGTGGGGTTTGTGCTCGTTGTAATAGACTCTTAGTACAGTCATAACATTCCCGTCCATTCCCACATGCCATAGCAGGCACTTTAATTCCTGCCCATTAAGCAAGCAAGTGCTCTGCAAGCACTTTATTGAAACATGGTTCAGAGACTCAACAAGTGGCAGCAAGATCAATACTTTTTTCTGCTTGTAGAAGCAAGACAAGGTTATTCATTGATTTGGACCAGAAGCCGTTTGTCCCTTTTGTTTTAAAGCAAATCACCCCCGCATGTACCACCCACAGATTGATTCACACGCCCTTTGTGCAGAACATTGTTCTCACATTAACGCTCATAGTGTCATAGAATACACAGCATGGAAATTGCTTCTTCAGCTAACCTTATCCATGCCAAACCAAGTTAGCATTTTGGGCGAGACCCATTTGCGTGCATTTGGACCATGTACCTCTAAACCATTCCGATCCATATCTGTCCAAATGTCTTTTGAAAGTGGTAATTTTATCTGCTTCTGTAGCCTCCCCTGGATGTTCATTCCAGATATGAGCTACCCTCTGAGTGGAAATGGTCAGATGTCTTTCCTAGATGTCTAGCAGAGTAAACATCATCCATGTGTCTTCCTGCTAAGCCCTGCAATGATTGTAAGTATTTCAATGAGATAATCTTTCATTCTTTGAACCGCAAGACAATTGAGGACCAACCTACATAAGTAAGTAAGTAAGTTTATTGGCCAAGTTCACATATTTGCCTTGGTGCTCCGCCCACAAGTAACAACATGACATACAGTGACAGTTACGAATGACTCATAAAATACTGAACATTTATAATAATAAAACATTAATGATAAAACACCATTGATCAAGCATGTGAACCAACAAAATACCAGATCAAAGGGAGGCTACAGGTTTTTGGCTGTTGAGTAGAGCAACTACTCATGGATAAAAACTGTTTTTATGTCTGGCTATGGCAGCTTTGACAGTCCAGAGTCGTCTTCCAGAGGGAAGTGATTCAAAGAGTTTGTGGCCAGGGTGAGAGGGGTTAGAGATGATCTTGCCCACTCACTTCCTGGCCCTTGCAGTGTACAGTTCATCAATGGGGGGAAGGTTGCAGCCAATAATCTTCTCTGCTGATCGGACGATTCGCTGCAGCCTCCAGGTGTCGTGCTTGGTGCTGAGCCAAACCAGACCATGATGGAGAAGGTGAGGACAGACTCTACAATGGCCGTGTAGAATTGGACCATCATTGCCTGTGGCAGATTGTGCTTCCTCAGCTGCCACAGGAAGTACATCCTCTGTTGTGCCTTTTTGACTATGATAGCCCCCCACTTAATGTCCTTGGAGATTATGGTTCCCAGAAACTTAAAAGACTCCACAGATGTGACTGTGGTGTTGTTGATGGTGAGTGGGGTGAGGGGAGGGGGAGCTCTCCTAAAGTCTACAATCAATTTCACTGCCTTAAGAGCATTGAGCTCTAGGTTGTTGCAATGGCACCAGGACACCAGCTGTGACACTTCCTGTCTGCAGGCAGATTCCTCCCCATCCAGGATCAGTCCCATCAGGGTTGTGTCATCCCAAAAACTTGAGAAGCTTGATGGAGTTGTCTGTGGAGGTGCAGTCATTGGTGTAGAGAGAGTAGAGGAGAGGAGAGATGGTGGCCGATTAGGAAAAGGGGAGATGCAGCGAGACCTGGGTGTCATGGTACACCAGTCATTGAAAGTAGGCATGCAGGTGCAGCAGGCAGTGAAAAAAGCAAATGGTATGTTAGCTTTCATAGCAAAAGGATTTGAGTACAGGAGCAGGGAGGTTCTACTTCAGTTGTACAGGGTCTTGGTGAGACCACACCTGGAGTATTGCGTACAGTTTTGGTCTCCAAATCTGAGGAAGGACATTATTGCCATAGAGGGAGTGCAGAGAAGGTTCACCAGACTGATTCCTGGGATGTCAGGACTGTCTTACGAAGAAAGACTGGATAGACTCGGTTTATACTCTCTGGAATTTAGGAGATTGAGAGGGGATCTTATAGAAACTTACAAAATTCTTAAGGGCTTGGACAGGCTAGATGCAGGAAGTTTGTTCCCGATGTTGGGGAAGTCCAGGACAAGGGGTCACAGCTTAAGGATAAGGGGGAAATCCTTTAAGACCGAGATGAGAAAGACTTTTTTCACACAGAGAGTGGTGAGTCTCTGGAACTCTCTGCCACAGAGGGTAGTTGAGGCCAGTTCATTGGCTATATTTAAGAGTGAGTTGGATGTGGCCCTTGTGGCTAAGGGGATCAGAGGGTATGGAGAGAAGGCAGGTACGGGATACTGAGTTGGATGATCAGCCATGATCATATTGAATGGCGGTGCAGGCTCGAAGAGCTGAATGGCCTACTCCTGCACCTAATTTCTATGTTTCTATGTTTCTATGAGAGAGTACACAGCCTTGCGGTGTTCCTATGCTGAGCGTTTGCGGGTCTGAAATGTGCTTTCCCAGCCTCACATGCTGCTTCCTATCTGTCAGGAAGTTGGTGATCCACTGACAGAGGGGTTCAGGCACAGTCAACTCGGAAAGTTTGGAGTTTAGTAGCTCTGGCACAATGGTGTTGAATGCAGAGCTAAAATCAACAAACAGGATCCTCGCATAGGTCCTCTGGTGGTCTAGGTGCTGCAGGATGAAATACAGGCACAGGTTGACTGCATTATCCATAGATCTATTGGCCCGATATACACACTGCAGAGGGTCCAGCAGGGAGTTTGTGATAGTTTTCAGCTGGGCCAGCACAAGCCTTTCGAGTGTCTTCATGACTACAGAGGTCAGTGCGACAGGCCTGTAGTCATTAAGACAAGTAATCCTTGCCTTTTCGGGTACAGGGACAATAGTGGAGACTTTGAAGCAGGCAGGGACAGCACATGTTTGCAGGGACTGGTTAAAATGTCTGTATAGACCGGTGCCAGTTGTTTGGCACAGAACTTGAGAGTGGAGGGGGAAACATTGTCAGGTCCTGGAGATTTCTGGCACTTTTGTCCTCTGAAAAGCCTCTCCACCTCCTTTATTTTTATTGTTGATATTGGATAAGTTATGTGGTGCAGCACAGAGGGTGTGGATGATTGGCTGTGAAGTGGTGATTGGAGGGGGGTGGGTGTAGAAAGGCACAGTCTTTGCAGACTGAGGTCAGGCTGTGAGTGGGTGTGAAGTGTTGGTTGGGGTGGGAAATGGTCCAGTCTTTTCATACTGGAGTCTTGCCTTAAGTAGGTGTGAAGTGGTGAATGAGAAGGAGAGGGTGCAGGATCCATTCTTTGTAGACTGGGGTCTGGCTGTGTTGGTTGGGGAGGGGGGGAAGGGGTACCAGAGTTAAGTTTCTGATTTTCAAACCTGCAATAAAACTCATTCAGGTTGTAAAGGGGCTGTCCCACTTGGACGACCTAATTGGCAACTTTAGGAGAGTTTGAAAAAATGTCATGTTGAAGATATCCTTCGACTATGTAGAAGACTAGCTTCGACCAGCTACGACTAGCTTCGACTAACTTCGGGAAAATTGGATACCGAATAGTGGAGAGTGAAGATGACCTCCTTCGATCTCCTTCAACCTCCCTTCCACTATGATGAAGACTATCTATGACTACCTTTGATTACCTTAGACTACCCTTGATTACCTGCGAATAATATGTCAACCTACTATGGCGTTGTTCTCGCCACGGCGGTGGCGGCAGCCCGGCTTCGGAGGCTCGGCCGCGGGCCTGGTGGACGGCAACATCGGAGGCCTGGATCTCCTCAGCGCAGAGGGAGAACAAGGAGGGAAGAAGACAGAGACTCTAAGACTTTTGCCTTCCACCACAGTGAGGGGGTGCCTGGTGAACTCACTGTGGTGGATGTTAAATATGTGTTTATTGTGTGTTTTGATTTTTTATTATATGTTATGACTGCAAGGTAACGAAATTTCGTTCAGACCGAAAGATCTGAATGACAATAAAGGATAATCCAATCTAATCTACGACCTACCACGACTAAATCTACTAGTAAAAAAAAGTATCGATTTTTTTCCATGGCGATCTTTTTTTACTCACTTTACTTTTTTAAAAATACGCCGCGACCCAGCTGAGCACGAGTTTAGGAAACCCTCCTAGGACCTCGTGTCGACCAAATGTTAAATGGCTTGTCGCCAAACTTCACATGCTGTCGCCACATATCTCCTTCAAAAGTTTGTCTGGCTTCTTAAAGGTGTCTCACTTTGATACCTTCTCCCCCTTCTCTCCTGCCCCCCCCCCTTTTTTTTAAAGGACTTACCTTACACTCTGTTAGCCATCTTAACCTTCCTCTTCATCGCGGTGTGTGTCTGTATCACCTTGGCTTTACACCGTGTGAATTTCAGAAAATGCTTCCCCGCTTTCCCAGGCCCCCGCCTTTGCGATGTGTTTGTGTGTGTGTCTGTGTTCCACTCTGACACTCGCTGTTCCAGATCTCGGTTTTTCAGGCGAGTTCCGCGAACTTGACAGCCGCCGGCAGTCTGCTGAAAAATAGCTTAAGTGGGACAGGCCCTAAAGTCGCCACCCCCGGAATCACCCCCGGAATCAGAACCTTTGCTACACTCCCGCTACTGCAGGCACATGGCTTTGGCTTAGGGAGTTTGTGCTCAAGCATGCAACTATGACACGTTCCCTCAACTGATGTTCTGACTAGGGTTGCCAACTTCCTCACTTCCAAATAATGGATAAAAAGGTCAAAATACGGGACAAATTCCCGACGGCGATTCATTGACTGACTTGGCCACGGCTGGGTGAATGATGAGGTGCTGCTGCTCTCCATGTGCTGCACTACGTCGGGACGGGTGAGGCGGGGCTGGACGCAGTGTTCCAACCCGACAGTCTACTTGGCCCGTGTAGTAGCAGTCAAATCGGGACAAGGGCGGTCCTGTACGGGACAAACCAATTTAGCCCAATATACGGGATGTCCCAGCTAATACGGGACAGTTGGCAACCCTAGTTCTGACTGAGGCTGAACCCCAATGATTCTTCCGCACATGGGCAAGGAATGTAGGCGGGGTAATCGGCTTCGAGGCAGAGACATTCCGCCATCTCCACACTTTTCAACAGTAGCTTGGTCCTGTAATCTTAGAAAGATTTGCACTTCCACAAGATGTCTTGAAACAGCCAGTCAGATTTTTCTGAAGGGTATCCAGGAAATTGGAAGAAAAATGTGTCCATGATTGGACTCCACACCAGCAATGTGCTGTTGACCAGATGATCCATTGCAGCAGTTGATGGTCAAGAGATAACTTTAACAAGCTGTGTATCTATCTTCCTTGTGTTCACCTTGGAGAGCTGGAAGAGCCCTAGACTAATCCTGGATGGAAAATTAGGCACATCTGACAGAGCAGTGGTTCCCTAGCACCATCCTCATACCTGGGCTGCCACCTGAACTCCAATCTCCTGACTTGGAGCTGTGAATGGCCATCTTGGTGTACCTGTGACCCAGTCAGGCACCACTTCCTGAAGACTCAACCAATGTCAATTAATCCAGGCCAGTGAGAACATGTAACAGTCAAAATAAAATTGCTTCCTATTTGAATTATTCATTGTACTTACACAGCTTATATCATATGGATCATGCACAAACTGGTGAAATCAGTTTAATTTGGCATCAAGTTTAGTACCAACAGTCAGAAACTTTTTCCCAGGGCGGAAATGTCCAACACTGGAGGGTATAGGTGAGAAAGTTTAATGGAGATGTGCGGGGCAAGTTTTTTTTTACACAGAGAGGGGTAGGGTCCTGGAACATGCTGCCAGAGATGGTAGTGGAGGCAGATAGGATAGTGGCGTTTAAGAGTCTTTTAGAATAGAATGCCTTTTATTGTCATTCAAACAGCTTGGTTTGAACAAAATTGCATAGGTAGGTACATAGATTTGCAGGGAATAGAGGGATATTATTGGACATTTCCACTTTGGGAAAAAGTTTCTGACTGTCTCTCAATGCCTCTCATTTGAGGGCTGTGTTCCAAGTCTGCATCACTCACTGGTGTAACAAGCTGAGTCACAGTGTCTGTGTGCGATATATCTTATTGGGATGGTTTAATAGTCAATTGATAAACAACAGTGCAAAATTATTGCCACTTCGGCAATGGCCAATCACTTCCTTACTGTATAAATATATTTTAGATGTTAGTTTTCTTCTGAGCTGACAGCTTAAATGTGCCAGAGAAGTAGGACAGGAAATGAAATGGCCATCCAGGGTCCCGAATCAATATTCAATAGCCCAGTTCCCTGCGCACCAGCTAACTCCTCTGCTCGACAGCAAATCAATTTGCTTCCTATTTGAATTATTCATTGTACTTACACAGCTTATATTGTATTATGGATCTGACTGAGAACTTCATTCCGCAGAGTGCTGCACTCTGTGCCGTGCAGTCGGCATGCTTCAAGCATGTCATGCGAGGCTGCATGGAGTGCATTCACTCTCACACGCACTCCTGCTGGCAATGATAATTGACGAGGTCTCACAAAGTGGAAGGGAAGATTGGAGAAATCCAATAGCTCTTCGGCTGACTGGCCTCAGTTGATTTAGTGTGTTTGCTGAGTTAATGGGCAGGTTTCAATCAACCACATCAAGGCAGCGAGACTGCCTTAGCTGCTCCAGTCAGCGGCCAAGGCTATGAAACCTGGTCAAATTTACATTGCTTCTGTGAACCATCTCCTTGGGCAGCGAGGAGCAACTGTCAATGGGAGTTATCTTTACCTTGTCAACCCAGTTAATGATTGATTGATTGAAAGGCACAGCATGGAAGCAGGTCTTTCGGCTCACTGAGTCCATGCTGACCATCGATCACTTGTTCTATGTTATTCCACTTTCTCATCCACGCCCGGCACACTCGGGGCAATTTACAGAGGCCACTTAACATACAAATCCGGGATGTGGGACGAACCGGAGAACCAGGACGAAACCCATGGGGTCTCAGGGAGAACATGTAAACTCCACACAAGCAGCACACAAGTTCTACCTGCTGTGCCACCATGCTGCTCTTGCTTGGTCCCAATTATCACCCCCCGCCCCCATCCCTGTCTCACCACTCGCCCTCTCCTCTTTATACCGCCCACCGTCCCTCTCCACTCTGACTCCTGTTAAAGGGTCTTGATACAAAACATCAACATTTCCTTCAGTGTCCATCACAGATGATGGCACTTTGAGCCACCATGAGCCAGCACTCAATATCCTGTGGAAACTCCACTGAGCAATGGCAATAGCATTGATCACACCATTGTTCGGGATGTCTGTGGTCTAGTTGTGTACTACCTTTAGGTCCAGTTAATGTTTCTGACAGCACTCTCCACTTACACAAGCAGATCGTCAATATGTGCCTGCATCAATGACTCTCAGGGGCACCTGCCTGCAGACACAGGAGAAGCAGCAGAGATTTTCTTTTGTCAAAGACATTGGGGATTTAATACCTTAAATATATGAGCAGGTTTTCAGGAAGACTGATGTGCTTCAATGCAGTGAATTACAGAGTAATAGATGATGTTTCAGTTCAATACCCTTCTTTAGACTGACGGTCAGGGGAGAAGGAAACTATTGGTATGAGGAGATAAAAAAAACCAAAACAATGAAAGGTATGAAAAGAACAAAACAAGGCCATCAAGATTGATCAAGGAAAGGTAGAGCCCACAATAGTCCATTGTTGGCTGTGGAAGAGGTGATGACGAGGGGGTACACACAGTGAACTAGTAGGATGACTAGGGTGGGGGAGGGTCAGAGAGAGAGAGAGAGAGGGAATGTAAGGGTTACTTAAAATTAGACAAGTCGATATTCTTACTGCTGGGTTGGAAGCTGCACAAGCAAAATATGAGGTGCTGTTTCTCCAAGTTGTGTTTGGCATCACTAACAGTGGAGGAGGCCAAGGACAGAACGGTCAGCATGGGAATGAGAAGGGGAGTTAAGGGCCTGTCCCACTTGGGCGACATTTAGGCGACAGCCTAAAAAGAGGTTGTCGCGTCATGGCCGGGTCGGGTCGCGACGTGTGCAGGACCGCACGGTGCTTCCCTCGCCCCAGGATTTTGGAATGTTCAAAATCCAGGGGCGACATTTGGGTGTCTCATTATGTCGTGCGCCCTGTCACACGCTGACGTATGCTGCCCTGTGGGTGAAGCCCGGTTAGGGTTAGGGTTGGGGTCAGGGACCACAGATGGGCTGTAAAATATTCTTCCTTCAATGCATGGATTTTAAACATTAATATATTAAAATTAATACAATCAAATCAATTGTGCAAATGAAAAGATGTCTGAGTTTTATTTATAGATGTATTGGTCTGCTTCCAGATCCAATCACCGTCTCTATAACTTTTCACAGGGATGGATTCAGTGAGTGTAGACTGAACTCCTCTCTCCCCTCTTCCCCCCTCCCACCCCCATCCCTCCTTCCCCACTCCCCTGTACCCTTTTCTCCTCCCCTCTCTCCCCTTCTTCATTTCCCTCCTCTTCCTCCCTTCTCCCCCGATCCACTCTTCTCCCCCTTCTCCACTAACCCCCCTCCCCTCACATCCCCTTCTCCCCCTCTCCCTCTCCCTTCTCCCATTCTCTACCCCCCCCCCCCCCCCCCCCCCCACTTTCACCGACGCCCCCCATTTGTGGACCCAGCCTGTGACAGCTGGATCCCACTAATAGTTCTGCACAAAGGCCACAACATCTGTTTTAGTAACATTGACTATGGGATAAATGCAGACTCTGGGAACAACACACCCCCCACCCTTGGTGGGTATTTAGACTCAGTGGCTGAAGCAGGTGGATGGCACTGGTACATTGACAACATTGCCTGTACCCATTTGAAAAGCCCGCTGCCTCTGGGGGTTTGGAGAGAACATTGGGAGAGAGATCTGCCTCTGGGACAACTCGTAGCCAATGGTTTAGTTCCCATGAGGAGCATGCAGAACATTTGGAGTTTGAGTCCAACCCTGGGCCCCTGTGTCACATTTAGTACAGAGATACAGTGCCTTTTGGCTCACCAAGTCCGCACCGACCATCGATCCCCGGCACACTATCCCACACATGCTAGGGACAATTTATACTTTTACCAAACCTATCAACCTAGAGTTAGGGTTAGGGTTACGGTTACAGTTACGGTTAGGGTTTGGGTTTCCTCCCGCACTCCAAAGGCGCACCGGTTTGTATAAATTGTCGGTAGCGTGTGTGGGATAGTGTGCGGGGGATCGCTGGTCGCAGGCTGGGTCCACAAATGGGGGGGAGTCGGGGAAAATGGTGGGGGTGTGCGGTGGAGAATGGGAGAAGGGAGGGAGAGGGGGAGAAGGGGATGTGAGGGGAGGGGGTAGTGGAGAAGAGTGGAGCGGGGAGAAGGCAGGAAGGGGGAAGGGAAGAAGGGGGGCTGGAGAGGGGAGGGGATGTTAGGGGGGAGTGGAGAAGGAGGGATGGGGGTGGGAGAGTGGAAGAAGGGAGAGTGGAGCTCAGTCTACACTCACTGAATCCATCCCTGTGAAAAGTTATAGAGACGGTGATTAGATCTGGAAGTGGACCAATACATTTATAAATAGAACTGAACGATTCAAACATCTTTTCATTTGCACAATTGATTGTATTGCATATATTAATGTTTAAAATCCATGCATTGAAGGAAGAATATTTTACAGCCCTAACTGGGTGCCACCCGCATAACAGCAAACGTCAGCGTGTATGTCGTGCAACTTGACGGTTTTACCAGCATCAGTCGCTGACGCTCCAGAGTCACCAAAAAAATTGCAAAGTGGGACAGGCCCTTTAGTGTTTGGCAATTGGGATATCGCATATGTTCAGCGAAACGATTGTCCAGTCTGCACTTGTTCTCGCCGATATACCTACCTCCTTATATCTCCAGTTTTCCTCTCCCCTTATTTTCTATCTGAAGAAGGGTCTCGACCTGAAATGTCACCTATTCCTTTTCTCCGAAAATGAAGATGCTGAGTTACTCCAGCATTTTGTGTTTATCGGTATAAATCAGGATCTGCAGTTCATTCCTATAGAGGACTTCCCTCTGGTGCTCCCATGCAGTGTGAGCCCAGAGGTGGAGGCAGGCTACTCAAAACATTGTCCCGACAACTTAGTAGCTCAGGACGGGGTGCCTGTCTGAGTGCCTGCCAGGTTCCAGCCTGACCCGACTGCACCTGAAAAGGGACCACACTGGCCACTGAAAGACAAGCCTGCCCTCTAAGTACTCTCTGGGATGAGGAAAATGAGTGAGAGATGATGGAGCTTTGTAGGGAGTACCCACTTTCCTGTCCCCTTACACCTCTCAGATACCTTCACTTCTGCCAGGAGAGGGATGGAGGCCATTGGTAATAGATGGGAAACCCGTGGCTAAGGCCAGCCAGCTTGTCGAAGCCAGCAGCGAGTCTTGCAGCTTGCAAGCACCTCATCCGTGCAGGTGAGATGCAGTTGTGTAGTAGGTAAAAGTTCCATAATGCCAGCCAAGCTCTCAAAGGTGCAGCTGGTAGTGCTGTTGCCTCACAGCGCCAGAGACCTGGGTTTGATCCTGACCTCAAGTGCTGTCTGTGTGGAAGTCACACAGACTTCCTGTGACCATGTGTGTTTCCTCTGGATGTTTCGTTTTCCTCCACCATCCCAAAGACTTGTTGATCTGCAGGTTAATTGGCCTCTGTAAATTGCCCCCAGGGAGTGGATGAGAAATGGTATAACATAAATCTAGTGCAACGAGCGATCGATGGTCAGCATGGACTTGGTGGGCCAAAGGGCCTCTTTCAATCAATCAATCAATCAATCATCATGAGACTATCATTCCATGTGTGTGTGAGGTCTACCCTCACCCTTGCTAGCGACACCACTAGTGCCTGGTGACTCTCCACCATCTCACAACCACTTTTGCTACAGTTTTCATTGATGAGTTCCAGTGTTCAGCATCTCTGAATGAAGCTCAAAGAGACTGCGCTTCTGATACAGTCTATTCTACTCTCTCCTCCACCCCTTTTGGATCTGAATAGATTTGAAGCAATGGTGGAAACTATTTTAATGGTGCCTTTCAAATGGATAAGTGGATAAACATTGGGGAAGCAGTATATTTAGAGAGGTACAGCATGGAAACAGGCCATTCGGCCCACCAAGCCCACCCCAACCATTGATCACTCGTTCACACTAGTTCTGTATTATCTCACTTTCTCATCCACTCCCCTCACGCTGGGGACAATTAGAAGCCAATTATCCGACAAACCCGCTCGTCTTTCGAATGTGGGAGGAAACTGGAGTATCCAGAGGAAGCCCACATAGTCACAGGGAGAACATTCAAACTCCACACCGGCAGCACCTAAGGTTAGGATTAAACTCGGATCTCTAGCGCTGTGAGGTAACGGGTCTGACACTGCGCCACTATACCACCTTATCTGGTTCCAAGTTAGCACTTTGTCATAAGTTTTCACTTGGCTGAGTTCGAAGATGCAGTCAGGATGTAAACACATAATTTGTGAAGCTCTGACAGTATTAAGCAGTAATGTACTGAAAAAATATTTCAGATGCTTTTTGTCTTCAGTGATTTCATAGTGATGGAGAGCTACTGAAAGACAATTGAAAAGGATTACATGTCCCCTGGGAAAACCAAGCAATGTGCCATCTTTTTAAATTACTTTACACCAATCCATCAGGATTGATTTGAAAACTGCAGAGCCAAATCCATGTTTGTTTGAATCAGCTGGGTTTAATTTCACCGCTGGTATTAATGAAGCCAGGAGTGGTCTATTGACTGGGTGTCCTTTAGGGTTAGGGTGCACAAGGGATGCAACTGCAGAGGCTGCTGTGCAAAAAGATAAAGGGGGCTTCGTACACAAAACCAGGAAACTCGTGTGCAGTTAGAGCAGGAAGGTTATTGGAGGTTAGACACAAAATGGTGGAGTAACTCAGCGGGACAGGCAGCATCTCTGAAGAGAAGGAATGGGTGATGTTTTAGATCGAGACACTTCTTCAGAATGATGTCAGGGGTGGGACAGATAATAGAATGGAGTCGGTGACAGTAAGACTGGTGGGAGAACTGGGAAGGGGGAGGGGATAGAGAGAGAGGGAAAGCAAGGGCTATTTAAAGTTAATGGAAGGTTGGCTCTCATTGTTAGGGGACTGGGCTGTGAACAAAGGGAGGCTGAGGTCATGCTACACATCGTCACAGTCTGTGTAAAGAGGGTTACGTACACTGGAAACAGTTTGTAGAAGGTTCATTTGTTTGATTTCTCGGTCGAACAGATTTTGGCGCTTCAAAGACACCCTTACCTACAGTCGGTCTGTCCTTTTTATCTTTTTTTGGTTATTTTTAGTGTGTTTAAAAAGTATGTGTTAATGTTCTCTGGTTTGTTTTATGTGGGGGGTGGGAGGGGAGGGGGTCTGGGAATCATTTTTTGAAACTCTTATCTTTCCGGAGATGCGATTGTTTTCCGGATCGTATCTCCGGCCACTCTGCGGCCTAACATCGTGGAGGCCTTGCTCGGGACTGACTTTGAGCCCCACCTCGGGGATGTTGATTTACCATCGGAGCAGATTCCTTGCATGGGATCGACGCTCCAACCGCGGCCTGTGGACTTTAACATCAAGGAGCTCGCAGTCTCGGGTTGAGACCGACGTCGGGAAGCTCCAAAAGCCGAATGACGTTCGACCAGCGCCGACCCCGCGCGGGGGAGCTGAGATTCCCCCCCGATGCAGGAGCTTGATTGCCCCGACGAGGAGGCCCGACACCGGCTAAGGGAGTAAGATCGTCCCGACAACGGAAGGTTAAAGGCCCCTGACCGCTGGAGGACAAAGAAGGGAAGAGATTTAACTTTTTTTCACCTTCCATCAGAGTGAGGAATGTGGAGAAGTCACTGTGGTGGTTGCTCATGTTAAAATGTATTTTGTGTGTTCTGGTGCTTTTTATTGATATGACTAAATGGCAAATTAAATTCTTCGTATGTTGCAAAACATACTTGTCTGATAAAGTATGATTATGATTATGATAATGAGGAATTTGGATCAATACTTATTTGACTTTAAAGGAGAGACCTTCTACGGAGCGAGGCTGGCAGGGTGGATTTGACGACAATTTCACCTCAAGCCTGGGTCGTTGTTTCAGAGTAAGAGGTTGGTCAGTTAAAGCAATGTTGGAGAGGAGTTTTATTTCTTGCCGGGGTTGATGAAACTTTGTACCTCTCTACCCAAGCTAGGTGTGGAATTGGAGTAATTGAATTTTGATAAGATGAGAGGGAAGGATTTGGCAAATGGGGAGTCCACCATCGCGGAGAATAGGCAGGAATGTGGAGCTGAAGCCAAGAGAAGACCAGGCGCCAGCCTTATTGGGCGATGGAGCACGTTTGAGGAGCTATTTGGCCAACTCCTGCTCCTGTTGCTTAGAATGCACTGAATAAACCTTCCTGGGGATTGTCCAAAACAGAAAGAGCCATGGAAACTCAGCTGGTCAGGCAGCATTGTGGGAGGGAATGGGTAGGTGACATTTTGGGTCGTGGCTGTTTTCAGACTGGATCCAAAAAGTCATTGATTGGGTCCCGATCCAAAACATTGACCAACCATTCCCTCCTCAAATGCTGCCTGATCTGCTACGTTCCTCCAGCGCTTTGCTCACAATTCCAGCTTCTGCAATTTCTCATGTCTCCACCAAACACTTATTGCTGCAAGGCTTTGCAGAGTGGCCTTAGCTTAACAAATGATGCACAAAGTCTTGCTTGCAAGTGTTGTGTGGGTGTGTACATTTCAGCCCAGGGAACGCTGCACTGTCAAAGGTGATGTCTTTAGGACAAAGAGCCCCATCTGCCTTGATGTCAAGGTTTTCACAGAAACAATTTAAAGAAGAATAAGGGAGTTGTCTCTGAGTCCTGCCCAAGTTTATCCTCAACAGATGTCACTAAAACTGATTAACAGGTCATTACCGTGTTGCTGATTGTAGGTTCTTGTCATGAGCAACAAACAAAGTGCTGGAAGAACTCAGCAGAACAGGAAACATCTGTGGAGGGAATGAACGGTCAATGTTCAGGTCGGCACTCTTCGCCCAGACTGAAATATGAACTCTTTTACTCCACCGGTAGTTGAGTCGGTGTAGACAGGACATCACCGATCCATGCCAGTGTGGAGGGCATGATGGGGCATTAGGCTTGGTCATATGATAGGTATGGAGAGCACAGAGCATTAGGCTGGGTCACATACCCAGTGTGGAGGGCAGGATGGGGAACTACAGTGAGTCATATATACAGCGTAGAGGATATGACAGAGCATTAGGGTGGGTCACATGCCATGTGGAAGTGCACAAAGTGATAGGGTGGGTCATATACCCAGTGTAAAGGGCACAGACCATACACAATCAGTTTAAAGAAGGATCCCGACCTGAAATGGCATCTATCCATGTTCTGCAAGGATGCCTCCTGACCAGCTGAGTTACTCCAGCATTTTGTCTTTTTGCTGAAGGCTCCAGCTTCCACCATTCCTGGTGTCTCCCTTCAAGAAGTAGGGTGGGTGCTCCTGTTGGCATTTCAATGAAGCACGAAAGAATGAAAGTATGCACATGACGACAATAAAGGCTGAACATTCTGCTTTTCCTTTCAGTGTTTTGCCCTAATTGCACAAAAAGATGAAATTTCATCCACGTTCGCTCTGCAAATATGTGCGCAGAGATCATACAGCCCACTGCTCCGTCTAAAACTAAATTTTTTTATTGGATCAGAAACCCAATTAGCCATATCTGGATTGCCAATTAGTCACATGTGGCCAGTATGTAACATATTGGACAACATAGGCCTGAGATTTGTTGTGTGCTGATAGCACTGTTGAATAATCCATTAGTTAATTAATCTGTCAAATTCTGGAGGCTAAATTGTAATGAAATTAACGTCTCGGTTTTCCTGTGAAAATTACCCTCGATTTCCAGATCCACTCATTGTACGAGCTCATTCCCCGGGTCCCACAGGATTTATTCCGGCAAACTGTAAATTGCTTGGCAGAGTGCAATGTCTCCCATGATCACAGCTGATTAAATACAGAACATTCCCCGGACACACTTCTGCCGGGTTCACACTGAGCCTGTGAGCAAGCCCTCTGTCTCACAATCTGTTCATTCGCTTCATTATCTTTTCATTACTTATTGATGCTTAAGGGCACTTTGCCATTAGTTAGCAGCAGTGCCACTAATCCTCCGACAATGAAGGCTCTTCTTACTGACAATTGGGACAAGGTGGCAGAAACCTGTTTCTGCGTTGGGTCTGGGGCGGGGGGAAAGAGTGTGTGGTTTAGGACAATGTCAGGGTATAGACATAGAATATCAAACAGCATGGGAACAGGCCTTTCGGCCCACAATCTCCATGCTGAACATTAAACTCTTCTCCTCTGCCTGCACGCAATCCATATCCCTCCATTCACTGCGTATCCATGTGCCTATCTAAAGGGCACTTAAATATCACTATCGCATCCGTCTCCTCCACCATCACTGGCAGCGCGTTCCAGGCACCTACCATCCCCTTTGTAAAAAAAACTTGCCTTGCAATCCTCCTGTGAAAGTTGTGCCTCTCACCTTAAAGACTTGCCCTCTAGTCTTTGACGTTTCCACTCTGGGAGAGAAATTCTGACTGTCTACCGTATCATTGCCCCTCATAATATTACATACATCTATCAGGTCTTCCCTCTGCCTCTGACATTCCAGAGAAAACAATCCAAGTATGTCCTGGGGTTTAACTCTACAAATCGAGGGAACTTAGAATTACCGGCACTGAATGTCACACAAAGATGGCGCTAATGGAGATTCATTGCTGGCGTCGCTGGGGATGAGTTTCTCCCATGGATTCTGATAACGTGTAGTGTGCTTTTGGCCGATACATATTACTGGAGAGCTCTTGGGATAAACCCTTGAGAGCAGCAGGGGTAGGAACACAGAACTGAGAAGAGAAGCAGTGCAGGACATCCAAATGTGCCAATTATCACCAGCAGTGGAAATGTGCGCCCTGCAGGCTGGAGAGGATGGGGATAGTGGCTCCTGTGGTCCTAGTCTCATGGGGCACTGGAGTTCAGTGCAATGTTGCATGTACTGAGAGTGTCAGATTAATAACAGGTGGGTAATGAACTCCTTTTGTGCAATTCAACTCCAGGGACTTCACTGGCACCATAGTCCCCGTGTGAAGGGAAGCACGGGGCATAATTCCATTGTACTCAAAGTGCAGGCAACACAAGGGAAATTTCTAATCCATATCATTTATTCTGTGCCGTCCTGGGGCAGTGGTGTGGGCGGAAATGAATTCAAAACATCAGAAATTGAATTACTTGAGATGGCAAAGATTTGGGAACCAGAACAGAACTTGAGAGAAAGACGTAGACGCAAAGAGCTGGACAGGCAGCATCTCTGGAGAGAAGGAATTGGTGGCGTTTCGGGTTGAGACCCTTCTTCAGAGAAAGGGAGATTGGAGGGAGTTTCAGAGATTGCCGAGAACATTTTTAGAAGAGGTGCAGATTTAATGAGGAGAGGGTCAGAGGGGCAGAATAACTGATCCTGGCATGAAGAGAAAGATGTTCACTGATACGAGGCTTTCACAAGACTAATTTCAAATTAAACGTATATATGTTGGACAGGGACTGTGCCAAAGTGTGTAACACATTTGTTTTACCAAGTGATGGAGGGAGGAGTTGTACTTGAGTAGATGGTTTTCTCTAATTAACTAGGTCAGAGAGGACCCAGACTATTGGTTTCTGAGATCTAGGTTAGATCTCGAGGCTTGGATCCTTTCCCAGAGAACAGTGGAGCAAGAAACAGGTGGAGCTTCAGGCAATGTTTGCTGATTCATTGAATTTATCCAAGCAAGAACACAATCTGATGACAGGTCATCAGACAGAAACATTGCATCTGTTTCCTCATGGATGCTGCCAACATTTTCTATTTTAATTTGAAAATCTGATGTCCTTCGGGCTGGGTCAAAGACAGGAGGCGACACGGGATATTACATTGAATTGTCAAGGCCAGGTCAGAATGCTCAGATCTGCTCTACTTCAGGCCACTCTCATGTGGGTATGGTCTCACTGAATCATACCGAATGGGAACAGGCCAATCAGCCCAACTCATCCATGTCGATCAAGTTGCCCCATCCACACTTGTCACACTTGGCTGTGGTTGCCCATATCCCTCTAATCCTTTCCGATCCATGTATCTGTCCAAATGGCCTTTAAATATTGTGGTAACTGCCTCAACTACCTCAGTCCATATCCCCACCATCCTTTGATTGTAGAAATTGCCTCTCATGTTCTACTAAATCTTTCCCATCTCACCTTAAATCTACAGGTATATTCTCTTGATTCCCCTATTGTTCTTGATTCCCCTTTCCTAAGTATAAGACTCTGTGCATTCAACTTATTGATTCCCTTCATAATTTTGATGAGGTCCTACAAGATGAATTTAGGGAGCTAGGAGATAAACTTAAAAGTAGGACTTCAACGGTAATAAACTCTGGATTACTACCAGTACCACGGGCCAGTCAGAGTAGAAATAGGAGGATATTGCAGATGAATACGTGGTTTGAAAAATGGTGCAAGGGGGAGGGATTCAAATTGTTAGGGCACTGGAACCAGTTCTGGGGGAGGTGGGACCAGTACAAACAGGACGGTCTGCACCTGGGCTGGAATGGAACCAATGTCCTTGGGGGAGTGTTTGCTAGTGCTGTCGGGGAGGATTTAAACTAATGTGGCAGGGGGATGGGTACAAGAGCAGCGAGGCAGGTGGGTGTAAAATGAGGGTAGAAGCAATAGGTAGCAAGGTGAAAAGTAAAAGTGGCAGGCAGACAGAACCAGGGCAAAAATCAAAAAGGGCCACTTTTCAACATAATTGTATAAGGGGTAAGAAAATTGTAAAAACAAGCCTGATAGCTTTGTGTCTCAATGCAAGGAGTATTTGTAAAAAGGTGGATGAGTTGAATGTGCAGATAGCTATTAATGATTATGATATAGTTGGGATCACGGAGACATGGCTCCAGGATGACGTAGGCTGGGAGCTGAACATCCAGGGATATTCAATATTCAGGAGGGATAGAGAGAAAGGAAAAGGAGGTGGGGTAGCGTTGCTGGTTAGAGAGGAGATTAACGCAATGGAAAGGAAGGACATTAGCTTGGAGGGTGTGGAATCGGTATGGGTAGAGCTGCGAAACACTAAGGGGCAGAAAACGCTGGTGGGTGTTGTGTACAGGCCACCTAACAGTAGCAGTGAAGTTGGGGATGGTATCAGACAGGAAATTAGAAATGCGTGCGACAAAGGCAAAACAGTTATAATGGGTGACTTCAATCTACATATAGATTGGGTGAATCAAATTGACAGGGGTGCTGAGGAAGAGGATTTTTTGGAATGTATGCGGGATAGTTATCTAAATCAACATGTAGCGGAACCAACGAGAGAGCAGGCTATTTTAGACTGGGTTTTGAGTAATGAGGAAGGGGTAGTTAGCAGTCTTGTTGTACGTGCCCCCTTGGGCAAGAGTGACCATAATATGGTTGAGTTCTTCATTAGGATACAGAGTGACATTGTCAATTCAGAAACAATGGTTCTGAACTTAAAGAAAGGTAACTTTGAGGGTATGAGACGTGAATTGGCCAAGATTGACTGGCAATTAATTCTAAAAGGGTTGACAGTATGGGATACTGAGTTGGATGATCAGCCATGATCATATTGAATGGCGGTGCAGGCTCGAAGGGCCGAATGGCCTACTCCTGCACCTAATTTCTATGTTTCTATGTTTCTATGTTTATACACCTCCTGTGCTCTAAGGAATTAAGCCCAATGTATCTCTATAGCTCAGGCCCTCAAGTCCTGACAACATCCTTGTGAATAATCTCTGCACTCTTTCCAGCTACATCCTTCCTATAGCAGTGTGACCAAAGCTGAGACTTTCCTTCAAATGCGGCCTCACCAACACCTTGTACATATATGTATCATAACATCCCAACTTCCATACCCAGTACCCCGACTGATGAAGGCTAATGTACCAAAAGCCATCTTTACATTCCATCTAACTGTGATGCCATTTTCAGGGGTCTGTGGCAACCAGAAACCAGACCACATTCTGTTCATCTTTCATGTGCAAATCACAGAAAAATCAATGTAACTGCAATGAATCTCGCTGGCAACATTTCTGGTTGAGAGAGTGGTCATTTGGGGAGTTGGAGTGGGCACTTCGGAGCTTTGTTCACATGAGCGCACTTGACCATTTTCTCGCCTCATACACGCCTCTGAAGAACCCGCTGTGTCCATCACCAATTTCCACCTTCACTGAGTTGATGTTAAGTTGAAAGCCATTGGCACTGGAGCAGTCTGTGTGTCCTTGTACATGGACACACACAGGGCCCGTGGGTCTTTATTACAAGAGGCATGGGTGAAGGGTATGAATGCTTAGTCCAATTATATCAAGTGCTGGCGATACCTGGAATGTAGTGTCCAGGTCTGGTGTCTCTCTGTAAATAATATTGTGTACAGTTTGTGCAGCCTTGGAAAGCAGACTTGGTCCAGGACGTGTCACCAGCTGACTGTCACTGATTGTTTGCTTCACACGTGGCCTGTGATTACACTTTCCACTTCCCTGTCCCAAACCTAGTACGTTGCACAGATCACACACAGCTCCGTCCGAGCTGTTTATTCACGGATTAGTAAAGCTGCGAGGACAGCACAAACTGCCGATCTGGTCTCACTGACTGCATGTTGTAACTCTGCCTAAGAGACAGAAACAACGAGCTGGGAGCTGGCGGTGTGTGGGACACAGTCTGCAACCGCCCCACTGTCTCCCAGTGCAGAGCAGCCACAGCTGGCAACCAGCGTGATGCTCTGCACATACAAACACATTCACACACACTCAAACATACTCGCGTGTGCATACTCTCACTCACTCATACACACTTACTAACACATGCGCTCATGCACACACTCGCATGCACACACACTCTCGTGCACAGTGACACAGGCACACAGAGCCACATGCAAACATGCTGACAGAACCACACAGATGCAGATGCAAATACACACACTTACACACATGTGCACACGCTAACACACTTGCACACTCATGCACACACACTCATATTATACAGTCATACATTCACACAGACACTCACACACAGAGACACATGTATACATGCACACAGAGACACACATACATTGATACAAACACACACACCATAATTTCTCCAGATTCCAGTTGTGAAACATTTGAAGTTTCTACGCTGTGGAAATGGCAGAGACATGAGATCCCAAAAACCATGTAAATTACTGGATAATCTATATTACTAACAATGTTGGTTTAGGAAAAAAAATAGTAAGATTAAATGAGCTTACCAGTTTGAAGTTTGATCTTTATTTTGTGAGGAGTTACGATGAGCGATTACGTGAACAACCCCGCCAGTCCGCATGCGCATCAATATTCAAAGCAGCGGTGTGAAATCACAGATAACAGTAACTGAAGTAATTTAATAAAATTATAAACCAGACCTTCCAGTTGACCTTTAAGATATTAAGGGCCGGGAGCGATGGGTACGTAATCGCTCATCGTAACCCCACACAAAATAAAGATCAAACTTCAAACTGGTAAGTTCTCTTTTAATCTGACTATTTTACTTCGGAGTCAGGTGAGTGATTCCGTGAAGATTTCAAAGCTCTGTGATTTCATGCCGATACAAATCCAGGCGTCTCACACTGCATCAGTTGACTCAGGAGGAGTGAATAATGAGCAATACATTGAAACATGGTGCTGATTAACATGTTGATGCTTTAATTCACAAAATAAACAAAAGAAAACACAATAGCGATTCCTCTCTCCCAGGGAGAAGCTATTAAACAGAACTTAAAACGGAATGGGTGAACATCCCGGGTTCAATATGTGGTTTATTATAAAACCTCTGAAAAGTCAATTCATTTGACCATCCTGCGGCCGCGAGGATAAGGTTTAGAGGGACGTCCATTGCCCTCGCTGCTGACGTTGATGCCGCCCTGGTGGAGTGAGATTAAAAATTGTTAGTATTAACTCCTGCACAACCCATCACTTGTTTCAGCCATCTTGAAATGGTCTGAACGGACACTTTCATATGTGGCTTTTTGTTGCTAATAAACAATGCTACTTCGGTGCCTCTGAAGCTCTTGGTGACCTTGATATAACACCACAGGTGCGCCACTACACACAGCCGTAAATCCGTGGGATATGCTGACAGTATGACCAAATTTAGGGTAATCTTTGGCAAGGACAAGGATGTGGCTGGACCCCACTGATGAAGCAGAGTGAGTACCATGCTCACATCACAGATTTCAGAGAACCTAGGCCTGGTGGGATTGGAAATAAAAACACTCTTCATAAATCTGGATATTAACGGATAAGATCCTAAAGACTGAACTTCCGACTTCCAGCATAGGTATGACGGCAGGGCACTCCTGGCACTATTGATGGAACTATAGCTCAACCCTTCATCAAAATATAACTTGGACAGAAATTTGAGCACATCTGGGATGGAAGCTGTGTGGTATGTGATGGTCCCATGTAAACAAAACTCCTCCCATTTCCTGACATGAGAGATGTACTGCTTTTTCATACTATCCCTGCAGGATGATGTGATGACATCCACGGTACGATTGGATAGTCCCAGACGCAGGTATGGCCTTCTTAGAATCTGCAAATTAACAGATTAACATGATCACACAACGTGTGTTGATCTCCAGTCATAGGGTGTACCAATAGATCATGACATTTTGGAATCACCATAATAGGCTGTTAATAATGTCTGAAATGAGAGGGAACCATGGCTGTGTAGGGTAGTCGGGTACCACCAAAACGCCTAAAGCAGATTCCTGCTTGATCTTGGTCAAGCATCAACGGATAAGGCAGAATGGCGGAAATGTATATAAAAACATTCCTCCTCAGTGTAGCGAGAACGCATCTACCGCTACTGCCCCTGGATCTGGTTCTCCATGAAACATACTTCGGTACCTGGTGATTGAGTCAGGATGCAAACAAATCTATATCTAGCATCCCATACCGAACAACAATCTCATTAAATACATCATGATTCAACATCCATTCTGTGTTGTCATTGAATTTGCGTGACCTGGTGTCTGTCACCATATTGAATCTGCCTGGCAAGTAGACAGCTGAACTCCAAATGTTCTTTTTGATGCACCAGTGCCAAATAAGGCTAGCCAATCTGTCACAAGATTTCGACTTGATCCCACCCATGTGATTAATATACGCCATTGCCGTGGTGTTGTCAATCTGAAGCTGAACATGTAAGTGATGCTTAGTGATACAATAAGCCTTGAGCCTGTAAAATGCTCCTAAAAGCTCTAAATATTTAATTCCACGTGATTGGAGAATAAATGCCTCATGCATATTCCATCTGCCTCCAGAGCTAGAAATGGTATCAGTAGCAGCCCAACCTAGGGCACTAACATCAGTCTGCAAAACAACTGAAGGTGCTTCCATCAGAATTTTGCTAGAACAATTTGAAATGTTTCTTATCCACCACTGTACTTCCGCAATGGCTTCAAATGGTAATTGCATGGGCCGGTTGAAATGACCTGCATGTATTCTGAGTGACTGTACCTTTGCCCTCTGTAGATTTTGGTAATGCAAAGGTCCATACTGCACAGCTGGAAAGGCAGCTACCAATTTGCCAATCAAGCTGGCCACCTGTTTAATTGAAGGTGATTGTTCCCCCAAGAGCTTGATACAGCATTCAATTAAATCTAATCTCTTGCCCTTGGGCAGAATCACAGACATGTGAGTTGAATTAACTGTGAATCTCTAATAGTCAATTACTTTCAACGGCACCAATTTTAATTTAGCTGGATGGATGAGAAACCCCAATCTCTCAACCATGGGTTTCACAGTTGAAACCGATAACTCAGCTGCCACCCGGGTTTTTTCCAAATATTAAGATGTAACCCCAGTACTGGTTTTAGCAGCTTTGTAAATAATCTAGGGGCTGAGGTTAACCCATTAGGCAGTGCTTTAAATTGCCATAATTGCCCCATCCAGCTAAATTTCAAATAGCTCCGATACGCTTTATAGACAGGCACTGGGTAATATGCATCCTGAAGCTCTATACATGCCATATAACACCCTCTGGAAACCAATTGCTTGGCAGTAGCAAATGTTTCCATTTTAAAATGATTATACTGCACAAACAGATTAAGTCCTGTCAGGTCCAAAATAATCGGACTCCCACCATCTTTCTTTAGTCTAGGAAAAATATTAGATACGAATTGGTGAGTTTGATAAACTGTCTTCTCAATTACCCCTTTAAAATATAATTCTCCAATTTCAGCTTGAACCTCAAATTCTCCTTTTGTGAGAAAACGAGTGCCCGCTCTGGCATATGATGTGTGGGTGGACACAAATTGGGAATAAATTCAATTTGAAACCCTTGTATACTCTGCAGTATAAACAAGTTTGATGTTATTTAATACCATTCTTTCAGAAACCAGTGTAACTTCCCCCCAACTGGTAGGTAATTCCCACTCAATATGTTTCGACAATAACCAGACTCACCTACCTCCATGGTTACCGGTGGAGTTCTTTGTCCCCTGGTTCTGGAGGGAAAAGGCATGTTTGCCCGTACTCCTGCTGGAGTGCACCAGCTGTGCACATTGAATGGCCAGCTTGGTTCTTGACCGGACGCGGTTTCATCAAACCGCTTGCAGGGGTACTGCCTCCGAAGGGTTCTGCTGGTCACTGGTGCCTTGATGAACCCAACGGTTTTTGCCTCGTTGTCCATCTCCTTCACCCACTTTGCAAGGTCTTCCCCAAACAGCAGATTCGGTGGCTGGATGTTACTAGGCTTACACAGGGCAGCGAATCTCCGGTTAATGGTAGGGCGGTTGGCGCTCTTCCTAAGGCAGGAATGGGACCTCTGGCTCATGCCCTTCGTCCCTTGGGGCAGCCTCCACTGCTAAGCCCACAGATTTGGCATCGTACTGACCCTCCTCCTCCAAGAGCTCTCCTCCTGCAAGAGGAAGATACTAGTCAGCCCTGTAGGTGCTGCTGGCGCGGGCTCTTGGAGAGGCCGGCGCTCTTGATGGAGCATCCTCTCCAGTAGAAGCTCCATCCTGGATATCCGTGACATGGTATCCATTCTCGAAGGAGAATCCTCCTGACCAGACTCGTCCGATTTTATCGGCCGTACAGACTTTCTAGTGGCCCTTACGCCCCTCCGGCGCAGCCACGGTGCCCTCAGACACCAGGTCTGTAGTCGCTGGTCTTGCTATTAGCGACTCGGTAGATGAACTAGGCGGCCGCCCGCTACCCGCACTCCCGCGGTCTTTAGTTACTTTTGCAACGGCTCGCCTTGCTCTCAAAGATTTCTCCATGCTTGGACTTGTCCTCCTGTAACAAGCGCAGAAACGACCTCCAACAAGTTTGACACTTACCTGAGGCTTTTTAAACTTACCGCTGGAGAAGCACTGCTCCTCCCAGCCGGTCGCTGTGCCATGCGTCCGACGTAATGACGTGCATGCGGACTGGCGGGGTTCTTCACGGAATTACTCATGTGACTCCAAAGTAAAACTACAATTAACATAGAACACAGAATACAGGAACAGGCCTTTTGGTCCACAATGTCCATGCCGACTATGACGCCAAGATAAACGGTCAACTGTGCCTGCACGTGATCCATTTCCTTCCATTCCCTGCTTATCCATGATCTAAATGTCTCCAAAACGCCACTATGATATCTACCTCCACCACCACCCCTGGTGGCGCGTTCCAGGAACTCGCACTACATAGAAGGACACAAAGTGTTGGAGTAACTCAGGAGGTCAGGCAGCATTTGTGGAGAACTTGAAATAGTGACATTTTGGCTTGAGACCCTTCTTCAGATTCAAGGCTTCAGACTCAGTGGACAGAAGGGTATGTTCTCCAGAGGTGCTGCCTGACCTGCTGAGTTAATCCAGGACTTGATGTCCATCCACCAGGGTTTTTGCATTATCAGAGTGATTGTTCTGTTGCGGGTGCAGCCTTCCCTCAGCGCTACAGTGAAGTCCTACCTGGCCAATGGCGGCTTGTCCACTGGGAGCTGAGATGCTACCACCAGCCCCAGGTCCCCTGACTAGCAACTAAGGAAGGCACAGAGCATGCCCTGGGTAAGGGGTTGGTGTGGAGAAAGAATGACAGGTTTTTTTTGTTGAAGTTTTAGAGATACAGCGCGGAAACAGGCCCTTCGGCCCAGTGAGTCCGCACCGACCTGCGATCCCCGTCCACTTGCACTATCCTTCACCCAAGGGACAATTTATCATTTTTACCGAAGCCAATTAACCTACGAATCTGTACGTCTTTGGAGTGTGGGAGGGAACCGGAGTACCTGGGGAAAACCCATGCAAGTCACAGGGAGAACATACAAGCTCCGTATAACAGTACATGTGGTCAGGATCGAACCCGGGTAAGGCAGTGACTACCGCTGCCAAAGTTACAGTGAAAGGCTTGGTTTTACATGCTATTCAATCACAAATAACTCTACGTTTGTACTCATACTAGTAAGAGGAGTCAGAGCTCAAACAAAGGCCCTTGACATATAACCCTCACCTCCTATGGAAAACCACCCCACCAGCAACTGGGCTGAGGCAGAGCGAGCAAGTGAGGGCAGGGCGAGAGGTGGAAGTAGAGGTACTGGGCACTGTCGGGAAACATGGAGAGGAAGTGCAGTGGAGAACAGGATAGAGGGAGAGAATGTGGAACGAGGTAACACGGGGGGGAAGGGTGGTGATGCGATGAGAGGATGTGAAGAGAAGGAACGTGAGAAAGAATGTGGAGAGAGGGCATGTGGAGAGAGAGAATGTGGAGGAAAGGGAAATGTGAAGCGAGAAAACATACATAAGAGAGGGAATGGGTAGAAAGATTCAGTAGAGTTAGAGAATCGGGAGGGAATGGGGCCAGAGAAGGAGATCAGAGTGAACCTTTGCCTTCCCTTGTGCTGCATTAATGAAAAAGCAAACCAAATCCCCAGATGCCTGCCTTACTTGTCACATCAGTTAATTAATTAACAACTCCAAGGAAAACTGCTAGAAATCTCTGTGAGATATTTAGCAGATCACAGTTGCCGCTAGAATTAGAATAAATGTAGCTCCCTACACCTCAATTAAATGCAAATCATGTAAATCCAGGCACCCACACGTGTTCCATGCAGTCAGAACTGAGCCTGCACCTTATCTGCTGTGACAGTACATACATCACGGAGGGAGCAGAACAACAGGCGAGGACTGAGAAATGTCCTTGCAGCCCGGCATTAACATTCCTCTGGGCATTCTGGCCTGATGGCTAGAGGCAGCAACGGCTTCCAGAACTTCCCGTCCTCCATCCCAAATCCAGTGGAGCTTCAGAATGATCCATCAGCTGTCAATGAGTTGATGCCCATACGTTCCATCAACATGATGAACATTGCCAGACAGATGGCTGCGCATTATACTCAGCTCTATGGGACGGCATGGGCGAGACCTGCTGTAAGCGCATACCATTACGCTTCTACAATTAATGGCAAGACCATCGACAGCTTGATGTGCAGAGGGAACAAAGTCCGTAGCTCGTTAAGAGTGGCATCGCAAGCAGATGGAGTGGTAAAGAAGACATATGGTATGCTTGGTTTCATAGGACAAGAGTCACAAAGTCATGTTGCAGCTTTGTAGGACTCTGGCTAAACTGCATTTGGAGTATTGCCTGCAGCTCTGGTCGGGAAGGATTTGGAAGCTGTGGTGAGGGTGCAGAGGAGGTTTATCAGAATGATGCCTGGATTAGAGGGTGCTGGCTACAAGGAGAGGTTGGACAGGGATTGTTTTCTCTGGAACATCGGAGAAGCAGATGGGGCATGTAAGTCGGCATGAGCAAGTTGGGCCAAAGGACCCGTTTCCATACTGTACGAGTGGAAACAGACCCTTCGGCCCAACTTGCTCACACCAACCTAAATGTCCCATCTACATTAGTCCCACCTTTAGTTTAAGTTAGTATAGAGATACAGCACGGAAACAGGCTCTTCGGGCCACAGAGTCCACACCAACCAGTGATCCCTGCACATGAACACTAACCTTTACACTCGAGGGACAATTTTACATTCATATCAAGCCAATTAACCTACAAACCTGTACGCCTTTGGAGTGCGGTAGGAAGCCAAAGATCTAAGAGAAAACCCACGCCGTCACGGGAAGAACGTACAAACCATACACTCAACCACCTGTAGTCAGGATCGAACCCGGGTCTCTGCCGCTGTAAGCACTGTAAAGGGCCTGTCCCACTTGGGCATCATTTGCACGTAACGCAGATGGTGTGTGAAGATTTTGTACGTACCAAAATCCTGGGGCGTCGCGCGCGTTCGCGCGTCACTGCCTACATCACCACGCACCATGCGCGCGTAATGCGCACCATGCACACATCACGTGCGCGGCCCAACGCGCACGTCATGCTTCGTGACGCGTAAATGATGACGCGTAAATTACGCGCAATTGACGCCCAAGTGGGACAGGCCCTTAAGACAGCAACTCTACACCAGCGTGCCGCCTGCCTGCGTTTGGCCCATATCCCTCAAACCAGTAGTTCTTAACCTGGGGGTCGTGACCCGCAAGGGGGTCGTTTGGGGTTTTTCCAGGGGTCATGAAGGGGTTATAAATAACATATCAATTTGTTGAGCCCATTTTTAGGAACCCAACAACAAAGGTGCATACCACACACAGTATTTTATTTGCGTATGCGTGTACGTATTCGCACACGAACTGTGTGCATTGCAAACCATGTCTGCCAAGAAGCGCACGTATAGTGAAGCATTTCTCAAGTTTGGCTTCACAAGCATTGTTTAAAAATCCATTGGCAATGTGTTATCTGTGCCAAGGTTTTGAGCTACGAGTGCGTGAAGCACAGCAAACTCAAGATCCATTTGGAGTCTTGTCACAACGACCTGGTGGGGAATGGCATGGAAAAACGCAAAGAAGTCGCACTCAAGGGTTCCCACATTGATTCGACAGGTCACTGCGCTCGTCAAAATGAAGCAGTGCTGGAGGCTTCATACCGGATTGCTTATCGAATCGCGCAGACTATGCCTTCCTTCTCGCCATGCCCTCTCGAAACAGCGAAGTTGCTGCTGGGGGAACAACAGTCAAACAAGTTCAGGCAGATTTCTCTTTCGAATGACACAGTCAAAAGTCGAATCTCATATAGGAGTAATGATATTCTGCTGCAAGAAGTGAGCATTGTGAAGAGCAGTCCAGTGTATTTGCTGCAACTGGACAAAGCAACAGATGTTGCCTCATGTTCCCAACTGCTAGTCTACATTCATTACCTCGATGGAGAAGCCATGAAGGAGGAGTACCTGTTCTCGGAGCCATTGGCCACTACCACTTGGGGAGAAGATGTGTTCAGAATGATGGAAGCCCTCATCAAACATGAGCTTGACTGGGAACGACTTGTCGGGGTGTGTACAGATGGGGCACCTTCCATGGTCGGATGCAGATCTGGCTTCAAAGACTTTGTGAAGGATGTTGCTCCCCATGTCTCCTTTACCCACTGCATGATACATCGCCTTGCTTTAGCGATGAAGACTCTCCCTCCTGGTCTTCCAGAAGTGCTTTCAGATGTAGTGAAGATTGTGAACCACATCCGAGGGAGCGCAACAAACACAAGAAACTTCAGAGCAATGTGTGAAGTAATGGGCGCTGATTTCACTGTTCAGATATTCCACACAGAGGTGCGTTGGCTTTCGCATGGTAAAGTTCTCAATCGTGTGATTCAACTTTGAGAGGAAATAGCGCGGTTCTTGGAGAGAGGGTGTACCAAGAAGGAGAATTAGCTTCATGAAAAGATGCAGGATGAACTGTTCGTGATGAAGGTTGCTTACTTGGCTGACTTTTTCGCCGTGGTGACTTCCTTGAACCTGTCACTTCGTGGAACCCTCCCAATGTTACGTGGCAGCATTCATGAGGAAGATTCATCTTTATCAGAGAGGAGTTCAGGACGGTGACATGACTATCTTCCCTGCTATAGACTCAGGATCAGTTCCTGTGGATTGGAGGGTAGCTAATGTTATCCACTTTTTAAGAAAGGCGGGAGAGAGAAAACAGGGAATTGTAGACCAGTTAGCCTGACATCGGTGGTGGGGAAAATGCTGCAGTCAATTATAAAAGATGAAATAGCCGAACATTTGGATCGGTCCGGGTCAGCATGGTTTTACGAAGGGGAAATCATGCTTAACAAATTTTCTGGAATTTTTTGAAGCTGTAACTCGGAAAATGGACAAGGGAGAGCCAGTCGATGTACTGTACCTGGACTTTCAGAAAGCATTTGATAAGGTCCCACATAGGAGATTAGTGGGCAAAATTAGGGCACATGATATTGGGGGTAGAGTGCTGACATGGATAGAGAAGTGGTTGGCAGACAGGAAACAAAGAGTAGGGATTAACGGGTCCCATTCAGAATGGCAGGCAGTGACTAGTGGGGTACCGCAAGGCTCGGTGCTGGGACCGCAGCTATTTACAATGTACATCAATGATTTGGATGAAGGGATTCAAAGTAACTTTAGCAAATTTGCAGATGACACAAAGCTGGGTGGCAGTGTGAACTGTGAGGAGGATGCTATGAGAATGCAGGGTGACTTGGGCAGGTTGGGGGAGTGGGCAGATGCAAGGCAGATGAAGTTTAATGCGGATAAATGTGAGGTTATCCACTTTGGTAGCAAAAACAGGAAGGCAGATTACTATCTAAATGGCGTCAAGTTGGGAAAAGGGGAAGTCCAACGGGATCTGGGAGTCCTTGTTCATCAGCCTATGAAAGTAAGCATGCAGGTACAGCAGGCAGTGAAGAAAGCAAATGGTATGTTGGCTTTATAACAAGTGGAATTAAATATAGGAGCAAAGAGGTCCCACTGCAGTTGTACAGAGCCCTAGTGAGACCACACCTGGAGTATTGTGCGCAGATTTGGTCCCCTAATTTGCTGAAGGACATTCTTGCTATTGAGGGAGTGCAGCGTAAGTTTACAAGGTTAAATCCTGGGAATGCGGGACTGTCATATGCTGAGAGAATGGAGCAGCTGGCCTTGTACACTCTGGAGTTTAGAAGGATGAGAGGGTATCTCATTGAAACATATAAGATTGTTAAGGGTTTGGACACGCTAGAGGCAGGAAACATGTTCCCGATGTTGGGGGAGTCCAGAACCAACGGCCACAGTTTAAGAATAAGGAGTAAGCCATTTAGAGCGGAGAGGAGGAAACACTTTTTCTCACAAAGAGTGGTGAGTCTGTGGAATTCTCTGCCGCAGAGGGCGGTGGAGGCAGGTTCTCTGGATGTTTTCAAGAGAGAGCTAGATAGGGCTCTAAAAATAGTGGAGTCAGGCGATATGGGGAGAAGGCAGGAACGGGGTACTGATTGGGGATGATCAGCCATGATCAAATTGAATGGCGGTGCTGGCTCGAAGGGCCAAATGGTCTTCTCCTGCACTTATTGTCTATTTTCTATTGTCTATTGACTCTCCTGGACGTTGCTACCCGGCCTGGATGTCCGCTCGCGTGATGAATGGATCGTCCGACCCTTTTCCGTTGAAGACAGTGTTATCAGCAATACTGTCGTGACTGCGAAGGTTGCATTTTACAGAATTTGTGAAGATGCGCAGCTCAAGAGTGACTTCTTGGAACAATTGCTTGCCACATTTTGGCTGAAAGTGAAGAACTGTCCTGTTCTTTCAAACAGGGCTCTGACCCTATTGGCCCAGTCCCCCTCAACCTGTCGCTGTGAGGCTGGATTCTCAACAATGGTAACTCTGAAAATGAAGGCACGCAATAGGCTTGTGATCAACGCTGGCATGAGGTGTTGCCTGTCGAGCATTGATCGCCTGATGGTTGCTGTTGCAATTTCGGCCATCCCATTGCCTGAGTATTGGCAGATGTTTTAATAAATTGGGCTGATTTTTTTCAACTTTTGTTTCGGGGGTCATGGTACTGACCAAGAATGTCTGATGGGGTCATGGGGCCAAAAAGGTTAAGAACCACTGCTCTAAACCTAGCCTAACCATGGACCTGTCCAAATATTTTTTTTAACATTGTGATTGTACTGGTTGAGAGGAGACCTGATAGAAGTTTATAAACTTATGAGAGGTATAGATGGGGTGAACCTATTCTCCAGGATGAAAAGATCACGTCCTAGAGGGCATAGGTTCAAGTTGAGAAGGTTAAAGTTTAAAGGAGATGTGTACGGCAATTTTTTTAAAAGCCAGTGGTGGAGGCCTGGAACGGTGGTAGTGGAGGCAGATATGATCGTAGCTTTTAAATAGGTGCATGGATATGCAGGGAATGGAGGGATATGGATGAGATTGGTTTATCCATCTTGATGGGCCTGTCCCTGGGCTGTACTGCTCTATGTTCTGTGTTCTCGGAAAATTATGCGACATGTCTGCCCTCTGGTGTTGAAGTGAGTATATTGTCATGCTCATTTATTGCACTCAATTTTTTGTAATCTTTTTGGGCATTTGCTCATTGTTGTTTGGAAGAGAAAAAGCAAACCTGACAGGGAATCAGCTGTGCTTTTTTGGCCCACACATCTGCTGTAAACATGGAAGATAGGAACAGCACAGGAACAGCCCCATCAGCCCACAATGTCCGTGCCAAACAAGATGTCAAGGTAAACTAATTTCCTCTGCCTCCAGGTGATCCATATCACTCCATTCCCTGCATGTGCTTATCTAAAAGGACATGATCGTACCTCACATGGCAGTGTGCATCAGTGTAATCTTAAAAACCATAGTAAAATGGGTTCAATACCCCTTGTTCCCCTCCCTCCACCTCTTCCTGCTGTGTTGCTTGCAGCAGGTTTAGTATAATTTAGTTTAAAGAAACAGGCTCTTCAGCCCACTGAGTCCACACCGACCAGTGATCGCAGCACTTTAACACTATCCTACACACACTAGGGACAATTTACACTTATACCAAGCCAATAAACTTATAAATCTATACGTCTTTGGAATGTGAGTGGAAACCGAAGATCTTGGAGAAAACCCACGCAGATCACGGGGAGAACTTACAAACTCCTTACAGATAGCACCATAGACAGGATCGAACGCGGGTGTCCGGCGCTGCATTTGCTGTAAGGCAGCAAATCTACCGCTGCGCCTTAATGAAAATAAAAATAAGGACTGATATACGATTAGTGGATGGCCAATGTGGACTTTGTGGGCTGAAGAGCATGTTTCAGTACTGTATCTCTTTGTCATTCTGTGACCAGAGGGCACAGGTTTAAACTGAGTAAGAGGTTTAAAGTGAATCTGAGGAAAACATTTTTCACACGAGGGTGGTTGCAAACTGGAACACACTAGCTGAGGAGCAGTTTTTAAGAAGCATATGGCCAAGTAGTTGAATTGCCAACAGATGCAATAGACAATAGACAATAGGTGCAGGAGTAGGCCATTCGGCCCTTCGAGCCAGCACCGCCATTCAATGTGATCATGGCCGATCATCCCCAATCAGTACCCTGTTCCTGCCTTCTCCCCATATCCCCTGACTCCGCTATTTTAAGAGCCCTATTTAGTTCTCTCTTGAAAGCATCCAGAGAACCTGCCTCCACCGCCCTCTGAGGCAGAGAATTCCATGGCCTCACCACCCTCTGTGAGAAAAAGTGTTTCCTTGTCTCCATTCTAAATGGCTTACTCCTTATTCTTAAATTGTGGCCCCTGGTTCTGGTCTCCCCCAACATCGGGAACATGTTTCCTGCCTCTAGCGTGTTCAAGCCCTTAACAATCTTATATGTTTCAATGATATTCCCTCTCATCCTTCTAAACTCCAGAGTGTACAAGCCCAACTGCTCCATTCTCTCAGCATATGACAGTCCCGCCATCCCAAGAATTAACCTTGTAAACCTACGCTACACTCACTCAACAGCAAGAATGTCCTTCCTCAAATTAGGGGACCAAAACTGCACACAATACTCCAGTTGTGGTCTAACTAGAGCTCTGTACAACTGCAGACGGACCTCTTTGCTCCTATATTCGATTCCTCTAGTTATTAAGGCCAACGTGCCATTCGCTTTCTTATCCAAAGTGGATAACCTTACATTTATCCGCATTAAACTTCATCTGCCATGCATCTGCCCACTCCCCCAACCTGTCCAAGTCACCCTGCATTCTCATAGCATTCTCCTCACAGTTCACACTGCCACCCAGCTTTGTGTCATCTGCAAATTTGCTAATGTTACTTTGTATCCATTCATCCAAATCATTAATGTATATTGTAAATTGCTGCAGTCCCAGCACCAAGCCTTGCGGTACGCCACTAGTCACTGCCTGCCATTCTGAAAAGGACCCGTTAATCTCTACTCTTTGTTTCCTGTCTGCCAACCACTTCTCTATCCATGTCAGCACTCTACTCCCAATACCATGTGCCCTAATTTTGCCCACTAATCTCTTACGTGGGACCTTATCAAACGCTTTCTGAAAGTCCAGGTACACTACATCCACTGGCTCTCCCTTGTCCATCATCTTCAAAAAATTCCAGAAGATTAGTCAAGCATGATTTCCCCTTCGTAAATCCATGCTTACTCGGACCCTGGCTGTGGCCAAATGCTGGTAAATGGGATTGGTATTAACTGGGACACTAAGATTGTTTGCAGTGACATGGTGGGCTGAAGGGCCTGTTTCTGTGCTGTGCAATTGCTTGGCTTCAATCCTGGTGAACTTCTAGCGTAGTTTAGTTAATTATTGTCACGTATATCGAGGTACAATGAAAAGCTTTTGTTGTGTGCTCTCTAGTCGAAGATAACACTATCATCAGCAGTTAGCAGGGTGTAGACTTTCTGATTCAGCCTAGGGTGCCCAACTTACTGAGTCTGAAGAACCATTTTCATGTTGGACTGGATGACACTGGCATGGATTTGCAACACCTGAAGTGCGGTGGAGTATATGTCACAATCAGTATCAGCGGAAATGGCTGCCAGCTTCAGGTTGCTTGGCATTAATATTACTAACGATCTGTTGTGGACCAACCACATTATAGTGACGGCCAAGAAGGCACATTAACACCTCTACTTCCTGAGGAGACTGAAGACATTCGGCATGTGCCTCTATTGACACTCACAACAATCTACTGAAGTACCATCTACTGAAGCACACTGTTGGGTTGCATCACAGCTTAGTTTGGGAACAACTCTGCCCGAGACGCCAAGAAATTGCAGAGAGTTCTGGATGTAGCCCAGTCACACTCCATTGACTCCATCTACACTTCACGCTGCCTCAGGAATGTAGTCAACATAACAGTCCCGATCATTTCTTCTTCTCCCTGCTCCCATCCAGCAGAAGGTACAGAAGCTTGAAAGTGCACACCATCAGACTCAGGAACAACTTCATCCCTTCTGTTACCAGGCTTCTGAACAGTCCTTCCATAAGCGAGGGTACTGTCCGATTCTCCTCTACCCCATTGTCTATGGAACTACTGCCCTACAATGCTGGTAACTATATTCAGCACTTTCTACCATCCTTTGCTCTAACTATTGCACAAGTTTGGTTTACTTGTTATAATCTGATGGGCAATGTTTCCAAACTGCATGAGCAGCAGATGTGATGAGTGCATTGCTCTGTAAACTGTGAATCTGTAACAAAAGCTCCTTGTTAAGGAAATAAACAGATGGCTGGGAGAGGGAGGGAAAACTCCTCTCATGGAATGACATCTGAAGAGATGGGGGGGGGGGAGAGATTTCCTGCATTTCCACTCCCCTACCTACGGCACCATGAGTCACAGGGCTCCACATCGCTGCTGGATCGAGCATGTTTCCCCTCTGCTGCCCTGCTCCACCTCTTGTGGATCTACTTCATGTACTTTCATTCCAAGTCTGAATATCCATTTACCTCACACCCGATCAGTGAACATCTTCCAGGGTCATTAAACGGTCTACTGGCCAATTCAACCGACCTAGCATTTCTAACATTTAAACTGTCTCCCCCTTGCAGAATACTTGAACAGGAAACACAACTTCTAAACTGCTCTTGTGAGCAATTTTTAAGTTTACATCCCCATGGCCAGATCTGCCACCAGTGGGAAATGATAAACAGCTGGTGGTAAACTTTCTTGGAAATTATTTTCCCCTTTTGGCTTTGAGCTGTTACTTGAAGGAGATAGGGTGCATCTCTGACAATTGTCATCTGCTTTCCATTACCGGTTGTGAGTTGGGAAAAAGTCCAATGTCTGCAAAGTCTGCCTGTAAAGTTGGAATCATTTCAATGTTTATATATAATTTAAACATTGCATTTATTGAGACTGAGCGAACGAATTGGCTGCCAAAGCCGGATTGTTTTTCTTATTAATCGAGTGTTAAGTTTCATCCCCTGCAGGCACAGAAAATTCCCCTCAGCTGATGGCTCATTTGGAGCTTGGTATTTTCAG